>OY101431.1:30224998-31499712 GCA_956483605.1 Tuberolachnus salignus | reverse complement strand
TTGTTTTTAAGCAGAGTTATGTTGTGATTTATTATTGCTGTTTAATAAATCAAATTATCCAGCTGTTGTGCTTGTATGAAATAATCATTTATTTACTCTTATAAATAGATATATTTTAGCTTTAACTAGTGCAAGAAAAAAGTTTATTACTTTTTATAGATTACTTATCCAATGATATTATTTATGGATTTTGATATAACAAATTTTGGAGAAAGACAATCGGATAATGTTTTTTTTATTAATATAATACACCTATTCATATCATTAAAGAAATTTATTGTAATTTTTTATGTTAAAATAATATATTTATCCTTATATAGTCATTTTTATAGGTACTTATTGATTCTTTGATTTTTGTTATAGACAATAGCTTATTATTATCATCACAAAAACCTGTTGCATATAAAGTTGTTTTCTGTTGTAACTTATAGTCATTATTCTTTTTTGAATAATATATATAATTATAATATGCAAATGAGAAATTTTTTTTTTAAACTATTTGTTTTCTAGTTGTTTTAATAATTTGATCATATTGGTGACTTCTGTGCATTTAGAATATCTAAAGGCTATCGAAAAATATTTGAGTTTTAACCTTGAAGTGAATTATTGTATATTAAACATATATTACTCCTTTTATTTAAATATTTAGTAATTCTTCAATGTTTTTTCCACACAGCACATAGTTATTGAGTATATCAATTGTTAAATACAATCGCAGCATACTCAGGAGTTCTGTGCATTTTGATGATTTTCTGCGATTTTATTTAATGGAACATAAGAGGCATCTAAAATGAGAGTGAATAAGATTGGAATGATTTTCAAGAGAATAAAGAAAGTTATATTCCAATGTATAAAATAATTAATAGTATTCCAATTTAAATGTATAGTACACCATGCGTAGGACATTAAGTCGACTAATGATAGACTAAGTTATATTCCATTGTATAATGTATAATGATCGAACACGATAGGATGTCATTCATAACCAACTGGTGTGGTGGAGGAAGGGCGAACAAACATCTGACTTTCAGCTACTAATTGATTGTGAAACTATTATACTAAACGGGGTAAACCTGCAAATAATTGTAACATTAAGTAATGGGGTACTTATTGAGTTCGCGCTACAGAACTTTTATTAAACATTTAAATATTGATACTTACATGAACGACAGCATGAAGACACCAGGACAATTTAATATCGACAAAATTCGTGTGTGTTTCGATATGACTCCGCGAGGCAATGGCGACCGCCGATTGAAACTAATATACCAAACAGATCGACGTGCCTATTTTAATATTAAGTAGGTTCGTGGTAATAATTTAGCTCAGAAATTGTATTCAACGACAGTTAAAAGATGCGATACTAACGCGAGTGACGTTTATCAATATTTAAATCGTTAGCCGTATCATCTGTTTGATCATACGTTGATTATTCCATTTTGGATCAGCATAGAACACTTTAATTATAATAAGACATAAACAGCATTTAGCGATCGTTCAGTTCATTAGATATAACTTCATAATATTAAATTATTTAAGATAAATTTTTTATAATATTAGCAAGAGCGACACTCCAGTTGTTGATAGTACAATGTCGGAAACTCAAACAATTCCTTACCGACTGAATTTCACAAGATGATTACAATGCTAAATTAAATAAATTGTATAATAGCTATATGATTCAAAGAGCTAGAACATATCCTACAAAATAGTCGTAACGACTAGATTTTCTTATCAAGAATTATTTGGACGATTTGATTGATTTATCACCATTTCTCCCATTAAATAATCACCCAATAATAACTAAAAAATTTGATAAAATCTCAATTTTACTATTTTTCTTCCATTTGTTAATATAACGTGTAATACACTGTGTGTACATTTTAACATCTGTTAGAAATAATTTTAATGGCATAATACTTTTTAGTACTATGTTGCAGTCTGAATACATTGCCGAGACGAAAATTAATTTTTCCATAACCAGAAAAACTACAGAAATGTAGAATGATTTGTTTTAATAAAAACATTTTAAATTGTCATACCTTTATTGAAAATATTAGTAGATCAAGTCCAATCAAGTTATAATATTGTTAGTTAATACTATTAATTACTATTGTATTGGTATTTATCTTTAAATAATTAATCTAAACGAATCTTATTTTTTTTTTTTCATTCCATAATAAAAACGAGAAAAATGTTAATGTTAAGGTATGTTTAAAGTATCCGTATATTTTAACTGCAGAGATATTTTCAAATAAATAATTCTTTATTGTTCTCAGAATAATACAATTTTTTTTTTTTAAAGTGTGGGACAATGATTTTCCACTCATCTGCGCAGGATATATGGAATTATGAATAGTTGTATCTATATTTTATATTCAAACGAAATTATTTTTATAGGATTTCAGAATATTATGATTTTAACCATTATTTACATTTTTTTGTTTTTTCTCGTAATTTTCCGGATATCGCACTTGAAATAGAAGAAAAAAAATCTCCTCTTTAATGTAGGCACTTCAATAATATCTATAATTTTTAAAAAGTCATTTATTGAGCATAGTTTCTGCACGGAAGGTTTTCGCTTGAAGAATGGCTTCATTTTGCTCAAAAATTCAGTATCTAAAATTTAATTACTTCAAAAATATATCTAATAATTTTCTTTTGCATTTAAATAAAATACTTATGTATAAAAGTAATATTTTAAGATATGGCCAGAAGAATAAACAACCACAACGTAAGATGAAATTGTTTTCTATATTATGGATATAAAATGCCAGTTGTTTTAAAAATCCTACAAAGAAAACTGTGAAAAGTGGAGAGGCTTCGGGAGAATAATGGTTTCACTTAGGTCCCATAAATATCTATGAGTTCAATATGTTGAAAGTATTACCCCTAGTTCTTATACTAAAATAAAAACTGTGATAATCCCACGATAATTGAAAATACAAACTAAGTATTTATAATGAAGGTGGGGGGAGTTGCCAAGCAAATGAACATAATAAGGGCGTATACGGATTTTAGAGATATAGCTTCGTATGGAAATTGAATAATTAATTATAAATTTTATAATATTTAAATGCCTTACATAGACTATAAAATGTCAATTATTTTTAGTTTGGGTACCAACACACAATATTTTGTTCTTAAACTCCATTAAGCTAAATTATATAATTAAGGATTCCAATAAACTAAATATGTATGTAAAATTATATTTTTGATGTAAAAACAGTTTAATACATCGATATAAAATAAAATGTTATAGTTCCGTAAAACTTATTTTGTTATAGTCGACTTAACGTTTTTGATTCTGAGGGCTAACCGTTGATTGTCCAGTTCGATCTCTCTATTTTTCTTCTCTTGATTTATGGTCATACTGGATTTTTTTGATTGCCATACGGTCGGAGAATTGGGGTATCTTTTTTTTGCCATCGTAGTGGCAATTTTTTCCTTGATTATTTTATTTTGCATGTTAATTTCCCAGTTTTGTTGTTTAGTAAACGCACGATTATAATCAGTACAATAAATACGACCGGTATCTCCTTCTCGTTTGTTCAGCCAAGATTGTGAAGTATTTTCCGAACTCATTATTTCTTCGAAATCTCCGACTTATGCAATATTATGTATGGCAATTATTGAAACTTACAATAATTTACAACTATAGGTATCAACAACTTTTTTATTTATCTATCACTAACATATGCACATGTTCAGCCACTCACATTATTAATTACAATATAAATGTTAATATAATTATTTTGATTTACATTTACCACATTAAACATTTGAGCGTTGAGGTTAGGTATATCAACTGTAAGAATCAAATTGTTTAAAAAAAAAAAAAACCTAATTTTATCGTATCAATGTGATCAATGACAATGCAGTATAGTTATTAGGTTTCTAAACAATTAATCAAATTGGTTAAAAAGAGAAATATGAAATTGACAGAATCGTTTTATTAAAATATTATTGAAATTGAATTATCGTAGGACTAAAACTGAACATAATATAAAATAGGAAAATAGAAATTTATTCTTCATAATTAAATTTAGATATATATATATATATATGTATGGGAATTCGATAAAATTTTGTTTTATCCGTACCACGGATATAATATTGAAAATTCTAATATCATCGAGGTAAAACGAGGTTAAACGGAGACCGAGCAATAATGATTATATCTTGTACAATTTAAGTTTCCAGACCACGCACCCAGTGTAATTGTGTAATTATGGCCAAGATCGATTGTAAGTTTCTTTAACTTTCAAAACGTATTACTATCGTAAGATCACCGTCCCAAATTGCTATCGCTGCAAAATGGCATCAGTAAAAGAAATCATTCTGAATCCGGTTCGGACGTGTAGAAATGAAAGACGTTGCACGTATTTTATTTTAGTGTGAATCAGTGGTAATATTATTAAGGTGGTTGGAGCCGGTCGAAAAGACACGTATAACGACCAATAAGCCTGGTTTAATTGTGGGGCTTGAGATTATCGGTTTTTAATTTTGAAAATAGATTTGATTATGTATACTAATATCGTAGGTTCCGATCGAGACAATAAATATAATAATGTAATAAATAATATTTGTTTTATATACACACATAATTAAATATTAAACGATAATCTGACAAGTTTTTCAAAATTAATTTTTCATGGCAAAATGATTGGTGAAATTGTAAAATTAAATTGTAATACACATGAATAGAGTAATCAGATTGATTCTAAGCAGTTTTAAAACGTCAATAACAGACGAACATTTATAAAAACATCACGATAGATGTCTTTTTGATGATTGGGCAAAACTAATTAAGACACTCGACTGTTTAGCATTCAGACATCGTATGGTGTCATCCATGATAACTTCTAGGAAAACATTAGCAAGTTGGCCATTTTCTTATTATATACTATATAATAAGAGAGCCTATATAATATATAGGCTATCTGGGCGTACATAAAGAAAAACATTGTAAAATTGACCAATAAAACTGTTTATAAAAAAATTATTAACATCATTATAATATTACCAACTACCTATATGCAATATAAATATAAATTGTATATAAGTACATGACATACATTGTATAAATGAGGTTTCACCATTCCGGCGCCACTGCCACTACGGTACGGTATATGACTCTCAGAACGTATAGAACGGCGACGCCGCCGCTCAAAATAACCGTACGGAAATTTTCGTATCATGACATCGTCGGCGGCGGCGTACGAATATCCGAGAGGCGAGATCATCGCGTGGGACCCTGGTACGCACGGGACGCGTTTGGTAACATACCTCGACCGACCGTAACGTGACCGTCAGCGACAAAGCGCGAGACGTGAGACCGCCGCGTGGGCCCCTGGTACACACGGGACGCGTTAGTCACTGTCCGTGTCCGAACTTCGTCATCGAAAAATCATTTTATCTCGAAACAACGCGTACGGTTTAGCGTAAAACAGCCGTTAGAAATTAAAGAATTTTTTTGGTTTTCTATCTACAAAAGGTTTCGAATATTTTAAAAGATGGTTTACGATAGGCGGTTTTAGTAATGTCCAAATGAAAATAATTAATCAACTAATTATAGTTAGGTAATTACTTACCTGCATTTGTATAAAAATAATACATAAAATATTATAATAGATTTTACTATTTCGTGGCATTCTTGGGTTCTTGGAATTATTTTCTTCTTCAGGCACCCTGATTCTTTCATTATCATCTAACCTTTCTTCCAACTTTTGAAATACAAGAGTATGAAAATACTATAAATAATCGAACCCGCTTCCAAAGGGAAGGCCATTTTGCGACCATTACATCGCATTGTATTTCATGCGTGGTTTATGATTCTTTTACAAGGAATTTTCGTCGTACATTTAAGAAATTGACAGTGAATTCAGTGTAGAATATAGATATCTTACGACATGTATCCATCATCATTTAATTCTTTAAATAATTCATCATCAGTTGGTCAACAAATTAAGAAAATATAAATATTTAATGTGCATACAATACATATTTAACATTTAATAAATACAAAGTAATATTATATAGCTTATAACACATGCTTATTGTAAATCATTTTTTTACAAATTGTAGGTACATATGAAGAAAAAAAAAGGTTATTGATATGCTCTAGACCAGCTTTTTGTGTACTTAATAAAATTATCCAAAAAACGAAATAGTCTAATGAATTTAATATATTTCCAGAGCGCTTATTTTCTAAACTATTTCAAACAAAAAGTGAAAAGTAGAACAAATTAGAGTGATTGGTCGAGTCTAGTTTTTGTCCAATTATTCGTTTTGTATGTATGTAATTTGTATTGCATAGTCCGTAGCTATTATTATTATTATCAACATCACGACGACGTCGCCGGTGTTATTACGAACAATTTTATGATATTTAATTAAATCAGTGAACCTGGTATAAAACGGAATATTAACTAATTATAGTTTTCTTTTAGAAAAAAGATTATTTATATACATAAACTATCAAAACTATATTAAATGTCGGTGTCCATACTATACCCATAATATACTAGTATTATAAAACACTACCAACATTTCGACACAATTAATAAATATTACATTCATTTTGTAAATATATGTAGAACAATAGACATTTCTCTAAAAAAACTTTCGGATTAGCAATGTCGTATACGGTATACCTATTCATTATGCACTTGGTGTTATTTAGTAATTTTATCGGGTTAAATAACTAAATGTATTAGAATTAAAATGTTTACCCTCTTTACACCATTGTGAAATAAACCCGATTGAGCTGGTTTGGTCAATGGTAAAAGGTAACGTTAAAGCCAACAATAAAACACGTCCATGAAGTTGTTCCCACCACTTTATCATATGAAAACCAAACCAGTGCCAACAATTTGCTACTTATTTGCAACAATTTGCAACGAAGTTTTTAAAATTTGCAACTCAATACTTTACCGGGAGAACATTTTTTTTGTGAGAGGAGAGGCTATTATAGTCGGGTGAATGAAAAGTGGCCGCTGATGCCCATGTTGTTATCAATCGCGCTTTACGTGATTCACTTTGAGAACCCATAGCTTATCGAAAAAAAAAAGGTTCCTATCATATTGCCAGCGGCCACTTTTCATTCACCCGACTATAGTATTAGAGAATATTATGTTCGTTATAAAATCACTTGTATATCATTATCCTACATAATATGGTTTTTGAGTAAAACTCTAAAAACTAAAAAAACACCCTAATTGGCATGGGAAGGGAGTAAGTAATCATCATCAAATTTAACCTATATTACTTTTTCATAGTGTCGAATAAAATGAGAGGACCTAGTATGAAATTAATAAAATTGAAATTTCAAGACAACCCTACCCAACGTTTTTCATGTCTCAAAATATCATTATTTTATAAGTACTTAATATTTATATAAATGTATAAAAATAAAATACACATATACACAAATGATGTGGAAAAGGTAGATATATTATTAAAAACGTTGTATAAATAATGATTTTAATTACGAAAAATCCATGGGTCTTGACGACAAAGATTAGGGTTAGGTTAGGTTAGGTTCCTGGACACCTCAATAAGGCCATCTCCAGGAGTAAGGAGATGTGCTGGAAGGAGCTGCTGGCCGCCGTCGACGGGGACCCGAGGGGTCAGCCGTATAAGCTTGTCCTCCGGAAGCTCAAAGGCCTGCCGGCCACGGCCGGTATGTCTAAGGTCGAGGTGGAACGCATCACCGACGAACTGTTCCCAATGCGCCCACCTCCCTTGGCTCCCAGAGTTATCGCCCCCACCGCGTATGTCCCGCCCCTTCTGGCGAGCGAAGTGGACGCGGCCATCGCGCGCATCGCGGGTCGTAGAAAGGCGCCAGGCCCCGACGGGATCAGTTCCGGCATCCTGGCGGCCGTCCACAAGGCGGACCCGGGGTTGCTGCTGAGCACTCTCGACGTGTGCCTGGAGTCGGGATGCTACCCGCACAGGTGGAAGCAGGGCAGGCTGGTGCTTTTACGTAAGGGGGTCAAGCCGGTAGGCGAGCCCTCTTCGTACAGGCCCCTGTATCTGCTCAACGACGTGGGTAAACTGTTGGAGTTTATCCTCGTGCGCCGTCTCGAGGCACACCTGCAACTCAAGGGCGGCCTCTCAAGGGCCCAGTTTGGGTTCAGGCCGGGGAAGTTCGCGGACGACGCCGGGATAAAAGTCCGGGGGTTTGCCCTCAACGCCGTGAACAATATGAAGATGTGCGTGGCGGTCTCCCTTGATATCCGCAACGCGTTTAACAGCGTGGGATGGGAGCACGTGTTAGACTCGCTCGGGGCGTGGGACGTGCCACCTTATTTAAGACAGTTAATGGCATCATACTTCCACGACAGGGGAGTATCCATTAACTGTCTAGAGGGCCCCGTGAAAGTGGATGTCACCTGTGGGGTACCCCAGGGCTCGGTGCTGGGGCCGTTCCTTTGGGACCTTACCTACGATGCTGTGCTACGGGTTGCAGTGCCACGCGGAGTCAGAATAATAGGGTTCGCCGACGACACGCTTGTCATCGGTAAGAGCGATACCTCCGAGAGAGTCGAAGATAAAGTGAACAGCGCCTTGAACTCGGTGGCCGAAAAGATACGGGGACTCGGGCTTCGGCTTGCCGTCAACAAGACTCAGGCCATCCTGTTCAAGCGCAAATACAAGGATAGGGCTCCCCAAATAACACTCGAAGGGGAACCGGTGGCTCTCTCAAGGACGATGAAGTATCTAGGCGTGTTGTTCGACGACACCCTAGTATTCAAGGCGCACATCACCGGCGCCGCCGACAAGGCCCGCGGGGTACTCGCCGCCCTAGCGCAGCTCATGCCCAACATGGGGGGTCCCAAGGAGCCCAGGAGGAGATTGTACGCCGGGTACGACACGGGTGCTTTGCCAGCTTCTTGCACCGGATCGGCAAGCGCGACGCCCCCCACTGCGCCCACTGCACATCAGAGGTGGACGATGCGGCACACACCCTTCTAGACTGCCCGGCTTGGAATACCGAACATGCAGCGCTGGTCGCGGTGTTAGGCAGCATCTCTCCGGAAGAGCTGGGCCCGGCCATGTTGAGCAGTGCCAAACCTAACCAGCCGTACGGGCCTTCGCCATCTCAGTCATGGGCGTGAAGGGGGAGGAGGAGCGGCGGTGGGAGGCTGCCAGAGTAGCGGCGGTAGCAGCAGCAGCAGCTGCAGCAGCAGCAGCTGCAGCAGCAGCAAAGGCAGCAGCAGGAGCAGCGCCGGAGCGTCGGCGACAGCGTCTGCGGCAGTAGCCGCAGCTCCGTCTTATTGTATATTGTAAAGAGTTTGTTTTTTCTTAATTTTTAAAAAAAAAAAAGAATGTATATTGTAGTTTCGTAAGATTTGTAATTTTTTTTTTTTTTAGTTAAAAGAGTTTGATTATATTTTTCTTTAAAAAAAAAAAAAAAAAAAGGTTGTACATATTTTAGTTTGTAAGATTTTTGTAAATACCTAGCAGTAAGTACTAATGTGTGCCCGCCCCACGAAGGAGAAAACGGGATTTTATATTGTGTAAACAATTATTATGTGTTTTCATTTTTGAATAAATTATGGTGGCGGGCCGGTAGCATTTCCGCAAGACCAGTTCCCGGCCCGTCATCGATGCCACACAAAAAAAAAAAAAAAAAAAAAAAAGGTTCCCGGACACCGCGCCGTCGGTCCACTCTGGTGGAACGCCTGCACCAGACAATTCCAGAACTGCCCGTTACGGCGACCGGGCGCGTCCCCAGGTTGCGGATAGGGGAACGGCCCTCAGATCTGAGGGTTAGCTGCAAAATAAGTCAGTACGGAACTGGGCGAATAAGCTGTCGCGGACAGCGCACAAATAGGGTAGGGCGGGTTCTTTAGCCTTGGCTGGCAGCCGCCCTAGAGGAAGGAAATCCTCGATAAAAAAAACCCCCTAGCGGTAAGGTTAAAACCCAAAGGCTAGAATTTGCCTAAAAAATCGAAATGGAAGACAACTAAACAATACAGCTACTGCTACAGGGGTTTCGGATGCCCCAAAGCCTGGGATGGGGGTGGCTCGCCTCAACGGTCGTTATCGTCTAGCCACGGAAAAATCACAATCGCACGATAGCTCGCACACTTGGAGATCATGACCGACACTATAATCTCAACGACGAAGCCTAGCGCAGGGGCGGCGGCCTTGGTAAAACTCGGCGTCGTCCTGAACCGAATAGTGGGATTTGCGAATACGCACCGAAACGCCCACGTCGTCCTTAAAGCTGGCGTGAACGAGAGCAAGTGCTCTCCTTCGCGTCTTCCAGTGTTCGATGAAGACGGAACGCGGTGTTGTTAGCACGGATCGGGTTGATAAGCCCTCCCTCCGGGAGGCGAGCTGTCAGACCAACTCAGTGTTGCAGCCACCGCTGTCCGGGCCCCCGTCGCCAAAAACAGCGAATCCGAAGAAGCAGAAACAACTTCGGATTCAGCCGCAGGTACAGGTGAAACCCCATCAAACGGCTCGCCCCGAAGCAGCTGAGTTCCTGCCTCTTCCTACGCCTCCCGAGTGAACTGTGGTCAAGCGGAAGGCAAAAGTCGAGCCAAAGGCCGCAAAGCGGCTGGCGACCGACACCGAACGCGAGCCACGCTCCAGGAAAGAGGCGTTGGAGGAGCTCAAGAAGCGGGTGCCCAAAACGGCGGCGGTAACTGTCCGGGTCGCCCCAGACTCGGCAGTGACGCTGCCGTTTGATGAGGTTTGATGCATGATGAAGATGATCACCACGGGAGTCAATCTTAAGACCTTGAAAATCGAGGTCTTGAATCCTCGCACGAGCCATGTGAGCGGGTTCACTCTCATGGTGAGGAAGGAGAAGGAGGCCGCCATTTTGGCGGAAAAGCTGCAGGCGGTGGTCGGCGTCGACGGCCGATGACAACTGCCACCGTCCTGCTCCTTGACGTGCCGCCCTGAATCGCGGTCAAAGACATCCAGGACACACTGGTAACAGCGGGCGCGGTGTTCGCGGGGGCAACCCCACCGTCCGTCACCTTACGGCCCACACTGGGAGCTCAGAGCGGCAACGCCGTTGCCACGTTCGTGCTCCCGACGGCGGGCGCAGTAAAAATCGGTGTAGCCGGCCGAATTCAGGTCGGATGGTCCCGCTTCCGAGTCAAAGTGCTCGGCAAGAGGCCTCCGATCTGTTATCGGTGCCAGGACCGCGGACATCACGCTGCCGAGTGTAAGAACTACCGGTGCAACGGCGAAGGCCACCCTAACGCGAACTGCAGCCATGTTGACAAGAGAATGCAGCCGCCTCAGAAAAGGGACGCCTTGCCAACCGGAATAGCGGGGAGCCCGCTGCCGCAGAACACGCGGCAACCCCCCCCCCTACTCCCGAGAATGTAAGTGCAGAGAACGGGCCTCAAGCCGACTGCTGCCCATAACGCGTCTGTGTAATAAAATGAGGGCCCGTCCCGCCCGCAGGGGAAAACGGGATTTTCAGCCACATGTGAATTTACTTATAAATTGTTTTTCATTTAAATAAATGATGACGATCCGCCCCTCGTCGTAATGTCTTACGGCGGTTCAGGGGGGCGGATGTATTGTTGGTTATAGAAGCCAAAAAAAAAAAAGGTAAAGAAAAGGTAACCCTATCAAATCATTCCAAATGTAACAACTATAATACCATACATATAAATGCATTATAATTATGGTAAAACAAAATTGACAATTAAAAATTGATGTTTATTAATATTTTTTCGTTCGCCGGCCTAAAGGAAAACGTCGGAATAGTATCGCCTTGCGACCGCCAGCTTTATTGATTTAAATTTGCTATTCAAATAGTCTAATAAGTAATTGTAAAATAAAAAAAATAAACCATTTACTAGACTTATTTGTTTTAGCAAATCGTTTTTTGTGTCTCGCACTCGTCAATCAGTTTATTACTACTGTAATACATTATCGTTGTCTTTCGCTTTTCCAAACTTGATTCAATCATGGTAAGTTTACAAATATTAATAGTATTAGCATCACTCGGCTCGCGTACGGATTTTCAGAATTTTCTACTCAGAAACGTGTTATTCGGAAAGTTTTCCAAAAAAAACCGTATCTCGTCTGAAAAATAATCGCGGTGTTAATTAATTATAGCAAATATATACCAATGGCAACAAATAATAATATTTCATTTTCAGCGCGAATGTATTTCCATACACATCGGCCAGGCCGGAGTCCAGATCGGCAACGCCTGCTGGGAACTCTATTGTCTTGAACACGGGATCCAACCCGACGGACAGATGCCGACCGCGAAGACGGCCACCTGTGGAGACGATAGTTTTAACACGTTTTTCAGCGAGACCGGAGCCGGCAAGCACGTGCCCAGGGCCGTTTTCGTCGATCTGGAACCTACGGTCGTGGGTGAGTGATAGGATTTTTTTCTTCCATTCCTCTCTCTCCCGTTGTTTTCTCGCCGACAGTCGCCGCCATTAGATTTTTATGCTCAGCTATAATTAGACCGCCGCGTCTTCATGACTTTTTTAAATCCGGTTTCACCGAACAATTCACCATAAAAATGAAAAATATAAACGGATCAATCCGGGCTCCCAAATATATATATTTTTTCAAGAATTACACATGCGGATTATTTTAGCACGAAAAGGCGAAAAATATTGAGCTTGCGGTCAATCGCACATATACTAACGCGTAAACAGAAAACTCCATCTGTTGGACACATCTTATCACTCCGGGGATTTTCCACTTGTTGGGACTTTATATTTGACAATTTGTTGAAATACTGTTCAAAAAATTGTGTTTTTTTACGTTTTTTCTATAACATTTAATTGTCGATGACTAAAATGCTACGAATTTTCCACAAAGTATAAAATAAACACGTAAAATGACCCCCCCTTCCCCATAAGCCAGCCAAATGTGTGAGAGTTGGGATCGACGGATTTTAATTTTTAAAACTTCTTTGATTCTGTAGTATAGTGTTCTAAGTTTTTACTGAGGCAATTTTTGATATTCAAAATATTAAATGTGTATTTTTATGTATAAATAATGAAAATTTATGGTTTTTTTTTCAACAAAATTCTAACAGTCATATTTAACGATAAAGTTAAATGTCAAAAAGTTGTCTCGATCCGTAACCTAAAAAATTAGATACAACCCCCTTTTCCAATTGACGTCAATAAAGTGAGCACGATAAACAACGGTATTTATAATATTTTATTGGTGTGGTGTTTTATGCAGACGAAGTGCGGACCGGCACTTACCGTCAGCTATTCCACCCGGAACAGCTGATCACGGGCAAAGAAGACGCGGCCAACAATTACGCCCGCGGCCATTACACGACTGGTAAGGAAATCATCGACCTGGTGCTGGACCGGGTCAGAAAACTTGCCGACCAGTGCACGGGGCTACAGGGATTTTTAATATTCCACTCGTTCGGCGGAGGTACCGGTTCCGGTTTTACTTCGCTGCTCATGGAACGACTGAGCACCGATTACGGAAAGAAGAGCAAACTAGAATTCGCTATTTACCCGGCACCCCAGGTGAGTTTCTCTACCCGACATACCCGAAAACCACCTACAAAACTACTTGAAATTTTACTTATGTATTTGTTTAACACACGGACTTTTGTACTTCTACAGGTGTCCACGGCTGTTGTAGAACCGTATAACTCGGTTCTATGCACGCATACGACTCTGGAGCACTCTGATTGCGCATTTATGGTGGATAACGAAGCCATTTACGACATATGTCGCCGGAATTTGGACATTGAGCGACCTACTTATACTAACCTAAACCGGCTGATCGGGCAGATCGTGTCGTCAATCACAGCTTCGTTGCGATTCGATGGGGCCCTGAACGTGGATCTGACAGAGTTTCAGACCAACCTGGTGCCGTACCCACGCATCCACTTTCCATTGGCCACGTACGCGCCAGTCATATCGGCCGAGAAGGCGTACCACGAGCAGCTCTCCGTAGCCGAGATTACGAATGCGTGCTTCGAGCCGGCCAATCAAATGGTCAAGTGCGATCCTCGGCACGGAAAGTATATGGCCTGTTGTATGCTGTACCGTGGTGACGTGGTGCCCAAGGATGTCAACTCGGCCATAGCGACTATTAAAACTAAGCGGACCATAGTGTTCGTCGACTGGTGCCCTACCGGGTTCAAGGTGGGCATCAACTATCAGCCGCCCACCGTGGTGCCCGGCGGAGATCTGGCCAAGGTGCAGCGGGCGGTGTGCATGCTGTCGAACACCACGGCCATAGCCGAGGCTTGGGCCCGGCTCGACCATAAATTTGATCTTATGTACGCGAAGCGGGCATTTGTCCACTGGTACGTGGGTGAAGGCATGGAGGAGGGCGAATTCACTGAGGCCAGGGAAGATCTGGCGGCCCTAGAGAAGGACTACGAGGAGGTGGGCATGGATTCTGTTGAAGGCGATGGTGAAGGCGCCGAAGAAGTATAACGGACCGTGGCCGTCGCCCTTTCAATATTAAAATATTATCCATGTACTTGAACTTTTATTATTTATAATATACGTTCGATACTTGCTTGTTAATTATTGTTGTTCAAATTGTATTATAAGCCCTATGTGACCATATTTTAATAATATTTGTGAGGAGAAATAAGGTGTATTATTATTATTATTATTATTATTATTATACTGACCAATTAATTTCTATGAGGCATCTTGTGTACCCCTGGAGCAATAAGTATTTTAATTGTATTAAATAACTATTTAACATTTAATTATGGTTAAACTAATACACACCTACAGTGTTGGGTGAATACATAATAATCTGTAATTAGTCAACAGATGTTCAACTTATAATAAATACAAACATTTAAAATTCAATATTAGGTAAATGTTTTTTTGAATATTATCTTGCTTTGTGGGTAATTCATTTGCGGAAAAATCAAACAATTTATTTTACACATTTTAAAAAAAAAAATTTATACTGCAGAATACCTTTTAAATGTCATATTTTTATATTACACAAGTGATGTAAATTTTGTAATTTGAACATTTTTTTTAAAAATATATATGTAAATATTTCTTAAACATTAAATATGGACTAATGTTGTGGAGGTAAAAATAGTATTATTATCAGATTAAAAAAAAAAACTAACATATAAAATAATATTCCATAAATGTAAAAAAAAAAACAAGTTTTTCAAAATTGATTTTTTATAACAAAAAAGTTGGTGGAATTTTAAAAATAAATTGTAATACAAAATAATAACCAAATGGATTATAAACAGTTAAGAAATCAATAATAGTTGGCAGATAAACAATTATAAAAACACAATAATAGATGTCTTTTTGATGATTGGACAATAATTTAAACACAGTGTTTGCAGAAATATACTCTTAACTAAATAATATAAATAATATCAATCTAATATCACACAAAAGATTTTAATTAATCGCAAAATCATAGACTTGGAGAATATTATACTATATTGTAATATAAAACAAACATTTTTTTATTGACAAATAAAAAAGAAAAAAATATAGACAACATAATAGAAGTTTTTATATAGTATAAAATGTATTGGGTCATTAATATTAGTCAATTTAACAGAATGAAACACATTAGTGACTCCAGAAAATATAATGTTGATTGGAATATGTCTAGTCTAATGGCAGCAGTGAATGAAAATACATATTCCGTTGGAACTAGCAGATTCCCTCACCAGCGTTTTAAATTTGTTGATAGTCCGAGAAAATCAACAAACCACATGTCCTTCTAAGTCTATGCAGCTGAAATATTTCATGTTGCCATTTGTGTGAAACACTTTGTATATTAAGAACTAATTGTAAAGGTAATGCACAGCTAACATATTTAGATCCTTATAAGGTTGAGATAGATTATGGAGATGCCTTAAGTCATTAAAATCTAACAGTGAAATAAAATGAATAAAATTTAAATACAGAAAAAGAAACCTAATGAGTAGAAATTTAGTTATAGTATAATGATTAACTTACTTATTGTAATAAAATAATTTTATTTACTTTCCATCATAATAGAATCTTGTAGAACACAAAAAAACCAAATTCACCAAATATATGTTAAAATATAAATAACACTCACGATTCAATAGGGATTCACCAGTTAACCACTGATGGATTTCTAGGTGGTCAAGCCTATTGCATATTTTCTCACATAAACCACAATCAACTGGTTGATCATCTGAATATTCCAAACTTTCTATGGCTTCTGTATGATAATAATTTTCTGGAATTGGTTCTGAATAATTATTTATGTTTTAATAGATAATTATGTATAATTGTAAACTGCCATTAAATATTATACTAATTACTTACTACTAATCTAATTATCTTGGCCATAAATCGAGAAAAAATAAAGAGATGACTATATAATTTTTTTTAAATAATCATACTCATGTAGAACACACATTTATCAAATTCACAAAATACATATATATTAGAATATAATTAACCCTCACGTTTAGCTATGATTTCACCAGTTACCCAGTGATGGATTTCCAGAAGGTCAAATCTATTGAATATTTCCTCTCATGGGCCATAACTACAACTGGCTGGTTGACAATCTAAATATTCCAAACTTGCTATATTTTGTGTAAGAAAAGTTTCATATGGAATTGAATCTGAAAAATGATCTGTGTTTCAATAGATAATCATATATAATTGTAAACAGTCATTCAATATCACACTAACTACTTACAAACTAATTTCTAGACAATTAATTGGTAAACTCTTTGAGAACGATTTTGTATTATTGTTGAAATGTTAACATTTATGTTTTATTTATTACTGAATATTTTTACATCTTGAATTAACAGATAAGAGATTAATATTGTGATATCTGTAATTTTATATATTATGCAACAATAGATTTTCAGGCAATAATTAGTGTTATTGTTAATATAAATAAGAAGTATTATCCAACCATAAAAATGAATTATAATATTAATTTATTTAAAAATCGACCATGAATTTATTTTATTAATTAAATTGTTCCAGTAATAAGATCGATTTATTTCTTAATACAATAAAACCACATTATACACTTATAACATTTCTATAAAAAAAATTATTCCAATTATTGATTTTATAACAAACAAAAATAAGATTAGTAAGTACTTACCATAAAAACTTTTAGCTTTTTCTACTTCTATTGTTTTACGAGTCCGAATAGCAGATGTTTCGATTTGTTTTCGATCTTTAGTAAATAATATAGCTATATCTATACAATACATTAAATATGTAAATTTTTATAATTATTATTTATATTCGTGCAGTTTAAACTAGTATTTGGTTTTAAAATAAGAATTTACCGTGAGGACTGAGATGATAATTTCTGTTATGACAGTATAATGAAGCAAGAGATGCATAATATTTGCAACAAATTTCACAATATCTGTTTTTTTTTTTTTTAATTTACGCCGCCGGCGAATTGGTTTTTGTTTCACCATTAAAATAAAATTTGGCCTATTCCCAACTAAATAAACGAAATATTTATGTTTTGCAATATTCTACTTAACTAATAATAATATAAAAGGTAAAACTATAGCTGACCAACTCGCCCTAATAATTTTGAAGTTTTCAAAACCAAATTATTTTGATATTTGCGGAAAACATCGTTTTTCAACTTATAGAAAAAAACACTAAAAACTCTAAAAAATTAAAACTAAAATTATGTTTTAAAATATTAGTATTTATGATTGACAGTAATACATGAGACATACAATTTCTCTACAATAATTGTGTGTTTAATAAAGATTTACTTACCACAGATATTTTGGTTAATTGAAGTTTTAAATTCCTAATAGATTTGTAGCAATTACCACGTAAAACGTGGATGTAAAAATTATAGTCATAGAACATGTGAATTACTATAGAAGCTAAACTAGCAATTAATGTATTCAATCTGCCAATCGGAAGCCTAGTTAAGAAATTAAATGTGTTATAAGTTATAGTGCCAAATGTGGTGAGTGGTTAATTTTGTTCAACAGTCTCACCAGCCCATCCAGCCTAAGTAATTGTACTTACTACTAGTTAAATTTTATGTTCCAGGGCCGAAGCATGAACAAGTACCAACCACGACAAAGTACATCTCCTCTGGATGTAGTATATGGATGTTATGATGTAATTATAAAAATCTGGCAATTATTCTGAACATTAATTAGGTGGTCATACTGTACATAATTAGCAGAAATATATCAACACAATTTGATATGTCCGATGGAGAAATTGATTAAATGGTTACCTAAAGGTTACAGAAAACTATTGGCAACAGTGGACAAGGTCGTAATTAAAAATAATTTTTTTGTAGATGGGGAGTTCATTTTTTTTACTTTAAATACTGGACACTGCACAATACGTAATTTAAAATAAAACTATTTTTAATAAAATTGATATTGAACTGCTAAAATTTGTCCACTTCTAAAAAAATTACTGCTTTGACAATGGGGTTGTAATGTTTAGACAGGTCGGTTACAACGAAAAAATAAGAAGATATTAAGCGCATAGGTTAGACATTCTTTTTTCTTTGTTACTCTGTTTTAACTAATTTATACATAAGTATTTGATATTCCAAAAAAATAACTAAGTGTTATACATTTAGGTAAAATACTCCATTTAATAAAACTAATTAGTTAAATAAAATAAAATATCAAGTACTAAATTATTATTAATTACGTATTACTATAAATCTAACGAACATGACCAAAAGTCTATAATAAAAATAAACACACCTCATATAATATTTACATTATATATGCATTAAAAAAATCTTGTTCTTAGGGTAGAAGAAAAAAAATATAGTTGCAGTCATATTTTTTAAAAAAAACTTTTTATTTTGTTTCAATACCGATAAATAATGTGCTATACTCCGGTCAACGATGGCTACTGGGTGGCAAGTAAAAATCGTCCGTTCTCGCGCATTCCCACCACTAAACCTGTCTAAACGCTGGTCACCGCTAACGCTGCCAGTGAGTAGATAGGGAGAATTTTGGGCACGAAACCGTGGAACTCGTTCATTTAAATGCGCAAACGATTAAAGATTTCACGATGGCCGTAGTATAGGTATTATATACAATTAAATACTTAAAACAAAATTATACATTAAAATCTATTAAAGTATAATAAACTGACGATATAAAAGACTTCGAATGAAATAGTATTGACGGCTAATGTTTCCTTCAATCAAAACTTTCCCGTTAGAAATCTAAAAAATATAAAAGTAATACATATGTTATCGTTATGTCATATCGTTTTTGCATAAATTTACTAAATTTTAATACTACGTGTAGGCAGAATGACAAAATAACAAAAAAACAATAATTGTTTTAGAGAATAATATTCAATATCAAAAATAAAATGTAAAAAATACATACATGAATTATACAAATCTTGGAATAAACGAATTCTCAAAAAAAAATTGTTCAAAGTGTACGGACGAAAAGTTAATTCAATTCATATTATCGATAAACTTTGAACTTTAATTGGGTCGTTAATTTCAAATTTTACATCGAGAATATTGAAAAATTATACAAAGTTGTCAATAATTTCACATTTTACTATCGCTATCTGTAGTATAATTAACTAAATTGGTGATTTTCCCGTTGTGGTAGGGCACATCACCCATACTGGATAAAGGTAAAATCATAAACCCACACGTTAATAATAATTCATTACGTGGTTTTGTTTATTTTTGTCGTTAAAGTTCGTTGAGTGCGTCTGTGCGTATTATAAATCAGGAATTACCATTCTGTATCGTATAAAAATCTATGGTTTATCGCACAACCATTACGAACAATTAACGTAATAATATTAATTTAGTATGGGAGGTATATGATATAGGATGGCGCCGCCATTTTCAAAACCTCTGATTAAATTAATTATGCTACCACCAATAAAAATAAATACTGTAAAATAGCAATTAATTACAAAACAGCACAAGTAATAACATAACGGATAGCGTTAACGATTAAAGACCAAAATGATCATTGGTCAATCTGTGTATAATTAAATTCATATATTATATCCTACTGGGCGCGTATTACCCCGGGCAATCACCATAGAGGATAGTAACGTTTATTTATTTTTTTTTTTTTTTGTAACATTATAATAATTTTTCAATTTTAATCGTCATGAATTAGAAAAATAAAAATTCGACATTTTCTTTCTTTTACCGTTTAGAAAAATATTACGAATTTAATTTTAAAAAGTGGCTCAGCCATAGTGGTAGACATCGATCCATGCCGAATCCAAATTCGATTTCGGAATTCCGATCGCTTGGCCACATCGATCGGACCGCTTCCTGAAAGACGTGTAGAGAATTCTTGGTCGCGTAAATTTATGCGGTTAAAAAAAAAGTAGCGATAATAGTCGCGACACGCGCGCGTGCGAAAAATATTTTCCGCATGGTCGTACGGTAACAGATAATCGCACTTTTATTCACTTCTTACAGTGTTACCGAAACGAATTTTGAACCGTGGAAGCTGAATCATAAGGAAAATCATTTGTAACGCTAACCGAAAATTACCGTCGTTTAATAATCTAAACACTATTTCAGAAATATATTATTTATTTATAGTAATTATTGTGTTTCAATTTATTCGTCAGTATTTGTCAAAAAGTTTATTTTAATCGTTCTTTTTTGTTTTTTAAATCTTTTGTCTATTGTCCGACGATTATTTGAACGTTTCGAGTTTTGTTTCAATATTCAACATATAAATGATGGTGGAGAGGAGGCGACAATTGAAACCGATATATTTTAGGTGTTCCGTTACCCCTGACTATTCATACAAAAACAGCGCAACTTGTGTAAAACAAGAAATTGCCTATACACGACTCCATAAGAAACGGCCGCCGGTATGCTCCGTACGCATGCTGTATGCTAGTCGCCCAAAAACAACGAAAAATAAATAAATAATTAAATAAAAATAAATATTATTTACGGTACATACGATATTGGCGATAAACATATAAAATTATTACAACAACTATTTACTACAATTAATAATAGTAAGAAGTGTATATCCATTAAATAGTACACATCGTCCATCCGAGGGGGCATTTAATTTAATTTTTGAAAATATCAGAAGAAATCATTGGTTTTTTAAAAAATTATTTGCGGATTTGATGATAGAAAATTGAAAATAAAATAAATAATATGTATTTTCGCGCATGTGTTGTTCCCCATTCATTATAACGCATTTTACACGACAGTTTTCAAACTTTTCCGCGTTAATTTTACGGCGCGACAACAACAGCTCTATTCAATTTCAATGTATTTTTAAAACAAGCGCAGTACGTTTTTTATTTTCGTATAATAATTACATTTTTTACGAATACTGCCCCCCCTTGATAAAAATGTTGGAATGGGCTATGCTATAACATTTGAGGAAGAAAGGGCGTTAGTCGCAAACACTGTGAAAAATTACTTTTATGTCTCGCCAAAAAACCCAAAAAATCAAATATATTGTGTGTCATACCATCTGTTTCTGTGGTAAAAAAAATGGTGAAAAGGGCGAGGCTATAACATTTAAGGGTATTCGCAACAACTCTGTGACAAAATAATCGTGCAATTATTCAAATACCTCGCTAGTAAACTTTTTTTTTTTTTTATTATTAAAATGGAATTTACAATCTATACCTCTGAGGCACAATATGTAAATGAGATACGGATAATAAACTATATATAAATTGCTAAACCAAGTCTACTAAATTATATACATTACAGGAAGAAAAACAACCACCCATTAGTAACACTTTCGTTTTTTTTTTTTTTTTAATTGATTACGAAGTCGCGAAACCAAAACGTAAAACGCGTCTGTTCTTTTCTTTAAACCCTGGAGTTTATTTATTTAGGTCGTTTAAAAATACCAACAAATTAATACAATTTAAAAATACTCAAACTATTTTTTCCTATTTGTTGTTTTATTATCTGATAACGTTATTTTTTTTTAAATAATATACATTTAAAGCAATTAGAAGTAATACTTACTCTGCGTACACAAATAGTATAATTGCAACACCATAAGACACCTTTCGATAGTTCACAAGGTATGTTATTTTTCGATAAGATTTGTTTAAAATCACACAACTTTAACTGATTGATAAATATTGTTTTACGACGTACGGAATCCTGAAAAAGGGAAACGTTTATATTAAATACAGAAATTTTAACTTAAGAATAAAGTTTTAAAAATCTTACATGTTCTGATATAGGTTTTAATGTAAATATAGCTTCATCCAATATATTCACTATGAAAAATAAAAATAAAAGTAAACAAATATAAAAACCTAGATGTATATACATAACACAAAAATATTTTACCCTTTTCTGAGATTCCAACATTATCAACAGCCATAGTAGCATTTTCATTTGTAATTGATTTTGGTTTAAGCATAGCATTCAAATAAGCTAAATCTCCATTTGGACCTTTTTTAAAACATATTGTTGAAAGGAGTTCATCTGCAAGATGCACCTAGAATGTGTTTCATATTCTAAATGATTTAATTCAAATTAGATTTAATGAGATTTAATTATTTTACATGATAAGTATGAGATTCATATGTTACATTCAAGCATTGTCCAATTCTAGGTGAAAATACTGTAGTATCACAAAATATTTTGGTAAAATTTACAATTATTTTAGAGCTGGCTGGTGTACCTCTTATTACTAACAAACGTCTTGGTTTTAATATGAGGACAATTCGTTTTAATGATTCGCCATCTGAACGACCTTCAAAATCAATTTGTACAATTTTAGCAGCTACATAAATTGTTTTTTCGTATTTTATACATTTTGTTGGAATTTCATAGATATCAATTTCTTCTTCCTGAATGTCAGTTTTTTTTGTTTGTTCTTTTAAATTAATTTCTTTTTTTGGTTTATTATCAAACTTCATCAATTCTTGTAAACTAAGTAACAAATATTTAATAATTTTTTTAATTTTATATTAAAATATTTTATGCAAAATAACAATAACTAAGGAGTAACCAATTCAATTTTGGAAATACCATAAGTTAAAAATGACAATAGTTAGGAATTTTTATAATTTCATTAAACAGCTTCTTTTTTAATTTATTTTAAAATAGTGACAATCTGCTTAGTACAGTAAATTACCATATTCACTATAAAACACTGTCATGTGATTATAATGGAATGATACAAATAATAAATTGTATTAATAAATCTGAAAAAATAAACTGGAATTTTGTATTGTTGTTGATCTAAATATGTTTACGTTTGACATTTGTAAACATAATGATATAACATAACATAGTATACTATTAAGTATTAGTTAAAATTAATAAGAATTAAGCTGTTTAATAAAATTGTATTTAAAACTAATTTTCTGTGGGGTATTATTGAACCCCATAATAATTAAGACATAACAAAGGTCACTAACACAATGTTAATAAATTAAATATGCCACCACATTTTCACATATGATAAAAAAACTCAATTAAATGTATTTACAATTACATTACATAATTATTGCATTACCTATCATCATACAATGTTGTAGTATGATGGATTTTTGCATAATAACTAAAAAAAAACTTAACACTTTTACCACATCTAGAAAAGGCTAATAATTTATACAATTATTTTTAACCGAATTACAACCAAAAAAACAAAATCGAAAATAACAAAAACCATTTATGCTTAAATTTTCTCAAATATTATGAAAATTACAAGAAATATCAAAAAATAATACTATGCACTAATTAGACAAAATATGATATCAGAAAATAGCCGGATTTTACGATTGGATCACTATTATAGGTAGAAGTTGTTTGCATACAGAAATAAAACTATCATAGTAAAACAAATACACTCCTTGCCACTCTCAGAATGTAAAAAATAATAGTTTTTGGGACTTTGTTTTTTACTAGCAAAATCAATACTTAATTAATACTTTTCGATTTTGATTGATTATTAAACATTTAAAATTATCTATTTGTACTTCAACAAAATTACTTTATGAGTTCTCCATATGGATCAATTTTAAATTTCTCTTCAAAACATGGATACATTGGTGGTAATTTTTTTGGGGGAGGTTTCTTTTCATTGATGATCGTTTCAGTGTTTACGAGTAAATCAAATTCAGCCTTCCTCGCAGGTTCATAATTATGTGAATCGTTACTTTTTGGTTGACTAAATTGAAACACAAAAATGAAAATTTAAATTATCATTTCTTATTCAGTATAAACAAATAATATAAATAACATACGTTGTAGTTTCCATAAGTTTAGGTTTGTGAGTCTTATTATATTGTTCTAATTCTTCATCTACTAAAGGAACACGTTTTTTGACAATCAATTTAATATATCTATCCCCACCTTCATCTATTAAATCTCTTGCTAGTGTACCCGGGAGTGTCCTATATGCAAATACTTTTAACTTTTAATAAATAATGTATGTATTTATTTGTATAATAATTTATATCATTGTAAATAATCTTAACCTGTCTGTAAGAATAATACAATTTTTTGGTTTTGAAGCCCACATGAGAAAAACTTCCCTGGAAAAACCACCTTCCAGATCGGCATTACTTGCTAACACAACCTTAATAATAAACAAATTTCTTAAACATATTAAAATTAATAATAGAGATGTATTCAATTAATAATAAGCTTAAAAAAAATTCTAAATTGAAAAATATTTTTTATCCAAACTTAGATATCATTATAATTAAAATTTTAAAAACTAAGAATATTTTTTCTTATAAATGTCACAATGTATTTATATTCTAAAATCTAAACAGTGTAATCATGTATAGTATAACCTACTTTAGGTCCAGGAACTTTGTTTAACTCATTCATGTTATGACACAACTTTATATATTTAAAATAAAATGGATTATTTCGGGCACCTTCAAAGCTATTCATCAATTTGTCACTCATCCATTCAATCTACAAATTAAATTAATTAAAATTGAATGTTCATAAAAAAATAAATTAATGTCTTTCATACTTGTGACTTGGCGTATTCTACAGTATTATAGCTGACATTTGTTAAAAATACTATGGAATATACAGAAAGACCAAATTCCCTATTACACCATAACTGATCAAGCATATGCATTAATTCTAGAACACGTCCAGCTGTATCAATTGCTATCAACACATTTCCTTTGACACAAAGTGTTGTCAATATACAACCTTAAAATTAATAAAATATTTTTTTTTTTTTTTAAGTTAAATAAAGGGTTGAATTAATTAATGATTGAACAAATGTAATACTTTTGAGTCTTTCATCTCGAGTTCTACGTCTGGGTTGAGAATATGCAGCATTGAAACAATCTAATATAAGCAAAGAAGGTTTTCCTAGTTGTATTAAATCACTTCCATTCAAATGTCTTTCTTTTTTATGATTAAAATCGACCGCATACACTATGTCTTCTTCCCCGACTATAGAAATTTTCCACATTGTACCACCTACCATGTGACCTGCAGGCACTGCTAAAATTGTTAAGTCAATCCCTTTATCTGAATTGACGATGATATAAACGAAAACTTTAAAAATGCTTTTAATTATGATATACAATAGATTGTTAAAAAATGTACCTTTTAGTGAAACAATTTGATTATATTTTACTTGTACGACTTTATCAAAAGCAGCGTCCACATCATCTAAATTAAATAAATTAAAATCGTCCACATTGTATAAAGACTATAGAAAAAAATATCAAAATTATAATAACTCCATATTCAAAATGCAACTCACCCAGGCAAAAATAATGAAATTAACAATTAATCATACCTGATATAAATCGTACATAAACATTTGACCCATTTGGTATACTGGTAAAGTAGCATAGACTGGACAATTCAAACCACATTTTCCGACTAGATATGGTAACGCTCCGAGATGAAAAATATCCGGATGCGAGAGTAACACAGCATCTATTTGAGGTATGTAGCTAACGAAAAAAATAATAAATAATTTTAAGTTTACATCGTTAGCATCGTTTAAAAACAATAAAAAAACACCTTTTTAATTTATTTATGAAACCCATGCTAAAACGGTCGTCCCACCCACAATCCAGCAGGAATTTAAACTCGTAAATTTGTAATAAATAACATGGTGGCGATTCATCCATGGCGCCCGATAGAGCATAAAATTGTATTGTAGACGGCATTTCGTTGGGTTTAATACAAAATATAATTGAACCGCGGCAAATTTTGACCGGAAGCCAAAATGTATATATATTATATTAACGATATTGATACGGGAGGAAAGGACGCGTCCACAAAAACTGGATGAATCATAAACGGCAAAATATGGCGTCGGCATCCGGTGACGTCATAGATACATTCCAAACAAAATCACCTGTTTGAAGAGCCCCAAGGTAACCAAAATGGTTATTGCGCACTGAGGTTTAATTTGGTGAGTTATCATTATCATTTATTTACAATGATATAGCGGTATGTTATCTATGACGGTATCAATTTAAATATGACCTCGGATAATAAGAACAGAATAATCAAAGTATAATATGAGCTATATTAGGATGAGTTTGAACATTCAGAGTTAAATAGCTTAAACATAGTCTAAGATATATCTATAACCGTGAGTTTAATAAAATTATTAATTATGGGGGGCCAGGCAGTTGTTCCCACGTGATAACAACCAGAGAAAATATTCCAAAACTGAGGTTAACCAATTTCAAAGTGTCAAAATCTCCTATATTTTGGTAGTGTTGTGACACCAACCTAAAATTTCTAACCTAGCCTAAAATTCCCGATTTCGATTTTATTTATTTTCCAATTCAAGTATTATTGTACAATTCAAATATTGTTGAACCGTGTATTATTTTGCGATTTATATAATATTGTATAATATTAATCAAAATATTTAAGCCAAAACGGTAAGAGATACAGTTATAGACATCAGAAACTATGTTGTTTCTTGTAACGAAATACGAGTACATAAAGTATATTTTGAATAATGTATTTGGTCAGGATAATAATCGCATAAAAGCAAAATTCCTAATGATGAAATACATATATATTTTTTTTTTTTTAGGTTAGTTTAGGCCTATCAGCTATTTTTCTTATCATGAGAACAACAAATTATGAAATATTTAGTTCATGGGTATGTCTAAAATATATTATTCTGAATTATTTTTCAATTTCAGTACTAACCATATATAGCCATGTCAAAATGAAATTCTATTGGAAATAATCCCCTCAACATTTTTTTATAATTAAATTCTGGTTCATTCTTTAAAGGTATTATTCGTTTATGGTTCACATTTGTAGTCTTTGGAAAGCTACTAAAAATTCCTTACATTTAAGTTCCGTGCTTTCCAAAATAAATCCTGATGGCGGGTTCGCTTCTTTAGAACTATTTAAACCCCATCTAACTAAAATCATTACACCTCGCCCTGATATTCAAATAACTAAACACATCTAGTCAGTAAATCAGTACCTTGCTATTTCCCTTCCAGTCAACATTTTTCTTTCTATGAACTGAAATTTTCCATTCATAAATGTATTAAAAAAAAACTCTTGGTTGTGATCTGTATCACTGATGAAGTAACCAGATGCTTCCAAAAATTGCCATTGTTCTGCTCACAGTTCTTTTCAATGTTCATTGGACTTGTGTATGCATGCGTTTCACCGGTAAAACTATGATTACAACCGATGGTTAGGGATGGTTAACCTAATCTAACCTAACCCTTAATTCGCGTTGTCGTTACAATTGTCCATGATAGGACAAATCAAAATGTTCAAGTTCATGTGCCTTACGGCTAATCGGTAATAACGAAGTCATTCAGACAGACATATTTTACTTTTTTAGTATTAATCTATGTACCTAGTAGGTTAGTTTATTGTTTTACCAAATTATTACATCTCTTCTGTTTATTTGAACAATTATTATTGGTTGGTATCATTCAACTACATTATTAATAGTGTTCATAATTCATATTATCAATTTATTATCTTTGAAAACTTTCGGCTATTTCGGTGTTTTGATATATTTGTAATAAAATATTGGAAATTATTACAGAAAAAATGGCACTTACGGCATAGATAAAGCCATTCTTAATGTGCTGTGAACATTTTTTGATATTTGTATATAGGTACTTTATATTATTATATGAAATGGAAAAATGCTATAATATTATGCTGCAAATTCAAATAAAAACCTGTTAAATCAAGATGAACAGATTCAAAGTGCCAAAAAATAATAGTAAAAATTTAACTAATAAAAAAAATATTAATAATAAAAAACGTTACAACTTCATGTTTAATGGCCACCATCAAGTTAAAAAAAAATATAATAGGCGAACACAAGAATGTAGTATGAATCACAAAATAATAAAACATAATTGCTATGTGAATTTTTATTTATGACTTACCTTGATTACGCCCTCCAGATACTATTCCACGTAGGACGGTGAGTTTGCCTTGCCCTTTGATTTACGGCGCATCTAAGATTAAATACATAAAATATAATTTTTTTATAGAAATATTTCTATATATTGCTATGTAAATGTTTATTTTTATAATTATTACACACAGTAAATTTAATTATTATTATAAATTTATTATAACAATATAATAATGTTATAAATTTAAAAAAAATGTTCATCTATAGAGATGTATGAAAACACATTTAGAGTATTATTTACTTACAACATATACAGTACTATAATTATAGTATAAAAAGTATAACAAACAAATTTGTATTTAGGTAGTCCGAACTATATATTCAGATAGCACTTAACAATAATAAAAAAAGCAAAAATCATATGACTATTTTCTTCGTATTTTTATCAGCCAATTGTTTTATGCAAAGATTACTTCATACACAATAAAGAATGGGTCAAATACCCATCCCAAAGTTAAAATTAGTTTAAATATTGAATCTATCTAATTAATAAAATTAATTTAAATTCAACTAGAATTGAAAAAACATTAAACATTGGCAATCATAATAATAATATATAAACCAATATAGACAATATTATATTTTTCAACAAATTCAAAACATTATTATACTGAACATTATTATATATCAATTTCTACAAAGTATCACTGAAAAAGTACATTAATTCTAATAAGTTACTATTTAATTTTTATTGTAGTTCAACTAATGAACACCTAACCTAATAACACCTTTAACACTGTTAAATATATAATAATCTGTACTTAGTCAACAAATATCCAACTTATAATAAATATATAACATTTAAAATTCAATATTGAGTAAATATTTCAAAAATATTATCATACTGTGTGTGTAATTCGTTGACAGAAAAATCAAATACATCTTAATTTAACAAATTTAAAAAAATTAATTTTATATTACCAAACATCTTTCAAATATCAAATGTTTAATATTACACAAGTGTACAATTATGTTTGTAATTTAAACATTCAATGTTGTCAAATCTGCGCCGCGCTGATCACGGGTCACGCAACCTATACGCGTGTGGGCGTCACCTAGATTTTATTTTTGTTTGCCTAAACACTACACCTGAATAAATCGCTAGCTGTGCATTCTGTTGCCGATTCTCACCGTTGCGTCGCCTGGATTTTAGTAAATGCAATTAATCAATTATTCCTTTTTACTTTATATTTAATCCAATCCGATTATAAAACAATATAAACGTGCAGAAAAATAAGAATTTACTGAAAAATTTACTTGATTAAACAGTTACGAAAGCGTATTACTCTGAAATTAAATTAAAAAATTGATATAACATCTGTGCTACGAAAGACAATAACGCGGAATAGTTAAATAACTCCGAGTCGTTTTCTCTAAAGTGACTTAACCTACTCATCGTCAACCATCGAGATAGATACCCATAGTTAATACGTATTATCTATGTAGATACGAATATATTCTTATCTATTTAGATATCGTCAACGAATAACAAATCGTTTTATTCTTATCATTAAAAAAATATAATAGTTTGGTAGTAGACGTCTTATTTTTATTTTTTATTCATTGCAATACATACAGTTTATTGTTACATAATTTTAATTTTCATAACTCGATTAAACAACCGTTAAACGTTATTGGAAAGTACGAATTAAGTTATATTTGTATATCATGGAACGTCCAGCGGATGTTGTTAAGAAGATTCCTTTGAACAAACCAGAACAAACACCTACGGATGATGACCCAGATATACCCGAAACACTAAATGTTGCATCTACTCAGTTTGTTGGTTAGTCTTACCTATTGGTTAATTATTAATTGTTAATAATCGTTTATTTTTTTAATTTTATACATATAGTCTGTAGGTATAATACCTACAAAACATACCACGTTATTCTGAATAGAAGCATCAAGATTTTTTTCTATAGAGCCAGTTATATGATTTAAAAATGTTTTTTTAAATGTTGTATCTTCCAATTCTTTATACTTATCCACAATAAAATCAGCGTTTTCGTCTGTGTCGTCGTTATATGTTAAAAGATTTGGGGTTCTATAACTTAATTTATTTTTAAACTTACAACTCTGTCTAATATTATTTTAAATATATGAGTAATTATTATAACAATTTACTCATTTTTGTCTTTTGTATCCAATTTTGAATTTGGCATTGCACAAACATTGATAGTTTAATTGGGTAGTGGCAATTTTTCTTCTATTTGTTGATACTGTTTTTCTACGTGAGCAATGCCTTCAATTCTTAATTGAATACTCTATAAAAAAAATACAATTTATGTTTGGTTGTTTCATTGATCTATTAAACATTTTTCGGTATTGATATCGAAATAAAAACACACTACGACACGCATAATGTTAATTTTAATTTTATTTGATTAATTATTAATTGTTTTTTATATGTCTTATTTAGGTTTCAGATGTCAAATACCATCTTTATGGAAACGTTTGGGAGCTGAAATCATCGATTTCATTCTGTTGACTCTTATCAAATGTATACTGGCTTTCTTTGTATATATAATATTTGGCATGTAAGAATATTTTGTATACTTAAACCCCACAAAGTTTAATGTCTGCTAAAATTAATGGAGAATAGCAAATCATAATTTGTACCCGTGACAGGTTGAATTGTGAATTAATAAAATTAATTAATATATACTGAAAACAATTATTTCCAATTTTATAATTAAATTACTTAAAAGATTATTGAATGATTATTCCAATTAATAAAATCTTACTTAATCGTAATCTTATCTATACTGTCCCTTTTTAATAAACATAAATGATGGTATTTTATTATTGTTAATTTACTTTTGTATTTGTTAAATTATTTTTTTTTTTTAGAGATCTCTCCAAGTACAATGCCATTTTACTGCAGGACTATTATAATATGAATTACTCCACAGTAATAGAATTTACATATAAGCTATTTGTTTTAGAGGTTTCACATAAAATAATAGTTTGTTTGTATGAGGTAATTTTAATTATAAATTGTCTTACATAATTGTAGTAATATTTGATTTAACTTGCTAATAATGACAATTTTTTTGTTTAGATATATTGGTTACATGGTAGTACATTATTTCATGGAGGAGGAACTATTGGTAAAATCCTGTTAGGTCTAACAGTTGTACAGGCCAATAAGTTATATAATATACGAGGTCAGCCAAATGATAATATTGCCTTAACTCCTGGTGGTGATCTTGGTTGGAAACGTGCAATACTTCGGTCTCTCACTAAAAATGCATTTTACTCTTTAATTTTTCCATTACCTTTTATCATGGCAGCCGCCTATCAAAACAGATGTGCATATGATATTATGTGGGGAACAATGGTAGTAGAAGTATTACAACCACTTAGGTGTCATAAATCTGAACTTATTCCTATTACATAATTAATCTAATAATATACACATATTTTTTAAATAAATACATTATGTATTTATCTGTGAAATTTAGTAATTATATATTATTTAATGTCAAACATTCCATAATAAAAATTAAAGAACACAAATGTATCTAGTAATAGTTATCTAGTTTCTCAACACTATTAAAATAATTTATACTTTGTGACACACCATAAAATAATTTAGTTATAGGTTTTGTGTCATTTAATATACCCTATAATACATTTAGACTTATTTGACATATTGTATTTTTTTGTTAAAATTTATGTAGATGTTAGTATATCATTGCAAAATATCCCATATCTCCATAAAACAAAATTGAGTTATGGATATTAAATTTTATAGAAAAAAGTAACAAATAATCTAGTGTAAATATAATGCAATGAGAATTAAAAAATTATTGCATATATTATGCTTATTGATTTTATAATGCATCTTGCAAAAATCACTTTTTGGAGATATATGATATTAGTTCTGCAATGATGATACTTTAAATTATTATTGAATTATTCAGACTATGTATCAGTAATCATGTTATAAATTTACATGTTGATAGTTAATGTTAATAGTAAGTAAACTTTCAATTATACAACACAATAAATTATGTTTATAATTGAAATAATAATGTGTTTAATGATGCTACCAAAACAATTATTTAAAATATACTATGACTTTATCCCTAATTATTAAAATTGACTAGCACAGACAGGATATCATTCTTAATTAAACTATTGAAAAAAAGGGCCATTTTTTAATCTTGAATATCTACTGTATGGTGATCTCATTCAAGTAAGTCTGAATTCAATACATCAAACCCTAATCAATTTTGTCATTAATTTTCACAATGAAAAAATCTTCAAAATTCCTTTTGAAAGGTATTTTTTTTATTTTCTGTGTGGACATGTTTATGTACAAATTTCAAGATTATTAAAATAAAAATATGAAAAACTAAATAACAATAAAATAAAATTAATACAATTTAAATAAAATAAAAAATCTGATATTTACATATCTATTCATAGTTTAATATTTAATTCACTTATAATTTATCTTTTGAAATATCAAAAGTGTAAGTGTTGACTCTTGTACAAAATAACTTATTGAAAATCATATAATTTCCTTACACCACTCCCTGAAAATTATAACTATATTTCAAAAACATTTTCTATTTGATTTAAAAATGAATTAAAAACAATTTATTGAACAACAGATATAAATATTATTATTTAAAAACATTTGACAAATTTGCATTCTCCATAGTTAAATAAATAAATAAATAATTAAATTTATTTAATTAACTAACTTAATTTTAGCCATTCTCTTATTATATAGGCTTTCTAGTGGGCATACTCAGAGAAACAAAACAGAGGAAAACCTTATGTATATATGACCAATAAAACTGTTTATGAAAAATAGTTAACATGATAATAATATTACAAACTGTCACCTATATGTGTTATGAATATAAATTGTACATAGGTACACATCATATAATGTAAAGGTTGTATTTATGTCTATGGTAGTAATACATTTTTAGAGTTTGATGTATAAGCCAAAATTATATATTAATTATTAATTGGTTAATGAATAAAATTAACTTTAAACTAATAATCCTATTAATGTTAGATAAAACAGTGGAGCTTCACATTGTACACACAGAGCTGTCAATAGCAGGACACCATCAGATTCTTTTTGAAAATTTGATGTTTTATCAAAAGCCTATATACAAAGTAGACACAGCCAACATCTTTGAATTCCTGTAAGATTGAGATAGATTAAAAGATGCAGCCAATACATAGTCATTGAATGAAATGAAATGAAACAAATACAATTACAATAAAGTAAAACAACCTAATGTGTATAAATCTTACTATTACCATTACTATTACTATTACTATTACTAATACTTATCTTTTTATTAACATGTTCTTATTATTGAGATGGTTGAATTAAACTTCCATCATGGTTTTCATATATGTTCAAGTGCAATTTAAATTCTAAACAAAATAATAAAATAATATAATAATACACATTTTTAATTATTTGACTATAAACAACATAGTTTAATCAAGTAATTAAAAAAAAAAAAAAATATTAATATTATTTATAAATATTAACTCAAGATTAGCATTTAATTTGAAAATATGATTCACATAGTGTTCTTGTTGGAATGGGCACTTTTATTTTGCAGTCAAAAGTAGTAGTTTAATTATCTTGCATTATTGAATACATTAAAAAAAATAAATGTCTATATTAAGTAGTATAATTTACTTCTTCTATCTTATTTCTTCAATTAATTCCTTCTGGTTTTGGTTATTTTTTGGTTGTATAACCACCATGAACAAATTGAAAGCCCTTTAAGGGCTTTGGGCTAATTACCATCTTGTTTGCATTTTAAAACATTATTCATTTGGAAATCTACAAACAAATTTTTAGTAGGTTAAAATAATGTAGAAAGTATAAAAATAATAAATAAGTATTGTATAAATAAAAATGTATTGGTTTTAAAAATGTTGGGCTACTCAGTTTAATATTGGTGTATAACCATCTAGAAGGCCTAGAATATTACACAGGCAATCTCAGTATAACTATCAATTCAGAGATCTAAGGTAAATAATAGATGTAATTTATATGAGAAAAAAATTATGGAAATCCAAATCTATCTTGATAGTGATCAATATGAGTACCGGCCTAGAGAAAATCGAAATAATTACTTAAGGTCATCTTAAATGTATATTTGAATGTATATTTCAAATATATATATTTATACAAATATGGAATATCAGATTTTAACGGATTTCGAAATTTAAATTTCCAGATTTGTATGGTCCGGATTTTATTGTGTACCTACTCAGTAGGCTAAAAAAATCCCCTTCTAGCTCACATTAATGAATAACTTAACCTAATACAATTATTACAATTTAAATTAATTTGTATTACAAAACTTACCGAATTTTGGGGATGCTGAATCTAAATTTTGAATCGTTTTCATTTTTTGATCTGTCCTAAAAATAACCATTTGATTAAAAATCTTTTCTATCTGATCCATAAAACGGCTCCTGAAATTAAGAATTTATTTAAGAGTCCAGAAAATTAATTAATTTATGTCGAGTTAAAAAATTGTACCTACTTCTATATTAGTGTTTAGACACTTTGTTTTTGCTGTTAAAATATTATTACAATTATTGGCAATGAAGCATCAGATTAACTCTTATAGTTTAGTCAAAAAATCCGCATGCTCCTCTTAGTATTTTTCTTTGAATTTCGCTTGAACTCCTTTTGTACACCAAACCATCAAAACAGACAAAAACTATATTTTCCCAGTTAATGTTATACTCATGAATAATATCACTTAATGAACTAAAATTAGTCTGTGCTAACTAATTGTTCTACTGGACATTTTGTGGGTTTTACGAAGTAAAAATATAAAACATAAAACAAAAAAGGCCAATAAAAAACAGTTAAAGGAACACAAGTTTTAAATATGAAATAAATAGACACCTAATGACCTGTTATAAATATTAAATTCTGATTTATTTCCCTCTAGCATTGGATAATCTGGGTTATTTACATCTATACAAGTAGTGACAAATAATTTTTTTTGAAATACAAAAAATATATTAAAATAGATCTATAGACTATTTATTGTACTTTTACATTGGTATGTATACCAATCTAAAGCTTAAATAACGATTATTGTATGAACAAGCAACACATATTGTGATATTAATTATCGAAAAGAATACAAAACAGTTATAATTTAAAGAATGGTTGCATAAAGGAATTATAAAAAAAGCACATAAATACATAAATAACAGTTATTTGTTGACTAAGACCTTAATGTCATACATTAAAGAAATAAAAGGTTATTCCAAACCTAAGAAAAAAATAAAATAAAACTTTGAATTTGTACTTACTTTTTCAACCACTCATGAACATTAATATTTTAATTTGCACTTACTTATTGTATTGCCACGAATAGTTACTCTGTTTGTATGATTGTTATCAGTTATCACTTATCACTGTACAAACATTTATGCATAGAATAACTTGTTGAAATATTTGTTTTAATACAATCTTCATTTTGATCATGGGCCTATCATATCTTTAAATGTTTTTGTTATTATATTGTAATAATAATAAAAAAATGTATTATATTAAGTAGTATTTAATCAGTTTAGTATAATTTACTTATTTTGCTTTCCTTTTGTTTCTTCAAATAATAGGCCACATTGGTCCTCCTTTATTATTAGGCATATTCAATGTTAGAATAGCTTTTGGTTTTAGTTATTTTCTGGTTGTATAATCAAGCAGTTTTGCATTATGATCTGGAATAAAATCATCATAGCTTAACTGAACAAATTGAAGCCTTACTGGGCCATTTACTAGCTTGCTTTCATTTTAAAGCATTATTCTTTTCTCTAAAACTCTGGGTCTTTTGGAAATCTGCAAACAAAATTATAGTAGGTTAAAATTACATAGGTAGTATAAATAAATTAAATTAGTTTAAAAATGTATTGAATTTTATTACAAAATGTAAGTACAGTAGGGTACAAATAGCCAAATAAAAATTATATATTCTTGTGTAGTTATATAAAAAAAATTTAAAAAAAAACTGATATTAAACATATGAGATTTAATAGATTCATTTGTGGAATAATATGGTGTAGGTACACAAATGAATGTACAATGAACTTGATTTTTTAGAAATGTTATTAGAAACCATAAAAAACTTAGTCAATTTTGGAGTTTTAATTACTTGTGCTGGGAGTGGATTATTATATTTTTGTTATAATTTTCAATTGACTATTTTCATTCTATACATTGAAAGAAAAAATTGTGTTAAATTCAATAAAATCATAATAATGATTGTTTGCAATATTAGTAACGATTTTGTCTATGAAACCTCCTTCTATTATAGAAAATACAGGAAATTTTCGTTTAGTGTATTTACATGGAATGTTAGATAAACAGATTTGAAAAAGTAAGAGTTAAAAAAGTGTGTTATTAAAAATACATTTATGGCGACAAAAAAATAGTCACGACTTTCAAATAAATATGATGTAAATGTTTTTACTAGTATCCGTACTTACACGAGTTCTGGTGAATTACTTGTAAATGAGCTATGATAAAACAGAATAGGAAAAAATTTAAATAAGTTAAAATCCAGTAATTCAACTAAATATTATGATATTTATCACAAGATTTGATTATCAACATTGGACTACTTCGTATATGGTGGGCGGACGACTTCACTCTAATGTACATTGATAACAGCAAGACTGTGTTTCTATGGATTTTGCAATTTAAAATATTATGCAAATCATAAATTAGTAAAATATCGTATAGGATGAAAAATATTGTTTGGCTTTAATATACGGTTCTAACGAAATATGTTTCGCACATATTTTTTCGGATGGATTTTTTTTCGACTAAATTACTGTTCGGATGAAATACTTTTGGACATTTCACGCAACCCCATTTATCATCTACAGGCTAGTAGACGGCTGGTTGATAGTGAACAGTGTTATGTTAACAAATAGTAAATTTGTATTATTATAGGTAACTAAAATCTGTAAAATATATGTTTTTAGTGTCAGAATGGAATTGAAAGTTATTTAAATTTAATTAATAATAAAACAGAACGATTAATACGGCGTTTAAACGATAGCCCATGAGATATCACACGTAAAAAATGTATGTTAAAATTGCAATAAAACATCGGTTGTGTTATTATTGAATTATACTAAACGGAATAAATTCTTGTTCCAAAAGTATTTTAGTGTGTGGAAATAATGTGTTCTAATACAATTTAAATCAGCAAGTAATAAATATAATTATGACGAATAAATTTTTTTTAAACTAAACTGGGTATTTTGGAGATTTAGCAAATTGTTATTATCAATATCCATATTAACAATTGTTATTATATTATTCACCTGTTGAAATCTATTATCATTCTAAACGTATTATGTAGAAATAGTCTCGACAAAATACCTACTTGTACCTATTGTACTTGTACAAAACCAGCTTTTATTTTTAACAATATCACAAATTATATATATGTTTTATTTGTTGATTTGCATATTAGATATGGTAAAATTATAATGTGTATTTTTACTAAATTAATTTTCTTTAATTGGATGTAATATCATTTGTTCTAATTAGTGTCTAAATAAATATTGTATTTATTTTGTTTTTTTTAATGAAAGAAAGGTAATTCCATTTTACTGTCATACCTCTTCGACACCCAATGTATAAAGGTATAGACACCAATTTATTCTACTATACAATTATATACATTATGAATAATACTTGATAACACATACACTTTCAGTTATGCATTATTAGTTCAAGGTATGAAAAGACAAATCAAAAAAATCAGTTCATTAAGATGTGTTTCAGCATTTTAAGTATTGTTTATTAACCTTTGTACCCAGTAAGTTTAATTGCAATGAAGAACTAACATTATAAGAATAGTATGATTTTAATTTACAGAGCATTTCTTGCTAGTCAAACACAAAAATTGCCAAGATATACTGATTAACAGCCCTCTTCAACATCTTGTGCAGAAATTTAGCATTTCAGAAACTAGTGATGCTGAGCAGCAGATATTTTAAATTAAAATAACAATAAAAATGTATAAAGGTAAAGACACCAATTTATTCCATTATAGAATATACACATTATGAATAAAAAAATTTGGCAATTCCACCACATTTTAATACTATCCAGACCCGGTGACTGCAGAAGGTGGCCTAGAACTGTCTAAGGGAAAGAGTTTTTAAAGATACAATTATCTAATACTGATTGGAGTTTAATGAATTTAATGCAACAACATTTTTTAAATTCTCAAACCATTGCTGGCAAGAAGCAAAGGTATTATCTTTCAAATGTATGGATTATTAAATAAAGGGTATTTTCAACTTGACTATGGATAATCAAAACTGTGGATAAGGAGAGATTACTGTATTAACAAATTAAATTCTCTTTTTTTTAAAAAAAAAAAAAAAAACTAATTTAATTAAAATCTTTCTAACTAAGATTGTTCATTTTTTCTATGTGAATAATTGTAGTTAGTCAAGATATACACTATAAATGTATACCCAGTAAAAATATTATATTTCATATTTATACTATATTTGAAATATAGTCCATTTGTGAGATAACTCTTCTAAGTTTTAATTGCATTTAAATAGTGGAATAAAAATTCATAATTTTATTATTAATATTATTTAACTTTTTGTTTTTTAGCCAAAATGTGATTCAAAGAATATTAAATGGAAACTGTAAATAGCATGCATATATTTCTGCATACCCATACTCCTGCAAACTTCAATATTATAAACATTATAATTTGAAATACAGAGGCATAAAAACACATAGTTTTTAATAATTTAAGCATAAAATGTTAAGATTGTATGTAGACTGACTAATGAATTATAAACATACTGGTAGACTGCAAATTGAAGTAGCACCTTTATGGCTATAATTTTAAGAATACTTACTGACTTACATTAAAGTTTACATACAACTAAAATCACACAAATTATAAATATATGTTTTTATATTTAATTATATTTTTACTTGTGTTAATAACATTAAAATATGAATATTTTGTAATAGCTGTATACGTGTAAATATATTTTGTAAACAGCTGTGAAATTATATTTGGAAAAACAGTCTAGTCAAAATGTATAATACCAAGGTATTATATATTAGACAGATTCAGAAAAACTAATAGCTTTTTTTTATTAAACTATTTTAATGTAAAGTTACTGATTATATTATATGTATTTCATAAGTTTTTATTAATGTTATTCTATTTCTATAATATATTTTGTACCTATTTTGAGTATTAATTTTACTATTACAATATATTATGTTATTTATAAATGTCTTGATAGTACATGAATTGTACCAATGGGCTGTAGGTTATTCTTAGAGTCTAAGGTGGCACTTAAGATTAAAAGTTTCAAATCCGGTCTAAATAATAGTCATACATTATTGTTACTTTTTTTTTGTAGTTTTATTAAGTTGTAAATGAGTATCTATAGTCAGGGGAATGAAAAGTGGCCGCTGGCAAATTTTTTTTTTCGATAAGATGGTTTCTCAAAGCGCGATTGATAACAACATGGGCATCAGCGGCCACTTTTCATTCAACTGACTATAGTTCGGATTACCATAGAACTTTAGTTGAAATTTATATTTTAATATTAAATTGTATATACAATTTTAATTTTTTGTTATAGTTTTTTTTAAAAATAATTTTAATACTGTATAATATGTGGTATGTAAATAATTCTCTTGATTTTTTCTGTATATTTATGGATGAAACAATTAATTTTTCATTTATAATTTTTTATGGTATTATTTGAATAATAATGAAATTTACAGAGTGTAATAATTTAAAAAATAAATATTCTCATAGCTGTTATGTCTTTGTATGTTGTGATTTATATTTTATTCTTCTGTTCACCTTTTATATTTTATATCTTATACTTTTTAGTTATTTATGTAACTTGATGATCATTAAATATGTAACTGTAACTTGTTAATAATAATAATAATAATAATATTATTATTTTTTTTTTTAATTAGTTAATTTCCTATTATAGGAGAGTTGAATCAGTTAATACCATGTACAAGTTTAAAATTATAATTTTTATTTCTACCTCACATTTACACAATATCAAAGGAACTCAGATTATCTCATAAAAGCCTAGTGCAAATATTTTATAAAATAATAAATATAAAATCCATTAAATTAAATAGTCATTTATTTCATAAAACAATTTACATAAAAATAAAATATTCCACAAAGTGGATAAAATTAATTTTATCCACTTCATGAAAAAAAATCAAAGATGTTATGTATTGTAATCAGTTAATTATTCTATTAATAAATTATTCTATCACTATTCACTAATAATACAATTTAATTATATTTGTATGTGTTAATAAAAAATAAAAAATTCAGTGACAATGTATCTCTTATTTGAATTAAATACATTTTTGTGTAAAAATAGAATTGAAAGATCACCTAGTTGAAAATTAAAACAAATTATTATTAATACAGTAAGTGGACACCAAACAAGATTATATATGTGGGGACCATAGGTGATTAAAATGTTCAGATTTGAATTACGAAATCATTCTTAGATTCTCTACTACCATAGTAATATGTTGTTAAAAATAAAAATGTAATTCTATTTTACTGGAAATTATAAAAAAATAAAAACTAGATTATATTTCTAAATTCTATTGTTTAGCAAATTATATTCTTTGTAGGCATATTATTTATACATCTACGAAAAGTAAATATAAATTATATCATTATCTATTAAATGTTATCCAACAGTAAAAATGTTAGCTAATTTTCGGTATTTTCAAATTTTAAAAGATTTTTAATTTTCAATAATGTTTTGACAATAATGTCTCCCTAGTTTAAATATCTAATTTCATTCACGTATTGTTGATCATCTGACGATGGAACGTTTTTCACTAAGATATCCATGGTCATAATTTTTTTATGAAATATTTAGTACCACCTAATAGTCTAATTGTATATCGTTTATTTTTTTTATATATTACTGTAGTGGTCATAATTTGTTATTATTGTGAATAGATTCTGGTTGGAACAAAGAATGTGTTGATTTTATATTTTGTGTATGTGCATCAAAATATATTGTCTAATAGAAATAATTTTGTTCTTTGGCTATAATAATATTATTAATAATAAAAGTATAAACATTATTTATAAAAACAAATTTCTGGCAATTTATTATACATCAATAATCCAAATTATACGAGTAAGAAAAAGTTAAATATATATACAATAATAAAAAGTTTAATTTTTGATTGGTTTGTTCTTTAATTTAATTTTTTTTTTTGAAAGGAGGGTGGCAGTAATGTAAAAAATGAAATCATTTAGTTGGGTTTCGAAACTAGTAGGTGGTGGCGCTGGAGAAATGAACATCGAAATCGTACATGTACTGGGCGAGCTGCTTGACAGACTCTTTGGCGTTGATATTCGGACAAAGTCGCGCTTCGTAGTCACCGGCAGACCGCATTGACGCAGTAAAGCTTATCGTCGGCCCCCCACAGTTACGGCCCCAGGGCGACTGGGCGTGAATCTCGGAGCAGAACTTCGGATGTCCGTGATCACGGCCGACATCCGGACGCAGACGCCGCTGGCCTACCGAGCGACGGTTAAAAATTAAGCACAGGGCATCTGGCAATCGGAGACACTCGACAAGAACGTTGCACGTTCTCACCGTGTTGCTGTACACATAAGTAGGTCTCGAAAATGCCTATTTCAACAACAGGTAAGATTGATAATGTGTTGACAATCTGTGTTTAGTTGTAATACACAATTTTTTTTTATGGGCTTCCTTCGGGAGGCCCGATATCGCTCGAGTTAAAAAATACTTGCAAATATTCAAGTATTATTATAATACTTTATATAAAATTACTACTGTATACATATAAGTATATATAAGTGTACTAACTTTATACCTTTATACAATGTATGTAATTTATCTATGTACAATTTATATTCATATCTCATATAGGTAATTTGTAATGTCATTATCATGTTAACTATTATTTTATAAACAGTTTTATTGTCAACTATATAATGTGTTTCTCAGTTTTGTTTCTCTTGGGACGCCCAAAGAGCTTATATAATATGAGTATGTCCAACTCGCTTATTCCTTTTTATAAGTTATAATATGGTATCATAAGTGAAACTATACTATGTCTGAATAATTAATAGTTTTATTATTTCTATGTTTAGCGAACATTTCCAACAAAACAAATTTATCCAAAGTTAGAAGCCTCATTTTTCAAATGAATACTTTTGATTTTATTTTTTCCATTCATAGTCCAGTTTTAATTATGATCCAATAAATGAGTACCAGTTTACATTCATTAAAATAAGATCTGTTGTCTGCAGTATTTTATAGAATACCTTGTTAACTAAGATAGGACGATAATAACTTTAGTATTATTTACAACAAAGATGTAAGTGATTTTCAAAAAAAACTTATTTCTATACCTAAAGTTAATAAAAGAATATTTACTAGGAAAATTGACAAGTCCACACAGTATAATGCTGATAGCAAAATTAAAGAAATAAGGTATTTTACATTTTATCCAATGTTAGATAAAATGATTCGAGGAATTGATGATCGTATTTCACAAGAAACATTGAATTTAATTGTAGCTATGGGGGAATTGTCAAGACTTCAATTAGATGAAACAGACATTAAAATATTGTCAGAAGAATTCAATTTAAGAAATATTTTTACAGAAATTAAACTACTTAAAAATATTCTAGAAATAGAATCTATACGCGGTTCATCAAACATCAACATTTCAAAATGGTTAAATTGGTTAGTAAATAATGGACGTTTAGAGATTTTTCAGATTTGTATAGATCTTTATTACTTTTTGTTACCATTCTTCTCACATGTTACTCATGTGAAAGAGCATTTTCAAAATTAACTATTGTTAAATCAAAACTAAGGTCAGTTATGTCTAACGTGACCATCATTTTTTTTTCTCAAAGCGGGACAATTGTAAATTTTAATAGGAAAACCATAACAATTTTTGAGTAAAATGACAACACTAGAATTATAGTAAAACACAATGTTTTTTTATTATAAAAAAAAAACATTATTTTATTTTATATATTAATTACAACAAAAAGACATTATTTTTTTTATATAAAAATGACTACAAAAAAATAGACAAATGTTTTAAATTTATAATAGATAATTTAATCTATTAAATCTATCTAAATTATACGACTGGTTTTTTATATTTTTCGGATCCGGTTTGGTTTTTATATATGAATGGAATTCTTGACTTGATTTGTTTATGTTACTCTGAGTTATAAGAATGGCTTTTAATGTAGAAACTCCCAACTTTGTTTTTCACTGCTCCATATTTTATTCATATGAGAAAACACTCTTTCGACTGGAGCATTACTGCCTGGTAGACATAAAATGTATTCTATAATTATACGAAAATTTATGTGTGAGAGATTTTTAGCACGGAAGTCTGTAAATACTTCTACCCAACGATTTTCAATGACTATATATATTTCTAGTGTTCCAGTATGTTATTTTTTGATCTGTTAAATACACAGTGTGATAAGCCCAAGTCCCCTCTGCCGCAACAACTTCAAAATCCTTGGAAGACGGTGAATCTGTTTTCTTGAAAAAATTGAGCATTGATAAGCTTGAAGCAGTAGTACGATCGCTTAGTTTATGTTTTTCTGACAGTAAATATTTTTCAATATCACTGGTACCACCATGTGCAACACTAAAATCTGTATTACACTTTCCACATGTGACGTCTGAGGGATCGCTTCTTTGTTTTATGAATGGATACTTGCTTTGTAAATTATTATTAAATATGCACTTGCGTTTAGGCATTTTAAAAACAAAAAACAGCTTAAAAAAACGATATCTAACTCGGAGCACAGCGCGTGACAAGGTGACGGAAGATCGAACAATTAAAATAATATTCTGTTCATTTATTGTCAATTACCACAATTGACATTATGACAGCGATAACGATTTTAATTATACTTGTTTTTGTAACATTTTTATTTATAGACTATGGGGGGATTTATCATTTATTTTATAAAATATATATCAGTGTACAGTATATTAGTATAATACATACCAATATAATGTTTTTGGTTGTGATGAATAAATACGTGCTATTTTTAGTGAAATAAAATGACGGATAATCCAAAGCGGGACATTTTTGGATTCCTCGGGGACAACGGGACTATCCCGCCCAAAATGGTCACATAAGTTATGTCCCAACAGCGCCTTTAATGTTGATATTCATAGAATAACTCATTTTTAGTAAAATCGAGACAGAAGATTATTTATTGAAATAAATAAAATTATTTAACTCGTTTTGAAAAAAAAAAAAATTACAAATAATTTGATTTTAAGATTTCAAAATAGAAATCTGAATAGACAAACGCAAATTTTGGATTTTAATATTGGAAATAAAAAATCTGAAAATCCCGAATTTTTCCATCACTAATGAACGCATTAATTACTAGATAATAATAATAATAAAGCCTATAAGTATTTTATAGCCAATAATATTATCGGTTTAATGCAAATAATATTGTTCCTTACAGAATTCAGATATCGATAAAGCAACAATTATCAGGGCTGGATTTAGGACTAAGCTACCTAGGCTATAGCCTAGGGGCGCCAAAACTTTAGAGGGTGTCGCGGCTGGCAGAACTGCAGTTCAAAGCTTAACACGTTTGAACCTGTGTGATATCAAGGATAGCCCGTATATGCAACTGTACAACTAACCTTCGATTGTCATACCTCTGTTTAGGCTTTCCCGACGGTATCTCATAATTTTTTTCATCATCGGTATGCCCTTTACGAAGTCTAATGCTTGGCCAATAAGAGCTGATCGTAAGTAGTAGAACTTCTGTGCCGCCGGATAACGTACATCTTCATGCACTATTGCCTTGTAATAACTATAAAAGCATTGGCACTCCTGTATGTTTCCGTCAAATTTAGGAAGAGACACCGAGGACAAGCATACTCATTGACATATTACATATTGGCATTAACATATTGAAAATGTAATTATTCGATACATTTATCGACGAGTGAGTTTTCTTAAAATTAATATACATATCTGACTTTAGTGCATAATACCGTTCTTCAAATACAGATCATGCTTGTCCATTTTCTTCCACTTTCTTAATGAAGTAGTTTTATTTGATACCGAACCTCTTCAAAATGTTGATTAATCTATGGCAAACCTTCATTTAAACCACGAATCGATAGGAACTTCTTAGTCCAGATGTACCCCCCGAAGAAAGCTCAATGAATGATGTATTCGTTCATAATAATAATAATAACGATACACCAAAACCACCTCCTATTTTCGTAAGAAGCGTAATTGATTATACAGAAGTGTGTACAAAACTTATAGACATTATTGGAGTAGACAATTTTTTCTGTATCCTCTGCAGATCGGTTAAAAATTAAACCGCCAACCTGATCTCCTACACAGCTCTCGTACGATATTTAAAAGAAGAAAACGCTGAATTCCATACTTATCAACTTAAGGAAGATAAACCGATTCGTGTTGTTATTCGAAATCTCCATCCTACAACTCAAACTGAGTTAATTAAGGAAGAATTGAAAGTTCGACATTTCGAAGTCAGACGTGTAACAAATGTTCTCCATAAAATCACCAAAATAAAATTACCTCTTTTTTTTGTTGACTTAGAACCAACCCCTAAATCAAGTGAAATATTTCAACTCTCCTCGCTATTACATACCAAAATTAAAATTAAAGAGCCATACAAGCCAAAATCAATCAGTCAGTGCAATAATTGCCAGGAATATGGTCACACCAAAACTTATTGTGGCTACCCCTCACGCTGTGTTAGGTTATGTTAGCCCCACCTATTGGCCGTCTTCAGCACGCAAAAACCCCGATATCTTAGATATCTTTGTGGCCAAAATACCTAGTAATTAAACTGCAACACCGAAAATCTCCTTGAATTAAAATCCGACCATTCCTCAATCTTGTTAACTCTAAGTGCATCTCCTTTAAAACGGCTTGAATCTCCTAAATTATTCAAACCCTCTACCGATAAAAATAAATTGCATGATCTTCCTAACCAACAAATAAATTTAAATGTAAAACTAAAATCTTCTGATGAAATTGTTCTTGCTGTAAATAATTTTACAAAACTTATTCAATCTGCGGCATGGTCTTCTACTCCAATATCTCAACCTTCAATTCATAACCCTCTTCTTCCAGAATACATTCGTCGTATAATAGAAGAAAAACGTAGAGCTAGAGCTTACTTTCAACGAACTCCTCTTCCTTCTCATAAGCACAAGTACAATAAATTATCAAATCACCTTAAAAAAGTGCTAGCAAAACATAAATCTGAAACCTTCTCTAATTTTTTGTCTAAACTCTCACCAAAAGATAACAGTCTTTGGAGAGTGACAAAAAATATTTGTAAATTCAAATCCTCTAATCTACCTATTAAAAATCCGGATGGAAGTTATGTCATCTCTGACTCTGCTAAAGCTGAAATTTTTAAAGTACATCTATCTGGTATTTTTCAACCTCACCCTGACATTTTCTCTCAAACCAATACTAGTGTTGTGGAAGATTATCTCAACTCCTCCCCTCACTTGCGATCTAATCCTATAAAACATTTCACACCAAATGTTATTATATTTGCCATAAATAAATACTCCCTCAAGAAATCCCCCGGATTTGACCTGATTACTGCCGAAGTAGCTAGGTGCTTACCTAAAAAAGCCTTTATTCATCTTTCTTATATATTTAACTCGATTATTAGACTATCATACTTTCCCATCCTCTGGAAATTTTTCCACCATCATCCTAGTGCCTAAACCAAATAAGCCACCTGACTCAATAACCTCTTTTCGACCTATAAGTTTACTCCCGTTTTTCACTAAAATTCTGGAGAAACTTATACTAAAACGTATCCTTCCATGTATTACTGAAAAATTCATTCTTCCAGATTCTCAATTCGGTTTTCGTACTTCTCACTCTACTGTCCAACAGGTTCACAGAGTTGTTGACGCCATTTCTTATTCACTAGAGAAAAAACTTTACTGTACAAGCGCATTTCTGGATATCTCGCAGGCCTTCGATAGGGTCTGACCTATGGCATGACGGCCTCCTTTATAAATTAAAAAAGTTTCTTCATTCTACATATTTCGCTATTATTAAGTCGTATATCTGCGATCGCCACTTTCAAGTCCGTGTTGGTGAGAATTTTTCTTCCATAGCCAGTATATCTGCTGGTGTCCCGCAAGGTGGTATCATCTCACCTATCCTTAATAATAATTTTGCTTCAAACCAACCAACTACACCTAATACACTGGTCGCCGACTATACGGATGATAAGGCAATTTTATCTATACACTCTGATCCCTTCGTGGCTTCTCAAAATCTCCAATCTCACCTGAACCTTATGAAAAAGTGGTACACTGACTGGAGAGTTAAAATAAATCAATCGAAATCTATTCATTCGACGTTCACCCTTAAACTTGCCCCTTCCCCTGACGTTTTTATTTTTAACACTCTAATTCCAAGTGCTTTGTATGTTACATATCTTGGTTGACCCTTGATAAAAGACTGATCTGGGCCTAGCATATTATGACCAAAAGAATAAATCTAAACCTACGCCTACGCCTACTAAAAAACCTCATGAACAATAATAAATATACTCACATCAATACTAAATTACTTATTTAGAAATCACTACTAAAGCCTTCTTGGACATACGGCCTTCAGCTTTGGGGAAACGCAAAATAAACTAACATTAAATAAATTCAAACATTCCAAAACTTTGCACTTCAAAAATTATTAAATGGCCCTTCCTATGTCTCTTACTTCACTATACATACTGACCTAAAAATGCCTTCAGTTTCAGAAGAAACTAAAACATATTATAAAGGTTTCCATGTTCGCACTTTAACTCATCCCAATCCTCTTGTCAAAAACCTTGCTAATCCTACAATCTCCGGCAAACCCCCGAGACGGTTAAAGCGGAAATGGTGTCGTGACCTATTGGAACCAAATAAAAATATAAATATAATTATTAATATTAACTAGAATAAATTATTTTTAATATAAATTACAATTGAAAGTTTCACTAATGGGTGGCTGCTTTCCTCAAAAATGTTACTATTATATAAATGTTATTAAGAATATGATATATTTTGTATTAATTATTTGTATATACATCTGTAACTCATCTGCTTATTGTGCCCAAGTGGTACTGATCGTAGATTCCTTTTAAAAATAAAAAAAAAATGTCTTGATTTTCGGTCTCTACCGGCGACCTACAAAGTTTTGCCACGGGTTTTTGAATCTCAGCCACAGCTGCATATTCCACTAAAGTGTGGGGCCGACGGAGGATTAAAAATGTCATTTAATCCCTTCTCGGGCCATTAGATCTTCACTGATTGCTAAATACTTGGCTATCTCCTCCTAAGCTCCAACGAAATTCGTTCCGTTATTACTGTAGATTTTTGTGCATTTGCCTCTTCTAGACATAGATCGGTGAAATGCTGCTATAAACGCCTCACTCGTCAAACCGACTACCGCTTCCAAATAAATTAAACACTGCAATCCAAGCGTTTATCGCTATCACTTTACGAATAATATTACAGTATTTCAACTATTGTATTAAATATTATCTTGTCGATCATTAAAGTTATACCTGTTAATAAGCTAACCTAATTTAATATACCTATATATTTGCACGTTCCAGGCCTGAAAAATAAAAATCCAAAATATATCGGTGATACTATTTTGCCTGATAGTTTTCAATGTATTCAAACAAATTAAAACTGACCCAGAATTAAATGTTAAGACCACTTCTTCAACTATAGCTAGTTCTAACATAGACCCCCGGGAATCCTATCCGTACACTTGGTAGGTATTTATAATTGTAATTTTATGGCTATTATCATTATATTTGATAATAATATATACATTGTTTTAATAACAGATTGCATCAACGTTCTAATATTTGGTTAATATTCTCGTATCATATTGTTAAAATGAACAGGTCTGATCAATCGCGCGTTCATGGCCAAATATCAACGCCATATCCGGAATACACGAGGTCCAAGAGGGATATGAAGAAAATTACAAACAAATAAAATAAAAATACGGGATACTTTAGTTACCTAACTAAATATAATATTATAAAAAAAAAAATTAAATGTGTGCTGTATAATAATTTTTAAACACAAATAAAATATTAATATGTATATAAAAATACAAAAAAAAAATTATTTTAATGATGATGGCTGGTTAGGTTAAGTTTAAAATTTCTTCTTCTGCTATTTATGTGTACTTTTGTGTAGAACTAATAGAGTAACTTATTTTCTTTTAATAAAATATTATAAAAGTCATTATAAAAATAGTTTAAAATGTGTTTTCAAATTGATAATTGATTTGATAGTTTCAACCAAAATATGATTTTTTCGTCTGTCCACAACACAATGTTTGAAAAAATCCGTTGTACCCGGTATTGTCAAAGAATATTCTACGATTGTTGATATATTAGTTGTGTCAATGTTATGAGCTTTAGTATACTCAAATATTGCACAACACTTAACTTCCACTTTAGCTGAATTTTTTTGCATTCATAAATTCGCGATTTAAAAACTTGTTCTACGTGAATGAACTCATCAAATAAATTATATTCATCCAATTTCAGTCCGCAACATGAACACATTTGACAACTGTCTGCGGCGAGTTGGATTGTACTTGTTTGGCGACGACGTGCCACACACCGATATAATAATAATAATATTAGGTACGTTTTACGTTGCAAACAACGATGTGACATAAGTTTTATATTTTCTACCCTCAGCAATTATAGTCAAAACAAGAATCAAAAAATACCACTGAAAAATTTAGATTCGAATATTCTATTGAATAATGTCAAAAAATATCGTAGAAAAAACGATTTTTTATAAAATTAATTTTAAAAAGTTTTAAATTAACAGTAAGGGGAAACCGTGATTAATACGGGACAGACTCGAATAAACGGGACAAAATGCGTCCTGTATAACTTGTCGGGACAACGGGGCACAAAGTTGAAATACGAGACAATCCCTTATAATACGGGATGGTATAAAATTACTAACTAATACGTATTTTATTCAATTATATAATGCTCACACATTTTTCTCTTGTATTGTTATATTATATAACTAACACATTATTTTGTTACGAATAAATACTATTAACCTGCAATTATATACCCAAAATATAAAAAAAAAATATAAAAAACTCGAATTCGTAAATTTAAATTATTATCATTATACTATTTTTAGGTACGTCTTTATTGTTATACAATTAGAAACAAAACAATTTTTTTTCAGTAGATTAAAAATGTTTGTTGTAACTACAAAATTACGCGTAAACTCTGTATTTTTGAGTTTAAATAAAACGAAAATAAATGTTCATAGTATAAAGCATATAATATATATTAGACACGAGGTATACTATTGCTGCTGGCAAAATCGTGTAAAATGATTATGATACCTAAATTATTAGTTTTTACACAAGTCTTAAAACTCATTTTGTGGCTTAGAAACAATCTGTATATGATAAACTAATATTAAGTACAGAAAAAAAATAAGTGAGATAACTTGTTTGAAAAAAAGTAACTAGTATATTTATTATTTGAATAATTATCATTATGTACTTATTAGCCTTTCTAACGGGTGTCATAATAGCAAAAATGCGTAACGGTAATTCCAACGGTAACTACTTATCCGGTCCCAATAGATTCAAAACGATAATTATTTTACCAAATTAACGACGACAAAATTTACTATACGTTTTCAAAGAGGGATTTATATTGATATATAGTCAATCAAGAAATTTTTTTTTTTTCAAATTCTTCAAATAGAACACTAAATAATGTTAAATATCGAAAAATCCCTCTTTGGAAACGCACAGTGAATTCGATAATTGAATTTTCGTTATAAGATTATTGGGGAAAGCCAGCGGGTGTCGCGCTAGAACTCCCGAAGCACTTTTTTGGTAATTCACTCGGTAGAAAGACAGAGACGGCTAAAATTACCGTTTAATATCGGCCGCTCTCTCTTAAATACGATTATTGTCTAACCTAATGACCTAAACACGTAGGTATTCTTTATCTCGACACAGTAGCTACACAAAATAACAAACGGTCGAAAAAAAAACCGCCGGCATCGCGTCTCCTCTTCCTCCTCGAACATTGAACCGATAATTTTATAGTAACCATCATTTGTGAGATGATAATAATAATAATGTATATTATAATACATCTAATAGAGATATCGCACGCGCACACGCACTGGTGAAAAACCATCAAAATGTTCCGATAAGACGTAAAAACTGGGAGACAAGAGTACCTCCACTGCATAATAATACATAATAATAACGCGTCCGAAACACGTTGGACGTCGTCCTGCAATTTTCTCGGCCGTTCGTTACGCCGCGCCACCACAGCCGCCACCATTCCATATATTATTGTCCGACGTATATTTTATAATTCTATAAAATAATAATATCCGCACGGGTAATTTATTACCTGATTATTCTCGCTTGTATTGCGGTGTTTTTTAAAAAAAAAAAATTATCCGTAAATAAAATACTCAGCCCTCCCGGCGTGTTGCACGACTGACGACGTACATACGTTTGGGTCAATACGTATTGTGTTTGATCATTATTTATCACGTCATAATCGGTGAGTACAACGCAATTTTTTTTTTTTTCTATATTTTTACGTCGCTAAAGTTTTAAAGGCATCGTATAAAAAAAAAAAAATAAAAAACCGACATATTATATTATAAAGTTGTTAGTCACTGAGTGCAGTGTCGGTTTTATGGAAGAGGGGAGTCTAGAAAACCCCCCGCCTCCAGATTCCGAGTTTAGCCTGCGAACCGATGAATTTGAATTAAAGGAAAAAACTAAAATAATAGACAAATTAATACGAATTGCGTGTGCAAGTAACAATACTTAATAATATTCGGAATTTCTTAATGTACATCTCATCAAATTAAAATTAAATTCGTTTGTTAAATAGATTAAGTAAAACATAGAAAAGTCATGTAAGTAAAAAAAATATGTTTTTTTCGTTGGTGTAAGTTAATTTACTTTATTAATGATGAGTAAATATTTTTGATATGTTAAATATATTGAAAGAACAATATCAAAGGACTCCCGCAGAAAAAAATGACAAAAATCGCCATTCACTGTGTCCCCCCACCCTATGTCGGCCTAGCACATAATGGCCATTGGAGCAGTTTTTTACCCATAATAAAATACAAAGGCCTCCCAAATATTTTACATGTAATTTTGTTGAAACAATACCTTTATTAAGTGTAAGTATATACAGTAAATATATTTTACATTTTTACCTATATTATTATAATCAGCAATATATAATTTGCAGGCAGGGCCATATTTAATATATTGGCGCCCCCTGGCATATAATTTTCGCCACCCCTTTGCATTGGTATCAATAGTACACTTATATCATGATCGAGATTCCTTAATATTTTCTACACATTTAATGTTTGTAATATGATTTTCCTTCTGTCGTTAACAATACATTTCGATATCGATTTTCGTTTCTATCATTTATTGGGTAAAATCAGTTGTCCAACTGCTAAAATTCGAATTTTTCTCAAATATATATTATAAACATCTTTATAATAAAACACGTATATATTTTTATTTAGCATTACATTTTAGATTCTGAGTGGAGCAAGGGGTCATTTGGTTTTAAAATAATGTTTATTATTTTTATTATTATTGTTTTTTCTGTAAACACTTTTCTATCAAAATACATCATTTGATCTTTACACTCCTATTCTGTTTCCGGTAGCAAATTTTGTCTGGTTAGTACTTTAAAGATGTTATTATTTAATATATCTATTAGTTATTCAACGCGGCAGAAAAAACTATCAAAAAATGACGAAAAAACGGCAAAAACACGATTTCGTCAAACTCGTGTTTTATTATTTCTTTGTAATTCCAAAAATAATTATTCTAGAGACCTGATATTTTCACATAAAATTTAACTTAATAATATAATGACGAGAAAAAAAATGTATTTTAATTGTGGGCAATTTATAGACATTTCGATTTTTTTAATTTGTATGTCTTAAAGTGGGAAATTTTGGATTTTAAGACTTGAACAATTTTTTTTAAGGTTTATTTTACTTTATTCTATTTGTTCAAAAAATCTCCAAAATTGATAGTCACAATTTGTTTATTGCCGTTTAAAATTTCTAATTTAACAACATTGTCGATATTGTATGTAATAATTTTTTTAAATCAATAATATCACATTTTTCATTACTTCATCGTATACTGTCATCAGTATCACTATCATCATAGTGTAAAACATACTCTATGATATTTGACAATAATAGTCCTATGTATTACACTGAAGCTTTGCTCAGAATCGTTTTATTTATTATTTTATATTCATTTATCATTTCTTTTCAAATTCAATACATCTACCTACAGTATCCTATTCAACAACCGTAGTGCCTTTACCAATACTGACACCCATAATATGAAGTGTGTCCTTTTTTAAAAATAATATCGCTTAAATATAATGCCACCCACGGGCATATGCCCACCCGTGCCACCCCCCACCCCCTAATAAAGCTCTATTTACAGGTAAATGCATAACAATAAATTAGCTTCATTTTAAAAATTACTTAAGAATTAATTATTTTGAAACAATTAGAATTATATGGTTTCATTATTTTCAGTTTTTTTTTATGTTGTAATTTAGTTAAAAATAATCGTTAAGGCCTAAAATATTAATATTAAGACATTCAGTATAGACTTTTAGTCAAAATTGAGATTAAAATTAATTGAGATGTCCATTATATCTTTAATCTAATAATATTAAAATATTTATGGCGTTATAATTATAATTATGTTTGTTTTTTTATTAACAGTCCACTCCCTTGAACATCACGCCAAAATAATTATTATGACTCATCGGATGCGGCATAAACTTCAAGTATCAGCAGCTACCGAGTTATGTAACGCTGCAGTTTTCTCGATTAAACTTTACCGATTGCAAAATAATGGCTGGTTAAACGAATCACCTATAATAATTAAATCAACTTCAATAATAATACTAATAATGCATGGCCGTTTCCTTTGACTGCTCGTTTATCATACAAAACCATTGAGATATTTGTGTATAAATTTTGAAAATTACCTTTTGTATTATAATAATGAGCTTAAACATTTCTAGAAACTCTCGTACAAAAACCGCAGGCGACATATTAAATAACAGTGAACTTTCTCAATCTTCAACCGGTCAACTAAATGTAAATTCATCTAGCCGTGATGAATTAAACGATACTACAAAAGAACCCGCAAAGTTAGTTCAAACATTTCATTAGGTAAAACCATTATATATTAGCATATATTACATATAAACATATAAATATTTGTCTACAGTAACGCTGAAGGTTACAAGAAAACGAAGAAAAAGTCTTCTCAGGATCAAAAGTAAGATTTTCTTTGTTAAAAATTACAAAGGCTACAAAGTGTATTACTCCCTCATCTTAAATCTCACTTCCCGATAATCCTCTCCAAAGGCTAAAACGACAATGGCCAACCTAACTTTCTCTAACTTTAATTATATTTATTTATAATGTACTTAAATGAAAACAGTTCGAAGCGCTATCAATGGATAACGTCTTTAAGTCACGCCCAACTTCATCTATAATGTACTCTTCATCTATCTTCTTATTGTAACAGATTGTTGGCTTTTAAAAATTTTAAATAATAAAAAAAATTTGATTTTCTACTTTAAAAATTCAGTTCTACTCAGAATCGATTATAATGTTTACAATGATTTATCATATATCATATTTATGCTATCATTAGACTCAAAACCTTAAAATAGTGTTTTGATTACGACATTATTTTTATTAACCCGGCCGTGCTTGTAATCACAGTACCTGATTTGATACCTTTTTGGGTACTAGAATAGTCCAAATATATGTTACATGAAATACAAATTTCAGTGGGAATTTAGATGATTTTAAGGGAGCCATCCTAGGTTAAAATCATAATTCTGTCTATGGAAATCTTACGAAAAATGTTATTTAGCCCCCCCCCCCAACCCAGTGAGATTGATCTAGAGACGCGCCTAGTTTCGGGTTTAAAACCCTGAAATGTATTGATTAAAGGCTAATTATTTTTATGCACCATATTACTTTATAGAATGCATCATAATATAGTTGAAAAACAAAGACGTAATATGTTGACCACGCAAATCAACGAATTGTCTAGATTGTTATCACTGGACCATAATGCGTCGTCGCAGAAAATGGACAAAACAAAAGTGCTCGATATGGTCGTGGAAAAAGTTAAATTAATTCAAAGCACGTACATGTCGTACGCTGATTATGAACCGTATAAACATGTATTTGTAGAAGACCAAAATTTTAAAAAATTAATCACATGTGTTAGTAGTAAACAATTATGGTTTTCATCGAACGATACAAAAACGATTCTGCAATAATAAATATTATATTATAATACGTTTCAGGCATCTTCGGACAGTTTTGTCTTAGTCGTGAATTGCCTTCGAGGTGAAATACTTTATGCATCTAATACCGTTACACAAATTCTGAATTATTTACCGGTGAGTATACGTACCAATGTCTTACTTTAAAAGTTTAAAAATACAAAATTAATATCAAAATTTATGTGAATTTAAACGCATGTGTTCATAATTAATAAAGGCCAATATAGTTGGGAGTAATGTATTCGATTATATTCACCCTACCGATGTAGCTAAAGTAAAAGAGCAACTGTCCGGTTCAAACTTCGACCCTGTATGCAGATATGTTGACGGAGAAAGCAAGTTTCGATTTATGATGTTTTAATCAAAGCGTTTTTAATATAATGTAGAAGGTATTTTTTTTTCGCAACAGCAAAGTTGGAGGTTTTTGATGTTATGAAAGGTTCATATTGCACTGGAGCTAGGAGATCATTCGTGTGTCAAATAAAATGTAAAGATAATGATGCAAAAATTAATGATTTAGCAACGACTACAAAATCAAATAAAGTTATCGAATCTGGTAATATTATTTTTTTTGTTTTTTAAATACTGATCTAGGTTAAGATTCATAGCGATTTGATTTGTTTAGTCCGCCACCGATTGATATTTTATTTTATATATACCGATTTTTATTTTTATCTAATACGTGATATTTATAACTCAAATACTCAAAATATAAATAATTTATACATTTGTATAATATTTATTAATAGGCAAACGATATATTGTGACTCAGTGTACCGGTTACTTAAAGTATTGGTCCCAGGAGAACAAGTTCGACGATTCATTGGTAGAGGTTTCGAAACAAGTAGAGGTCAAAGATGACAACATAGGAGTAAACAACGATCACACAGAAAATAATATTTGTTTAGTGGCGGTCTGGAGGATTATTAACACAAAATGCATTTCAAATCAACCTGAAACTGTAGGAGCTCCACCATGTTTCACCTCAAAACATACAATCGAGGGCAAATTTATATTCGTCGATCAAAAGTAAACTGATCATCCAAAAAAAAGGTATTATTTTATGACTGTGATTGTAATTGTGAACACAATTATGTTATAGCGTTACGCATTTAGTCGGATTTTTACCCCAAGAACTATTGGGCACCAGCATATACCAATACATCCACTTCGACGATTACTGGAGACTATCGGACCTACACAAAGCTACGCTTGAAGAATGTAAACCGCAAGATACAGAGGTAGGTACATACATTTATTATACCCCGTTAATAAATTTATATTGGTAATATTTTTTGGCTAGATTTATAAATTTTTGATCAAAGACAAAAATAAGTATGTATATTTACGAAGCGAATGGAAAAGTTTTCGAAATCCTTGGACCAAACAAATCGACTTTGTCGTTGCAAAAAACTTTTTAATTAGGTAAGTATGGAAAATTGAGTGATTAGACCGCTTTTTACGTACTACTGAATATGGGTGATGGTCCTTAATAAATTAATATTTATGTGCATAACTTCTCTATACTATCTCTATACTATATCTACTCCTAAATCATTACGGTCATAATCGGGTTTTATTTTCCTCTAAAAGTATATTATATACCTACCTACTGGTTTCCGTCATTATATTTATCTTAGATCAATATACGGGGGATTAAAGTATATATAATAATAAAAAAAATAAATAAAAACCTGAGAAAGTCTATGAGACATAAAGACAAAATATACATTCCTTTAAAACATATCCTCACTGAATGCCGCACATGCGAAGAAAAATTGAAGCAGTACACCAACTCCAACCACCTCTCCGAATCATTCAACATAGACATACAAATAATTTTAAATTATCTCTTCTCGTCCAAATTGCTGAATCCTATGTAATTTGGTCATGATTGAATTTCCATATTGATATACTATACTGACTTTAATATTAATATTTATTGATTCCTTAGCCTGAATTCCAATCGTAATAACGGCAACATATCTGCAGTATGTTCTTCACTAAGCCAGTTGAAAGACCGCTGTTTAACTGTTACAAAAGAAACGTACAATGATAAAAAAATGCAAAACTCACATTTAGAAAATGTTAGTTTTTTCACTGAACCATCTTGTTCGTCTATCGAAATACAGGTACATTTTGTCTCATGATAAAATTATATTTATTCCAGTTTATGATAAAAAAAATAAAATCATAATTAAGCTTTACAACAAGCGTTTGAACGTATATGGTATTTTTATAGTTTGACATGGTTTTTAACCTACAATATATTTCGCTAATAATATTTATGGACTATGATAATAAATGATGATAATAATAATGCAAAAACTCTAGAAAGTAAAATTAACTCGTGTCCATTGTCTACTTTCCTTCCAGAAACCCAGCTCGTCGAGCTTGTCATATGCCGCTCTTGCCTGTCGTCCCAGCACGTCGTCGGGCAGTGGTATCGACTCATTCAAAAATGGCGTCGGCGATGGTATGTCTTCCAATGGTAGCAACAGTCATGTGTCTTATGCCCCTGCCTACGCGGACAACAGACAATACCCTCAGTTCTCGTCGTACAGTAACCCTCGCGACGCTTTACCGCTCCCACCGTTTGTCCACCCGAATTCCGGACTGCTCCCGATAGTGGTCTCTGACTCGTCAGACGAAATCTTCAGGAACGTAGTATTGGGGCCATCACCAATGTCCCCTCTACAGTATTCTGTGATATTCGAAAGCGAAGCAGAAGACAAGGCCGTGACCGACATCATAATGAACCTCCTGGAAACGGATCCGGCCGGCATCATCAGTGAAATCGTTCATTTTCCCAGATTCCAGTAGGCACTGCCGTAGAACAATTATTGTTGTAATATAATTTAACGTACTATGTATACGTTAATAATGTAATACTTAATATATATTAAACTATATCTTATATAACAAATCACCATTTAATCACGGGAGATAAATTTCCTATCTTTTTATTTTTGCTTGTGGGGGATCTAAAATGTTAGAAATTGTTCGCCGTTCCATTATTAAAATGAGTAAAGGTATTGTCGCATCAAGTAAAAATAGTAAAATGAGTAAAGAAATTATTTAGTATAAACTTTACCTATAATAATTATTTTTTTATTATTTTAAAAATTATACAATCTATACAAATAAAGTAGTACAATAAGCTAATGGATATTTATAAGTATAGTGTCGAGACTTGAATGACGCGGGGAATAACCATCCATCATTTAATCAATCATTTTAATTTGAATATATTCCTTATCCTTATGTTCAGTGCCGGATTAACCTATAAGGAAATTAAGCACTGCTTAAGGCCCTCGAAAAAATCTAGCCTGTAGAATGGCCGGTATTTTATTTTTTGCATTCAAAAATGTTAAAATCTGTACATTTTCACACTATGTAAGTTTGATAATAAAATAACGGGTATTTAAAAATATATTTCACAATTATGGCCGGACGTAGGTCGTCTGATAATAGTAATAATAAATCAGTCGAACCTTTCTTATCTGTAGTAATTGTACAATACAACATTATAACATGATTATATTTATGATTCTTTATCGTAGCTTAATAAATGTCCAACCTACCTAAACATAAAAAAAACAAATGTTTTTAATTTCTAATAATTTTAAGTATATGTCCAACAAACTTGTCTGCATATCTTGAATCAACATTTATGTACCTAATTTTTTTTTTTAATAATTCAACAACAGATTTTTGGCCGTTATACAAATTCACAGTGTACGGGTAAGCGACCCGTTAATCGATATGACAGGATATGGTTCACACCATGAGAGTGGCTGGGCCGAAAAAATAAAATATTTTAACCGTGGATAACGGATCGGAATAAATCGGACTTGATTCGGAAAAGCGGAGAGAACAATGATCGAGGCGATTGATCATACGAGACAGTGGACTGCAATTGACAAATAATATTCAAAATCTAAAAATACATATTTTGGGCAAAAGGGGATATACTTAGAAAAACTAAATAAACAAGTACAAGTATGTTGGCGCCGTAGTGGACTGTATATATTGTTTATTTAACCAAACCGTGGTGCACGCGTTGGACAATAATAATTTAACTAGTATAAGATTTATCTGTTTATGATATTTCTTGACAATAATAATAGTATACGTAAACAATCGCAAAACAATGATAATAACGGTTAGATTCGCGTTAAATAACAATAATTATTCTACCTAACTAACCTTTTTATACGCAATACACGACCTTTCAGGTCAGGTTTACATTTATGTTATACTAATACTTGAACTATTCGAGTTCAATACGATAATATTATTTTCCGAAACGTACCGAACTAACTATTCAAAAAAAAGGTATACATTTACAAGAAACAAACATACAATGAAAAAAAAAAAATTAATTAATTATTCAATCAAATATTAAGTACATCTTTTGTTGATTTTTTATTTTTGATAAACTAAAAAAAAAAATAACTAAATATTTATAACAATAACTAAAAAATATCTTAATCAAATAACTAAATATTCATAAACAATTATATTTATTTTGTATATTTTATGATGTATTATTATTTGTAGGTGGTTATATACGAGGTGCGACAATAAAATAACGAGACTTTCTAAATATAACCTAAACTATTAACGTTATCTATAAAACGATTATTGAAATATGATTAGAAAACACTTATCTAAAAGTACTATGAACACTGATGGCATCAATTCATTTTCTTCGTTAGTAGCCTTGTTATTAGTGCGAGTTCGACTATACTGCCGAAAAATGTTAGATATAAAAATCGAACAACATGTGTTAACATTAAATTTCTTGTTAAATTAAAAAAAACTGCCGCGGAATCGTTTCGTATGTTATGTGAAGTTTATGGTGAAGAATGTTTATCAAGAGCTCGTGTTTTTGAATGGCACAAACGGTTTTGTAGTGGAAGGGAGGACGTCGAAGACGATGATCGTTCTGGACGTCCTACCACGTCTTCAACAAACGAAAACGTTGAAAAAATCGACAGAATTAATTAATCAGAGGTATTAATTAAATTAAGAGAACGTGTCAGAAAGAAGCGACCAGATCTATGGAAAAATGGCTGGGTTCTTCACCAAGACAATGCTCCAGCTCACAGTGCATTTTCAATTCAACGTTTTTTAACTGAAAAAAAAATTTCTGTACTTCAACATCCCCCGTACTCGCCAGACCTTGCTCCTTGTGACTTCTTCTTATTTCCTTCTTATTTCTTTTCCCATTTTCAAACAGTTGATGACGTAAAAATGAAAACGGCAGAACTTCTAAAAGGGCTGAATGAAAGCAATTGGCAACACTGTTTTCAAGAATGGCAGCGACGTATGCAACAGTGTATTGATGCTGAGGGAAGGTACTTTGAAGGTGATAATCATTCAATTATAACATTTTTAAAATAAACAACTTTTATTCAAAAAGTCTCGTTATTTTATTGTCGCACCTCGTATGAGTTGTACGAAGAATATTTTTTTATAGTCATAGTAATTATACTCAATAATTATCGTTAATTTTTACACCTGCTTATAAAAATTCAGCAGTTATAGTAACTAAAAATCAAAATAAAAACCTCTCGACACTGATTATGATATTATTGTGTTACTCTGATTCAGTTACGTTTAACAATTTTGAACAATTGCAATGAATATTAAATATTTTTTAGAATGTACCCACAGTGCGATTTCCAATTAATTGGCATCCAAATAATTTTTTAAACAATTAAGAAATCACTCAAACACGATCAATATTTCATTGTTATAGTTGTTTTTGGAAGTGCGAGCTGAATTGTTTTACTCGCTGTTTTCCCGCACTGGTATTGATCGCTTTTTCCGTGTATTTCAAAAATCAAAAAAAAAAAAAAAAAAAAACCTATTGTACGAGAGTTTATTTTTATTGTTTTAGAAAAATCATTGGAAATCTTGAAAGTTTTTCAAACAAAGCCTTATCCGGTGAAAATTCCACATGTTTTTGGGTACGGCATAAAACAAATTCGATCAGTTTTACTAACTGAAAAAAACACGTCTAAGAATAAGGTAAGAATATTTATTGAGGATTTAAACCGAAAAGGCTTTGACGTCGTTGTCTGATTAATATTAATTGTGAGTTATCGGAAAAAACATAACAATACAATTGATTTTTTTTTTTTTTTTTTTGTTAATAGATAATAACTACTACGATAAAGTTTGTTTGCAAATTAATTACAATAGCCGTCATTCCTATCCGTCATTAGAATACCGAACGAAACGGGTACCTATTTAATAAATATTTTAAAAGTATACAAGTCGAGTCGCGTTTATTATAATGTTATTTTGTTCGATTTCTTTTTTGTTTTGCGGTTTCCCCGCCCGATGGCCCCCGGGGTTCGTTCGCGATGGCCTTGTACAATAATTATGCTCAGTTATTGTAAATTAATTTCGAATTTATCGAACGGGAAGTTTTAATTATATCTATTACGGTGTGTAGTAGTAATAGTAATAATAGTAATCACTATTATTTTTCCAGTGTGCCCACGCCCATAGTATTATTTCGCGCGGCGGTTATAATGGGAAAAAAAAAAAAAAAAAAAAAAAAAAAAAATACCCGGGCGTCCACTTGCGGGGACGGATCCGTTTTGAAAATTAATAAATTGTGTTTTACAAGACTAGTAAACGTGAGGGGAAGATAATAAACACGAATTCCCGTCCCGAGACTATTTTTCACCGGCAACCACCGTCTACGGCCCGCGTTCATGTTAACCGGCGTGTGTGGACCGAACGTAAAATCAATAATTTTTCCTGCACACGTGCGAAACAACCGGAATCCTGATGATGATACCAATTTTGGGGAACGCTATTATTTTCGCCGGTGTACCCCGGTAGTTTTGCGCGCTCGTATCGCGATTACCCGAATATTATTATTGTCGCCACCCCTACACCGGTGTAGCAGAATTGCCTACACGGAGCGCCGGGCTATTGTCAAAAGTGTGTGGCCCCGTCACCACGAATTTCGGTCGGGTAAACCGATACTTGTTGGAGTCGCGGGTCGCCGTCGCGTGTACCGTGCCCGGTACGTTTATTTTAATAGTACACGTTTATGATTATATATTAGTATGCCTAGTCGAGTAGTATAAATGTCCCGTTAATAAATCCGGTGGATTTATTTTCGTGTATTGACTATTTATATTAAGACTATTAAAATATTAAATGAAGATTAGTTGTATTAGTTCAATACATCGATTTTATCCGTAGACATATTATATAAAATAGGTATTTTATAAGTCTACTATTTTGTCCGGTAGCCCATGCTCTACGTATATATTTTACAGATCCATTTAAATACTATATTTTTAAATATTTTATATAATATTTTTACTAGACTTTTATGAAATTATCTTGTTTCTTTGATATTGTGCAACTGTGTTGTAGAAATATAAAATATAAATTTAAATTCGTACATTGTGTTAACAGGTTCGTAATTCAATCAGGTAATTCTACGTACACATGCGTAAATACGTATCAAATAATATAAAATGATTGTACAGATATTAGTGTATGCTGGTTGACAATATTCTGTCATATACGAATTGTTCTTTAGACAAGCAACATGTTATATTTTTATATAAAAGAAAAAAATATTTTTTTATTTTTATGGAAACACGCAAGAATATTTTTTTATTTTTATGGAAAAAGGCAAGAATATTACGCTGGGAAGCTATACAATAAAATTATCATAATATATTTCGTTATATAGACACGATTATTTAGTCACATTTCGCGTATATGGTGAAATATTATCAATTCAATAAAACAGTTCATCATTTATTGTTTGGCATAGACAATAAATTGTATTTAGGTGTTTTATGAATTAATTTGTTCGTTGAATATTTGTGGGTATTAAAATTCATTTTCAACAAAATGTTTATATTTTTTAATAGCATTTACTAGTTCAAAAAGCATTTTCTTGTAGCATTATTGGTGACTTTCCTATGCCTTTTCTGTAAGTTTTCTTACATCATTTTCTTAGCTCTAATTTTGATTATCGTGTATGTTTTATCGACCCGTCAGGATACATACAGAATTGTAAAGAAAGTTCCGAATGTCGCATATTTTTAAACAATTTGAAACCTTTTGAACATGGAAAAACAAAAATTCTTTAATTTTCAACGTACCGTGTACGCTAAATCGTACGCGTTGGTACTAAATAAAACGATTTGTCGACCACAAGGTTTGGACAGTGAATTTTTATCACTGGTGTGATATCAAAACGTGTCCAGTGTGTACCAGGGTCACACACGGCGGTCTGGTGTCTTGTGCTTCACTGACGACGGTGTCGGTTTGGTAGGTCGAGAATTGTTAACAAATGCGTCCCTTGAGTACCAGGAACCCACGCTTCGGTCTCGTGTCTCGGATATTCGTACGTCGCCGCCGAAGATTAATACTATATTAATTATTATTACAATTTAATTTTACAATTCCACCAATCATTTTGCCGTGAAAAATTAATTTTGAATAACTTGCTTTTTTTTAAAACATGATGGATTATTATTTTGTTTTTGGATTATTTTTTCCATGTTATAAAATAATATAAAATAACTTCTTGCTATTCTAAAGAACAACTGGTATAAGACAGAGTATTGTCAACAATCATACATTACTATCAGTACAATTTATTGATACATTTATACATTAAATTACCTGATCGACTGATGAATCTGTTTATACAATGTCTATATTTTTTTATTTCTACAACACAATTACACAATAGCAAAAGTACTCAGATAATTTCATAAGAACCTAGTGCAAATATTATATAAAATCCATTTAATTAAATAGTCATTTATTTCAGAAAAAAATTCACATGAAAATATAATATTACACAATGTAGATAAAATTAATTTTGTCCGCTTCATGAACATTGTCCATATAGTGTAGAAAAACGTAATTGTCACTAAATGGATGGGACCTATACGAATATTATTACAATTTTATACCTCACTGTTGTTATATTTGTTGATTGTAATAATTGTTTTTAATGCGAATTTGTTCTGTTGATCATATGTGATAATACGTCCTACTAAGATTAAATTGAGTTTGTAGTTTGTAGTAATTAGAGTTTGTTAAAAATATAATATTGTCTATCCTTGACTTATATATTATTATTATAATTGTCCGTTATTAATGTTTTATCAATTCTAGTTGAAATACGAATTAATTTGATTAATTAAATAGGTTAATTAATTAAACAATAGCTCTTTTTTTATAAAAGTGAATGCGACACGTGCTATATTGAAAATCTAACGATTTAATCGATTTGACAAAACACGCAATTATCTTTTAATCTAAGAATTTTGTGTGCCGCCACACACCGTCGAACAACACGGCAATACTACAGAATGCCGAAGACTCTTCGCATGCAACCCTAGTATCCAAAATTTAAGTTTTCAACACGTTCTGTTCGTAAAAACAATATAGGTTTACAGCTCCGCTCAGAATGTTTCTTTTTGTGATTGAAACGATTCATCGTTGTTACCAGTGGCGCATCCACGTCCAGGGGGGGGAGGTAGAATTTGAAGCCCACCCAAAAAATATAATTTTAACGTTAAATAATATAATATAAATTGGGGGAATATAGTTCAAAAATTCCAAGTGCTTATCTTCAGTTCGCGCATTGATCTTGAATGTTTGGAAATAATAGTAAAAATTGGAATATTTAAAAACTCCAGAAAAATAATAAAATCGACAGATCAAGCCAGCGCTCACTCGGCACCTAACCTAACGACGCTCGGCTGTTTTGGCAAACTTTTGAGTTCATGCACGAACTAAAGGTAAAAGGAATAATTATCTAAATGACTTAAGTTAATACCTAGATATATATTATTATTTAATGTCTGTAGAATTTTAAAAATTTGATTTTATAATTTTTCTGAAGTTTTTAAATATTTCAGTTTTTGACTATATTTTAAAAACTTAACCTTGCCCAATGTGTGAACTGAAGATATACAGTTAGAATTTTTTTATTATTTTTCCCTTACTTATGATACTAAACTAAAATTTTTCCGCACTATTGTGTTTCCGAAATTAAAATAAACGGTTTTTCGACACTCTCCAATAATATAGTTCATAGATTTAGTAGTATTATAAATACGCCGAAAATATTAGTGTTGCGATTGCAGACAGTCGGTCACAATTTTTTTATACCGTATTACTAGAAAAACACAGATAAAATGGTCGGACACACGCTCATCGATCGCTATTGCTTATGATATAATAACAGAAAATCCATCGGTTTATATAGGATAATAAACTACAACGTTATTTCCGCAATTCCCGCTATTATTTGTTTTACCACTCCCTAAATGTTTTAGATGATTTTTTTTAAACTATTGTTAATATACGTACTAGTGACTTTACCCTACCTGTTTATTTATTAAAAATTCTAGTACTAAGTATACCTACAACAAACTACTGAACATACAAATTGTACAATTATTACTTATATTCATTTTTATAGTTACATTTTTGTTGTGTGGTTGGAGAAAAATTTGGCCAAAGAGGAAGCCGATCTAATGGTTTACAGGGCGCAACAACAGTGGACAACAACAACAAGGAGGATGCAACAAAAGACAACAAACTCAAAGAAGATGCACCAAAGGCCAAAGATAACAAGGAGGTTGTTTAAGGTACACAAAAGGTTATTTAAATGGAATGAGCACTGGGTAACAATTATTGTCATTATTGATAGGAGTATATAATAATAGTATATAATTTACATATTTTAGGGTCATAACAAAAACAAAAACATTTCTAATATATAATTTGTTTATAAATAGGACATAATATGCCTGATTAGTATAAATTACTTAATTTGTAAAGAATGTCAGTACTCTATTGTAAAATATATTTTTAACAGTGATATTAGAAAAAATTATGTCTTTGAAATTCTGAAGGTGCTGATAGTGCATAAGCAAAAAATACAAAGAAAACTTTGACAAAACTTAACGACTGTACTTTCAAATTTAATAATCATTTAACAGCATCGAGGAGGATATAACGTAGTTCTTTAAAATATATAATAGTACTCTCCAATACAGTGGTAAAAACTCTTACACTATTTAATTCTCTACAATTTGCCCCCCCCCCGTAATTTAAATCATAATTATATTGCTTGTATATTCAAATGCGGTTGGACGTTATTTGGCGTATTAGCTTTAGACATGGAAAACGTGATGTTTGATATTTCGTCGGAAAACGCTAATATTTTTGCCGTTTATTTAGAATAGCGTGAGTCCTATTACAAAGAAGAAAAAACCGCGTTCTTAAATTGACAGTTATCAAAATTGACTATATTGGTAATATCGTGTTTTTTCATTTTCATTTTATGATTTATTTTACTATAAAATACTATTCTTATTTGGAACTAAAAGAGTTTTTTTTTTTTTTTTTTTGTCTCGAGATTTCCAACGTTCAAACATTTCAAATAAAAATATCAAATAATAAGAATATAAAAAAAATAAACTGCCTTTTATTACATAATAAAACATCATAACATTATAAAACGATCGAGAAAAACACAAATTTTGTCCAACAAAATATCCAATTTATCCTATTGTATGGTGATGGCGTTGGTCGGTATGTGGTAGTGGCTGAAAAGGGGCTTTCTTATTTTTGTTTTGATTTTGTAAAAAGAAATAATAATAGTAATGCGTAATATTCTAGTGCCAGCAGAGATAATAATGACATAATTTCAAATAGAAGTAAGAGTACTTTTTTTATTATAACTATTAAATTACTTACTCAATTTGGGACAAGAACGGCTATCTGGGCTTGGATTATTAAATGTAAATCACGAAACGCAGATATTTAGAATTTATTATATAATTTTCGCTATAATCATTTGGTTAATTATTATATAAAGTGATAAATAGTTAATGTTTATATTCTATGTACGAATTCATATATATTCAATATATACAGTAAAAAGGCAATAATTATTTAGTAAGTTTAGTATTGTGTGGTACTTGAAAAATTGTATACATTAACTAAATGTTTACCCTGAAGTAAAATTAAAATCTTGACCACGTAGTCAGATTTTCAAGCAAACAATTCAATTATTAGTTGTTTATAGAATTAAATTTTTGTCAAAATTTCATTGAAATCTGAGAATCTGTAAAAAATGTTAAAATGTAAAACATATCACTGGTTAGGTTGTCTTCTGGTCCAACATAGGAAAAAAAATGGTATACATTTGATGGTCGATATAGTCGAACCAATTTTTTTTTGTTTATTACCATTAAAATTTTAATAATAGTAATAATTCTGTTTTGATTAAAACTTAAATCTACCTATATATGTATATATATAAAAAATGTGACCCTTGAAAAAATTTGGTTTAGTTGTCGCTCCTGCATAGGAATGTGAAAACTTATATAAAATGCACATTTATGCATATCAAAAAATATTGCCCCCTCCCTACACATGGGTCCCTACAAAGAACCAAAGCCGATAAATCGTTACGATTGAAAAAACACTTTTGAGCGGAGTTCTGCAATCCGGTATTGATAATACCATTGATTATAGAATTCTAAAATCAATAACAATACGAACAGAACTCGCGTGACGATAACGCGTGTCGTGAAAGTATCTACGGATATTTGTTTAATTTTCCCTGTCATAAAAAGAGCTCCCTCTATGGCTACAGCGGATAACTTTGATAATGATAAATCATATTTCTTCATTAGTTCAAAAACAGAAACAAATACACCCTCTCTTGTTATAGTATCCTACAATGGTATAAATTCCAATAAATTCTAAATTGCAAGCACGAATAAACCCACTTAACTGAGCTGTATTTCCAATATCGGTACTTTTATCACAAGCTATTGAAAAAAACCTTGAAACTAGGTATTTTAATTGTAATCTGATTATTCAAGTTGCAAGTGCTTGATCAGTTATATTTTCAGAATCTGTATATCGAGTTAAAGAATTATTTTGAAAGACTTTTGAGTATCCAGCGCAAATAAATTTAGCAGTATGCTTCATTTTCTTCTGGTATTTTTGTAAACATTAGCTGTTGTTGCTTATACCCTGATTTAAACTCTTTTAGCATTTCTTGTCTCAGTATTCCTTCATACTGGTTGTATTTATGTTGTATAATTTTTTAACTCATTTACATATTAAACAAATTGTTTTATTATCTATTTCACTGTAAACATATTGAAATTCCCTATATTCATGAAATTTACAACGTTCGTTGGTAATTTTTCTTTTTATACTACCACTTGGTTTCCATAGAGACTTTTTTGATTTTTTAATTTATATACCGACATTATATGGCTTATTTAAATTCAAAATTGGACACACGGTGGTTATCCAAAGAATAAATTAGATGTTGGAAATTAAAGAGGCATGCCCACAATTTTATTATTGATATATAAATAATCGATTAATATTTAATGTTTATGCATGGGTACAACTTAAAAATATTTTACATTCGAAATAAGTAATTATTAAATTTATATGTATACAATATTCATTTCAAACTGATAATACTTAAATTATTATTTTTTTCAAGACTAAGTCACTGAAATAATACCATGTGGTCAATAATTTTTTGTTTAAACATTTTTAAATCGTTTTTATTATTCTAGTACAATATAAATCGTTATAAATTGCAACAGTCGATAAGTTAAATATAAAATATGAAACGCTAAATAAGACTATGTGAAAACAGCTGTTAGGTGTCTGACCCGATAGCAACATCCCATTATATTGATTGACATTCGGTAAAAGCAAAGGGCGTTGACATAATATTATATTGGTGACTGAAAATGGCTGAAATAAAACCGAATACATATTTATTTAAAAACTTTTAGGACAATTAACTAATAATTTTTACCTGTATATTGTTGTGAGAAAATCTATGTAGTTGACTAGTTATTGGGTCTAATGTAATGTCTACAATAATTTAATCATAGTTGTCGTAATCGTACAAACGCTTGTCCTTTGCCAACTTTCCTTGCATCTATATGGAATATAATTAATATAAAAATCACAGAGTAATAGACGAACAGTTGTATACCAAACAATAAACTTATTGGATAATTTCTTTTCAACTACTCACATCGTCCTGAACCTTTTTCAATTCGGCATAATACTGTAAACCCACAGCTGTTGTTTTTAGCAATGCGTTTAATAACTCGGAAGTGTAGTCATGCCCGGGTCCAAGTACTCAAAACCTTCTGGCATACAACCGTTTATTTTACTCACACTGGCTGCTACCACTTCGGGATCCGATTTAATCTTTTTACCGTCACAGTCCATCTTATCGGCACTCGAAACACGCACAAAGTTGACCAGTTGAAAAATTACGTGCAATACGAATCGGTTGACACACGAATATAAAACCAAAAGGACCAAACGTGTACCTATGGACTGTTTTTACAATGTAAATATTCTGGCCACAGCAACTGAGTATTGATTTTTTTCATTGGGGGTTACGCCCACCCTGGAGGGACGGCTGACCTTTTTACAAAATGAAGGTGTATGAATGGCCAACAACAAATCAGCTGTTTTATTCTTATCATTAAACAAATATAATAGTTTGGTAGTAGACGTCTTCTTTTAGTTTTTTATTCTTTGCAATACATACGTTTTTTATTATTTGTTATTACACAATTTTAATATTCTTAATTCGATTAAACAACTGTTTAACGTAATTGGCAAGTACGAATGAAAATAATATTTGTATATAATGGAACATCCAGCGAATGAGACTGTTGTTAAGAAGATTCCTTTGAACAAACCAGAGCAAACACTTACGGAAGACCAAGATGCGCCCGAAACACCAAATGTTGCATCTACTCAGTCTGTTGGTTAGTCTTACCTATTGGTTAATTAGTTTTAATTATTAATTGTTTTTATATGTTTTACTAAGGTTTCAGATGTCAAATACCATCTTTATGGAAACGTTTCAAAGTCAAAATCATCAAATTCATTCTGTTGATTCTTATCAAATCTGTGCTGGCTATCTTCGTACATAAAACATTTGGCATGTAAGAATAATATGTATACATAAACCCCACAAAGTTTAATATCAGCTAAATTTAATTGAGAATAACAAACCATTTGTTCCCCTGACAGGTCGAATTGTGAATTAATACATACTGAAAACAATTATTTCTAATTTTATAATTAAATTACTTAAAAGATTATTGAATGATTATTCCAATTAATAAAATTTAACATAATCTAAATCTACTATCTATACTCTCCCTTTTTTAATAAACAAAATTGTTGGTATTTTATTATTGTTAATTTACTTATATATTTGTTTACTTATTTTTTTTTTTTTTTTTTTAGAAGTAAAATCATATACTACGCTATTTTATCACAGGACAATTTTAATATGACTTACATCACAGTGGTAGAATTTATATATAAAGTATTTCTTTTAGAGGTTTTACAACAAATAGTTTTTCGTTTAAATAGGGTAATTTTAATTGTAAATTGTCTTACATAATTGTAGTAATATTTAATATAACTTGCTAATAATGACAATTTTTTGTTTAGATATTTTGGTTACATAGCAGTACATTATTTCATGTTGGAGGAACTATTTGTAAAGCCCTGTTAGGTCTAACAGTTGTATGGCTGATAGTGATACAAGGTCAGCCAAATGAAAAATTAAAGAAAACTAATGTATCTAATAATAGTTATCTAGTTTCTCAACACTATTAAAATATTTTATACTTTAGGACACACCATAAAATAATTTAGTAATAGGTTTTGTGTCACTTCATATACCACATAATACATTTAGACTTATTTGACATATTGTACATTTTTGTTTAAATTTATGTAGATGTTAAGAGTATGTCATTGCAAAATATCTCATATCTCCATAAATAACAATATTGAGTTATGGATATTAAATTTTATAGAAAAAGTAACGAATAATTTAGTGTAAATACAATGCAATGAGAATTAAATAATTATTGCATATATCACGCTTATTGATTTTATAATTAGTTTGTTGTGCATCCTGCAAAAATCACTTTTTGGAGATACATGATATTAGTTCTGCAACGATGATATTTTAAATTATTATTTAATTATTTAGACCATGTGTCAGTTATCATGTTATATTTAAGATTTAACCACAAGTATGTATGTAACTATTTTAAAACTAAATAAATGCATAAAATATAATACATTTTCATTACATATTATGTTTACTTGAATTTGATTATAAACATACTATATATGTTATATAATATTATATAATATTACTATTAGTACTATATTACTATATTTTACTAATTACACCCAGTAAATTTAATATTTATTATAATTATACATTATAAATCTATAAATAAAACATAATTGTAGATCTGTAGATCCAAATAAACACATTACGATTATTATTTACTTACAATATATACTGTACTAAATTTTTTTTATAATTAGTATAACCAACAAATTTGTATTGAGGTAATCCAAACTAAGAACTCAGAAAGCACCTAACTTTAATATTAAAACACGATAAAATTATGTATGACTAATTTTTTGTTTTTGTAAAAACTAAATATTTTATATGGAGATTACTTCATAGACAATAAAGAATGGGTTACATTCCCTCACCCTAGTTCTGTCCATAAGTAAAAGTAAGTTTAAATATTTCATAAAATTAGTTCATTTCTCAACTAGAATTGAAAAAAAAAAAACACTGGTTATGATAATAATAATAAATAAGTCAATGATAAACAATATTATATTATTCAACAAATTCAGAACATTAATATACTGAACCCAACAATTTCTACAACGTATCATTGGATAAATAAATTTATTAATACTAATAAATCATTATTTAACAATTAATTGTAATTCAACTAATAAGCAGCTACAGTGTTGGGTGAATATAAAATATGCTATACTTAGTCAATAAATGTCCAACCTATGATAAAAATATAACATTTAAAATTCAAAAATGACAAAATAATTTTATGAATATCAACATATTGTGAAAGTATTAATTGATATAATAAACCAACAATTTATTTTACAAATATAAAAAAAATTAATTATATAAATTTATTTAATACTACTGAATAGTTTATTTTTTAAATGTCAAATTTGAAATTTTAACAACAAAGAAAATATTAAAAACACTCAATGTTTGTGATTCATATGTTCCACTATGCATAGTAGTTTATTCTCATTGGTTCTTATTTTAATAAATTAGCATTTTTTTCTTGTATTTACAGAGATCTCCGGTGTTTTAATAGCGAAATATGAGTAATAATAAAAAAAAAATAATACTAATAAAGAGTTAGAACTACATGTTTAATGGCATTTATATAACATTTAAAATTAAATACTAAGTAAATATTTTTACAATATTATCACCCTGTGTGGGTAATTAATTGTCAGTTAGGTACATACACTGCAGTGGTGACTGTTTCCAATAATAACAATAAAAAATAATACAAAATAAATTGTATTATAATTGTGCTTTTCTATAAAAAACAATGTATAACAAAATACACGGTTTATAATTAAAATCTATACGTTTATATTTTAAAGATTTTTTCATGTTTTTTTATTTTTATATTAGAATATTGTTCTTTTGGATATTAATATTATGTAATATACTTGGTAGTAGTTGTTTATTTATTATTACTTTTTTTTTTTAAATATGATCAACAACAATTCGTATAAATATTTTACATTTTCTTAACATAACCTGTAGAATATGTTTTATTGCTATACATTACTGATAATTATAGGTACCATTAAGTTATAGTTTGTTTCCAATACTATATAAATAAACTAACTTCATAACTTATATTTTTACATTCCTGCTAGACAGTAAGTAAATTTTTGAAGAAACAATAACAAACGAGTAATTTTATTACAAAGTTATAATTATGTATTTATTTATTTTTTAAATATTTATAAAAAAATACTTTAAACTTAGTTTTACAAATGTGTCGATTCTGTATGTAATATCATACAATAGTTATCACATTGAACAAAGTGATTTTTTTTAGATTGGCAATCTACCGTCTCGTTAGAGTAAATTGAAAATCAATGTATCTAAAAATTCTAAAATCACTTTGAACGTAATTTTTAATTCTGTTTTCCGCGGACGCGTTATTCAACAAATATCATGATTACACAATAAATACTCATGATACCAGGAGTCCTTTTTTAAATAAATACGAGTGTAAATTTGTAACATGTTTTAGTCGATAAATAGACTTTTTATTTTATTTCCCTCAAATTCGTTAATAAACATTTTCTATATGAACGTTCTTTCGAAAATCATCTTAAAAATAAAATATGTAAACGCAAAGATAAATACGACCGGCCATATTATAATAATCTGGCCCGTTTAAATGACGGCCGCTTGAATGTATGGAACCTCGGTACCTGCGGATTCATTACCGCCGTCGTCGTTGCCTGGAGCACGACGAAATCGTCGGGGTCGTGTCACCGGTACCCGCCGATCGAGTACGGCTGGCCGTTAAAAAAATCAACAAAAATAAATCTGAAGTATCTCAACAGTATTAGACAGTATCTCGATATTGGTCTCGGTTCTTTTTTTTTTATTTGATAGAAAATTTATTATAAATGAGGAAATTTTTTCAAATAAGGGTTTACGTTATACGGGACGCATTTTGTCCGTTTTTTTCAAGTCTGTCCCGTATTATTACGTTTTCCTTTTACTGTTAATTTATAACTTAACTAATATATTAGCAATAGTATAATATTAATTGGCAATCCCGGATACAAATGCTGCAGTAGAACGGATTTAGGCACATATTAATTTGTTGTGGACAGACAAAAAAAAAGTTATTTTGTTGAAACTATCGAATCATTTATAATTATGAAAATACATTTTCGAAATTTGCTGGCTATGCATATTTAATTACAGTGGAGCTACTAAACATTCACATTACGTTAAGAAGAACTTTAATCGTGCGTGCCCTTTTTTTCAATGGCATTGCTCAATAATTTACCTAAATAACATTTCTTTATTAAAATATGGTTTTTACCGTAACATTGAAATTTTAACAATGATAATAACGCACATATAATAATCATAGAACAAACTTGTGTGGAATTTTTAACGGTTTTCGTAATTATCTCGTATTTGGACGCGTTTAAAATAAAATAACTCGCCTACGCATATATAATTATATTTAATAATATGAGGAACCTTCATTATTAAATAACTAAACACGTTCATATGTGTTATGTTATAATTCAACACCGGCATAGTAAGCCATATTCTTAAAGGTATTGGATACTAGGAATATATGTGAGGGTCCACCGGCGATCGGTATTAATGCCGTTTTGCCCGACGGTATCACAGCGGTTTCAGTCGTGCTTGAGTAGGTAGCAGAGGAGGGTCAACATGTGTGGCGGCGGCGGCGTTGGTCGGATATGTGGTGGTGGCTAAAGGGGCCCATTTTATATCTATTTTGATTTTGTAGAAAAAAATTAATATTAATAACACATAATATTGTACACCCAGTAAAGACATATTTTCATACAGAATAATATATTTCGGCCCCAATGAGTACTTTTTTTTTTTAATAAGTTACTTATTAGTAACAGGTTAATTATGTTAATATATAACATGACAAATATTATTTTATGAAAAGATTCTAGAATATTATGCTACGAAGCTTAAGAAAAAAGTGTTAAGTCAAGGAAACAGATTTTGTAGAAAACTGGATAGGAACGGATAAAATAATGAAGAACAAGATGCCGTTAGACAATAAAGCAGAACTGACATTAAGAGCGCGTAGAATAAAACGCGAGGATTCTCATAGATTAAAAGGTAATCGCGTCTTTCGTCAAATCGTTTGTTTACAGTATAGCTGTCAAGCCAGGTTAAAAGCGTTGTCACAAATGTTCCCAGACAAATTCAACAAAAAAAAGGGAATTCTGTACATCACCAAAGCGTCTTCATTTAATTGTTTTCGTCAGTAAATAAATATAATATTCTCAACACTATCCATAATGCGGAAATGCGAAATGCAAAAATAATTCTGTCAGTAATGACAAACAAACAAACCAGCTACCAATGTCGGTAATGTTTTTTTTTTCAATTTCCTTTTAAAATGGTTAATACAAATTTATATATTTTAATAATAAAAAATGTCTTTAAAAGAAATTATAAAAATGTTGATAGACTTCGAATGTAGAATAAGTTGTTTTCTGTAATCATTCTATTCGTCTGAACACATTAATGTACTTTCGCAATGTTGCCGAGAAAAACGTTTTAGATTTGGCATTTTACTGTAAATACACTTCACTGTACATTAGTGAACGAAACTAAATGACACTTGTGACCGTACGACTAGATATTGTAGTTTTTAATATTATCAACTGGTGCTACATTCTCTTTTTCAGAGTTTGATGACAAGAAATTTGTAAAGCCGAAAAAAAATACGCATCTGTATAGATTATTCGATTCCGAAGAGTAAGTTTTTAAAATGTACTACATTAAATATATTAGATTTTTGATATAAATTTTTTTTTATTTTTTTTTTTTTAATTCATCAGTGTGTTCTTGTCAAATGTAAACACAATAAGAAGTTACTAAACCTTTGCAATATGGCATTGTAAAGCTTGAGAACTTGGAAATGTCCAACAGTATCCTATGCCACAAGACATTAAGGTGATCAAATCCAGTATGAAGTGAAAGTGGACCTAATCACTGATAAACAGTTAAAACACAATCAAATGTCTTCTGCTGTTTTCAAAAAATGAGTTAGAGTACAAGATATAGAATTATTCAAATTGTTAATCAGAAAACAAATAGATTTTATTTAAATCTTTTTACAGAAGAGAACATTTTAAAACTACTTTTTTTTGTTATTATTTTCTTTTTAAAAAAATAACGATTAAACTTATAATTAATTGCGTTACTGTAATATCAAATATTATATTAAATAATAATTATATTTATACTAAATAATTCATGGTATGCCATTATCATTTTTTAAAAAAAATTTTATGATAATATAAACACAATAAAAGTTTAGTTTTTTGAAAACTTTCGGCTGTTTTAGTGTTTTGGTTTCCTTTTAAAATTTATAGGGTAGAGGTATCAAAAAACAAGTACTATATGACACAAATAGAGTCATTCCTAATGTGCTGTAAACATTTTTGGTATTTCTACTCTAAATTAAGAGTAATGCATTATTCACAGTAAAATAATGCCCAGTTGAGTTACCATGTTGAGTTATCATCAAATACCGTAAGAGCGCGCCACCATTATGGGTTGCAATTAATTAAGTAATATCAGTGATGACTTTTGGACAGTTTTTCATTGAAAAACGATAAAAAAAAAAAAAAAAATTGATATAAAATTATCAAGTTAACAAAACGCCAATATTATCATCTATTGTTTTATCAAAGGCAATTGAAATATTTTTTATGTTTTTCTGCGTCTAGATGATTTTGGATCTATTATCTTGATTCTTCATGAAGATGAAGAACTGTAATCCTTCGTGCCTGTTGGCAAACGTTTCCCTAATTGCCAATCCGTCAAGTCGCGAGCGTTAAAAAAACAATAGTTTATATTGGATAAAAAATATTTTAATTCAGTACATACCTTGTGCTATGGGTCACTGTGCTATGCTGTGGGTCACTGTTTTAGGTGGCTAGTTAGGTTAGTGTATAGATAAGTATTTAATTTAAATCTCTTCTCAATGATAAATTACAAACGAAAAACATAAATGAAAAATCTAGAATTAGTTGTGTTTCATCATTGTTTCAATGGTAACCAGAAATCAACATGAATAAAAACGAAATAATAAAACTCAGGTTTGCTGTTTTTTCGTCATATTTTTATATTTTTTTCTGTCTCGTTAAAAAACTAATAGGCATATCGAACAATTACCTCTCTAAAGTACCAACTAGGCAAAATTTGATTCCCGAAACAGTATAGAAGTGTATTGATCGGATGAAGTCTTTTAATAGAAAAAGTGTTTACAGAAAAATATAAAAATTTCCACCATTGTAAGGATAAAACCGCTAGACCCTCCTTTTTCTATGAATCTGAAATTCCCGGGACGAACAATATTCGTTTATCATAATAAACGTTAACTTTCGCGATTCGTCGAACGTATTTTAAATTACACGCGTACATATGTAGGTGTAGATTTATTTAAATTTTTTGTAAGTTTGATGTATAATTTTTAATACATGACGTCCGGGTATTTATTGAACACACCTCGTATTATATAGAGGTATATTGACTTTTTTTTTTTTGGATGTAAAACTACTGGATACTGAAAACACGAAAACACATACGGACGAGGCAGCGTATCAGTGCATTAGTAGTCGGTATAATCAATTGTCACTCAGGTCCGGTGTCCCGTAAAACAACCGACTAAGTAGGCATAATGCTCTACAAACATGCTTACAGGCATGTATGCAAGCGTTAATTATAAGGTAGCAGATATTCGGCGGAAATATAGACAATGGACATACAAAATAATAAATTGAAAAGAATCGATAAAACACAATTTGAGTTGTGGTTCAATAAAAATATGCATGAGGTAACTGATTGGATTAAGCATGAAATGAATGGAAAAAACAACACATTGGATATAAGATAGTTGAACCATTATATTATAATATATAATCCATGATTGAGACATTTAATACTACAAAATAGATTATTATAACTATATAACTAAAACAATATAGCCATTTAAAATACAATAAATATATCATATCGAGAAAGATCTTTTTTTTATAACAGCATACTGAACATAAATTATAAAAATAAAAAATACTTTCATTTGATTTAAATATTTGATGAAGATTTAACTGAAAAAACTAACAATAAGTCTTTTGAGTTTTAACATAAAAATTACCAGAATATTTTAAAGACAATGACTTTTTGTTTACAAATTATGGTTTACAGTACATGAATTAAACTGCCTTATGTTATATCATACCATATCCCTAATTACTCACTAACAACAGTGGCCTACCCATTTTGCGAAGTATGTTTAATGTCCTACGATTTTTTTTTATCCATTTTTATTACGTTCGTTCAAAGTACCTATTTGATAAAACTGAACATTTACTCGGTAAACACAAAATATTAATCTATATAAAGATTTTGCGTATGTATAAAACACGATAAAAATAACAATTAACCAAAGCTTTAGACATTGGCATATTTGTTTAGAACGTGTATATTTAACTTCTGGTTCGATACTAATTTGATTCGCAGTACTCGAATTTCAAATAGAAACATTTCCATTGCGTAATTTTGTGTATTTCGTCACTGGAACCGGGCCAGCCGTATTCGGTCGGCGGGTACCAGGGTCTCATGACGCGACCCCGACAATTTTGTCGTTGTGCTCCCAGCCGTCGCGGTTAGTCGCCGTCGCCGTCAGGATAGTGGTAATGCGTCCGCGTATACCGGGGTCCCATACATTCACGCGGTCGTCTAGCGAACGAGTCAGATTATTATATTATTGCTGGGCACTTTACCTTTTGCGTTTACATACTTATTGTTAAGATGATTTTTGAAAGGACAGTCGCGTAGGAAATTATCATTAACGAAATCTTTAAGGGAAAATTATAAAACGGGCTACTTTAGACTTTAAAATGTTACAAATTTACACTCGTATAAATTTAACAACGGCCTCCGGGTCCGTATCACGAGTATTTATTGTGTAATCCTGATTGTTTTTGGATAACGCGTTCGTGTTAAACAGAATTAAAAATAACGTTCAAAGTGATTTTAGAATTTAATAGACACATTGATATTCTATTCACAATAACGAGACAGCAGATTGTTACGCTAAAAAAATAATTTCGCAACATTATTTAACTAATTTATACATACTTGTTTTGTTCAGTATGAAAACTATTTTATTATTATATGATAATACGTAAAGAATCAACACATTTTTAAAACTTAGTTTAAAGTATTTTTGGTAAAATATTTAAAAAATAAATAAATACCTACAATTATCAATGATGTTGAGCAATTGAAAAATATTCTACAGGTTGTTTAAAAAATGTAAAATATTTATACGGATTGTTGAAAGGTTTAAATTTTGTTGATTATTTTTTTTTTTTTTTTTTATTAAGAAAAATATACAATCTGTAAGGTTCATTTACAAAAGCATATATGCGGTATTTATGGGTTTTTAACATGATTTAGCTTGACTTAAGGAACTACCCAACAGTAGCACTTATGGCGTGAGGGATTTAAATGTTTGGATAGTGAAAGTTAATGAATTTTTTTTTTTTTTTTATGTTTTTGCTAGGTCTCTGCACCAGTTTCTTTTCAGTCTTCTTGGTGGGTCACCAGGTATGTTGATAGAGTCGAGGGCAAGGATCAGAGGATTTGAGTGGTTTGCTAGACGGGAGCGAAATAATCTGTAAGATGATTTTGCTACCTCTGGAACTGTTTGGATGTTTAGATCGGAGTGAAGAGTGTGATTTGAGATGTAAAAAGGTGCTTTTGTGATCATTCTTAATGTTATAGATTGAAAACGTTGTATTTTATTAATGTTTGAGTTCTTAGCAGAACCCCATAATTGGATTCCATATGACCACATAGGTTTTAGCAGAGTTTTGTATAATAGGAGTTTATTTTTAAGGCTAACTGTGGAGTTTTTACCAAGGAGCATATGGAGGGACTTTCGTCTGGTGTTTAATTGGGTTCGTTTTTTTTTTAAGTGCTCAGCCCAGGTTAACCGTTTGTCTAGAATTAGACCTAGGTAACGTACGTTAGATGTTTGAGGAATGATTCTATTATTTAGAGTTACTGTGGGAATTGTATTTTGTTTGAGACTAAATGTGATGTGTGAGGACTTTTCGTTGTTGATTTTTATTTTCCATTTGGAATACCATTGTTCCATCATATTAAGATGATTTTGCAGATGTTGAGAGGCAGTTTGCGGGCTATCATGTGAGGTGAAGATCATTTTATCGTCTGCAAATTCAGCAACATTGGTTTGGGGAGTGGTAGGTTGGTCCGCTGTGTATATATTGTATAAAATTGGGGACGAAATAGCTCATTGGGGGACACCAGCTAAGATAGGAGATAAGTTTGAGAAGACTGATCCTACCTGTGTAACGAAATTACGATTTTCTAAGTACGACTTAAAAAATAAAAAATAAGGAGGAGGGAGAATCGCTTTCAGTTTAAACAAAAGGCCGGGGTGCCATACTTTATCAAACGCCTGGGCAACGTCCAGTAGAACGGCGGAGCAATAAAGTTTTTTTTCCAGTGCGTAGGAAATAGAGTCTGTTATACGGTGTACCTGGTGTAAAGTTGAATGTTTGTTACGGAAGCCAAATTGTGTGTTGGGAATTATTTTTTTGTCATTTATGATTTTTGAGATACGTTTAAGTATTAATTTTTCAGTTAATTTTGCAAAGAAAGGCAAAAGGCTAATTGGACGATAGGATGAAGCCATGTCTGGAGGCTTCCCTGGTTTTGGTATTAGAATTATTATTGATACTTTCCATTGAAGAGGAAAGTAGGATAGTCTTAGGATGGAGTTTAAAATGTGAGTTAGGTGAATCATCGCTTTTTTTGAAAGTTCTCGAGCTAGTTCTGTCGTAATTAAATCTACGCCAGGTGCTTTTTTAAGTGGGAAAGATTTTATTAAGTGCTGGATTTCACCTGGAGAAAAAGGTTTTGGAGCAAGATATAATGGTAAGGGAGAAGTTAATGAATTCTCTATATTTAGTGTGTGTGTGAAATTTTCTGAAACACAGTGAGGTTGGAAGACTTCTGCGAGATAAGCACGAAAAATTTCTGCTTTTTCATTATCCGATTTACACCAAGTTCCGTTTGCAGTTTTCAAAGGGGCTTGCGTTATTTGTTGCTTGAGGCAATTTCGAGTGGCCCTCCATAACGATCCGTCTTTTAAGGTGAGTGATGAGATCCAATTGCTATATGAGTCATTTCTTATTTGACATAATTTTCGTTTAAGAGTTTGTGTAAGGTTGTTGTAATAATTTTTATCCGAGGGTAGTTTGGTACGTTGCCAGCGGGATCTAGCACGGCGTTTGTGTGCTATGAGTTCACGGATGTGAGTGGGTATTAAGAGTGAGTTAGAACTGTGTTTTTGAGTTTTTGTCGACGCATTCCATGCAGCAGCTTGGATGTTTTCAGTGAAGTGTGACACCGCATCTTCGATGTCATCTGGTGATTTTAAACGAGTGTTTAGGTTTACTTTTTGGTCGATGGTTTTGCGAAATTTGTCCCAGTTCATTAGGCCGTTTATTAGAGTGGGTTTAGAATTTTGGTATGAAGGTAATGCATCAATAGATAGAAGAACTGGAGAGTGATCAGAACATGGGTCCAGTAAATTTTGAATATGATGATCTATATTGTTTGGGATTTTTATTACAAATATATCTAAGATATCTGGACGTTTCCTAGGGGATGTTGGCCAGTAAGTTGGGTTTGAAGGTATGACTGTAGAGTAGTGGTTCGAGTTAATGATTTGGAATAAGGCATGTCCTTTAGGGTTTGTGGAATGGCAGCCCCAAATTTGATTTTTGGCGTTTAAGTCACCCCCTACGATAAAGTAGTGGCCGAGAGAATTAAAGAATGTTTCAAATTGTGGTGGTGTGATTCTATGTTTAGGGGGACAGTAAACTGCTGCGATTGTGAATGGTACATGATTTAAATTAATATTTATTGATGCAGCTTGGAGGAAATCCTTATTTATTATAGGAAGAGGAGTAAATTGTAATGTTGATTTGACAAGAATCGCGGCGCCAGCGTGGGCAGTGTTATCGGGGTGGTTTGAGGAAATTAAGGTATAGCCTGGAATTTTAAATTTTGTGTTGGGAGTAAAATGAGTTTCGGAAATTAGTGCTACGTCAATTCTTTTATCATTAAGATTAATGATTAGTTCATTTTTGTGGTTTTGTAATCCATTTGCGTTCCACAGTAGGATTACTAAAGATGATTTAGTGAAAGAGTTATTTGACATTTTGAGTGAGTAGACGATCAAGAACCGTAGTGAGAAGGGATAGCAAAGGGTTTATCAGTGCTTTAAATTCATTTATGAAGTTTGAGAAAGTTGCGTTTTCAATATTATTAGTCGCATTAGAATTTTGATCAGATGTGACCTGAGCATAAGAGCGAGTTTGGTATGGAGAAGGGTTAGACTGAGTTGGATGCTGTTGGGTAGTTTTACATTCATTATTATTTAAACTTACATTCCTTATGACAGTTGGATTTGAGTTGGTGAGGTTTGGTTTGAGATTATTTGTGGTTGGTTTTCGGGAACGTTGGAGCTGTTTGTACACTTGGCATCCTTTGTAGTTTGCTGGGTGGTCACATTGGCATAGGGCACATTTGGCTGGAGTCTCGTAAGATTTGGTACAGTTACTGGTCGGATGATTTCCGCCGCAGCGGACACATCTAGACTGGTATGAACAGTATTTTTTTGAGTGGCCGTAGTCCTGACAATTTTGACATTGAATGATATCTCTTCGTTTGTGTGGTTCTTCTTTTTTTACTTTGGTATGGAGAAGGGATGTTACACTAAATATATCTTTATTGATTGGGGCTGGTTCCAGATCAACAAAAAACATTGGCAGTTTGTTTTTTGTTATTTTCTTTAGTACGTTAATTACTTGCCGGACCGAAAAGCCTATTTCTTCAATAGCTATTCCTATTTCGTCTGTTGGTGTCGATGGATGTAGGTTGCGGATAACTATCCTGAAGGCTTTATCCTCTTGGGGTTGGTATGTGTGGTATTGCGCTTTTTTATCTTTTAGATAATGTATTAATTTACGATATGCCTCTGGTTCGGTAGTTTGTATTTTTAAATCGTTTGTTGACGATTTGAAGGAGAATTTTTCGGGACCAATTAGCTTAATTAGTTGGTTACGAAGTTCGACAAAAGCTAAGACACCTCGGACAAAAACTGGAGGTGGGAGTTTGGTGGATTTGTTACTAGGTAAATTATCATTGATTTCTGTTTCGTTACCTTGGGAAAAGTGTAAAGTACTTTCGTTATTTTCGTTCTCTACAGCGAGCGGCGAATATCTGTTAGCTGTTATAAAAATAGATTTATTTTTTTTTGGTTCTGGATTATCGGTAGATGAGTGGTTACGTTTGGATACAATCCCCATAGGTAATGCTGCTTGGATTTCATCCATTTCAACTGATGAATTAAATACGTCACTTGATACACTCTGTATACGATTTTTTGTAGGGCTATATTGAGATGTAGGTAGACTAGGTATTGATTGACTTGGTTTACTCGATTTATTTTTGTTGGTAGGAGGTTTTGGAGCCATTGTGTGTATTGACAGCTAATGACACTACGATAACGCGATATCGGTAAAGGCTAATGACCGCCGGCTGTCCGATAGCCGGAGTGGAATTGACGTACGAGTAGATTGATAAATAATTGTAATTATAAATGCTCAATTTTTTTAAATTATCGACAAAGTTTAGATTTTTTGATGTGTTTAACATCAGTTTAATGCAGAGATTTTTACTACGCATTCAATGGTGTAAAAAGAAACATTTTTTTAATATAATTTTGGTTAAAGTAACACGGATTTTACGGAGCGATGTACGAAACACGTGTGTAGTGAACGGCGTACGCGGCGCGACTCCTTGTTGATTATTAAAAAAAAAAAAAAAAAATAGTAAATAAACAACTACTACCAAGTATGTCATATAATATTAATCTCCCAAACGACAATATAGTAGTAAAAAAGAAAAACATGAACAAATCATTAATATATAAACTTTTAGATTTCTCTCAGAAACCGTCAATTTTGTAAAACATTGTTTCTTTTTATAGAAAAGCACAATTATAACACAACGAAAATACAATTTATTTTGTATAATTTTTTATTATTACTATTATTGGAAACAGTCACCGCTGCAGTGTATGTACACACTAACGATAAACGTAGATAATCGTAAAGAAATAACGATTGTTACATGGGACCCTGGTACCCGCGGACGCGTTTCAACCACCGAAAATGTTGTTAACATACGGATTAATGTCGTGCGCTTGTCTCTTTAATCCATTAACGATACCTAGTAGTGTCCGTGTTTGTAGTTTTCTCTAACTCTTTCTCTCACTTGCATGCATTTCAAAGTTATTAAATATTTTTTTAAATTGTTTTTATTGTACAAGATTAAAAATAATAAGTATGTTTTTAGTATTCATTCTTTTAATAAAAAAATTGCAACTGTTGGCGTTTTAATTGATAAGCAAATATCAATCGTTATTGTATTTTAAGTAATCATACAAATAATTTGGATTTGATCGAAGGGTAAAAATTTGTTTGATAAATATAAATTTTGCATAATGTATACACATGCAAAACGAGTTACAATACATCACTTTTCTTATTTAAATAATCAAAACAACGTTAGAACAAAACATAGTTTTCTCGCAAACTTCGAAAACCATTAGCTTTCTTAAAAGTTCTGTTTATATTTCAAAATGGAAAAAATATGGATGTTCTTTGTATTACAACGAATTACCAGCCAAAACATAAAGAATACTACCAGCCAAAATATAAAAAATACTACCAGCCAAAAATGATTTTTTCAAAAATAAAATAATGACAAGAAAAGCCCAAACCGATTGAAATCGCCAAATACAATGATTTAATGAGCGGAGTTCCGATCAAACGATTAATTATTATTTATGTCTCCGTAAATCATCGAAATAGTAAAACAAAGTTATTTTTCATAAATTGGATATTGTTGTTTGGAATAGTTTTTATATTTACAAGATATATAAGATTTTCATATAGCCAAATAATTTTATTGGTTCAAAGATTTTTGTATTGTATATTAAATAACGATTTTGTGTATTTAAATTGTGTAATATTAACAAAGTATACACAATTATTATATAGTTCATAAATTACAATATTGTAAAAAAAAAAAAAAGTAAATATTACACTTGTTATTTTAATAATAAAATTATTATCTTATTTATTACTCTAATGCAAACTCTAACAATATTTTTAGTTATACAGCTTGGTTAAGCGGGTAAATTTATTGAATTTTTGAATCCTACATATACTCCATTTGGTTCTGGAAAGTCATCTCTTATTTTGCTTACAAGACTTGAAGGCAATATCACTCGATTTTTTCTTCCAATAGCAATCCAAGAATTGACCAAAGACGTATACTGTTTATAACAAATAGATCATAACGTTTTATTTTCTAGATAATTTTTAGCCAATTTTTTTTTATTAATATTGTTTTTAGTTTTTATTATTAAATTGTGTCTAGTGATGATTTGTATTTCCTTATCCAATAATAGTTTCGAAAACGATTGATGTAATACATTTCCCTTTTTGTTCTCGTATTTTTTCTAAATTTGGTAATTCATTGCAGCATGTTAATTTATTAATATTATATTATATAAGATTAGGTATTATATACGAAATTATATTATAGCAGGTTAAAATTAAATACACCATGGTACTTCTACAAAATAACGACAGTCAATGATAAACATCGGCACTCCAGGATCCACTTAATCTGGATCTAACGGGTGATTTATTGCTGTTCATTAATGATAATAGTTGCTCACATAGATTATTACTACTAAACATAGACATAATTTTATACGCAAATCTACGAGTTTCTACATATCGTACTAGCTAAAAATTATAAAATTTATGTACACCAACCTCATTGAATTTGTTTTTTTTTTTTAAAATTTGAATCATTTTGAATCACGATCAGTTCCATTTGTATACGTACAGGAACTTTTACTGCGTCTGTTGAAAAATGAGACGTGAACAAGTCTATGCTCCTTATATGCTTCTTCTGAAAATGATAGCCATAGAATTACTATCACACTAAAATTTAAATTAAACTAATATAGTATGGTAATAATAAATGTGTATAAACATAATAAACATAGACTTTACTCGTATTCTAAGATCTATAACAAATAATTATGTAACACCTATTTTTATTAATTTTTTTTTTTAAATTGAATTATTTTATTAAAAATAGAAAATTAATAGTTATATTAAGACAATCTTAACTGTAAATTCTCTATATCTGTGCTTGTTTAAATTTTAGTAAAGAATGAGTTTAAATCAATATCAACATCACGACAATCGCCTAAACGCTTCTTCTGAACTATGACAGTAGAATTACTATCACACTAAAATTTGAACAAATATACTTTCATATATAATTTATATAATTAATAATTTATTTATATAAATTTAATATTTAAATAAATATTGGTTATAAATTATTAAGCGTAGAATAAATAACTAAATATGTTTTAGATTCTGAGTGGAGTGATATTTATAAAAATGTGTGGTTTTTTTTGTATTTGATTACACCATGTACATGCAATTTAACCATAAATAAAAACATTTTCATTACAAGATTTACTGGTTTGGTTGTTGAGGTGGTCTGTAAATGATAAATAAATTCAAACATGTCGATTTCGGCGGTCCAATGTCTAAAGTAAGTAAAACAATATATATTGTAATAAATAAGTAATAATAATTATATACTTCATATCCACTTCACGAAATGTTACCATTTTGTGAAAATTACGCTTTTCTACACATGGAAAATTGTTTAATATAAGTTATTTCATCCACATTGTTAAATACTATATTTTTTATTATTTTATATAATATTTTCACTAGACTTTTATGAAATTATCTTGTTTCTTTTATATTGTGCTACTGTGTTGTAAAAATATAAAATATAAATTTAAATTCCTACATTGTGTTAACAGGTTCGTAATTCAATCAGGTAATTCTAGGTAAATATGTATCAAATAATATAAAATGATTGTGTATAGATATTAATGTATGCTAGTTGACAATACTCGTCTTATACGAATTGTTCTTTAGACAAGCAACACGTTATATTATTATATAACATGAAAAAAATATTTTTTTTTTTTTTTTATGGAAAGTGCTAGAATATTATGCTGCGAAGCTGACGGAATCTGGTTGTTCAAGAAGAACAGATTTAAATGATTATGAAACTAATATAACAAAAAAGTAAGAAATTAACTGAATAAAAAAAAAAATAATATTAATATTACAAGTACATGTTTAATGACCATTATCATGTTATATAAATAATTTAAAAATACAAAAGTAAGATATAAAATATAAAAGATGAGCACGAGAATGAACAATAAATCACAAAATACAAAAACATAATAGCTATGTAAATATTTAATTTTATAATTATTACAAGGAATAAATTAAATTATTAATATAATAATGCATTAAAAAGTTATAAATCAATTTTTCTCACCTATGTACTCAGAAAGTACTTCACAATACTTTTTTTTTTTTTTTTAAATGCAATCTACAATCTATACCACTTGGGCACAATAAGAAGATAAGATACCATTAGTTATATACAAATAATTAATAAAATATATATCATATTCTTAATAACATTTATATAATAGTGACATTTTTGAGGAAAGCAGCCACCCATTAGTGAAACTTTCAATTGTAATTTATATTAAATATATTTTTTCTAGTTAATATAAATATTTATATTTATATTTTTATTTGGATCCAATAAGTCACGACACCATTTCCGCTTTAACCGTCTCGGGGGGTTGCCGGAGATTGTAGGATTAGCAAAGTTTTTGACAAGAGGATTGGGATGAGTTAAAGTGCGAACATGGAAACCATTATAATATGTTTTAGCTTCTTCTGAAACTGAAGGCATTTTTAGGTCAGTATATATAGTGAAGTTAGAGACATAGGGAGGGCCATTTAATAATTTTCGAAGTGCAAAGTTTTGGAATGTTTGAATTTATTTAATGTTAGTTTATTTTGCGTTTCCCCAAAGCTGAAGGCCGTATGTCCAAGAAGGCTTTAGTAGTGATTTCTAAATAAGTAATTTAGTATTGATGTGAGTATATTTATTATTGTTCATAAGGTTTTTTAGTAGGCGTAGGCGTAGGTTTAGATTTATTCTTTTGGTCATAATATGCTGGGCCCAGGTCAATCTTTTATCAAGGGTCAACCAAGATATGTAACATACAAAGCACTTGGAATTAAAGTGTTAAAAATAAAAACGTCAGGGGAAGGGGCAAGTTTAAGGATGAACGTCGAATGAATAGATTTCAATTGATTTATTTTAACTCTCCAGTCGGTGTACCACTTTTCCATAAGGTTCAGGTGAGATTGGAGATTTTGAGAAGCCACGAAGGGATCAGAGTGTATAGATAAAATTTCCTAATCATCCGTAAAGCACTGGTCGCAGACTGAAGTAAACTTATAGGTCGAAAAAAGGTTATTCAGTCAAGTGGCTTATTAGGTTTAGGCACTAGGATGATGGTAGAAAACATAGCATGGGAATGTATGATAGTATAATAATGAAGTTAAATATATAAGAAAGAATAAAGGCTTTTTAGATAAGCATCTAGCTACTTCGTCAGTAATCTGGTCAAATCCGGGGGATTTCTTGAGAGAGTATTTATTTATGGCAAATTTAATATCATTTGATGTGAAATGTTTTATAGGATTAGATCGCAAGTGAGGGGGGGGGAGTTAATATAATCTTCTACAAAACTAGTATTGGTTTGAGAGAATATTTCAGGGTGAGGTTGAAAAATACCAGATAGATGTACTTTAAAAAGTTCAGCTTTAGCAGAGTCAGAGATGACATAACTTCCATCCGGATTTTTAATAGGTAGATTAGAGGTTTTGAATTTACAAATACTTTATGTCACTCTCCAAAGACTGCCATCTTTTGGTGAGAGTTTGGACACTAAATTAGAGAAGGTTACAGATTTATGTTTGCTAGCACTTTTTTAAGGGGATTTGATAATTTATTGTACTTGTGCTTATGAGAAGGAAGAGGAGTTCGTTGAAAATAAGCTCTAGCTCAACGTTTTTCTACTATTATACGACGAATGTATTCTGGAAGAAGAGGGTTATGAAATGAAGGTTGAGATTTTAGAGTAGGATATCATGCCGCAGATTGAATAAGTTTTGTATAATTATTTACAGCAAGAACAGTTTCATCAGAAGATTTTAGTTTTACATTTAAATTTATTTGTTGGTTAAGAAGATCATTAAATTTATTTTTATCGGTAGAGGGTTTAAATAATTTAGGAGATTCAAGACGTGTCAGAGGAGATGCACTTAGAGTTAATACGATTGAGGAATGGTCGGAATTTAATTCAAGGAGATTTTCGGTGTTGCAGTTTAAGTTACTAGGTATTTTGGCCACAAAGATATATAAGATATCGGGGTTTTTGCGTGCTGAAGACGGCCAATAGGTGGGGCTAACATAACCTAACACAGCGTGAAGGGTAGCCACAATAAGTTTTGGTGTTGACCATATTCCTATTGCACTGACTGATCGATTTTAGCTTGTATGGCTCTTCAATTTTAATTTTGGTATGTAATAGCGAGGAGAGTTGAAATATTTCACTTGATTTAGGGGTTGGTTCTAAGTCAACAAAAAAAAGAGGTAATTGTATTTTGGTGATTTTATGGAGAACATTTGTTACACGTCTGACTTCGAAAAGTCGAACTTCCAATTCTTCCTTAATTAACTCAGTTTGAGTTGTAGGATGGAGATTTCGAATAACAACACGGATCGGTTTATCTTCCTTAAGTTGATAAGTATGGAATTCAGCGTTTTCTTCTTTTAAATATCGTACGAGAGCTGTGTAGGAGACTGGGTTGGCGGTTTGAATTTGTAACCGATCTGCAGAGGATTTATAGAAAAAATTGTCCACTCCAATAAGGTCTATAAGTTTTGTACACACTTCTGTATAATCTAATCACGCCTCTTACGAAAATAGGAGGAGGCGGTTTTGGTGTATCGTTATTATTATTATTGTGAACGAATACATCATTCATTGAGCTTTCTTCGGGGGTACATCTGGATTAAGAAGTTCGAATCGATTCGTGGTTTTAAATAACTTTTTGTTTTTTTTTTTAGTTAAGGTTAACGAAGTCAGTGAACCATGGGTTGACGTAGATGAGGAGCTTGATTGGTGACGTTTATTTTATTGCATAGTAAAACCATTGTTTGAGTCATCATACAATGTAAACGTTAATTTTTCGTCGTTATTTTTATTTTTATTTTTGTTCGCATTATTTGAAAGATTGGAAATGGGTGGTTTATTTTGAATATTATTAGTTGACGACATATTAATGACGTCTGTATGACTTTAGTTATCAAGACCGCTTGTGGCCTTGTGAAAGTAGACGTGCAACGTTAATAATAATTTAATATACGAAAAATCATAAATAGACGTTAAGAAAAACAATTACAAGAACGGACTGGAAAACCGATAACGCACGAATACGATAGCATGGAGCACATACGTGTGCTCGCAACGACTGTAGGCGCGTGATTTTTCACAATACTAAAATAAAAACAAGCAAAAATTATGTATTATTTATGTCTTCGTACTGGCCAATTATTTTATGCGGAGATTATTTCATACACAATAACGGGTCTCATTCCCGCCCAAATAGTTTTGTCCGTAAAATACGTAGGATATTATCTAATTTTTTAACATATCTAAATAATAAAATTAATTCATATGACAACTAGAATTGAAAAAACATTAATTACTAGCAAACCTAATAATAATATATAACTAAACGATAGACAATATTATAATTGTTAGCACCAATTACCAGTCGCGAATTTATCGAGTTTGATATGCTGCTATTGTGGACTGGATATATTGTTTGAATTGCCTAAAACACCATTTTCTTGTAGCATTATTGGTGACTTTTCAATACCTTTTCTGTAAGTTTTCCTACATAATTATCAAACCCTAATTATTAATATCGTGTAGGTTTTATCGACCTGTTGGAATACATATAGAATCGTAAAGAAACTTCCGAATGTCGCCTATCGTAAACCATCTTTTAAAAAATTCGAAACCTTTTGTAGATATAAAACCAAAAAAATTCTTTAATTTCTAATGGCTGTTTTACGCTTAATCGTACGCGTTGTTATGAGATAATACAATTTTTCGATGACGAAGTTTTGACACAGACAGTGAATACTGGTGTGATATGAAAACAAGTCCCGTTTGTACCAGGGGCCCACGCGGGGGCTCGCGTCTCGGATATTCGTATGCCGCCGACGATGTCGTGATATGAGGAGAATTTCCATACGATTATTACGGGCGACGGCGGCGCCGTTCTATATGTTCTGAGAGCCATAAACCGTACTGCAGTGGCAGCAGCGCCGGAATGGTAAAACCATAATTATACAATGTATGTCATGTACATATATACAATTTATATTTATATCGCATATAGGTAGTCGGTAACATTATTATCACGTTAATTATTTTTTTATAAACAGTTTTTTTGGTCAATTATTCATAATATTTTTCTCTAGGTACGCCCAGAAAGCCTATATAATAAGACAGTAGCCAACTCGCTAATGCCTTCTTTTAAGTTATAATATCGTGGGTGACACCATACTATGTCGAAATGTCAAACAGTCTTAATTAGTTTTATCCAATCGCCAAAAATACATTTATCGTTGTGTTTTTTTTATTTGTTCGTCTGCTAACATCTGTTATTGATGTTTTAAAATTTTTAGAATCAATCTAATTACTCTATTAATTTGTATTGCAATTTTATTTAACAATTCCGCCAATTATTTCGCATTGAAAAATTTCTTTTTTTTAAATTTTGGATTATATATGTCAGTTAATTTTTTATTTTTTAATCGGATTATAGTTTAATATTTTAATGTGTGGTGCGGGTGAGCGTAGTATATTATTACCCATCATAACACTAGTCAATGTTTATTCTTTTATAAATATTTAGAATTAGACAATTAAATTACAAATTAATTATATTTATGTAAATAAATTATGTACTAGTAATGCATATGCACTAGTGAAGTTAAACCCTCGCACAGTTATATTCAATAAATATTTTAATTACTATTATTTACTATACCGACAACGTTATATATAACTGGGTGTATATGTGCATATAAATAAACATTATAACGGATTGTAATATTTGAAAAATAATATTTCCCAGTTGAAATTATATTACCGAGATTGACCAACTACTTTTCTACTAAAACGTAATAATTCTAATCATTCTACAGGTACTATTGTATTTAAACTAGTGAAGATAAAGATAAAGATAAAGGGTAATAAAGATTTGCGAAGTTCAATAATCCGTATCGAACACGAATATTTTCGTAATGTATGGATTTGTTTCCGCATTCACCACTCACGGTGTTACACTTGCCCGCAATATCAACCGGGTCACTGGGGGCAAATATTTCACTTCCTAGACTCACTCTTAATTATTAAATACAAATAAAATATTGGTATATAACATTATACTGTAAGTAGGTACTTACTGAAAATAGGCATCATTACCATACTTAAATAAATAAAATAAATACCAAATATAAGAAATAATACATCATTCGTTTGAAATATACAAAATAAAACGTCCATGAAGTTGGACGCCCACTTTGTTATATGACATTATCAGTAACGGTTATTTTTAAAAAATCTTAAAAAATTACTTTACTACGGTATTTATTCACGAAATATTCCATTGAGTTATCAATAAAATCCATAAGAGCGCGCCACTGATATCAATTATAATTAAATAATATTAAATCTGCTGATTCCAAAGGTTTTTCATTGGGAAAATAATTATAAATGATACGGCAGCAAAACAAAATACACTAAAACATTGTTCTTTACGAATCGTTCAATAATCAAAATATTCTTGTTCTGATAAATTATTCGAAATGGTATTATACGTGTAACTACTGTGTTGGAGGGTTTATCTCGTATTCTGATTATTAAAACAATTTTCAAGAAAAATCCTTAAAAATATTTCAAAATCAGCCAATGTATGACTTTGTTAATTACCTTCAACGATATTTTCAGTCATGAAATTTGAAGATATTAATATAATATATTACTATTGCGAACATAACGATAATAGTTATTTGTTTGTATCATACGCGTATTTTTTGTGACAGACCTCAATTGTGTTCGTAAAGTGTTTGAACAGACAAAAGGTTTTCGTCATTCTACACGTGTGACGTACAATAGATTTTTAATAATTAATTTTATATGCGACATAATGTAGATAAAATTATAACCTGTTTGGAGTTCATAGAAAAATTGGCTTACAAAAACTTATCTGTTTAAATTTTTTATATAATATTTTCTGCATAATTTTATTTTAATTTGAATAAAATATGATTAAACTATAACTAAACAATTTAATAAAAAAAACAATTAGGTAGTGCTTTTAATGGATGGCTTCTTCCCTCACATAGTTTATATTATAAATCTCACTTATCACATGTTCATATTCTATATTATTTGTGCCCAAGGGAAATTTAGATCAAGTTATATATAATAGCAAAGAATATTTTTTGTATAATTAATTTTTAATTAAAAGAAATTTTGTTTTTTTTTTCGGCACAAGCATCTCTGTCCTTTACTTAAATAATGATATTCGCGCGTAATTCGGAAACTTATAACATATAATATTTATATTTTATTGTATATTGAACAAACATTAAATAAATATTACTTTTCAATATATTATACAAAATATATGTATAGATGGAAACATAATATGTACTTATTTAAATAGTACAAAATTGGGGGGTTACCAATTACTCACCAATTGCGGTAATAGATTTTGGCGGTATAATTTAGTCGTATTATAATAATTGTGACTACAGCCAATTTTCGAACAGTGTGTTAAACCTGGACTACTATAGTAATACATAGATTTTTTCTGGACTTATATATGTTATTCATTGTCCCATAAGTACAAAAATATATTCAAGCATGCCTGCAATGACTGCACATCCGCGTATGTCCTATAAAACGTAGTCGTATCATCCACTCGCTGCCGGGCGATCAACAATCTATTAATAAATAAATAATTTCTTGTTTTACAAATTCGTATTTCTAAAATTATATTTTATTTTATAATGTTAGATAATTCATTGGGTTATATTTAATTGTTACTGTCAAACGTCTCTCTGTAATTTGTGTTTGTTTTACGCAATTCCATATAACTATAAATTAAATAAAATAAGTGATTTTCCAGATTGTCATTTCAGTAAAAAAAACGTCCAAAATTATCTGCGCTACGAAAAAAAAAATGCACAATTTTAAAAATTTGAATACAAATAATTCTAATACTTTAAAGAATATCAATATTTTTGTATAAAAAGTGTTTTTTTTGTTTATTATTTCAAATAATAACTTGACTATCTTGGAGTGTCATAATTACTTAAACTGTACACTCTTTTTATTCAAAATAACACGAGAACTCAAGAAAGAGTGATATTGTTCACGATCGATAGAGAAACTAGAGAGGGGATTTTGGGTTGCTTGCCCCACTAAATCTACCTAAGTATGTCAATTAAAATTTTTTTTATACATTCAAGTCGGCCGGATCGATAAAAAAAAATATCGAATTAAAAAAATTCATGTTTCACGTGTATAGAAACTGAACAACGAAAACAGAAGTAATGCGCGAACGCATAATATAATTTCGATGGGAGGTGTGGGATAAAATAATGCAGAGTGAAAAATTTAAATTAATATAATATTTTTGACACCTCATGGGAAAATCTTATAATATAAGCATCAAAATGTTTAGTTATTGTCTAATGGTAATAACCAATGTTTGCTATGAAAATTTTTATTATTTTTTTTTTTTTTTTGAAGTAATCTACAATCTATACATGCTCTTACAATAATAAGTAGGTTTGATAGGTGACAAGTAAGAATGATGAATAATAAAATTAGGGAACATACCCAGTGATAACACCTTATGGTGACAGAAATAACAATGAAAAGAGAGAAAAAAGAGAAGAAAAAAAAATTTTTATTTAAAAATTTTTTATATCCATTGCTTTATTAGTAGTGATTCTATCCTCCAAAAAACAATTTTACTTTTATGTAAATAATAGTTTTAATGTTATCTTAGGAACACTGAATAAATTGTACTATTTTAATGTATAATGTTATGTCCACATATTCAAAAAAAATTTTGTAAAGTCAGTGGGTCAAATGGACTCAGGCCGCCCTATAAAAATTATTTCGTTACGACCTTTGCTCGCAATATTTCCCATTGAGTTATTGATAAAATCCGTAGGAGCGCGCCACTAATATTGATTGAAATTAAATAATATTGAATCTGCTAATTCTGAATGTTTTTGGGAAATTTATTATAATTCATACGGTTGGTGGTCATATGGACAAGCATTAAAACTGAATTCGCCCTCCAGTTAATACCAACAATAAACAAATTTTTCTTTTCTAATAAATGAAAATGATTTGAAATGTTATTATTTATTTACTACTGTGATTTTGGTTTTTCTCGTAGTTTGATTATTAAAAAAAATGAATTGATAAAAACAATTCTCAAACAAAATCTTAACTTTAAACCCCAATAACTTGAATAAAAAAAAAAAAAAGTATTTAATAATTGGCCAATGTTTGATTTTTCAATTAACTACAATGATATTTTTTATCATGAAATTTGAAGATATTAATATTATATTTTACTATGTCAGTCCGGTTTTTTTTATTACATATATGGTAACGGCGACCTTTATGGAAGCACTATAAGAAATATTTTATAGATAATCGAATTTTTCAAATGATGAGTGGATAAGGTTGTGTGAACCTTCTCTCCGTTACCTACAAATCATTTTCATATAAAACATTAAAACACCCCCCCCCACACACATCACTTAAACAAATATTGATAACGTGCCCGATAAGTGCCGAAACATTTCGACACGGTAAAATTGTGATAATTTTATCAACTTATTTTCAAATATGTATTTATACGCCGTTCGCATGCGCCCTCCAGTCATTTTGGGCTCTTCGAATAAGACTGATCTTCTACAGTCGTAGGTACAGACTGAGCGCGCGGCGTATGAATATGCGTCACCGCATTATAACAGCAATAACAGGTCAACACGTATTTGTAATCTCATACTGGTTTTGTGAAATTAAAAAATTTAAATAGAAATTATTATTAAGTAAGTATTAATTAATATCGATACTCGGCTACTAAAATTATAGTTATGCTGATTTCCCGTGATATCGCATAGTAATATTCAACAAATTATTTTAATAACTATTATTTACTATCCCCACAATGTTTTTTATAACTGGGTGTATATGTGCATATAAATAAACATTATAACGAATTGTAATATTTGAAAAATAATATTTCCCAGTTGAAATTATATTACCAAGATTAAACAACTACTTTTCTAGTAAAACATAATAAATATAACCTTTCTACGGGTACTATTGCATTTAAACTAATGATGGGGGAAATAAAGATTTGCAGAAGATCGATAATCCGTATCCATATTTTCATAATGTATGGATTCGATTCCGTATTCACTACTCACGGTGGTAATACTTGCCTGCAATGTCAACCGGGTCACTGGGCGCAAGTACTTCACCTCCAAGACTCTCTCTTAATTAATAAATACAAATACAACATTGAAATTTAACATTATACTGTAGGTAGGGACTAACTGAAAAAAGGCATACATTTCCATACTCAAATAAATAAAATAAATACCAAATATAAGAAATAATACATCATAAAATATTCATTTGAAATATACAAAATAAAGTCCGGGAAGTTGCCCCCCCTTTACTTTATTTTATGAAAATCAAACGGGTGACAAAATGTTGCGACTAATTTGCAACTCAATATTTTTCCTGGTAGATCTGATTTTCTGCGGGGGGGGGGGAGATATTAGTTTTAGAGAATTGTATGTTCTTTATAAAAACACTTATATGTTATCATCCTACATAATATAGAATTTGAGTAAAACTCAAAAAACCAAATGCTTTCCTAATAGGCCCATCAACACTCTTAAGGCACAAGAAGGGGGTGAATAATCATCATCAAATTTAATCTAAATTACTTTTGTATAGTGTCGAACAAAATAAGAGGGACCAAGTACGAAATTAATAGAATTGAAACTAAAGACGTTTTTTCATGTCTTAAAATAACATAATTTTATAAGTACTTAATATTTAAATAAATTTAGAAAAATAAAATACACATAAACACAAATGATAAAGAAAATGTAGATTATATTACTAAATACATGATTTTAATAACGAAAAATCCATGGGTATTAACAACAATCATGATCATAAATATTTTCGAGTGTGCATGTAATGAAATGTGCATGCGCGTATGTATGCTATAGATCATAATCACTTCGTTCGCTCAATACCGGGCGATAAGCAATATATTAATAAATAAATAATTTCTTGTTTTTCGAATTCATATTTCTAATTTTATATTTTATTTTAAAATGTTAGATAATTCATTGACTTATATTTAATTGTTACTGTCAAACGTCCCTTTTTAATTTGTTTTTGTTTTACATATTTGGAAATAACTATAAATAAAATAAAATAAGAGATTTTCCAGATTGTCCTTTCAGTAAAAAAAGCGTTCAAAATTATGGGCGCTACGAAAAAAATAATGCATAATTTGAAAAATTTGAATACCAATAATTCTAAAACGTTAGAGAATATCGATAATAATATTATTAAAATTTTTTTTTTTTTTTTTTTTTCATATAATAACGACTATCTTGTAGTGTCATATTTACCTAAACTGTACACTCTTTTTATTCGAAATAACACGAGAACTCATGCTGAGTGTTATTGTTTGCTATTCATGGCGAAACTAGAGGGGGGTGTAGGGTTACTTGCCCTACTAAATTACCTAAGTCTGTCATTTAAAATTTTTTTTAACATTCAAGTCGGCTTGTTCAATAAATAAAAAAATTCATGTTTCACGTATATAGGGACAAAACAATGAAAACAAAAGTAATGCAGGAATGCGGTTATAATGCGAAATATAATTTCAATGGTGGGGAAGGGGATTTAAATAATGTAAAGTGATAAATGTAAAATTATATAATATTTTTAACATTTTTCCTGATATATCGGTGGGAGGGTGAACCTCCATACGCCTCATACGAAAATCTCTAATAAAAGTAACAAAATATTTCGTTATAGTTTAATGGTAAAAACCAATGTTTGCAATGAACATTTTTACTTAAAAACATTTTGTATCCATTTCTTTATTAGTAGTGATTCTATTCCCCAAAAAACAATGTTACTTTTGTGTAAATAATAGTTTTAATGTTAACTTAGGAACACTGAATACATCGTACGGGTTTAATGTGTAAAATTTAAAATGTTGACATATTCATACATTTTTTTTTTTTTTTTAGAAAAATCAGTCGGCCAAATGGACTCAGCCCCCCCCCAACAAAACTTACTTTACTATTGCCAATGCTTGCGAAATTTTCCATTGAATTATTGATAAAAATCAATAGGAGCCCGCCACTGTTATCGGTTGTAATTAAATAATAATTAATCTACTGATTCTGAATGTTTTTAGGAAAATTATTATAAATAATATGGTTGGCAATCGTATAGACAACAGGTATCAAAACTAATTTCGCCCCTACTTAGTCTCTCAATAAATAAAATATATTTGTTTTGATGAATGAAACTTATTCGAAATGGTATTTTATAATCGGCGAATGTTAGATTTGTTAATTTGATTATGATCGAATTGTCAATTATAGTCCAAAATAATTTTTATATATATTATCATTAATTGAATTGAATTTTTATTTATAAAACCGCTTTCGTGACTCGACACTGTCCCAAAAAAACCATGCACGCAATTTAATCCAAATAACGATTTTCGCACTCGTTTCGGAAACACCGTATATAATATTAATATATACATATATATATATATGATAGTGAATAATATTATTTAATAATAAATATATAATAGACTAAGAATTTCAAACCTTCCTGGGATTTTGAAAAGTCATTTAAAGTACACTTTTTGATAATCATGCTAAGAGTATAAAATATAATGGAGAGTGAAAGGGTTTCAAAAGTTTCAAACAAAAAAAATTGTTTTAATAATATTTACTTTAAAATAGTCAAATTTTGATTGCTGTGGTTTAACTTAGTCATAATATAATAGAGACTTCAGGTAATTTTGGTTCAGTGAATTAATACTGAACTAATATAGAAATATATAGATATTTTCTTGGTTTATTGGCATTATTCATTGTTGCAGAAGTACAAAAATATTTTCGAGTGTAAATGCAATGACTTGTACATGCGCGTATGTATGCTATAGAACGTAGTCGCCTCGTCCACTCACTGCCAGGAGATAAGCAATCTATTAATAAATAAATAATTTCTTGGTTTTTGAATTCCTTTTTCTAATTTTATATTTTAATTTATAATGTTAGATATTTAATTGAGTTATACTTAATTGTTACTGTCAAACGTCCTCTGTAATTTGTGTTTGTTTTACGCAATGGCTAATAACAATAAATTAAATAAAAAGAATGTTTTCCAGATTGACATATCAGTAAAAATAAGTGTCCAATATTATCTGTGCAACAGGAAAAATGAATGCATAATTTGAACAATTTTAATTCCAAAAATTCTAAAACCTTAGAGAACATCGATATTCTGGTGTTTATGATTTTTTTTATTGTATTATTACAACATATAATTTCACAATATTCAGTTATCAGTGATTAGTATGTCAACTGTACACTTGTATTAAACGAAATAACACGAGAACTCATGCCAGAGTGATATTGCTTGCGATCGATGGTGAAACTTGGAGGGGTAGTTGTAGGTTTGCTTTACCCACTAAATTTACCTAAGTCTGTCAATTTGAATTTTTTTTCAAACATTTAAGTCCGATTACCTCTGCCCCTTGGTATGTTACCAATAAAAACCTCCATAAAGATCTGAACATGCCAACCCTTAACGACCTAGCCAAATCCTATTATTCAAAATTCCACTCAACGCTTCGCGCTCATTCAAACCCCATCATTAAAAGCTTATCCTCTACCATCATTCCTAGAAGGTTAAAAAGGCAATGGCCAAGAGATCTCCTCAACACCTAACTTAAATAAAAAAAAAAAAAAAAAAAAAAAAAACATTAAATAAATAAACTCAAACCCTAATTTCTGGTCAGGTGGCACTGCTGGGAGCCTTCCTCCTCTTGTTATTTTTTCTTATATATTATTTATTACTCTGTCATCACACTTACTCATTATACACTTATGTATAGATTGTAAATATACTTTATTTTTAATAAAATAAAAAAAAAAAAAAAAAAGTCCGATTAAATTCAACAAAATAATATTTTGATTGTTTACAATATTGGTACCAGTTAAGGTAATTTAACTTTGTTCTACTGTTATTGAAACTACAGGTAATTTTCAATCAGTGTATTAAGGCGGCTCTAAGCGATTGGATTTTTGATGCATTTAAATCTATAAAGTACTATAAGATCTAAAAGTTTTCATTTAAAGAAATTACGTAAATTCATTTAGAACCATAGTACATACAATTTTCCAAAATCGAAAATCTATTTCGTAAAATACATATAATAGAAGCTAACGACTTCAAATCATTTTTATAAATTAAAATCAGTCTACTAGAAATATATTTATTTTTCCTTGGCTTATTTGTATTATTCCTTGTTGTAGAAGAGCAAATATTTTTGAGTGTCCTTTAATGACTCGCGCATGTGCGTACGTGTGCTGTAGAACGCAGTCGCCTAGACCGCTCGCTGCCAGGCGATAAGCAATCTATAAATAAATAAATAATTTCTTGTTTGTGGAATTCGTATTTCTAATTTTATATTTTATTTTATAATGAGAGATATTTTATTTTAGTTATATTAAATTGTTACTGTCAAATGTCCCTCTGTAATTTGTATTTGTTTTAGGCATCTACAAATAACTATAAATTAAATATAATGATCAAAATTATCTGCTCCACGGAAGATAATAATAATTATAATTTGAAAATCTGTATACTAAAAATTCTAAAACCTTCAACTATTTATGATTTTTTTTTTTTTTTTTTGTATTATTACAAATAATAACTTGTAATGGTATACAAATTAAAATAAAGTATACATTTTATTTTACATTGCATACCTATTTTATGTATAATATCCATTATTTTTTACTATATATTTTGTATCATTATAATATTTCAAATGAAAACGATAATAACTACACATATCACAGTAATCTCACTGTTATTTCGTCGTATGGGCTTCCAAGATATGTACATTTTTTAAATGTTATTCAAGTTATGTATTTAATTTTGTTTAGGCAATAAACAAAAAGTTGTAGTAAAACTATCGTAGGTAATTGTTTTATTTACATTTATTTACTAATTACTTTCTAATAATAGTTGTAGGAATTTGTTAAGTATTATTTATTACCATTAGTAAACAAGTGTTCAATACCAATTATATTGTATAATTTTTTTTCTACGTATTGTAAAGTGGCTAATAACTACATGATAGAGTATTTTATTTTTTACATTTGTTTGTATTTTTAATATTTGTGTACTCATATGACAATAATGCTTCCACATTTTGACAAGGATAATTTTATACAAGTCGAACATTGCTTGTTTTACTTTATATTAAATTTATCGTTTTCATTTACATTTTCAGGAATGTCGTACTAAAAGATTTTACGTGACGACAATTTTTGCAAAATCCAAATGCGGCATCAATTAATTTAATTTGTTACTTGAAATTTGAAATTTCCGTTGTCATCTTGGTCTACCTATCAGGGATTAGTTACTACAATATAATATATATATAAGTATTTTTACTTTTAATATGTTCGACTGTGCCTGCGATGACTCGTGCATGCGCGTATGTGTGCCTACGAACGTAGCCGCCTCGTCCGCTCGCTGCCGGGCGATTAAGCAATCTATTAATAAATAAATAATTTCTGGTTTGTGGAATTCGTATTTCTAATTTTATATTTTATTTCATAATGTTAGATATTTTATTGTGTTATATTTAATTGTTACTGCCAAACGTCCCTCTGTAATCCGTGTTTGTTTTATGCATTTACAAATTAACTATAAATTAAATATAATGATCAAAATCATGGGCATCACGGAAAATAATAATGATTATAATTTTTAAATCTGTATACCAAAAATTCTAAAACGTTATAGATCAACGATATTCAGCTATGTATGATTTTTTTTTTATGTTATTACAAATAATATCTTGTAATAGTATACAAATTACAATAAAGTATACATTTTATTTCTACATTGCATACCTATTTTATGTATAATATCCATTGATTTTGACTATATTTTGTATCATTTTAATATTTCAAATGAAAACTATAATAACTATACATAACAGTGATCTTACTGTTATTTCGTCGTATGGGCTTTCAAAGATATGTACATTTTTTAAATATTATGCAAGTTATGTATTTAATTTTGTATAGGAATCCCGTAAAAATGTTGTAGTAAAAATATCGTTGGTAATTATTTTATTTACATTTATTTAGTGTTGTAGAATAGTTTAGTAGGGATTTGTTAGGTATTATTTATTACCATCAGTAGACAAATTTTCAATACCAATTATATGATTTTACTTTTTACTACGTATTGTAAAGTATCTAATAACTACACGAAAGTGTATTTTTTTTTACATTTATTTGTATTTTTAATATTTGTGTACTCATATTACATTTTTGCCGCCACATTTTGATAAGGATTATTTTATACAAGTCGAATATTGCTGTTTTACTTTATATTTAATTTATCGTTTTCATTTACATTTTTAGGAATGTCGTACCAAAAGATTTTACGTGACGACAATTTCTACAAAATCCAAACGGGGCAACAATTAATTTCATTTTACCATGACCATTTGTTACTTGAAATTTGAAATTTCTGTTTACATCTTGGTCTACCCATCAGGGATTATTTACTACAATTTTATGTATATAAGTATTTTTACGTAATATATTATATCTATGGCTTAAAAAAATTAGGGATTTTAAATGTTTAAACTTGTTTAAAATTCTTCTTATTGTAGATTGTACGTCCTTTATGATTGGTTCTATAAATTTCGGTTGCAAGTTGAATGGTTGACGATTTATAGTCTAAAATTACTTGTAATTACTTATTATTAGACTGGACTTAAATATAATACCTGACAAATTCAATATGGAATTAAATAAATGTCGATAATTTCGTATGATGAATTTGCATCTAAATTCAAATCAACATCTACTCCGGCGAATCAAAATGGTCTGGAGAAATGAATTACTTGTTATATTTCAATTAACCGGATGATAAATGTAAAAATAATTGCGTTATGGTATGACACGCGATGGTCTGTGCCGGCTATTATGGCACAGAAGGCGGTGGCGGTGGTACACGCGATGAACTGCAATATTACCAATGTTCATATACTTCTCACAAACCGACATGACGTTTTTGTAACTTACATCATTCTTACTCGAATAGTAGAACTTTTACTCGAAACGATAGAAAATTTAAATCTTACTTACTGATCAATTGGTTATTGGTTGTAGTCACCGAATATGTATTTTATAACTCTATCGAGACTTTTAATGAACGTTATTATTATTATTATTACGTAAATTTACGCAAATGAGTATGAATTTGAGTGATAGACGAAAACAGTTTTTTACTACTGGTAAGATATTTATCGACTTGATTGTTTGGTTGCACAAAATATTACTAGCTGTAGAGATATTTAGTATTAATTTAACGTTACACTATGGAACATTTTAAACAAAGCTCTTAGCGTAAAATATAAACCCGTTGTTAATTCTTAATGTTTTGAAGTTTCGAAAATTTCGTAAAACAAAATATGTAATTAAGTGTAATAATATTATTATTTCCTACAAAAAAAAATACGCAATTGGTCTATGATCCCTAAAATGTTTAATTTAGGAGCAATTGGTAAACTTTTTCTTGTTTTTACAGTCGGTAACCAGCGTGTATACTTTTCGTTCTATTCTGTTTCCTATGTTTGTCCGGTGATACGAAATCCGTCGTCCTGTGTATTACTGTCCCTTTTGATTTCATTTTAATTTTATTATTACGTTTTAATCTATTAATAATGCACCTATCAAATGTGTCCCGTTATCTAGGTATTGTCGACACTATAAGACAAAAGTCGGCAACCTGCGGTTCTTAACGATACGCAGCAACATCCACAATTTTTATATTTTATTGTATTACTATAATAGAGTAACTATAACCAACCAATTTCAAATGAAATTTAAGATGACTGGAAAAAAAAAAGTTTGCTTACACGGGTCTAGTGCACTACGTCGAGGTTTATTTTGTCGCTGTTAATTTCGCCGCGAGACATTTGTTTCGTTTAAAACTTTTGAAACACTTTCACAATCCATAATACTTTATACTTTGAGCATGATTTCCAAAAAGTGTGCCTCGAATGAATTTTCAAAATCCCAATAATGTATGAAATTCCTAGTACATTTAAGCGCCGTAATATGGTTGTTTTTCAACGTACACCGGTGTGATCTTCACTATTATACATATATTATTATTATATACGAAGTTTCCGAATTGCATGGACTGATTTTTAAAATTAAATTGAATTAAATTATACAAATCATATTGTAGGCTATAATAGATATCTTGATCAAAAATGTTCATCACGTAACAACAACGTTATTAAGTTAAAAATAAATAAGTAAACGTTATGGACAAATGATTTTTAACATAATAAAAACAATTAAAATAAACGTTTTGACAAATAATGACAAATGGATTGGAACAAAATACAAAAAATAATGGTCTCAAGTAATTTTCGGTAAGAATTTTTTTTTTTCATTTAATAGAAAAATTAATAATCTATGCGACATATTAGGAAAATGTGATGACAAAGAATTTTCATTAATTATAGACTATTAAAAAAAATAATAAAAAGGAGGCCATTTAGTGATGGAACCCAAATAGTAAGCATTTAATAATTTTCCATTTGTTCAGCCACATGGTTCAAAAATCGTTCTGGGGGCATTGTGTGTATTTTGTAACTTATATATATATTTATATATATAAGTATTTATTCTTTATTTAATTTAGCCAATATGCATAATGCGTTTGCTTTTCTATTGTCGTTTATGATTAATAATATGTATTAAATCTTCTTTTTAATCATAACACATTAAAATGTATAATTCAAAAACCTTGTGACGTTAGTAAAACTGAGCGCTGCAATTATATTACAGAAAAAAAAAAATCAAAACCAAAAATGATCAATTATTATTTGTTTAATGATATACCATTGTTCATAGAGCAAGAAAAAAAAACGATAATGTTTGTGTATTTCGAGCAAGGGAAAAAATACCGACAATGACTCAAAAGAGCCAAAACATAATACGGCAGAGTCGTGTAGAAACTGTGCCCATATGAAAACATGAACAACAATTGAATTTAATACAAATGATTATCTTATCTAATATAAACGGTAATATAGCGTCTCAGGTGGAGAATAATTCAATATAGTTGTCTTTTTGTGCAACAAGAAATGACCGGACGAAACCGGTGGGGGGAATAGCTCCATTGGAAATAATAATGTAAAGGGAAAACACTTTGTCACCGTTATGTGCATCTATTTAAACCGCTGCGCCTCCCACCCTGCCAATCGACACACAACAATAGTGAAGACTGTTTACTTTATTGTACCCACAGACACAGATTTGTTTTTATGCCATGAGCAAAGGCGGCCGTAAAGCCGGCAACTAGTTGTTTCCGCCGACATTTTCAATCCATGAATTCCCCTGACACCGGATTGGCTGTTGCAAGACACAATAAACGCGACCCCCTCTCAATGGTGTCAGAGCGCTATACTACCTTATGCCCACGACGTATGACATTCATTTTGATTTTGCATTCTGTTTTGTCCAGTTTTTTTCCATTTTCAGAAATTTTCTTTAACCTGATTTGTTCTATAAATCGTCGTTTTACTGTTTTTTGAAAACGTTTGGTGAGTATTACTATTATTTTTAATATTATTATAATTGTTAATATTATTCGTTGCGGAATGCACGGTATGATAATTTATTCAGTTTTTCACGGATAGCCTCCGCTCTGTTTTTCCGAATACGGAAAATCTGTAGAAACTTTCGACGAGGTTTTTTTTTTCTTTTGTCTGGTATTTTTACTAGGGGTTAAACTTGTGCCGTATTCGCTTGATATTCATATTCCAATAAAATAACCTATAAATGACAAATATTACTTGGATTATCGCTTTGTTGGTTTGGGTTAATGTCGCCATTGTGAGTCCTTCGTGTCGTAAAAATAATTTTTTATTGATAATTATTATAATTTGTTCATACGATTCTGCATTTACTTTGTCGCTAGATTTTTATATTTTTTTCAACCTTTTATTATAATATACAATACGTATGTGCTTTAGGTTCCTAGTGTTTTCGATTTGTTGATTATTAATGTGAAAACTATAGACTGCTAGGTTTTTCTATATATTAAATATAATTAATCAAATTTAAAATGTTTTGTCATTCTTATGAACAGTTTATTTCTTTCGGGATACATAAAGCCGGATTTCACCACAATCCTCCTTTGATACATAATTGAATTTTTTTGTACCTGTTATTAATATTTGGTTTATGAAGTTTGATTACTTCATAAATCTTTCTGTTCTTAAACCTATAAGTTTAAGATAGATCAGAATTCATTAAAAAAAAAAACAATATTTGAAAACCCTAATTTTAAATAATTTATAGAAGATTTTAATTTAGGTTTTTAATAAATTATTATTCATTATTTAAAATGAAATTTTTGTTGCTATTGTAACAGTACTATTTTCCATTATAGATTTTAAATAGAAAAAAAATGGAAGAACAGTCGCAGGCACAGGAAGGACAGTCACAGGACGGACAGTCGCAGGCACAGGAAGGACAGTCGCAGGCACAGGAAGGACAGTCGCAGAACGGACAAACTCAGGAAGGACAGGGACAGGAAGGACAGGCACAGGACGGACAATCTACCTCCGCCAGTCCACCACTACTTGAATATTCAGTTGGCGCTATAGTATGGGCTAAAATCAGAGGGAGCCCCTTATGGCCCAGCATTGTCTGTTGCGATCCCACAAACAATTTATATTATAAATATTCGGGTAAGTAAATACAAGTACTTAATGAGTTATAGTTGCATTATATATACAAATAGAATTTTAATAGTTTACAGGTATACATTTTCAGATTAATTAGCCCAATTTGTTGTGTTATCTAGTCTAAAATATTCAAAAAAAAATTAAAAACCACTGATATTCTTTAAATTAGTATTTGAGGAGTAATTTAATAAGAGGATTATTTTTTTGAATGTCATTACTTAGATAAATAAAACAAGTGCTTCTATTTCCTGTTATAATAATATTACCAATCAACAAGTTGTTATTATGTACTTGACATTTTTTTATTTTCCAGCTGAAAAACAAACACTCACCTATCATGTTCGATTTTGTAATTATTTTGGACAAAGGTGCTGGGCATTGTCTGTCCAAGGATATTGTACAGAGGCTGAACTTTTAGCAAAATATCCAAAATTATTGGTAAGTCCTTTAAAAATCAGTTTACTTAACCTTTATAATTTTTAAATTTTGGCATTTTTATCATTTGGTAAATTAATTAGTGGTGTATGTAAGTCAAGCAATTTGATTTCTAATATTAATTTAACATCCTCGTTGTCATCCACTTATTTTTATCCTAGTCATATGCAATTATGTTATGTTTATATTGTCCATATTGGTTTTTAATCAAGATTTTTGCATGATAAAAAAATATATTTTCTAATCTTTCCAAAAATATTTTGATATATATGAAATATATTTTAATTCATTGTATTTTTGTAGATTGGATTAAAGAAAAATATCAAAGAAGAACGTTCATGGGCTGGTGCTGTTGAAGAAGCAAATCAGTTGATGAAGCTCCAAAGGTAAAAATATAGAATCTGTTAAGAAATATGTAATCAAAAAAAATACAATAGGTGTATAATATATGTTTAAATTCTTAAAAAAAAAAAAAATTATTTTTCAGTACTGACCGATCAAAACTTTTTTGTAGTACTTACAAATTAGATTACAAAGAGTTTGCCACTATTGATCCTGCTGAAACTGTAAGTTTTACGGTAATTATCATACCGTGTTATTAAGTGCTACAAATTGTTTTTGTTCTTAGGCAATGAAAAACAATTTACCTTCAACAAGTAGTTCTTCAAACGCCTATAATAAAAAACCAGTTAAAGAATCTAAGCAAGATGATTCTGAAAAATGTTTCGCACCAAAGTGTGATTCACCAGACTGTAAACCTCTATACACATTAGAGCAGCAGAAACAACTGGTGATTGATACATATGGGATTTCTATTCCACCAGAAAAAGCTCCAACAGTGAAGTTTGATTTAGACAACTTGGTCCCAATTGAAAATTATCATGTCCCGAAAGATCTTATATTAAGAATTTGGTGAGCAAAATAATAGTTTAAATTAAAAGTAATAGTTTCTGTTAACTGTAAATCAGAGACAGTTTACACCATTACAATAACAGTTAATATCTACTAATTTTTGTATAAACAATACTGCTTCAAAGAAATTGGTATCCTATGTGTAAACCTGAAACCTAATACCTAGTCTATGAAATACCACAACAGGTTCAGATAAATAAAAACAGTGCAAACATGAAACCAATTCTTGACTTCCTATATGCTATCCAGCTCAGCAACCTGCACTCGAAAGAATTGTTGAATTAATTTTCTTAAAGAACCTTTCTACTGGTGTGTGTTGAGATAGGAGTAAGACTGCAACCTAGAAATTTGGATACAAGATGAAATATGTTTTAATATTTTTGTCTATCCTATACCCTGCAATTTTGTTTGGACTATTGGTTTAAAACATCATACTTGACTGTAAAGATGTCCTTTAGGGGTATTTAAGTTTCATTTAAAGCTTGAAAAACGACATTTAAATTTTAGAATTGCTCCAACCACCTTAATAATAATTAATATTGTTCTATTTTTCATATTACTATTTTTTGTATTTTTAGCCAGTTGGAAGATAGACTAGTTATAGAAGAAGCTGAAGCTAAAAGGTAATGTTTTAACAATAAAAAAAAATCAAAATGCTTGCATTTTTTTATATTAAATACTTGTTCATTATAATAACATATTAACACATATAGCATAAATGAAAAAAAAGTTTCTTAAGATAAAACAGCTACAAAAAATGTAAAAATATAGATGATAGGCATATGCATCTTGTAATAAATAGTTCTAAATTTGTCCATTATGAAGTATTAGTAGACATATGTGTCATAAATACTTATATATTGTTTTGGAAGACAGGAATAACCAGAGGACTAACAAGGAATTATCTAAGGATAACAAAAACTAAAACCAATCATTAAATTAAATTTAGAGTTGATTGTCTATGGCCTATGTAGGGTTTAGAATTTATCAAAATAAAAACATCTGAACTATAGCAGTTCCAAATGTATACAATTCTGAAGAGTGAATGCATCAGTAGCCTGTTTGAATGAAGTCTATTGGCGCGTATACGCTTAAATATTAATATTGTTCACATTTTCACATTTATATACATTGTAATTTTAGGCAGATGGAACTTGAGCTTGCTGCAAAAGCTGCTAGAAAAAAAGCCAAAAAGCCAAAAAGGTAATGTTCTAAAAATAAAAGAATCAACACTAAAATTATATTTTGTGGTACTATTGGCCATTTATATATTTGTAGTAATCTATGTTCTTTTTTTTTTTTTTACTTCAAATATTTAAATTCGATATTGATGTGTACTATATAATAATAATATACTATATAATCATTGACATGTAGTAAAACACATTAAAATAAGGAATTTCTAATATAGAAAACTTGCTCCAACCACCTTAATAATAATTATAATTGTTTCATAACACTAATTTATGTATTTTTAGACGGTTGACACCTGTTCTTGCTACAAGAAGAGGCAGAAGACCAAAAAGGTAATGTTTTAATAATAAAATAATTTAACACTTTGATAATTTAACACTTTGATAATTTAACACTAGTTGATTTTATAATAGTGTTGACCATTGATATATTTATAGTAAAAGATGTCATATTTTGTTATTTCATATATTCAAATTCCATATTGATGTGCACCACACAATATGTATTATAATTAAAAATGTTTAATATTGAAATCTTTTTCCAACCACCTTAATAATAATTAATATTGTTAAAATGTTCACATCACTATTTTTTGTATTTTTAGCCAGTTGAAATCTGGACCCGTTACAAAACCTGCTGCTAAAAGAGGCAGAAAACCAAAAAGGTAATGTTTTAATAATTAAAAATATCAAAACACTTTATAGTTGTACTTTATAGTAGTGTTGATCATTGATATATTTATAGTAAAAGATGTCATATTTTATTATTTCATATATTCAAATTCCATATTGATGTGCATCACACAATATGTATTATAATTAAAAATGTTTAATATTGAAAACTTTTTCCAACCACTTTAATAATAATTAATATTGTTTAAATGTTCACATTACTATTTTTTGTATTTTTAGCCAGTTGAAACCTGGACCCGTTACTAAACCTGCTGCTAAAAGAGGCAGAAAACCAAAAAGGTAATGTTTTAATAATTAAAAATATCAAAACACTTTATAGTTGTACTTTATAGTAGTGTTGATCATTGATATATTTATAGTAAAAGATGTCATTTTTTGTTATTTCCGATATTCAAATTCGATATTGATGTGTATTACACAATACACATTACCATGTAGTAAAACTCATTAGAATAAAAAATGTCTAATATTAAAAAAATTTTCCAACCACATGTTAATTATAATTAATATTGTTTACATTTTCACATCATTATTTTTTTTGTATTTTTAGTCAGTTGGAACCTGGACTTGTTACAGATGAATCTGATGCAAAAAGGTAATATAATAAAAAAGGGAATAATAATAAAAAAATTAAAACACTTGTTATAGTTATATTTTGTGGTAGTATTTGCATTGATATATTTGTAGTAATAGATGTCATTTTTTTTTTTACTTCCCATATTTATGTGTAGTACATGATACACATCACCATACAGTAAACGGTATTACAATAAAAAATGTCTAATATTGAAAACTAGCTCCATCCACTTTAATAATAATTAATATTGTTTACATTTTCACTTTAATTTTATTTTGTATTTTTAGCCAGTTGGAACCTGGACCCGTTATAAAACCTGCTGAAAAAAGAGGCAGAATACCAAAAAGGTAATGTTTTAATAATAAACTAAAATCAAAACACTTTTTATAGTTATATTTTGTGGTAGTGTTGGATATTGATATATTTATAGTAATAGGTGTCATTTATTTACTTCTGATATTCAAATTAGATATTGATGTGTACTACTCAAAATACATTGCCATGTAGTAGTAACATGCATTAGAATAAAAAATTTCTAATATTGTAATCTTGCTCCAGCCACCTTAATAATAATTAATATTCATGTTTTCACATTACTTTTTTTTGTATTTTTAGTCTGTTGGAATCTGGTCTGGTTACAGATGTATCTGATACAATAAGGTAATGAATTATAAAAAAAAAATCAAAACACTTGTTATAGTTATATTTTGTGGTAGTGTTGGATATTATATTTATAGTAACAGGTGTCAGTTTTTTACTTGCGATATTCAAATTCAATATTGATGTGCATCACACAATATGTATTACCATGTAATGAACTGTATTATAATAAAAAATGTTTTATATTGAAAACTTGCTTCAACCACCTTAATAATAGTTAATATTGTTTACATTTTCACTTTAATTTTTTTTATTTTTAGCCAGTTGAAACCTGGACCCGATGCAAAACCTGCTGAAAAAAGATGCAGAATACCAAAAAGGTAATTTTTTAATAATAAACAAACATCAATACACTTGTTATAGTTATATTTTTTGGTAGTGTTGGCCAATTTAGTTATTTTATTATTCCTCTGTAAATAGCCTGTTTTATTTTTTTTTTTAGGAATCCAGATGAATAGTTTGTCAGACCACCACCGGTGGTATTTATACCATTTAATTTTCCATTTTCCATGATTTATTATTTGTTTGTTTTAATATTATTTGCCATTTTTATAGAAATATTTTAATTTTATTTATTTAAATGTCAGAATAATTTAATATAATATAATATATATAGTATTCAATTTAAAATTATAAAAATAATTTAGGAATTAAGGACACATTCAATTTGTAGACAGGGTATGTCTTTTTTACATTGTATTTAATCAATTATAATTATATTTTTTCAATGGTATTTTATTAATATTGTATTGATACATCACCCTGTTCCATCTCTTGAAAAATGTCTGTTTCTCAACTAAAAAGTGATCTTCCTAATTTACCAATTAGACAAAAATTTGTCTTTATAAAAAGAGCTACACTTGAAAATCGGAGCGAAATATCCGGTTGAAAAGTTGTTCAGACACATAAAAAAAAACAGTAATTCCAATACATTAATCACTAAGCTCAAGATATAAAAAAAAAATTAAAAGTGGGTAAAATACATGTGCAATTGAACATATTTTACAATTTCAACACTATATGACGCGCTTTAGTTATTATTGAACATGGGCATTTATTATTTTGATAATAATTATTCTGTTTTATGATGTTGGCATCCACATTATTTTTTAAAAAACATTCTATATTGTTTAGTACGGTACAATTGTTCACTATTTCTGAATTATTTAAGTAGTATATCGATAGCTAATAATACTTACATTGTTCTGAATATTTGATGATTCCAAAAATATTAGTTAATAATATGAAAAAATCGTGCTTTTGGGTATAGAAAAAAAAGGGCTATTATTATAGATAGAAATTTATGGTGTGCCATAATTCAATTCAATTGGACTATAATTGAGCTATTAAATATTAGTATTATAGTTATTATTGTAATTCTGGTCCCTGGGAAATCTTTCCTGTGAATAAATAGAATACATATTATATATACATAGAGTAACATGTGTACGACTGACGATTTAATTATTTTTTTAAATAGTTTGCTTGCTATTTGATGAAAATATTTTTTAAACAATTTTGTAAACGTTTTTGATTTTACGAACAACGCGCGCGCCAGTAAGAATAAGGTTTTCAACACCATCGGATATTGGGTAATTTATTAAACCAATCCATGTTGGACAAAACGATCATGGTTCAAGCATTACAGAAAACAATGAATACTACTCACCCTATACTTGGTAAGAAATGATGCCTTTTCTGTAGGGTTTTCCTACATCATTTGCCTAGCCTTAAATATTAATACCGTGTAGGTTTTATCGGCTCGTCGGGATACGTACAAAGTCGTAAAAAAAATTCCAAATGTCCAACACGGTCGCTTAAAAAAAAAAAAAATCTTTTCATCGTTTTACGCTAAACTGTAGTCGAGATAAAACGATTTTCGACGACGAGGTTTTTCAGACTGACGGTAACTTTCGCACTGGCGTGCGAAATGCGTCCCGTGTGTACCAGGGTCCCACGCGGCTCGCGCTTCGGTGTCTGTAGGGTCGATCAAGAATATGTTACTAGAATATGTTACGAGTCCTGTGCATACCAGGAGCCTACCGCGACGGTCCGCTTCCCGGATACTCGTACGCCGCCACCACCGCATTTTTTCGTACGATTATTATGGGCGGCAGCGTCTGCTATTCTATACGTCCTGAGAGCGTACAAGTTACCATACATTGCTAGGGACACATAGGAAATCAGGATTTTTGGCTGTATTCCGTTTATGATAACATTATAAAATTATCAATTATTTCTGATTCTAAAATAATCAATTTATAAACAAACCATACAATTCTTATTTTAAGAATTACAGGTATTATTAATAAACATTCATATTATTTCCGACACGTCTCACCCCCTTTTATTCCCGTATTCTAATAATACAGGGTCAATCGAAATGGTCCGTCTAATTTAAAATTGTTAAAATCCATCGCGTCCGAGAGCTGTGCCACACACTAGTTTAATAGCGGAGAATATCAATGTTTACAATGTTATAATATACGTAAATTCTCATTCGATCGACATATTCCGCCACTTACGGCCAAAAAAATGATTATGAAAAATTAGAAAAAGTGAACTTGTCTCCTTTCCGAAGTGGGATAGCGCGCGGATTCATTCGAAACGGAGATATTTATTATTTATGGTTTATTTTATAAGTGCCTCCTTATATATGTATGTATTTTATTATCATTACTAGTAGGTAGACCAAGCGTTTTGTGATAATTGCCCGTAGTTTATAATTTAATATTGTATATGTATACGACTAAATTGTAGAAATGTATTATTTATTCATGGTGTATATTAATAATTATTGTAATGTAGTAGTTTCGAGTGCGATTGTTATTGTTTGTATTATTGTTGAGCTCGCCAATATTATTTATTACCAATGTAATTAAACGGGAAAACTTGCGTTTTTTATTAAAACTTTCAATTTTTTTTTCTCTTTTCTTATATTATATTACAACTAAAAAGTATCATCACGGAATGTATAATAAGGTTATTATCCCGCTTTTATTATTATTTTAGTATTGGTTTTACGATAATGTGTGATTTTTTATGTCAGTCTGTGGGCAACTTTTTTATCGGAAATCTCGCTCCTAAACAGCATTTCGAATCGAATTGGTGTGCTAAACGAGTAGTTTTTTAATTATCTTTGTGGTTTCCCTATAATAACTGAGGGGAGAAAACACCTTAAGGACCGGTGCATTTTTTTAAGCTAGTAAACTTGGGCGACATTAAATGTCGCCCAGTGAAAATATTTTGTCACCTAGTTGACAGTATTTTCAAAGACTGTACGACACCCAATTTTTAAAAGCAGAATTTTCTTCTATTCCATGTAAAAATAAAAGTAATGATTACAATAAATTTGTAGGTACATATAATAGTAGTAATATTATCGATATTAAATACAAAATGTATTTATTATTGTAGAATATGAGAAAATTTGTGCATAATTATATAGTGCATAATTGTTTTGGCGCCCCTCCCTCTTATAAAAGCAAAACAGCGTTAAGTAAAAAAATAATAAAATTCACACTTTTATATTAAATTGCATTGCGAAAAAATTTTTTTTTTCTACCTAGTAGATAATTAGAGTAGCCAACTTTTGATGAAATTTTATTCTAATTTTGACGCCTCTCACGCGCCCTGTGCGTTGATTTTATTAATAAAAAAATAGTAGATTAATGTCTGTTACATCATACATTTATTCTATAACTGCAATTTCAATTTACAGGTAAGTTATTTCTGTACATTGTCAGCGACTATTAATTTATTTAACTGTAAAGTAGAGGTTTTTTACTTTTAAGGATAACAAAATCGTACAAAATTCATATATTTAAATGTAATATTCTGAACATGATACCATGAGTAGGATCCAGAATTTGAAGAAGTAAATATAATAAATTAAATAAACTAATAACTTATTTAGTGGACATTTAAATTTAATAATAAATCATAATTAAATGGTGACTTGTTAGATGGTTCAGTAATTAAAGTTTAATCATAATTGCATTGTATTGTAGATTCCATCTTTTTTTCTATTAATATTATTTGACAATATTTATTAATAGCTTTGTACAATTACATAGATTTGGGAGATAAAAGAATATCAAATAAAATAAATATTTTGGGTTTTAATTACTGAATTTTCTAAAATATATAATGGCAATGCAATAATATATTTCCTCCAGAAGTATACAAATGACTGTATGGCCCAATATTTCTTAAAAATGCAAAATAAAAATGGTACCACAAGCTTATGTGTTTCATGAAACACATTTCGATATATATATGCCCAACATATTAGAGCAAAAAAATAAAAAATACAAATTAATCAAATTCAAGACCCTAATCATAAGATATAAAACCTATAAATGAGAACTTAACATAAAAAAATTAAAATAAAACTAACAGATTTTAAATTGTTTTCCTGGAAAATTGGACAATAGGGGCTTATGCTTTTTGGGCTTGGAGCAGTCAATTTACTCTGCATAAAATATTCTTACTAAATAACCAAACTAGACTATCAACTGATACTTTAAAAAATTTTACTAAACCAATTAAACCACTTGTTGTGAACATTACACAGCATTGTATAGCAAATTTGATTTAAAAACTAATTTTATTATTTAAGTTATATAAATTATAATTTTACAAAATAGTATTTGAAATAGATTGTTACTGTAACACTACTAAAATAAGTAATATTATTGAAAATACTGCTGCAGCAAGTACATCACAATTGTAAAACTATTACCAGTATCAACAAATCCATTGGAACAATTTCATACAAAATGTGTACCAACATATTAAAAGTAGTGGATGGTAATTTAAATGTGCCATTTTAACAGCAACAAATAATCAATCTGAAAGAAAGGCTATACATTTTTCTAGAGTTGAGAGGTCTGACCATTTATACATTTACTCACCACAACATAAAACTCTGAATGTAATATGTTAAAAGATTTTTGACTTGAGTTATTTGTTTAGTATAGTACTATTATTCAGAGTTCCATCTATGATAGAATTAATTTATCCTTACCCAAACATACATAAATCCATTACATTTTTGTTCAATGAGTAATTCAGCTAGTATAATGCGTTTCGTCCAAAATATAAATCAAACCCTCTTCATCAATTACTCTCAACGGGAACTCCATATGGGCATATATTGCTATTATTACACTGTATTTCCTTTTTGTATGGGAATCTAAAAAAAAAAACTTAATAATAATCTAATAGGCCTCTTCAAACAGAACCAGTTATTCAGGGTGTTAGGTGCATTTAAAGGGGCATTGGAATGGGAAGTTGTACAAAATTATAAAATCACTATTTGTATGGTATTCAAATAATGGGGAAGGCAGAATGCATATGATAAATAAATAAATATAACATATTATTATATTATATAATATAAATAATTACCTGTTAGCCACAATTGAAGATTATATCATTGTTGCAATAGCTGTTGTTCCATCCTCCTCAATGCTGAACACTATTAAAATAAACGAATTAAATTATATTTAATTACAATCAAATTAAACTCTTTTTCAGGAAAAACTCATAGAATCGTTGAGAAAATATAAGTTTTTTTATGATACCAGTTGCAAAAATTATAAAAATGTTGGTTTGAAGGATGATATTCACCAACAACCAAATGGGTATACCTAAAACAACAGTTTAAAGATGCAATACTTACACAAGTAATCGATATTCATATTGTTAGCCATATCTTCTAATATTTGGTCGTATGTTAATTATTCCATTGTGGATAAGTGTGGAAAATTTTAATTTTAATGAGACATAATCCGTCAAATCATTGGATATAACTTCAAAATAATAAATTATTAAAGAAAACATTTTTTATAATAAATAATAGCAAGAGCGACACTCCAGTTGTGGATAGTAAAATGTCAAAGACTAAATCCAAACAAATACTTACCGACTGAATTTCACATGACGACAATGCTTAATTAAATAAATTGTAAAATATTAAATAACAATATAGTAGTAAACACTAAATTTTCTTATCGTCAATTGTTATCGGACCGTACTATCATTGATAAGAGGGACAATTTCTGAGACCATTTATTTTATGTTCATACTCTTTAATTTTGATTTGCCACTTCTTGTATTCGATTTAAATTGGCCGTGTTCGAAATAAATTACCAATACATTCAGAGTATAACCCTGGTAACTATTTGTGACTACTGTAAATTTCATTGTCATATTGTCCCGTTTATTGTTTTGCAGAGCAACGTTTCGGAAACGCCTAATTTTGCAAGCTGGACAAATTATTTGCTGGAAGTAGCAATAATTTGCTTTGTTACCTACCAATGTAAGTATACAGCGTAACTTAAATTTTTTCGCTGGCCCCGAGTTCAGTCAATTAGTTACAGAATTTTAAAAATGCCAGTTTCAAATTTTTGTTGTTTTTTTTTTATGAAATATGGACACAGGTGCATCATGAAGATAAGCAAAATTTGAATTCCGTCTAGTTCCAAACACCAATCGTGGTGAAACATTAGAAAACACAATGAATACTACTTGGTAAGAAATAATATTTATCTACATCAAATAAATTACCATTACCAAATAGACTAAAGTGATTTTTTTATCAATATTTATACAAATACAAATACTGACATGGTTTCGATATAACACTATTATATGACAGCAATCTTTCATTTACTTCATAATATGTAAACGGTTCCATATAAAAATAAATATGTAAATTTAACCCTAAAGTTAAATTTTTTATATATTTTTTTTTTTACAATAGATTTTTACTATAATTCTACAAAATACATTTTAATAAACATTTATTGTCCTCAGTTTATAAGTGGTTTTGATGATTATTTGGTATATAATAATTTGGCACTTTTAAGTATCTATAAGGTTTAGTGACTGTCACCAGTCACCAGTCAAACACAAAATATGCCAAGGTATACAAACCTCCTCAACATCCAAATTAGTGAATCTTGTGATTTTAAAAGTTTAGCATTTTAGTTACTAGGTTAGCTGTGCAGTAGATATTTTAAATACAAATTTATTAATAATGAATAATTGATAAAACCTGTTTACCTAGTAAGTTTAAATATAAATAATTACTTACTTTTTATAAATAAAATGATTTTAATTATATACAGAGCTATTTCTTGCCAGTTGAACACAATTTATGCCAATGTATACCCATTGAACAGACCAATTCAGTAAATCTAGTAACAGACTTTTAAAATATCAGTTTTGAATTCAAGTGATTTTCTTTTTTCAGAATATATGCACATAGGTACATCATGAGGATTAGAAAGCTTTACTTCTATCTAGTTCCAGTTAAAAATTGTGGTTTAAACAATACTGAAAACAATCAATACTGCTCGCTTTTTAGTAGGTAAGAAATTAACATTTTCCTTGTCAAATAAATAAATATTATCAAATAGAATAAATTGCAATTCTCTATCTAGATTTATACAATTACAAGTACTGATATGGTTTCAATGTTACACAACTACATCACAACAATATTTTGTTTACTTCATCATTTGTAAACTGCTCTATATAAAAATATATTTGTAAATTTACAAATTTTAATGCTAAAGTTAATTTGTTTACAATAATAATAAAACAATACATTTGAACTGAAATTTCGTATTATCCTTTAAAACCTAATCTATTATAATTAATTATTTATTTATTTTTTAACTATTAATGGGCTGTACTCTTTTATTTCATATAAAAGCAACAATACATAATTATCTAGATGAGAGGTTTACATAATTATAAATATTTAGGTACTTACTAACACAAATTACTTAGATTTCTAGTATGCTAGATTATAATAAAAACAATTCAGGAATCAGTTCATTAAGTATTTATTTCTTTTTTCCTTTTACAGGTGACACCATGAATAATTAATAATCATCAAAAGATGATACTGAGACAAATTGATACACAGTATATATTTATACTGAAACATGCCCATACTTTTACCTGGTATTATTATTATAGTTGATGCAAAAACAGCAAGAATTCTTCTCATGCCCAGGGACATGATCTGGTTGAAGAGAACCGAGACTAGGGGACCAAGGTGACCGGCTTAGGTAATGGAAATCACTGGCACTAGTCTATTAATCAAAGCTGTATGATAATGTGATGGAAGTAGTCACCCATATGATTCACATATTGCTATGGAAACTTTTCTATTTTATGAAAGGCTGAACTTTTATGCTTCTCACATTTTAAAATATAACAATATAAGTGTGTTAATTAATAAACTATAAGTAGATTTCTACATAACAGGTTTTTTTTACTTTATTTAAATTGTATTCATTTTATTCAATTTTTAGAATTCAATGACTGTAATAGTAGGATGAAGTCAAAGTTCAAATCATATTAAGATCCAAATATGTTGGCTGTGCATTTACCCTCAATAAAACATCAAATTTTCAAAAAGAATCTGATGGTGTCCTGTTATTGACAGCTCTGTGTGTACAATGTGAACCTCCACAGTTATGAAGTTAGTTTATTTATATAGTATTGGAAACAAACTATAACTTAATGGTACCTATAATTATCAGTAATGTATAGCAATAAAACATATTCTACAGGTTATGTTAAGAAAATGTAAAATATTTATACGAATTGTTGTTGATCATATTTAAAAAAAAAAAGTAATAATAAATAAACAACTACTACCAAGTATATTACATAATATTAATATCCAAAAGAACAATATTCTAATATAAAAATAAAAAAACATGAAAAAATCTTTAAAATATAAACGTATAGATTTTAATTATAAACCGTGTATTTTGTTATACATTGTTTTTTATAGAAAAGCACAATTATAATACAATTTATTTTGTATTATTTTTTATTGTTATTATTGGAAACAGTCACCACTGCAGTGTATGTACCTAACTGACAATTAATTACCCACACAGGGTGATAATATTGTAAAAATATTTACTTAGTATTTAATTTTAAATGTTATATAAATGCCATTAAACATGTAGTTCTAACTCTTTATTAGTATTATTTTTTTTTTATTATTACTCATATTTCGCTATTAAAACACCGGAGATCTCTGTAAATACAAGAAAAAAATGCTAATTTATTAAAATAAGAACCAATGAGAATAAACTACTATGCATAGTGGAACATATGAATCACAAACATTGAGTGTTTTTAATATTTTCTTTGTTGTTAAAATTTCAAATTTGACATTTAAAAAATAAACTATTCAGTAGTATTAAATAAATTTATATAATTAATTTTTTTTATATTTGTAAAATAAATTGTTGGTTTATTATATCAATTAATACTTTCACAATATGTTGATATTCATAAAATTATTTTGTCATTTTTGAATTTTAAATGTTATATTTTTATCATAGGTTGGACATTTATTGACTAAGTATAGCATATTTTATATTCACCCAACACTGTAGCTGCTTATTAGTTGAATTACAATTAATTGTTAAATAATGATTTATTAGTATTAATAAATTTATTTATCCAATGATACGTTGTAGAAATTGTTGGGTTCAGTATATTAATGTTCTGAATTTGTTGAATAATATAATATTGTTTATCATTGACTTATTTATTATTATTATCATAACCAGTGTTTTTTTTTTTTCAATTCTAGTTGAGAAATGAACTAATTTTATGAAATATTTAAACTTACTTTTACTTATGGACAGAACTAGGGTGAGGGAATGTAACCCATTCTTTATTGTCTATGAAGTAATCTCCATATAAAATATTTAGTTTTTACAAAAACAAAAAATTAGTCATACATAATTTTATCGTGTTTTAATATTAAAGTTAGGTGCTTTCTGAGTTCTTAGTTTGGATTACCTCAATACAAATTTGTTGGTTATACTAATTATAAAAAAAATTTAGTACAGTATATATTGTAAGTAAATAATAATCGTAATGTGTTTATTTGGATCTACAGATCTACAATTATGTTTTATTTATAGATTTATAATGTATAATTATAATAAATATTAAATTTACTGGGTGTAATTAGTAAAATATAGTAATATAGTACTAATAGTAATATTATATAATATTATATAACATATATAGTATGTTTATAATCAAATTCAAGTAAACATAATATGTAATGAAAATGTATTATATTTTATGCATTTATTTAGTTTTAAAATAGTTACATACATACTTGTGGTTAAATCTTAAATATAACATGATAACTGACACATGGTCTAAATAATTAAATAATAATTTAAAATATCATCGTTGCAGAACTAATATCATGTATCTCCAAAAAGTGATTTTTGCAGGATGCACAACAAACTAATTATAAAATCAATAAGCGTGATATATGCAATAATTATTTAATTCTCATTGCATTGTATTTACACTAAATTATTCGTTACTTTTTCTATAAAATTTAATATCCATAACTCAATATTGTTATTTATGGAGATATGAGATATTTTGCAATGACATACTCTTAACATCTACATAAATTTAAACAAAAATGTACAATATGTCAAATAAGTCTAAATGTATTATGTGGTATATGAAGTGACACAAAACCTATTACTAAATTATTTTATGGTGTGTCCTAAAGTATAAAATATTTTAATAGTGTTGAGAAACTAGATAACTATTATTAGATACATTAGTTTTCTTTAATTTTTCATTTGGCTGACCTTGTATCACTATCAGCCATACAACTGTTAGACCTAACAGGGCTTTACAAATAGTTCCTCCAACATGAAATAATGTACTGCTATGTAACCAAAATATCTAAACAAAAAATTGTCATTATTAGCAAGTTATATTAAATATTACTACAATTATGTAAGACAATTTACAATTAAAATTACCCTATTTAAACGAAAAACTATTTGTTGTAAAACCTCTAAAAGAAATACTTTATATATAAATTCTACCACTGTGATGTAAGTCATATTAAAATTGTCCTGTGATAAAATAGCGTAGTATATGATTTTACTTCTAAAAAAAAAAAAAAAAAAATAAGTAAACAAATATATAAGTAAATTAACAATAATAAAATACCAACAATTTTGTTTATTAAAAAAGGGAGAGTATAGATAGTAGATTTAGATTATGTTAAATTTTATTAATTGGAATAATCATTCAATAATCTTTTAAGTAATTTAATTATAAAATTAGAAATAATTGTTTTCAGTATGTATTAATTCACAATTCGACCTGTCAGGGGAACAAATGGTTTGTTATTCTCAATTAAATTTAGCTGATATTAAACTTTGTGGGGTTTATGTATACATATTATTCTTACATGCCAAATGTTTTATGTACGAAGATAGCCAGCACAGATTTGATAAGAATCAACAGAATGAATTTGATGATTTTGACTTTGAAACGTTTCCATAAAGATGGTATTTGACATCTGAAACCTTAGTAAAACATATAAAAACAATTAATAATTAAAACTAATTAACCAATAGGTAAGACTAACCAACAGACTGAGTAGATGCAACATTTGGTGTTTCGGGCGCATCTTGGTCTTCCGTAAGTGTTTGCTCTGGTTTGTTCAAAGGAATCTTCTTAACAACAGTCTCATTCGCTGGATGTTCCATTATATACAAATATTATTTTCATTCGTACTTGCCAATTACGTTAAACAGTTGTTTAATCGAATTAAGAATATTAAAATTGTGTAATAACAAATAATAAAAAACGTATGTATTGCAAAGAATAAAAAACTAAAAGAAGACGTCTACTACCAAACTATTATATTTGTTTAATGATAAGAATAAAACAGCTGATTTGTTGTTGGCCATTCATACACCTTCATTTTGTAAAAAGGTCAGCCGTCCCTCCAGGGTGGGCGTAACCCCCAATGAAAAAAATCAATACTCAGTTGCTGTGGCCAGAATATTTACATTGTAAAAACAGTCCATAGGTACACGTTTGGTCCTTTTGGTTTTATATTCGTGTGTCAACCGATTCGTATTGCACGTAATTTTTCAACTGGTCAACTTTGTGCGTGTTTCGAGTGCCGATAAGATGGACTGTGACGGTAAAAAGATTAAATCGGATCCCGAAGTGGTAGCAGCCAGTGTGAGTAAAATAAACGGTTGTATGCCAGAAGGTTTTGAGTACTTGGACCCGGGCATGACTACACTTCCGAGTTATTAAACGCATTGCTAAAAACAACAGCTGTGGGTTTACAGTATTATGCCGAATTGAAAAAGGTTCAGGACGATGTGAGTAGTTGAAAAGAAATTATCCAATAAGTTTATTGTTTGGTATACAACTGTTCGTCTATTACTCTGTGATTTTTATATTAATTATATTCCATATAGATGCAAGGAAAGTTGGCAAAGGACAAGCGTTTGTACGATTACGACAACTATGATTAAATTATTGTAGACATTACATTAGACCCAATAACTAGTCAACTACATAGATTTTCTCACAACAATATACAGGTAAAAATTATTAGTTAATTGTCCTAAAAGTTTTTAAATAAATATGTATTCGGTTTTATTTCAGCCATTTTCAGTCACCAATATAATATTATGTCAACGCCCTTTGCTTTTACCGAATGTCAATCAATATAATGGGATGTTGCTATCGGGTCAGACACCTAACAGCTGTTTTCACATAGTCTTATTTAGCGTTTCATATTTTATATTTAACTTATCGACTGTTGCAATTTATAACGATTTATATTGTACTAGAATAATAAAAACGATTTAAAAATGTTTAAACAAAAAATTATTGACCACATGGTATTATTTCAGTGACTTAGTCTTGAAAAAAATAATAATTTAAGTATTATCAGTTTGAAATGAATATTGTATACATATAAATTTAATAATTACTTATTTCGAATGTAAAATATTTTTAAGTTGTACCCATGCATAAACATTAAATATTAATCGATTATTTATATATCAATAATAAAATTGTGGGCATGCCTCTTTAATTTCCAACATCTAATTTATTCTTTGGATAACCACCGTGTGTCCAATTTTGAATTTAAATAAGCCATATAATGTCGGTATATAAATTAAAAAATCAAAAAAGTCTCTATGGAAACCAAGTGGTAGTATAAAAAGAAAAATTACCAACGAACGTTGTAAATTTCATGAATATAGGGAATTTCAATATGTTTACAGTGAAATAGATAATAAAACAATTTGTTTAATATGTAAATGAGTTAAAAAATTATACAACATAAATACAACCAGTATGAAGGAATACTGAGACAAGAAATGCTAAAAGAGTTTAAATCAGGGTATAAGCAACAACAGCTAATGTTTACAAAAATACCAGAAGAAAATGAAGCATACTGCTAAATTTATTTGCGCTGGATACTCAAAAGTCTTTCAAAATAATTCTTTAACTCGATATACAGATTCTGAAAATATAACTGATCAAGCACTTGCAACTTGAATAATCAGATTACAATTAAAATACCTAGTTTCAAGGTTTTTTTCAATAGCTTGTGATAAAAGTACCGATATTGGAAATACAGCTCAGTTAAGTGGGTTTATTCGTGCTTGCAATTTAGAATTTATTGGAATTTATACCATTGTAGGATACTATAACAAGAGAGGGTGTATTTGTTTCTGTTTTTGAACTAATGAAGAAATATGATTTATCATTATCAAAGTTATCCGCTGTAGCCATAGAGGGAGCTCTTTTTATGACAGGGAAAATTAAACAAATATCCGTAGATACTTTCACGACACGCGTTATCGTCACGCGAGTTCTGTTCGTATTGTTATTGATTTTAGAATTCTATAATCAATGGTATTATCAATACCGGATTGCAGAACTCCGCTCAAAAGTGTTTTTTCAATCGTAACGATTTATCGGCTTTGGTTCTTTGTAGGGACCCATGTGTAGGGAGGGGGCAATATTTTTTGATATGCATAAATGTGCATTTTATATAAGTTTTCACATTCCTATGCAGGAGCGACAACTAAACCAAATTTTTTCAAGGGTCACATTTTTTATATATATACATATATAGGTAGATTTAAGTTTTAATCAAAACAGAATTATTACTATTATTAAAATTTTAATGGTAATAAACAAAAAAAAATTGGTTCGACTATATCGACCATCAAATGTATACCATTTTTTTTCCTATGTTGGACCAGAAGACAACCTAACCAGTGATATGTTTTACATTTTAACATTTTTTACAGATTCTCAGATTTCAATGAAATTTTGACAAAAATTTAATTCTATAAACAACTAATAATTGAATTGTTTGCTTGAAAATCTGACTACGTGGTCAAGATTTTAATTTTACTTCAGGGTAAACATTTAGTTAATGTATACAATTTTTCAAGTACCACACAATACTAAACTTACTAAATAATTATTGCCTTTTTACTGTATATATTGAATATATATGAATTCGTACATAGAATATAAACATTAACTATTTATCACTTTATATAATAATTAACCAAATGATTATAGCGAAAATTATATAATAAATTCTAAATATCTGCGTTTCGTGATTTACATTTAATAATCCAAGCCCAGATAGCCGTTCTTGTCCCAAATTGAGTAAGTAATTTAATAGTTATAATAAAAAAAGTACTCTTACTTCTATTTGAAATTATGTCATTATTATCTCTGCTGGCACTAGAATATTACGCATTACTATTATTATTTCTTTTTACAAAATCAAAACAAAAATAAGAAAGCCCCTTTTCAGCCACTACCACATACCGACCAACGCCATCACCATACAATAGGATAAATTGGATATTTTGTTGGACAAAATTTGTGTTTTTCTCGATCGTTTTATAATGTTATGATGTTTTATTATGTAATAAAAGGCAGTTTATTTTTTTTATATTCTTATTATTTGATATTTTTATTTGAAATGTTTGAACGTTGGAAATCTCGAGACAAAAAAAAAAAAAAAAAAACTCTTTTAGTTCCAAATAAGAATAGTATTTTATAGTAAAATAAATCATAAAATGAAAATGAAAAAACACGATATTACCAATATAGTCAATTTTGATAACTGTCAATTTAAGAACGCGGTTTTTTCTTCTTTGTAATAGGACTCACGCTATTCTAAATAAACGGCAAAAATATTAGCGTTTTCCGACGAAATATCAAACATCACGTTTTCCATGTCTAAAGCTAATACGCCAAATAACGTCCAACCGCATTTGAATATACAAGCAATATAATTATGATTTAAATTACGGGGGGGGGGGGGCAAATTGTAGAGAATTAAATAGTGTAAGAGTTTTTACCACTGTATTGGAGAGTACTATTATATATTTTAAAGAACTACGTTATATCCTCCTCGATGCTGTTAAATGATTATTAAATTTGAAAGTACAGTCGTTAAGTTTTGTCAAAGTTTTCTTTGTATTTTTTGCTTATGCACTATCAGCACCTTCAGAATTTCAAAGACATAATTTTTTCTAATATCACTGTTAAAAATATATTTTACAATAGAGTACTGACATTCTTTACAAATTAAGTAATTTATACTAATCAGGCATATTATGTCCTATTTATAAACAAATTATATATTAGAAATGTTTTTGTTTTTGTTATGACCCTAAAATATGTAAATTATATACTATTATTATATACTCCTATCAATAATGACAATAATTGTTACCCAGTGCTCATTCCATTTAAATAACCTTTTGTGTACCTTAAACAACCTCCTTGTTATCTTTGGCCTTTGGTGCATCTTCTTTGAGTTTGTTGTCTTTTGTTGCATCCTCCTTGTTGTTGTTGTCCACTGTTGTTGCGCCCTGTAAACCATTAGATCGGCTTCCTCTTTGGCCAAATTTTTCTCCAACCACACAACAAAAATGTAACTATAAAAATGAATATAAGTAATAATTGTACAATTTGTATGCTCAGTAGTTTGTTGTAGGTATACTTAGTACTAGAATTTTTAATAAATAAACAGGTAGGGTAAAGTCACTAGTACGTATATTAACAATAGTTTAAAAAAAATCATCTAAAACATTTAGGGAGTGGTAAAACAAATAATAGCGGGAATTGCGGAAATAACGTTGTAGTTTATTATCCTATATAAACCGATGGATTTTCTGTTATTATATCATAAGCAATAGCGATCGATGAGCGTGTGTCCGACCATTTTATCTGTGTTTTTCTAGTAATACGGTATAAAAAAATTGTGACCGACTGTCTGCAATCGCAACACTAATATTTTCGGCGTATTTATAATACTACTAAATCTATGAACTATATTATTGGAGAGTGTCGAAAAACCGTTTATTTTAATTTCGGAAACACAATAGTGCGGAAAAATTTTAGTTTAGTATCATAAGTAAGGGAAAAATAATAAAAAAATTCTAACTGTATATCTTCAGTTCACACATTGGGCAAGGTTAAGTTTTTAAAATATAGTCAAAAACTGAAATATTTAAAAACTTCAGAAAAATTATAAAATCAAATTTTTAAAATTCTACAGACATTAAATAATAATATATATCTAGGTATTAACTTAAGTCATTTAGATAATTATTCCTTTTACCTTTAGTTCGTGCATGAACTCAAAAGTTTGCCAAAACAGCCGAGCGTCGTTAGGTTAGGTGCCGAGTGAGCGCTGGCTTGATCTGTCGATTTTATTATTTTTCTGGAGTTTTTAAATATTCCAATTTTTACTATTATTTCCAAACATTCAAGATCAATGCGCGAACTGAAGATAAGCACTTGGAATTTTTGAACTATATTCCCCCAATTTATATTATATTATTTAACGTTAAAATTATATTTTTTGGGTGGGCTTCAAATTCTACCTCCCCCCCCTGGACGTGGATGCGCCACTGGTAACAACGATGAATCGTTTCAATCACAAAAAGAAACATTCTGAGCGGAGCTGTAAACCTATATTGTTTTTACGAACAGAACGTGTTGAAAACTTAAATTTTGGATACTAGGGTTGCATGCGAAGAGTCTTCGGCATTCTGTAGTATTGCCGTGTTGTTCGACGGTGTGTGGCGGCACACAAAATTCTTAGATTAAAAGATAATTGCGTGTTTTGTCAAATCGATTAAATCGTTAGATTTTCAATATAGCACGTGTCGCATTCACTTTTATAAAAAAAGAGCTATTGTTTAATTAATTAACCTATTTAATTAATCAAATTAATTCGTATTTCAACTAGAATTGATAAAACATTAATAACGGACAATTATAATAATAATATATAAGTCAAGGATAGACAATATTATATTTTTAACAAACTCTAATTACTACAAACTACAAACTCAATTTAATCTTAGTAGGACGTATTATCACATATGATCAACAGAACAAATTCGCATTAAAAACAATTATTACAATCAACAAATATAACAACAGTGAGGTATAAAATTGTAATAATATTCGTATAGGTCCCATCCATTTAGTGACAATTACGTTTTTCTACACTATATGGACAATGTTCATGAAGCGGACAAAATTAATTTTATCTACATTGTGTAATATTATATTTTCATGTGAATTTTTTTCTGAAATAAATGACTATTTAATTAAATGGATTTTATATAATATTTGCACTAGGTTCTTATGAAATTATCTGAGTACTTTTGCTATTGTGTAATTGTGTTGTAGAAATAAAAAAATATAGACATTGTATAAACAGATTCATCAGTCGATCAGGTAATTTAATGTATAAATGTATCAATAAATTGTACTGATAGTAATGTATGATTGTTGACAATACTCTGTCTTATACCAGTTGTTCTTTAGAATAGCAAGAAGTTATTTTATATTATTTTATAACATGGAAAAAATAATCCAAAAACAAAATAATAATCCATCATGTTTTAAAAAAAAGCAAGTTATTCAAAATTAATTTTTCACGGCAAAATGATTGGTGGAATTGTAAAATTAAATTGTAATAATAATTAATATAGTATTAATCTTCGGCGGCGACGTACGAATATCCGAGACACGAGACCGAAGCGTGGGTTCCTGGTACTCAAGGGACGCATTTGTTAACAATTCTCGACCTACCAAACCGACACCGTCGTCAGTGAAGCACAAGACACCAGACCGCCGTGTGTGACCCTGGTACACACTGGACACGTTTTGATATCACACCAGTGATAAAAATTCACTGTCCAAACCTTGTGGTCGACAAATCGTTTTATTTAGTACTAACGCGTACGATTTAGCGTACACGGTACGTTGAAAATTAAAGAATTTTTGTTTTTCCATGTTCAAAAGGTTTCAAATTGTTTAAAAATATGCGACATTCGGAACTTTCTTTACAATTCTGTATGTATCCTGACGGGTCGATAAAACATACACGATAATCAAAATTAGAGCTAAGAAAATGATGTAAGAAAACTTACAGAAAAGGCATAGGAAAGTCACCAATAATGCTACAAGAAAATGCTTTTTGAACTAGTAAATGCTATTAAAAAATATAAACATTTTGTTGAAAATGAATTTTAATACCCACAAATATTCAACGAACAAATTAATTCATAAAACACCTAAATACAATTTATTGTCTATGCCAAACAATAAATGATGAACTGTTTTATTGAATTGATAATATTTCACCATATACGCGAAATGTGACTAAATAATCGTGTCTATATAACGAAATATATTATGATAATTTTATTGTATAGCTTCCCAGCGTAATATTCTTGCCTGTTTCCATAAAAATAAAAAAATATTTTTTTCTTTTATATAAAAATATAACATGTTGCTTGTCTAAAGAACAATTCGTATATGACAGAATATTGTCAACCAGCATACACTAATATCTGTACAATCATTTTATATTATTTGATACGTATTTACGCATGTGTACGTAGAATTACCTGATTGAATTACGAACCTGTTAACACAATGTACGAATTTAAATTTATATTTTATATTTCTACAACACAGTTGCACAATATCAAAGAAACAAGATAATTTCATAAAAGTCTAGTAAAAATATTATATAAAATAATTAAAAATATAGTATTTAACAATATGGATGAAATTACTCATATTAAACAATTTTCCATATAGTGTAGAAAAGCGTAATTTTCACGAAATGTTACCATTTTGTGAAGCGGATGTGACGTATATAATTATTATTACTTATTAATTCCAATATATAATGTTTTACTTACTTTAGACATTGGAACGCTGAAATCGAAATGTCTGAATTTATTTATTTTTAATTGAGACATCAAATAGAATAATGTTTAATTTGCAAGTTTTTTTTAACTTGAGCGATATCGGGCCTCCCGGAGGAAGCCCATAAAATAATTAAGTGTTTTTGTTTAAGGTAAGTTGTATAGTTAATTCATATCAATCTTACAAACTTAAAATAATGTCGAAACAGGCATTTCCGAGACCTACTTATGTGTACCGTGACACGGTGAGAACGTGCACCGTTCTCGTGGAGCGTCTCCGATTGCCAGAGTCCCTGTGCCTAATATTTAACCGTCGCCCGGTAGGTCTGCGGCATCTGCGTCCGGATGTTGGCCGTGACTACGGACATCCGAAATTCTGCTCCGAGGTTCACGCCCAGCTGCCCTGGGGTTGTAACCGTGGGCGGCCAACAATAAGCTTTACTGCGTCAACGCGGTCTGCCGGTGACTACGAAGCGTGACTTCGTCCGCATGTGTACACCTATGACGCAGTCTGGGTAAAAAGTATAAAAATTTGCTATGAACAGAATAAAAACATTCATTAATCTGCCCCCCTTAGAACTTGCGCTCCAAACCCAAAGTCCATTATTTTTAATACGAGGAGAGGCCAACATCGGCGGTCCTCATAAGCACTCCTTGTACCTAATGCCAGTAAGAATATGGTGTTACGACGGCAGAATATTAACGGCAAAGAGTCTCTCAGGCAGCTCGCTCAATACATGTACGATTTTGATATTCATTTCCTCAGTGCCACCACATACTAGTTTTGGAACCAAACCTAATGATTTCATTTTTTCCATTACTGTTCCCCTTCTTCAAAAAAAAAAAAAAAAAACAAACCAATCTAAATTTAAACTTTTTATTATGGTATATATAATTACGTTTTTCTAATACGTATAATTTGGATTATTGTTATATGATAAATTACCAGAGCTGTTTTTTTTATAAATAATGTTTGTACTTTTACTATTAATAATATTATTATAGCCAAAGAACAAAATTATTTCTATTAGACAATATATTTTGATTCACACACACACAAAAAAAAATGTAAAATCAACAAATTGTTTGTCCTACCCAGAATCTATTTACAAGCATGTTAAACGCATTGGAATAATAAAAAATTATGACCACCGTAAAATACTACGGATATCTTAGTGAAAAACGTTCCTTCGTCAGGTGATCAACAAAACGTGAATGAAATTGGGTACTTAAACTAAGGAGTCATGGTCAAAATATTATTGATAACTAAAAATCTCTTAAAATTTGACAATTCCGAAAATTAGCTACATTTTTACTGTTGGATAACATTTAATAGATAATGACATAATTTATATTTACTTTTCATAGATGGGTAAATAATATGCTCACAAAGAATATAATATGCTAAACAATAGAATTTAGAAATATAATCAAGTTTTTATATTTTTATAATTTCCAGTAAAATAGAATTACAATTTTATTTTTAACTACATATTACAAGATATTAGAGAATAGTAATAGAGTAATAATAATAGTAGTATTTTTAACTACATATTACTATAATAGTTGAGAATCTAAAAATATTTTCATTATTATAATCTGAACATTTTAATCACCTATGATCCCCACATATATAATCTTGTTTGGTGTCCACTTACTGTATTAATAATAATTTGTTTTAATTTTCAACTAGGTGATCTTTCAATTCTATTTTTACACAAAAATGTGTTTATTTCAAATAAGAGACACATTATACATTGTTACTTAATTATTTTTTTTTTATTAACACATACAAATATAATTAAATTGTACAATTAGTATTTGTTCAATTAGTGAATAGCGAATTAACAGATTATAATACATAACATCTTAATAATAATATTTTTTTGTCTTTACTCAGGTTGCATAGAAGGATTCTCAGTAATGGTAAGTGTCCACTTGAGATTATAGCTCGAGAGAAAGTCTCGAGTCTTTTAACACGGGTGCTCTCAGCTCTTCAAACACTGTCGGAAGACTGGAGACTAGATCTCAAGAGCAGGAATGAACGTGTCCACTCACGACACATGCAGTCTCGGTGATTAGTATTGACTTGCCTCTGCGAGTACTCTCAGGTTCATAGACATTTGTGACTTAAGTCTCGACACTGCTCTCGAGACTATTTAATCTCAAGTGGACACTTACCATAAGAAGAATATTATTGATCATATTATTACATATGATCTACAGAACAAATTTACATTAAAACAATTATTACAACCAACAAATATAACAACTGTGTGTACAACTAGTGTAGTAAAAAATTATAATAATATAGGTTGCATCCATTTAGTAAAAATTTTATTTTTCTACATTATATGGACAATATTTAGATTTTTTCATGAAGTGGATAAAATTAATTTTATCTACATTGTGCAATATTTTGTTTTTATGTATATTGTTTTATGAAATAAATGACTATTTAATTTAGTGGATTTTATATTTTATTATTTTACAAAATATTTGCACTAGGCTTTTATGAGATAATCTGAGTTCCTTTGGTATTGTGTAATTGTGTGGTAGAAATAAAAATTATAATTATAAACTTGTACATGTAACTCGTTCATCAATCCATTAGGTAATTTAAGGTAAAAATTTATCAAATAATTGAAAATTATTGTACAGATAGAAGTGTAAGCTCCTTGACAATACTCTGTCTTATAGTAAGCATTTAACTAATTAAAATAAATGTTAATATTAATAATTACAGTTACAGATTTAACGATCATCAATTTAAATAAATAATTAAAAAGTTTAAGATATAAAATATAAAAGGTGACAGAATGAAATATAAATCACAAAATACAAAATCATAATATCTATGAGAATATTTATTTTTTAAATTATTACAGTATGTAAATTTAATTATTATTCAAATAATACCACAAAATGTTATAAATGAAATAATTATTGTTTTATCTATAAATATACAGAAAAAAAAATCAAGAGTATTATTTACATACCACACATTATACAATACTAAAATTATTTTAAAAAAAACTATAACAAATAATTAAAATTGTATACACAGTTTAATATTAAAATATAATTTTCAAACCAAGTTCTAAGGTAATCCGAACTAAATACTCATTAACAACTTAATAAAACAAAAAAAAAAAATGTAACAATAATGTATGACTATTATTCAGACCGGATTTAAAGCTTTTAATCTCAAGTGCCACCTTAGACTCTAAGAAAAAACACTACAGCCCATTGGTAAAATTCATGTACTATCAAGACATTTATAAATAACATAATATATCGTAATAGTAAAATTAATACTCAAAATAGGTACAAAATATATTATAGAAATAGAATAACATTAATAAAAACTTATGAAATACATATAATATAATCAGTAACTTTACATTAAAATAGTTTAATAAAAAAAAGCTATTAGTTTTTCTGAATCTGTCTAATATATAATACCTTGGTATTATACATTTTGACTAGACTGTTTTTCCAAATATAATTTCACAGCTGTTTACAAAATATATTTACACGTATACAGCTATTACAAAATATTCATATTTTAATGTTATTAACACAAGTAAAAATATAATTAAATATAAAAACATATATTTATAATTTGTGTGATTTTGGTTGTATGTAAACTTTAATGTAAGTCAGTAAGTATTCTTAAAATTATAGCCGTAAAGGTGCTACTTCAATTTGCAGTCTACCAGTATGTTTATAATTCATTAGTCAGTCTACATACAATCTTAACATTTTATGCTTAAATTATTAAAAACTATGTGTTTTGATGCCTCTGTATTTTAAATTATAATGTTGATAATTTTGAAGTTTGCAGGAGTATGGGTATGCAGAAATATATGCATGCTATTTACAGTTTCCATTTAATATTCCTTGGATCACATTTTGGCTAAAAAACAAAACTGCGAAAATTTGATTAAAATTAGATAGTAATGTCCATAATCGGTAATCATAGATCAGGACTCAACCTCTATGTTTCGGTTTGCTTGATTTTCATACCTTGTCCTTTACAGCCTGTTGCAGCTATTGAGTCTTCCTACGTAGAGTACAGTGGTCTATCTTAAATAATTCTGGTTTTTTTAAAACTATTTTAAAATGTTGTGTAAAAAATAACTGTTTTTTGCATTTATTTTTTGACATTAACCTATATTTACTTGATTATTATTAATACATTACAAGGCAGGCATAAAATTATGGGATACCCACATAAGTCTTGTATAATAAATCTATTCAAGTCTAGATATTTGAGTACAAAATACATTTATGAAGTAGTGTAATTAATTTTCAAAAAAGAAACTTTTAATTAAGGTTATTAATATTAACTTTAGCGTAGTGTAGTTTTTAATTATTATTTATAATAACCTAACTTAAATTCGTTGAAAAATGAGCACACCATTGTTTAAATATTCATTTTATTTATGTATGCACGAGGAACAATATATGGGTTAAAATTATATAAAAAATATTATACAAATATTATTGTACTTGTACTTCTAATTTGCATAGGAATATTGAGTTTTAAGTTTTAAGCTTCAATTTTTTTTTTTTTTTAATAATTCTGGTAATTCTAATATAGAACTCTTTGCTGTATTTTTTTTTTTGATTCACAATGAATATTCAACATTATCACCATTCAGTATGTCCAAATAAATTTTGGACTTTGGTATATTTATATCTGTTAATGATAAAATTAATTTTCTTAATAATATTTCTAACATCAAATAATTAAATTGAGCTTCATTTAATTAACAAATGTCTAACATGGATATTAAATAATAATAATACAATGAAAAACCTATTATTAAGTACAATGTAATTAATTAAAACTTCTTAAAAGCTAGCTTAAATCTTTTTTTTTTGGTCCAACTTAGCCACAATAAATAATTATTGAAAAATATTTGTTAATAGCAGTATTCTATCTGGAACTAAGACAAAGGAAAGTGAAAATATTCTAGAACTGGGATTGTAAATGAAAATGTAGAAATTTATAAAATTGATAAGAACAAGAAATTGATGTGGAAACAAAAAAAGATAATAATATTGTGAGGTTGAAGCAAAGGAAGACGGAGAAATGGAAGACAAAGTTGGAATGATCAAAAACTAAATAAGTAATAATATATTATATTAAATAATACCCTTGATTTAATTTTGTGCAATTAACCAATTTGAAATTTATCAGACTTAAAGAAGTAATTTAATTGTTTACAGGTACTATTATACAAGTAAATTGTATTTGACCAATAAAACTGTTTATGAAAAATAGTTAACATGATAATAATATAACAAATTATTATATTATGAAGTTAAATTGTACATAGGTACACATCATACAATGTATAAAAGTTTTATATATGTCTACTTAATTTTTAGAGTTTGATGTGTAAGCCAAAATTAAACGTTAATCAGTTAATGAATAAAATTAACTTTAAACTTATAATCCTATTAATGTTAGATAAAACAGTGGAGGTTCACATTGTACACACAGAGCTGTCAATAACAGGACACCATCAGATTCTTTTTGAAAATTCAATGTTTTATTGAGGGTAAATGCACAGCCAACATGTTTGAATTTGTATATGATTTGAACTTTGACTTCAACCTGCCATTACAGTCATTGAATTCTAAAAATTGAATAAAATGAATACAATTTAAATAAAGTAAAAAAAACCTGTTATGTAGAAATCTACTTATAGTTTAATAATTAACTCACTTATATTGTTATATTTTAAAATGTGAGAAGAATAAGTGTTCAGCCTTATACAGAATGACTAATAAAATAAAAAAGTTCCCATACCACAATGCTAGTCATTATCATATAACATACACATTGGATTTCAATGGTTGTGATCATTAAAAAAAAAAAAAAATAATAATAATAATAATATATTGTCAATTAAAAATTAATTAGATAAGTTCCCATAGCATGATGTGAATCATTACCATATTACATAGACATTTGGATCTGATTTAAAAATTAAATAAAAAATTTTAATTAACATTGGATTTTAATAGTTATTATAATTTAAAAATTATAATAATAATAATAATTAGATTTTATAATTATTTATTGTTAAGTAAAAATTAATTTAAAATACAAGTAAAGGTTGTGTTACCAATGGGTGACTACTTCCATCACATTATCATAAAATTTTGATTAATGAATAAACTAGACTGGTGTGAGTGCTTCCCACTAACTAGGCCAGTCACCTGTTGTCTTCTATATTATCTTTTGATGATTATTAATTTGTCATGGTTGCACCTGTAAAAGGAAATAAGAAATAAGTATTTAATGAACTGAGTACTGAATTGTTTTTATTTAAATAACATACTAGAAATTTAATAATTTGTGTTAGTATGTGCCTAAATATTAATAATTCATCTAGATAATAAGGTATTGTTGCTTTAATTCGAAAAAATTAATTTTTTTGTATTTAAAGGGTACTACCTATTAATATTTAATAAATAAATAAATAAATAATTATATATCAAGCAGATAATGAACAATAAAATGTTAGTTAAAATGTATTGTTGGATTATAATTGTAAACAAAATTACCTTTAGTGTAAAACGTGTAATATTGCAAATATATTTTTATATTTTTTATAGTAAACAAAATATTGTTGTGATATAGTCATTTGAAATCTAAATTATGTCAGTACTTTGTGTAAATCTTGATAAAAAAAAAAAAAATTATTATTTCTTACCTGGTACTGGTTGGCATTCATTGATTTCCTTAATATTTGACCACGATTTATATTTGGAACTAGACAGAATTAAAGTTTTGCTAATCTTAATGATGTACCTGTGTTCATATTTCATAAAAAAACAACAACAAAAGTTTGAACTGGCATTTTTAAAATTATGTAACTAAATTACCGAATTCGGGTTGAGCGAAGAAATTAACGTAACATTGTTTACTTACATTGTTTAGTAATAAAGAAAACTATTGCTACTTCTATTGCTAAATATTTTAATTATCTTAGACCATGATAGTCCTATAATAATATATAGATAGTCCTATATAATATTATATTTTTCAACAAATTCAAAACATTATTTTACTGATCCAAGTAATTTCAATACTAAACACATTCATTTCTACAAAATGATAAATAATTATATTAATGCTAATGAATTACTATTTAACATTTAATTGTGGTTCAACTTATACATATCTACAATTTTGGATGACTATATAAAAATCTGTACTTAGTTAACAAATGATCAACTTATAATAAATATATAACATTTAAAATTCAATATTGAGTAAATATTTCTAAAATATTATCATTCTGTGTGTGTAATTCGTTGACAGAAGAGTTAAATAAACCTTCATTTAACAAATATAAAACAATTAACTCCATACTACTCAATACCTTTTAAATATTACACAAGTGATAAACTACTTTTGTAATTTAAACATTCTATTTTAACCATAAATGTAAATATTTATTAAACATCAAACATTGACAAATTTTGTGAAGGGTAAAAATAGTATTATTATTGGATTAATTATTTTTTTTTTTTACAGGTGACACAGATAGGTTTTTTTTACAGGTGGTTGATGCAAAGTTAACATGAATTCTACTCATGCCCAGGGACATAATCTGGTTGAAGAGAACCGAGACCAGGGGACTGCAGAAGGTGGCCCGGAACTGCTAACGAAAAGTACTCTCACTCTAGTATGTGTAATGATAAGAATACCTATGCTACTAACATTTTAAAATATAACAAGATTTATAGCCATTAGGTTTTTTTACTTTATATACATTGTATTAATTTTATTTCATTGTTAGAATTCAATGACTGTATTGCTGGCATCTTATAATCTATCTCAAACTAACGAGGATCTAAGATGGCTGTGCATTACCATACAGGCCTTCGATAAAACATCAAATTTTTAAAAAGAATCTGACAGTGTCCTGCTATCATGTGCTGAACATGTACAATGTGGACTTCTACCATTTTATATAATATTAATAGGATTATAAGATCAATGTTGATTATATTCATGAACCAAATCATGAACAAATAATTATGGCTTAAACATGAAACTCTAAAAAAACTATGTATAATTTATATTCTTCTCCTATATAGGTTTTTTCCTACTAGGTTTGTAGTATTATTAACATTTTAACAATACTTTGTCAGAATGTAAAACAGTTCAGTGTCTCAAATAATATTGTCCAGTCATCAATAAGACATTTATCTTATTTTTTTTATAAAGTTATTGACATTTTATAACTGTTTAGAATTAATCTGTGTGCAGTATTCACTTTTGTTATAATTTAGTTTTAAAATTCTACCAATCGTTTTGTTATGAAAAATGTATTTCAAAAACATGTGGTTTTTTTATATTTATGGTAATATAGTGTATTTGTCAGTTTTTTTTTTAAAATATTATATTTCATGTGGGAAACATGATATATTACACATAGTGAACAGTACAGATACTAATACTATTTATTAAAGTATTAGTTGAACCGCAATTGTATGTTAAATATTAATATATTAGAATTAATATGTTTATTTATCCAGCAATACACAAGATATCTGGTAATATTTGAAATATTATTTAATACTCCTCACAATATTTTTCACTGTTTAATGTTTAATACATATTTATATGTATATTTAAAATTGAATGTTTTAATCACAAACATAATTGAACACTTGTGTAATATTAAAAAGTTGACATTTGAAAGGTATTCCATTATATTAAATTAATTTGTTTAAATGTGTACAATAAATTGTTTGATTTTTCTGTCATTCAATACCCATACAGTTTGATCAGATTTTAAAATAATTTAAAATAATAGTTGTATAATGTAAAATTCTAATCAGATTAACCAAACGATTTAGGTAGGTTACTTAAATATTTAAACACAGTTTATTCGCGAATCATATATTAAAATCTATACTCTGTAGCATCAAAAAATAATTACGCTCAAATTTAAATAGCATAAACCAAATAAAAACTAAAAACTTGAAAACATCAAATTTATCTTAATAGGTAAAACTTGTATTGAATGTAATATAAATTTGTCTATGTCTAGAAAGCCTAATGTTAATATTCCGTGAAAACTATAAAAAATAATGAAACTATCGTATATTTTCGAATTTTTTGCTTGGAAATCTGAACTAGATTTCTGGTAGAAAATGTGTTCACAGGTGGAAAAAAACACATAGTAAAACATATACATTGTTTAGCTCAGAGTATAATATTTAAAAGGTAACATATTTTCTGTATTGGTGGAGAGTTTATACATTTTATACACAATTAAACATTTTAAAACTAAATTGTGCTGATAAACAGTAGGTTTCTACCTATACATAAAATAAAAATCTGTTTAAAAGGCAATTTGAATATATTAACAAGGTTTTTTTTTTTTCATGTGTTTTTGTGTAAATTTTTAACAAAATAATTAATATATAATGTATAATATTATAAATTTATAACAATTAATTGTAGTTGAAGAAACTAAATGTATTTTAATTTTTGAGATATATTAATATATGTGTGTAGTACACATTTAATTATTTTTATACATTTGAATCTGGGTTGTATAGTTTAACATTGAGCGTGAGCAAAACATATAATTATATAACTAACTAAAAAAATTATTAAACAAAATATCGTTCTGTATCACTTGAGTGATTAGCCTACAAATTTATATACCACGGTAATATATATCAATCACAAATAAAATAGACATTACCTAAGAATCTGCAAAATGTAATAATATCTAAAATTGCCTATACGCAACCCCTTAAATACAGGTTTAATTATTAAGTGTGTAAATGAGACTTTTTAAATAAAGTGGTTTATTTTTAAAATTGTACAACTTAATGATTATCATCTTCAAAGTAATTTCCCTCAGAAACTTCACACTGTTCCATAATTTCCTGCCAAGCAGTTCATCATTCTGATTTCGTATAAAATCATTATTGCTAAAATGAACCCTCACTGGGCCATTTACCAGCTTGCTTACATTTAAAAGCATTATTCTTTTCTCTAAAACTCTGGGTCATCTGGAAGACTGCAAACATAATTATAGTAGGTTAAAACAATGTAGGTAGTATAAATAAATTAAATTAGTTCTAAAATGCATTAAAAATCCATTCAAACAGATGGGTACATCTGTAATAATATACTCAAGAATAGTAAATAAAAAAACTGATTTTAAACCTATAGGTTAATAGATCTAGATTTATGGATATTATGGCTTTGGTACAAGAATTATTATACTACTAGATTGTATGATAGTTTAAAACATTATGTTTGGGTTAGTAAAATATGAGTATTATACATTTTCTGATATTATATGTAGGTAATAAATACAAACAAATTATATTTTAATTCAAATTATAAATAGGTAGCATATAGACTAGCAAGAGTAAGAGTATTTTTAGAGATTATCAACAGATGAGTAATAGTACCAACTACAATTATTTAAATTCTTTTACTCAAATACTTTACAATGAGAAATGGTGTATATATAATAAAAAAATACCTTTACAATTTATAGCAGCTATAGGTAGTAACTTGATTTAGATGTAGCAACAGCACAAATTGTTGAACATTATGGCGTAAATACAAAACCAAAGTACTACTAGATTGTACTGTAAAACATGTTCGTCCTGCCGCAATTTGGCAGTACTTCAACAGTATTTGGTTATATGTAAACAAAACTAAAATGACAAAAATATAAAATTAATGTTGTTATTATTATATCTATACTAGATATCCAACTAGTCATTATCAAATGATGTAAGCAAACCTTAAATACAATTCTGTACTGATCATGTCTCATTTACGTTTTCATTGCAATAATAATAACTTAATGACAAAAAAATTGAATAATATAATATTTTGGCTCTGTGTTGGGGAAATTTGAAAATGTAAAAGGCCTTTTGTATTATTATTATTATTATAATTGAAGCAAAATCAGTAGTGTAATTATAAGAATTCGGCTCCAATACATAAAACTGTATGTAACTTAATAGTATATTTTATTAGCCTTTTTCTCTAATAAATAACTAAATATACAAAGATATATAATTTATTAACAAATAACAGTTGCTTTTGTTGTACCGGAAAGGTCCAGTATTGTAGAAGTAGTTGTGCTGCTAAATGTATTTTCTTTTGTAATATCAAGTAGTGTCAGAGTTGTTAATAAACTTGATGTATTTAAAAAATCGTAAAAAAAGTAATCAATTTTGGATTTTTTATTAATTGTGCTGCCAGTGCATCATTGTATTTTTGTTAACATTTTCTTTTGCCCGAACCACTTAATTCTTTTTTTTCCATTCTATACACTGAAAGAAAAAAATGATGTTATAAATTCAACAATATCAGATTAATAATTGTTTACAATATTGGTAACGATCTTGTCCATTTAACCCATTCCTACTATTATTGAAACTATAGGTAATATTCGTTCGGTGTATTAACATAACAAGTTAGATAAATAGATTTAATAAAGTAATAGTTAAAACAGTTTGTTATTAAAAATACTTTAATAGCCACAAAAAATAATCGCAACTTGTTAATAAATATAATATAAATGTTTTATGTTACTGCTGGAATTCTTAAGTCGGACTGTGTTGGTCATTCATTCTCACTACACTAAAAAAAAACATTAAAAAAAGGTACAGAAACTTGGTCAAACGTAATAGGTAAATATATGATAGCTAAAATCAAATATAATCTTATACAATTACAGACACTTTTTTAATGGATGATCCTTTTTATATTTATCCAAAATAAATTTATTTTTTTCCATATTTGGAATAATGAGGAAAACACACTGTCCTTCAGAAATATTGTTTCTTTAATATTTTAATAGGTGCTTTTAATTTAAAACCAAAAATTAAAAGAATTTTGTGCAGTACGTGTAAGCATGTTCATTCAATTAAAATAATTAATCTAACACTTTTTTGTCTACTTACAAATTGGAATGATCTAGCAGATATTAATGGTAAATTGAAGTTAGCAGATGTTAACATATCGCAGAAATTTATTGAGATGGAATTCTGCTGTAAAAGTAATGTAAACAATATAAAATAATAAGTAATATAGTACCTACTTATAAAAAAAATACCAAACAAAAAAAAAAAATGATCCTTATATTAATATTTTCCATAAGGTTGCATAAAAATCAAAACGCATTACAAATTAACAAGGTTGGGTTTGCATAGCACTTAAAATTGCATAAATACGCGCTATAATATTACCTTATATATGGGTAAATATGCGGTAAAAATATGCAATACAAATAACAAAATATGCGAGAAAAAAAACGGGAAAATGATGGCCGTCATCTTATAGGATTTACTGAAGAATTATCAAGATAATCAAGCTAATTATCAAGCACTTCAATCTTTCCAACCGTCCTAATCCGGCACAATATACTCCTACAGCTGATAATTTTTCCGGGTTTTGTGTTATTTTAGTGGTTTTTTTTTTCTGTTGAAATGTTTTATAGAGGCACAACATCTAAACTCAATCGGGTAGTTTTATCAATATTTTACCGAGGTGTTTAAAAATGAAAAAAAAAACCTAATTGAGTGCTTTCAATTTTATAGAAATTATAAAAAATATGCGTATTGTATGTTACGCAAAAATTACAAAAAATATTTATGCGATAGCTCCCGGTGCCGCTACGCAGAATCGGTGGCAGGGCGCCAGGTCGTTGACCTTTCGAGTGATTGTCGGCGTCGCGGCGGCCGCTATAGCAGCTCACTGTTTCCGCGATAACTCGGACAGTTCACGACGGAATTGTGTGCGCTATGTCTGTGAAGACGCACAATAGCGAGACGAAACATTTTGAAAAACTCGCTCATTTGTCGTTTAATGTTGTATGCTAAAACGGCATTGGCTCTAATAGGTGGTGTAGGCTTTATGACTATTTAAGACTCCAGAAATCTTACCTGTCCATCGTTGTCAGGCATTCTGCTTCGTCTACTGCAGTATTCTATTTTTGTTTTAATCTTCTTCGGGATAAATTTGCCTGACAATAAAATCTTTCTAATTTTATGAATTTATTATACTATATCAATCTGACGTTAAAGGTCTATAAAATTAATGAGATTAATTTAATTTAAATTAATTTTGAAACAGACAAACAGTACATCATAATTTAGAGCTCTCAAAAAATATATTTTTGAATATCGATATCAAAGTATAAAATTTATTTCTAACTATTATATATTTAAAAATTAAGTACAGCAGATTTGTATTATGTTGAACATCGCTATTTCTAATTTTTCAGTATCTCAAACTAAATTGATTTCAACTATTATATGATTTTGGTTGTTTCAAACAAAGCTACTAAGGTTTCATGTTATTATTATTTGTGTGTCGATCAGGGGTATTTAAATTTAAGATTCCTTTCTCCTCAGCAATTTTAATTGCATTGTCTTTTAATTATTTTCCTAGGAAGTGATCTTATTGGTAGCATTGAGCACTTCAATTAAAGGACCTGCCAATTGGAAAATTCCGCACTTAAAGTGACTCGTGATTTGATACATGACGAGTGACAAGTAGAACATGTAGTATTTTATTATACAAGTACTTTTGTCATAAACAAAATTTCAGAAATGACACGACACCAATACAGGTCAGATCAGTGTACAGACACGAATGATTTGTTGTATGTATATAATAATAAATGATTAGTATGACATGTATTTACTAAATCACTTATCACATAACTTGGACAATAGGCCTAAGATAACATTTTAAATTACTTCACTTACGTTTAAATTTGGAAATTCTCTTAAAATGCTGTCTTTTTCATCAAAATCATAAATTTGATTTGATCTTAACCAATTTCGTAAAGAAAAATTGTTATCACTTTATGAAAAAAAAAAAAGTTTGATAAGGTAGGTTAAACAAGAAATTCTTTTGTTGAATTAGATCAAAAATGCACATTCATCAAATAATTTACTTTTATAATAAATATTAGTCTCAAGATCGCTGACTAGTATACTATTCCAGGACAAATAGGATCTTTTTAAGATCTAAATTATATTCATATAAAATATATAAAAATGAAAAATAAGTTAAAAAGGCGAAAGGAATATAAAAGAATATAGTTGAAAATAAATTACATTTTAATGATTATATAGATTGTTTATTTAATATAAATATTAAATATGTAAAACAGAATTTGCTTAGAATCTAGAATTATAATATATTTACTGTTAAACAAAATAAAAATGCACTAAGTTGTCATGATGATAAAATATGTATTTTAGATAATGAAATTAATTAATTCATACAATTTAGTTGAACATCTCCAAAAATTAATAATATTTTTTTAATTATAAAACAATTCCAAATTATCAAGTTTAATGTCCCATTGATAATAAATCAGTCATATTTTTCTTTTGGAGTATTAAACTTTAGACCTAGTAAGTATTTGACAATTAAGAGATTACATAATATAAATATATTATTTAAATTAACACAGCTTTTTTTGCCAATTGAACACAATGTCCAAGATATACTGATCAAACACCTCTCCTACACCTGAATTGGGTAAATACTGTGCTTCCAAATTAAAATTTGTTTAAAAACTAGTACTGCTGAGCATCAGAATTTTAAATTTAAATTAATATGAAAATGTAAATAGGTATAGACAAATATTATTTCACTATAGGAAATTTACAAAATAAATAATATTTATAAAACATACACTTTTTGAGTATTACATTTAAGGTATTATAAAATAAATCTGTACTATCAAGTTTATATGCTTAATGTCTTATCAATATTGAAAAAGTCATACAAGCAGTAATAGTATTTGTTTGAAATTTTAAATTTTTTATCTAGTTTTATGTAAGTTTTGTAGTTTTGTAAGTTTAATGACATTTAAGTACATTATATAAATAATATGATTTTAATTTACAGAATTATTTGCAAGTTAGTTACAGAATATGTAATAGTGTACTTATTGAACAGCCATTTTCAACACCCATACAAGTAAATACTGTGCATTCAAACATGCACTTAGAAACTAGTGTTGCAGAGCAAAAGATATTTTAAATTTAAATTTAAATTAGAATATATAGCGGTATAATAAACACTGCTTTCAAAAAAAACAAATTTCAGTTGTTGTTGAGCAGCAGATATTTTTAATTTTAACTAAAATGAATATATGTATAGATATAGACACCAATTAATTTTATTATATAATGTATACATAATAAATAATACAATTTTTCAATTATGTGTTGAAGGTATTACACATAATCCAACCTATCATGTCTATGTGCTTAATGTCCCATTGACAATGAGGAAGCCATTCGAGAAGGCATATTCTTCTTTTAGAGTGTTACAATTTTCACCTAGTAAATTTGAGAATAATTAAGTACTTACATTATATTTTTTTAATTTTTTTATTTGACATAAACAAGCTATACAATTTAGCACAATAAGCTTATATGATGAGAATAATTTTGAGAGACATTAAATGTCAAGTATAATTTCTGTACCACAACTCAATAAGTATCCCCTATACATAATTTCACAATTATTTGCAGGTATTATTTTTTTTTTTATTTGACATAAACAATCTATACAATTTAGCACAATAGGCTTATATGATTAGAGTAATTAAAAAAATAACATGAAAGATGTGTTTAATCTTGCTTTATATAAATATATAATTTTAATTCCGAATCAACTAATAAGAAACTTAGCCACTCCTAATTTACTTGGCAAGGTAAGTGGTGTGATTTATTAGATTAAATTAATTAATCAACTAACAGAAAGTGTCATCACTTCAATAAAATTCTCATGACTAGGTAATTGTAACTTTTATCACATTTTCTTATTGTGTCTAGTTATTAATACTGATTGTTTATTACTTGTTGAAAAAAAAAATATAAATATATATATTTTAATTAACAGAGCATTATTTGTCAATTGAACTCAATATTTAAGATATACTTATTAATCACTGTTTACTTGAATCTTGTATATACTGTGCTTTCAAAAAAAAAAAAAAAATAAACATTTTAGAAACTATTGTTGTTGAACAGCAGATATTTTTAATTTTAACTAAAATTAATATATGTATAGATATAGAAAAACAATTCATTCCATTATAGAATGTGTACAAAATAAATAATAATTGTGTTTTTATTTTTTTTTTGTAGACACAGGAAATAATTATTGTACTATAAACTAACAGTCACGAAGACTCCAAAAATTATATCAAACTAGATTCGAATATATTATAATATTATAACACAGTGCAAGGTAGTAATACTGTTTAAATGACATATAGTTACATACAAATAATATAGTTTCTCGCGGCGGCCATTAGTAGTGTATTAAATTACAACTGTGGCAATGTAACCATTTGCCGTTTAGCTCGTGCGGATAGAACTCCTGTTCGTCGGCAGTGGGGGCGGAAGGTATCTGCAAACTGGTCGACTGCGATTCCAATTCTGAATCTGCTTCCGATAATGACTCGTTATGCATTGTCCGTTGGCGGCTGACTGCGGCGTTTCGGCGATTCAACATGATAGGGTTCATTCGCTGGAATCTTCTTATTAACTTCAACTTCTTGTCCAAACGTTCTAATACTTTTTTAGCCACTAGGATTTTGTTCGAATGCTCGTTTGGTTTCACTGTTGGATCGTTATCCATATTGTCAAAATTCCGTTAGTCACGAATAAAAGAAAAAAGGAATAATACTAATAAAACGCGCGGCGGTCGAATTTTATTAGTAAGTGCGGTAAATAGTCGGTGTCGGAAATGTGTCGGAAATGTGTCGAACGGACGCGCAGAGACAATGCGACGTGACAAGGCGAATGCGGGGACGGGCGCGCACACCGAAACGCCAGAAAATCAATACGCGGTACGTAAGTATCGCCGAGTGGGAACGCGTAAGGTGACGGGTTGATGGTGTCGCATTCTGTGTACATGACTGCGAACCACAGCGACAAACTGATGTTTGGTTATCCGCCGAATCGCGGACAACATCTGCACTGTAAACACACGGCGGCGCAATGCATTTGCTTATCAATTAAAACACTAACAGTTACATTTTTTTAATTAACAGAATGAATTCTAAAAACCAAATTATTCGTTGTTGCAGTCGACATAATTAGAATTCAAAACATAAAAACTATTTTTAATCTTTAATACAATTGACAAGATTTAAAAAAATATTTAATAAATTTGAAATGCATGTAAGTGAGAAAAAACACAAACGCGGACTCTAACTAAGTATCGTTAATGGATTAAACAGACATTAATCCGTATTATGATAACAACATTTTCGGTGTTTAAAACATTTTGAAATATTTTTTATGTTTATCTGCGTCTAGATGATTTTGGATTTATTATCTTGATTCTTCATGAAGATGAAGAACTGTAATCCGCCGTGCCTGTTGGCAAACGTTTCCCTAATTGCCAATCCGTCAAGTTGCGAGCGTTAAAAAAACAATAGTATATATTGGATAAAAAATATTTTAATTTAGTACATACCTTGTGCTATGGGTGGGTCACTGTTTTAGGTGGCTAGTTAGGTTAGGTTAGGTTAGTGTATAGATAAATATTTAATTAAAATCTTTTCTCAATGATAAATTTCAAACGAAAAACATAAATGAGCAATGTAGTATTAGTTGTGTTTCATCATTGTTTTAATGGTAACCAGAAATCAATATGAATAAAAACGATATAATAAAACTCGGATTTGCTGTTTTTTCGTTATATTATTATATTTTTTTCTGTCTCGTTAAAAAACTAATAGGCATATCAAACAATTACCTCTCTAAAGTACCAACTAGGCAAAATTTGATTCCCGAAACAGTATAGAAGTGTATTGATCAGATGAAGTCTTTTAATAGAAAAAGTGTTTACAGAAAAATATAAAAATTTCCATCATTGTAAGGATAAAACCGCTAGACCCTCCTTTCACTATGAATTTGAAATTCCCGGGACGAACAATATTCGTTTATCATAATAAACGTTAATTTTCACGGTTCGTCGAAAGTATTTTAACTTACACGCGTACATATGTAGGTGTAGATTTATTTAAATTTTTTGTAAGTTTGATGTATAATTTTTAATACATGTCGTCCGGGTATTTATTGAACACACATCGTATTATATTGAGGTGTATTGATCTTTTTTTTTTTTTGGATGTAAAACTACTGGATACTGAAAACTTGAAAACACATACGGATGAGACAGCGTATCAGTGCATTAGTAGTCGGTATAATCAATTGTCACTCAGGTCCGGTGTCCCGTAAAACAACCGACTAGGTAGGCATAATGCTCTACAAACATGCCTACAGGCATGTATGCAAGCGTTAATCATAAGATAGCAGATACTCGGCGAAAATATAGACAATGGACATACAAAAAAATAAATTGAAAGATCGATAAAACACAATTTGAGTTATGGTTAGGTTAGGTTGGAAAATTATTGCTACTTCCAGCAAATAATTTGTCCAGCTTGCAAAATTAGGCGTTTCTGAAACGTTCCTCTGCAAAACATTAAACGGGTCAACATGACAATGAAATTAACAGTAGTCACAAATTGTTACCAGGGTTATACTCTAAATGTATTGGTAATTTACTTCGAACATAGCCAATTTAAAACGAAACAAGAAGTGGCAAAAAAAAATTAATTAGTATGAACATAAAATAGACGGTCTTAAAAATCGTCTTTCTTATCAATGATAGTACGGTCCGATAACAATATTTGATAAGAAAATTTAGTGTTTACAACTATATTGTTATTTGACATTTTTCAATTTATTTAATTTAGCATTGTCGTCATGTGAAATTCAGTCGGTATGATTTGTCTGGGTTTAGTCTTTGACAGTTTACTATCCACAACTGGAGTGTCGCTCTTATTATTATTAGAAAAAAATGGTTTTTTCTAATTATTATAATCGTAATCAACCTCATCACTCACTTAAATCATGCATATTTATATTGTCCTCACAAATTGCACCAATGTCCTTTTCTTTGTAGAAATTACTTTTGGTGCTCTAAATGAATAATTAAATAAAACTTATGAGCCTACATGATTATGAATTACTCTAAATAGACAATTTCTACGAACTTGTACACAAAGATATTTTTTTCTGAACTTAACGTTTTTTTTTTTTTTTTTTTACTTTAAAATTAATAATAATTTACTATATACTATAATACAATATAATATAATATACTATTATAATTTATATCTGTAATAATTTATGAATTTATTTTTCATATAAACAAAACAAAATATACATCATAATAGGTTAAAGAAGGGGTCTCCAACCTTTTTTTACAGTGAGCCAAATTTGATATACGCTTTGGCATCGCGGGCCAACAATTTTAGAAATGTGTTGTTTAAAAAAATAAAAAAAAATTGTTGTCTATCTAGGATTCTAGGAATAGCTGATAGGTTTGAAATTGAGAAATAAATAAGAATAGATGAGATTTTTTTAAAAAATGTATGTTTATTTATATAATTTTTTTATTTTATAATTCAAAATTTGTTTTATTATGATACGAGTAAGTTACTTAGTGAGACGTTTGGAACTGCTTGTTATTTAAAATGTCTTGATAGTTTGCATCAAACTTCGTGGTTCCAATTAGCAGCGTAGCTTGTAAATGTTCGTCACTTAAGTTAGTTCTGTACTTAGATTTGACGTATTTCATTTTTGAAAACGTCTGCTCACATAAGTATGTTGAGCTAAATATTGACATCATTTCACGCGCATGTTTTTTGAGATTTGGAAATGATTTTTTTCTATTAATTGATTTGTAAATAGAGTTAATTTTAATTTGAACGCTTTGATGTAGGAATATGTATCTGAAATTAACAAGTTTGCTCCTTGCAGTTTTAAATTCAACTCATTAAGGAGCTGAGTTATATCAACGAGAAAAGCTAGTTTCCATAGCCATGACAAATCAGCTAACTCAGTTACAACGCGGTTTTTTTCTGTCATAAATATGTCGATTTCTGAACGAAGATAAAAAAATCTTTTCAAGACGTAACCTCGGCTGAGCCAACGAACTTCACAATAATAGGGAATACTGGGTACTCGCTTTCAATTTCAGCAAGAAAGTTCTTAAACTGACGGTGACTGAGAGCACTTTTTCGAATATAATTTACATTCTGCACAACAATATTCATAACTTCAGATATTGGTGCATTTTTCCCACATAAAGCTTGCTGGTGTATAATGCAGTGAATAGCCATTGGTGCTGCAGTACCAGTCTCCAATACAGCTTTACTAACATTTCCAACCAAACCTGTATGTGCTCCACACATGTTGCGTCCACCGTCAGTAGTTACGCCTTTAAAAATGTTAAAATCAAGACCCAAAGCAAAAATAGATTCTTTTACCTTCAAAAAAATTTCATTACCAGTACATGAATCTATCATTGAGTGGACGGCGGCCAATTCTTCGGTTATTTCAAAAGATTCATTGACTCCGCGAACGAATAAAAGCACCTGCGCTGAGTCTGAAGTGTCAGTAGATTCATCCAAAGCAATTGAAAAATATTTAAAGCTTTTAGCAGTATCATTTAATTGACGAATAATATCATTTCCGAGATCTGTGGTACGTCGCGCAATTGTATTCGCTGACAAGCTAATACCGGTGAATAAATTGATTTTATCGGGACAAATCTCTTCAACTGTCTTCAAAATACACTCCTTTACAATTTGGCCATCAGTAAAAGGTTTTCCGGCTATCGCCAGAGTACGAGCTACTTGAAAACTTGCTTTTACGAGAGATTCATTTTGACATGACTGTTTTGTAAAAATTGACTGTTGAGCTACTAAATTCTGTTTTAATATTTCAAACTTGTCTGATTGTAGTTTACCAGATAGCTCGTTATATGTAGATGCGTGCTTACTTTTATAATGTCTACAATATTGTATTCTTTCATATCAGCAACCTTTTCCTTGCAAACAACGCATAAAGCAACATTGTTTTGTTCAATGAAGAAATAGTCATTATTCCACTTTTTGTTAAAAACACGGCACTCTGTATCTACTTTCCGGTTTTTACTTAAGCTCATATTTATTTTAATACAGCACAGAGCACTACACTCGATAAGAAACAACACTAAACTGTAATAATTATAAAAACTGATTCTATATAGTCAGAAAAACCCGTCGATTACACGTTCGATAGCGTTATTATTACAACAGAAAAAGTCGATCGTATCTTATCTGACCATCATCGCGTAAGTTTCGAGTACTATATAAGTCAGATAAGTGTGATTGACGAGTTTATCTATTATTAGTTATTATTAGTATATATGTATAACGATTATAAGTTATTATGAATAATACCTACCAAAAGAAAATATTATAAATTTATTTTATTTTATTAATCAATTCAATAAAAAATAAATTAAAAACAATGAAAATTAATATATTATTTTCAAAACATTAATTAGCTTGGCGGGCCGTAGGTTGGAGACCCCTGGGTTATAGTAAGTGATTATTGTTATTTGGTGCATAACCTACCCATTGGCATATTGTTCCATTCTTTTTACAAATTGAAATTATTTTTGTTAGTTCTTATCGATATTCAATTTTTTATTATTTTATGAAATCGTGATGTATAATATAATTATTATAAAATTATCGAATTATTTTTTGAACCCCTACCTATTCAAAATAATGTCTGAAAATTTGTAAGAGGATTACTGTGTCAATATTTCAGATTTGCTGACTGAATTTTAATTTTTAATTAGTGTTGGTGTAGAATCCTTTGGCTAAGTATGTAGATATTAATTTTTTTTTTTTTTTTTTCAATATTTTTTAATATTTCAACTTATTCGTAATATTATCAATACATAATGACACATTATTTTACTATTCTATATCAACTCCCCATAAACTGTTTGAGTCCATAATGTTTAGTGTTTAATATTTTTATTGATAAAACAAAGTTTAGTCACTGCTACAATGCATTTATTGTAATAATGGCTGCACAATTTCTGTTTCACAACATAATGGTGTAATTAATTATTTATTTAGACAAGAAATGTGACGAAAAGGTTGAAATTAGAATATGAACGCCAAAAAGAACAGATCATCCCTCGGCTCTGATAGAAAAGATTCATAACTCGAAGTTGATAAATATTTATTATATGTCGAAGAGTAAGTTTTTAAAATGTACTATATTAAATATTTTTGATTTACGGTAGACGATAAGTAGGTCACTTTAGATAAAACGACTCTAGAGTTATTTATCTATTCTGCGTTATTGCCTTTCGTAGCACAGATGTTATATCAATTTTTTAATTTAATTTTGGAGTAATAGGCTTTCGTAACTGTTTAATCAATCAAATTCTTCTACAAGTTTATATTATTTATAAATTTAAAATTTTATCATTTAGAAATAATATAAACTATTTGCATTTACATTTTTGTTGTTTTATAATTTTTGTTTAAGGCAAATATTACAATACATTTTTTTTGTTTATTGCAAAACAATGATCACCTTCAGTTAAAGTGGTTGAAATTTAATATTATACAAATTTGATTTAGAGGTTGTGAATTTCTTTAAAAAAACACAATAAAAACAATTTGTATTGACTTTAATATTTTAATAATAATAATTACATAAGTATATAAGTAAAGAAAATATTTGAAAAATTTATCTTATTTTACATCGTAATTTAGTTTTATTATTTAAAAACATTTGGCAAATTTAATTTTTAATAAAACTTTTTTCCCGTTTCTTTTACTAAATTCAAGTTGGTTAGTACACCAACTCAATTCTATTGATAATGATCAATACTATATATAGGTTATTGAAAATTTAATTATTAATTATTAGAAGGCACGTAGATGTCCTACAGTGTCATAATTAATTCAAAAACCAAGAGAATATTTTGTAAAATGTGTCACGTTTAGAAAGAACTAATATTAGATAAATAAATAATAATAACCTCCCCAATACACTGATAACATATAGTAAAATCTATAAAACTAACTAAAAAGACTTACATCTAATGAAGGGGAATTTTTAACATTTTGGGTTTTATGTCTTAATGAAGAAAAGAAGATTAATAATAATAATAAAAATTTGGTTAGGTTACCTTCCCAAATGGTAATATGAGAAGAAAATAAAAATATTAATGTATATTTGAATTATTTCGATTGTTTTAAAAATGAATATTTTAAAATTTACAACCGTTTCCCTAATCAAAAAGTATTTAAATTACAATATTGTAAAAAAAAAAAAAGTAAATATTACACTTGTTATTTTAATAATAAAATTACTATCTTATTTATTAGTCTAATGCAAACTCTAACAATATTTTTAGTAATACAGCTTGGTTAAGCGGGTAAATTTATTGAATTTTTGAATCCTACATATACTCCATTTGGTTCTGGAAAGTCATCTCTTATTTTGCTTACAACACTTGAAGGCAATATCACTCGAATTTTTCTTCCAATAAAAATCCAAGAATTGACCAAAGACGTATACTGTTTATAACAAATAGATCATAACGATTTATTTTCTGGATAATGTTTAGCCAATTTTTTTTTATTAATATTGTTTTTAGTATTTATTATTAAATTGTGTCTAGTGATGATTTGTATTTCCTTATCCAATAATAGTTTCGAAAACGATTGATGTAATACATTTCCCTTTTTATTCTCGTATTTTTTCTAAATTTGGTAATTCATTGCAGCATAAACACTCAATATCACTAAGCATGCCTTAATAGTATCGACAAGAAAACCAATTGATCTATTTTCATAATTAATAGCCACATAATTGTCTTGTGAATATCCCTCTACACCTTCTGCGTCAGGATAAAATTAAATGATATTAAAGGCATTATTATTTTATGTATAAGTACTAAGTATTAATGTTAAATTATTAATATTATATTATATAAGATTAGGTATTATATACGAAATTATATTATAGCAAGTTAAAATTAAATACACCATGTGACAAAATAACAACAGTCAATGATAAACATCGGCACTCCAGGATCCACTTAATATGGATCTAGCTGGTGATTTATTGCTGTTCATTAATGATAATAGTTGCTCACTTAGATTATTACTACTAAATATAGACATAATTTTACACGCAAATCTACGAGTTTCTACATATCGTACTAGCTAAAAATTGTAAAATTTATGTACACCAACCTCATTGAATTTGATAATTTCCTTACAAACTAATATAGGCTGATTGATTGCATAAATGTTCAATGATTTTTTCTTATTTTCGTAAAAAATAGATGATAACTTATAGGAGTTTGGTTAAATCACGCTCAATGAATGTATTTCATCCCCTACAATGCAAAATCGCACATAACAGATAATATAATTATAATTCATGATTGTACACTATTAAAAATTTAATTCTAAAAAATAACGTTTATAAATACGTGTTTTTTTTTTGTTGAAAATATCATTGTTTGTTAAAAGAAACAAACGTACGCCCGTCTGATGAGGAATAGCTGAAAAAGAATAAACAAATATTAAACAGAGGATTTTTCTTCATTACCAAATATTGAAAAGATATGCGGTGGTGTCACCGATCTTAACGACCAGACGACATCACATGATGGCGTGAATACCGAAATCGCGCATCGTTATCAAATGAGACATAAGATCCAGGAACCGCCACGCAATGATAAATTACAAATTAACAGGAAAAGAAACAACGGTCTGACTTAATCCATTTGACCAATGTTTTTTCTCCTGGCGATTATATTACACACCATTCTTCAAGAAATTGTTTACCGGCTGTTCTACTCGTCCGATACCAGACAGGCTGATATGGTAAGCAGAACATAGACTATGATCGTTGGTCGATATGCTGATAAACAACACCGAAAACAATGTTCACTGGGTGTACTTATCCCCCAGCTCGCCGACTAGACGGTGACCGAAGAAATTTCTGACGATCGCGATAATGCGAATATTTCTATTTTTCGTCGATCGCGCGGACAAATCCGCCGTATACGATTTCGTTGGAATATCGAATACGAAATGTTCACAATACTTTTAACGGTCGTTTCGATATGCATCCCGACCATCGACTTGTAAACTTTTCACCGCGTCAAAGGTAAATTGCAAAATAAGCCATCATTACATTACTCAAATAAATAAAATAAATACCAAATATAAGAAATAATACAACATTCATTTGATATATACAAAATAAAACGTCTATGAAGTTGGACGCCCACTTTGTTATATGACATTAACGGTAAATTTTATTTTTTAAAAATCTTAAAAATTACTTCACTACGGCCTTTACTCACGAAATATTCCATTGAGTTATCGATAAAATCCGTAAGAGCGCGCAACTGATATCGATTGTAATTAAATAATATTAAATCTGCAGATTCCAAAGGTTTTTCATTGGGAAAATAATTATAAATTATACGGACAACACGGCACCAAAACGAAATACACTAAAACATTGTCCCTCACGAATCGTTCAATAATCAAAATATTCTTGTTCTGATAAATGATTCGAAATGGTACATACATGTAACTACTGTGTTGGGGGGTTTATCTCGTATTTTGATTATTAAAATAATTAAATGATAAAAACAATTTTCAAGAAACTTAAAAATATTTCAAAATCGGCCAATGTATGACTTTGTTAATTACCTTCAACGATATTTTTGGTCATGAAATTTGAAGATATTAATATAATATATTACTATTGCGAACATAACGATAATAGTTATTTGTTTGTATCATACGCGTATTTTTTGTGACAGACCTCAATTGTGTTCGTAAAGTGTTTGAACAGACAAAAGGTTTTCGTCATTCTACACGTGTGTCGTACAATAGATTTTTAATAATTAATTTTGTATGCGACATAATGTAGATAAAATTATAACCTGTTTGGAGTTCATAGAAAAATTGGCTTACAAAAACTTGTCTGTTTAAATTTTTTATATAATATTTTCTGTATAATTTTTTTTTAATTTGAATAAAAATTGTTTAAACTATAACTAAACAATTTAATAAAAAAACAATTAGGTAGTGCTTTTATTGTATGGCTTCTTCCCTCACGAAGTTTATATTATAAATCGCACTTATCACATGTTCGTATTATATATTATTTGTGCCTAAGGGCAATTTAAATCAAGATATATATAATAGCAAAGAATATTTTTTGTATAATTAGTTTTTAATTAAAAGAAATTTTGTTATTTTTTTTCGGAAAACCATTCCTGTCCTTTGACTTAAATAACGATATTCGTGCGTAATTTGAAAACTCTATGCCATCTGTACATATATATTACACAAAGTATATGTATAGATGGAAACATAATATATACTTATTTAAATAGTACACAACTATTTAGTTAATGGTTATATTTATTATAGTCAAATATAATTAAAACCTTTTTTTTTGGCGGGGGGGGGGGGGTTACAAAGGACTCACCAATTGCGCTAATAGATTTTGGCGGTTTTATTTAGTGGTACTATAATAGTTGAGACTACAGGTAATTTTGATCAGTGTATTAAAAAACTGGACTACTATAGAAATATATAGATATTTTCTGAGCTTTTTCATTGTCCTATAAGTACAAAAATATTTTCAAGCATCCCTGCAATGGTTGCATGCGCGTATATGTCCTATAGAACGTAGTCGCCTCATCCACTCGCTGCCGGACGATAAACAATCTATTAATAAATAAATAATTTCTTGTTTTGCATATTTGTATTTCTAATATTATATTTTATTTTATAATGTTAGATAATTCATTGACTTATATTTAATTGTTACTGTCAAACGTCCTTCTGTTATTTGGTTTTGATTTACATATTTGCAAATAACTATAAATTAAATAAAATAAGTGATTTTACAGATTTTCATTTCTGTAAAAAGAAGCGTCCAAAATTATCTGCGCTACGGAAAAAAATAATGCATAATTTGAAACAGTCGCGTTCCGGAGTCCGTAGCGACAACGCCGTCCATGCGCCGCTCCCGTGCCGTTTTTCCTCCAATGCGATTTTCTGGTGACTACTATACAAACCGTATACCAAAATGTCGAGTTAAGTGTCGCGCTTACATGTGTCTAATTTTCGAAGATCTACGCGACGGATCCTTCCTTAAATCACTGGTAAACCAAAATTTTTAACGAGCTAGTAAGTAAACACGTCATATACCAATATAGTTCGCCTCTTACATAACAACGCGCCCAGCGCGGCGCGTCTTATCTTCGACCCTCGCGCCGGTGCTTCTCTACCTTATCTCAGGTGAACGCGCACGCCACCAATTAAGTTAATTAGATACATTATCTACACTCGTAGATAATTCAATACATTCGAGCGGCTCGTGCCGTCTTTCGGAATGTCCTCGCCGGACAGAGTTTTAGTTAACCATGTGGATTTGAAACAATTACAGCAGGACAACGCAAATTTAGCTAAGCTTGTGACCCAATTACAAGAGAGTAATGCACAACTACAGAGTAAATTACAAAATCTCCAAGTGAGTATTTCTGATAATCATAATAAAACCAAAAACAATCCAAACAGTATGGAGGTTGATGAAAAGTTGAGTACTAATTCAGGCGTTAGTATAAGCACAAATAAAAAAAAACAGCAAGAATCGATAGAAAATATAAGCGACAAAAAAACTAAAGTATATAAACCACCACCTATCACAGCCAGTGGTGTCAAAAATATACAAAACTTGGTTAGTAGACTAACTTGTGAAGAAGTTTCTGGGCACGAACAGCAACTTAAATCTTTTGCTAACGGTGATGTAAAAATTCTAACTGAGGATGAACATCAATTCAAACGTACGATTAAAATTCTTGAAGAAAGTAAAATCGAATATCACAGATTTCAATTGAAAGGGGGAAAAAAATTTCGGGTTGTAATTCGTGGATTACATCCAGAAACAGAATTATGCGAAATAAAAAGAGACCTAGCGGAAAAAGGTCATACTGCAAGCGATATATCGAATATCCAAATAAAAAAGAAATCAAACGTAAAAGATAAAAATAGTGAATCGACGAGAATAAACTTACCATTGTTCTTCGTAGACTTAGTTCCACAAGACAATAATAAAGATATATACAATCTAGATAGCTTGTGTTATCATAAAATCAAAATAGAAGCACCTAGAAAGAAAAAAGAGGTGCCGCAGTGTAAAAACTGTCAAGCGTTTGGGCATACTCAGAATTACTGCCATAAAATGTCTGTATGTGTGAAATGTGGTGAAAAACACAGAACAGAAGACTGTCAAAAGCCTAAAAAATCAAAAGCGAAATGTGCGAACTGTGGTGAAGCACACACTGCAAACTGGAAGGGTTGTCCCGCATACAAAAAGGCAGAAGAAAGAGCATATCCAAAAAAGGTATCTGCAGTACAGCGTGTTCAACAGAAACCAGCAAAAACTGTTACTGCATCCACCTCATATGCGCAGATAACTGGTTCTGCCACAAATAACACAACACTCAAAATGTCTAAGCAGCAACAACAAACTAGTGAGAATGACTCTACGTTATCGGAAATCTTATCTGCCTTAACTAATATTACCAAATCGTTAGTTAATGTCACATCTAGACTTGATAGATTAGAAAATAACCAATCTAAGTCTAATAACAAAAGCCAGAAGAAAAATAAATGAACCGCACACTGCGGATTGTAGCATGGAACGCCAACGGGCTAGTACAGCGTAAACAAGAACTTGATAACTTCTTAAATACTGAAAACATCGACATTGCCCTTATATCCGAAATACACTTCACATCGTGGACCGTTCTAAAAATACAAAATTACAAGACCTACACTACTTTACACCCGAGTGGTAGAGCACGCGGAGGTACAGCTGTAGTCATAAGAGAAACTATAAAACATTTCGAGCTTAAAGAATACTCAGAACTGCACATACAAGCCACAAATGTTTGTGTTAAAGATGGACATAATGACCTCACGGTCACAGCTATTTATTGTCCACCCCAAGGAGGTGCAGATGAAACTAGTTTCACTTCATTTTTCCAAACCCTAGGTGACAGGTTTATTGCTGGTGGTGACTATAACGCCAAGCACACTCACTGGGGATCAAGACTGATCACTTCTAGGGGACGTGCTCTATTGAAAGTAGCTAATAGTATAAACGCTGAAATAATTTCCACCAGAGAGCCAACTTACTGGCCAACTGATTCGAGGAAAATCCCCGATCTGCTTGACTTCTTCGTAATTAAAGGTATTTCTTCTAATTATGTTGAAACTGAAGGACTAATAGAGCTAACGTCCGATCACATTCCTGTGTTATTATCGTTGAGTTCAAATGTTATTATGAAAAAACGTAAACATTTTCTAATTAACAAACATACAGACTGGGATCTTTTTAGAAGCACTCTGGAAAAATCCACCTCTCTTGATGTGCGTCTAAAAACTCCTCGACAACACGCAAGACATCAGACGACTCAAACGTCTGAAGCCATTTGACTTAGTCTAATTATTAGATTAAGTATGGGGTTGCTTCAATGGAAGTAAATCCCCACACAAGTTTTGTATATATATATATATATGCATAGTGTATTGTATATGTAATACTCCATTTATTTATATTTATAAAGATTCTTTTATCGTTTAAATAAAAATGCCAAGGCAATTAAAAAAAATAAAAAAATAATAATTTGAAAAATTTGAATACCAATAATTCTAAAACCTTAGAGAATATTGATATTATTATATTAAAAGTTTCTATTTTTTTTTTTTTGTATAATTTCAAATAATAACTTGACTATCTATTGCTGTTTATTACTGTTCATTAATGATAATAGTTTGTCACATAGATTATTACTACTAAACATAGACATAATTTTATACGCAAATCTACGAGTTTCTACATATCGTACTAGCTAAAAATTGTAAAATTTATGCACACCAACCTTATTGAATTTGTTTTTTTTTTAAAATTTGAATCATTTTGAATCTCGATCAGTTCCATTTGTATACGTACTGGAACTTTTACTGCGTCTGTTGAAAAATGAGACGTGAACAAGTCTATGCTCCTTATATGCTTCTTCTGAAAATTATAGCCATAGAATTACTATCACACTAAAATTTAAATTAAACAAATATAGTATGGTAATAATAAATAATGTGTATAAACATAATAAACATAGACTTTATTCTAAGACTAGATCTATAACAAATAATTATGTAACACCTATTTTTATTAATTTTTTTTTTTAAATTGAATTATTTTATTAAAAATAGAAAATTGATAGTTATATTAAGACAATCTTAACTGTAAATTCTCTATATCTATGCTTGTTTAAATTATAGTAAAGGATGAGTTTAAATCAATATCAACATCACGACAATCACCTAAACGCTTCTTCTGAACTATAGCAGTAGAATTACTATCGCGCTAAAAATTTGACAAATATACTTTTATATATAATTTGTATAATTAAAAATACTAATGTATATTAAGAGCGTAAAATATAATAATGTAGATAAACATTTTTTTTAATAATTTATTTATATAAATTTATTGTTTAAATAAATGTTGGTTATAATTTATTATGTGTAGAATAAATAAATAAATATGTTTTAGACTCTGAGTGGAGCGATATTTACAAATATGAGTTGTTTTTTTTTTATCTGATTACACCATTTACATACAATTTAAATATAAATAAAAACATTTTCATTACAAGATTTACTGGTTTGGATGTTGAGGTGGTCTGTTCAAGTAGTATATATTGTATATACTTTAAATGTGATTAAATGACAATAAATAGCACAAGATAAAATCATATTAGATATATAAAGTAGGTAATTAATTATATCTTTATTATCCACCATAATTGTTTGTTATTACACTCAAAAAAATTGTAAACTTGTTATTTATATTTTATAAATATCAGTATTGAACATGTCAAAAATAAAAAATATATATGTATATGAAATATAATTAAATAAAAACACATGTAGAAAAAGAACAAACCAAAGTCGTATATAAGTTGTAATGTGTAAATACTTCTAATTTCGATTTATAAGATAATCAAGAGGTAAAAGACGTGAGGAATACAAAAATAAATTGCCATAATCTATACATAGAATGAATTAATTCTATTAATCTTTTTTTTAAATGAGATCGCATAGATTTTATATAGGTACCATTAAACAATAAACTGCAACACCTATTTATTAAAAACTTCTTAAACTGTCACCTACTTATATTTAATCTAAATAAATCTTTTTGATGGTGTTAGTTAAAACCCATTTTGGTGTTTAAAACTTAATTAATTAATTTTATTTATTTAATTGCTTACCAGAGAAATTGAGAGATAGATAGCTATTTAAATTATACAAATACTTGTACAGTATTTGCATTTCCATCAATACAATTATATTAAAAACAAATGTTTCTTTTTTATTTTATCATAGTTTTAAGATATTCAGGTACAGCATTCTCATTAACAGCATAATTCCCAGGGAATATTGTATTATAGTAATACTATCACTAGTCGTTGTACTCTATTTCAGACAAATGTACCCATTCATAAGTATCACGCAAAGGTTCTACGCTTATCTGAACATGGTCTCAATTCCACAGTTTCAGTTGTTGCAATATCTTGGTGTGGACATTCATATCTACGTCCAAAACGGAATGCTGAACTCGCTATTACTAGCTCTAACAATACTACGGCCAACCACACTATTTGGCATACTGAGTGTAATGCCTGCCTACGGATTTACTCGAAATGTCGTGCGTTACTGCTTGGTATTATAAAAAATATTTATAGAAAATTTAACTTAAGCATAAAACGTGTAAATTTACACATTTATTTTTATACCAAACAGCTTGTAATGTAGTAGTGTTTTATCGAAACCTTGTCAGTACTTGTATTTGTATAAGAAAAAAAATTACACAGTAAACCTGAAGAATTTCGCGGCACAGTGGTTGGGAATCCCTGGTATTATCTCATAATACCCGCTAATCCCTATGTGTAAATATATTTGTATATTTTAAGGATATTTTCTGTCTATAGCTAACGCAAAAGAAGCATTGTTACAATATCTAGCCTAAATAAAATATATTTTAATATTTGAAAATATTATTTTTTTAATTTCAATTAGTCTATATGTAAATTAAAAAAATATAAATACTAATTGGTTGCCTATTGTAGTTATAGCGGGTTTTTTAGTTCGTACTACCAAGTACATGTAACAATATTATTATTTAAAAAAAAAATATATATATATTTATAGAAATCGTGGTCAAATTAATAGGTAATAATGAATATTTCTAATGTAAATCAAAAACATAATATATAACTTAATGCAAATGAAATATATTTATTGTATAATGCCTTTTTGCAAGGTTACCTGGGAAGATACATACATAATTGTGTAGTGGAAAATTATTTATCATTATTTTTTTTGGTAATTTGAATAGTTTGTATTTTTATTTTTTCCGTATAATATACCTAAGTAATTTAGTGGTGATTATAATATTGCAAAGTATGTTCTAATTTTAATTTTGAATATCGTTTGAACACGTCCCCTACAGTACTTTTAAATTTCCGTGCTACGGTATAGTTATTAATTTTATATAGATTACGAAATATAAAATGACATTTCCCGTAATAATGATAAATTATCAATTTAATAAAACAGTTTTTCATTTATTATTTCACATAGATAATAAACTGTATTTAGGTGTTTTAAGAATTATTTTTTCGAATATTTTTCGGAATTAAAAATCACTTTCAACAATATTTTTACAATTTTAGGTCATTTTTTAATAGCTATATCATGTTTAAAAAGTATTTTCTTATAGCATTATTGGTAACTTTTCAATGCCTTTTCTGTAGGTTTTTCCTATATAATTTATCTAGCCTTAGTTATTAATATCGTGTAGGTGTTATCGGCCCATCGGTATACGTACAAAGTCGTAAAGAAAGTTTCAAATGTCCAACACGGACGCTTATCGAGAACAATCTTTAAAAAGACTCAACACCTTGTGAACATAAAAAACAAAAAAAATCTTTAATTTTCATCGTACGGCTGTTTTACGCTAAACCGTACTCGTTGTTTCAAGATAAAACGATTTTCGACGACGAGGTTTTTCAGACTAGGACGGTAACTTACGCGCTGGCGTAGTCTCAAAACGCGTCCCGTACGTACCAAGGGCCCACGCGGCGATCTCGCGGCTCGCGCTTCGGTGTCTGTACGGTCGGTCAAGAATATACTACCAAACAAGTCCCGTGCATATCAGGAGCCTACCGCGACGCTGTTCTATATGTCCTGAGAGCATACATGTATACCATACATTGCTAGGGACACATAGGAAATCAAGATTTTTGGCTGTAATCCGTTTATGATAACATTATAAATTTGTCAATAATTTCTAATTCTAAAATAATCAATTTATATGCAAACCATACAATTCTTATTTTAAAAATTACTGGTATTATCGATAAACATTCACATTATTTCCGTTGTAACTATATTGATTTAATTTATTATTTGTTTATTTTATTATATAACAAATAATAGTAATTATTTAATTTTTTATTTTATAATAATGATTATATATATTTTGTCAGTTAAGTCAAATGTCTATAATGTAAACATGAAGAACGGAATAAAGTTATTTATCAATTAATAAGTACCTTGCTTTATGAGCAGGACTCGGAACTTTATGTATTGGCATATTTTTTATAAAGCAGCATATTAAAAATCTAATTCGTACAAATTCGGTTTATTATATCTACAATCAAAATACAAAAATGTATGTATGCAACATACTATAATCTTATGACAAAATATGTAATGACTTATAATATAATAAAAATAGTTGTTTTGATTGCTGGGTGTAGATATAATTAAATTATTTGTATTTTCGGGAATCATTATTTTGGATAATTCTAGAATTCGTTATCATCATGAAGATCATCAAAACCTGAAACACAATTAAAAAAAAATACAAATTTTTGAATTAAATTCTCAAAAGTACTAACAGTACAAACCTAAATGTGTATTTATTTTAATTATCATTTGTACTGATTTTAATACTAGAACTAATCTAATCTCTATTCGTGGTACTAAGTAACAAGCAAACTAAGAATAATTTAAACAATTATTTACCATTTTATTAATATAATATACTTTCATAAAATAATGCTTATTTGAGTTTACATCAGTTGGTTATTTTGTTTAAAACAATAATTTTGAGATTATGCTGCTTAGATAAAATATATCAGTATGCAACAAATTAATATTAGAAAAAAAGTTGTTTTGTGCGAATTTAAATGACATACAAATAGTTTAATTAGTTAAATAAGTGTATAAAAAAAATTGTTCTGTGCTCAAAGAAATGAACTCAAATATATTTAATATGTGCAGAATTATATAGAGTGTTTCTCACTAACAATTACACACTGTATAATATAAATTATATTGTAATATAAAATCAATGTTATTATTTAAAACATTGTGTGTAGTATTTTTTAACTGGATTTTTTTTTAATAATAAATAAAGGGAATATTTAAATTATTTCAAAATAATTGGGACTACAGCTTTAATTAGAGCTGCATTATATTGTATATCTGAATGGACTGGTTTACATCAAACTAGCTATGTATAGGTAGGTATAAATAATTAAAAATACAATTATTAGTTTTAATATACTCAAGCACAGTAGCTGTACACTTCTGTACCTAGTTACAATAAAAATATCAATGAACAAAAAGTGACTAGGTTACAGATTATTTCTCTGGGTTGAAATGAATACCACTATAAAAAAAATTAAGTTTGTATTATATTTAAGGATGGGTGCAATGAACTTAAATTATTTTAAGCTAACTTAAACCTACAATCAAATGTTAATATTAGTTGGTGCATAAGGTCATACAAGTAAGTAATACAATTTTGTTTAGAGAGTGTACCTAAAATAACTGAACAGTCATAACTATACTATAATGGAACTAATGAGAATAGTTGTGTTAAATTGAAATATAATATCAAATCCCCAATAAAACAAAAATAATAAATAAATGAAATATAATATGTTGTATGCATATTAGTTAAATAAATATTCTTTTTTGATCTGCATGAAGTGATAAAAATGATTATTTTAACATTAATGTTGATATGGGTGATTAATACACAATAAATCATAATATATATATATATATATATATATATATATATATATATATATATATAGGTTTATTTTATATTAATTTTTTTCCTGATAAAAATGGTCTATATTTCATTAGTTTTTTTAATTGAATAATCAGTATCATAATAAATTTTGGGAATATTAGAGAATATAGAATATATTAGAGAATATTATCAGTTCTATACAGTAAAGTAGATTTGTTATATTTCCATATATGGATATAATTACTAATTATGATACAAAATTGACTTGGAAAAAAAAAAAAAAAAAATTAACATTTTATATTTTAGTATTATTAAAAATATGATTACATACCACTGTAAGAATCATATTGAACAATTGATCGTTCTGTAATTCTATGTTAGCACCTGAACGATTTTGTTTATAGTTGTTGACCAGCCCAAACTAAAAACAATACAATTAATAAATCATTTATTTCTGTACCTTATACCATATAAGTGGACTACAGTTTAACTTATCATTATCCTTAAAAGTAATCTCATACAATCGCCTTCCGAATATATTTTCCATATAAAAAATGTAATTAATTATATTTTCAACTAGTGGGCCATGGCACACCCCGAAAATTTTCCCGGACCATGTATGACCTCCCTCCTTATGATTTCATAGTAGTTTTGCTTTGTATTCACATTTAAAAATATATAGAAATACGTATAAATGTAAAAATTATAGTATTATTGTTTTAAATATAATTAATCTTGATTGTTTCCAAAATTATGAAAATTTTGTTGTTAACCTGTAACTTTGTGACAATCTGATTGGCGATAGGTTAGGCAATTCTCGTTACGCCACTGGCCCTCCCTATAAATCAGTGGCCCGCACTGATAATAATATCATGGCGCCTAACCTCATTCCTAACCTTCGACTGTAGCCATTTTTTTCTCGTTATTCCCACTGGTTCTATTCATTATTATTTTACAAACCTAAATAGTAGCCTACAGTGTATATAACCTATACTATCTCTAAATGGGTATATATTATTGACATTCTCTAATTTTTTTTATTTCCTTACAATATGACTTTCTCTGCCATTATATAACCGAAGTCACTATAGGTTTGCGAAACACCCATTTAACTAAAGCATTTTAATTTAGTATTATAAGCAGTAAGTATTTTAATATCAAATTACATTTAATTCTCTGATGTCTTCATTCGGATCCAAAATATCGTTGAAAGCGGATTCAGATATTTGTGATATTTGTTCTTTGATTACGTTCACCACCGTACTATTGATATTATCCATGGCGATTTTGTAACGATATTATCTATGAAAAAATCCTAAACAATTGATAAATTATGGGTAGCAAGTCAAACAACAGTTAGCATTATTACAAATGTTTAAATGAGCAATTCCGTAATAAATACTTAATGTCTATACTTACGACCTCGGTAAACTGTAGTAAGTAGCTGTGATGAACGATTCGGATGCGCAGAGTCAAAAGAAAATGGTCTCAGCTAAACCATATAATCGATCCAAAGGACACGATCAGCAGGACAACAGGGGTGCATAAAATCAAGGCAAATAACTGTGGCATAGAATATCTAACACTACGGTTGGTACTACTGGTGTGTAGTGATATCGAACGAAACGATAACAAATGAAAAGTTTATGGATAATATCAGACGATCGATTTCGAGGGTAGTTCGAATTCTTACTCTGAATACTATTCGAATATTAATATCAGATGTACGCTAATAATTATAGAAGAAAAAAAACGTTCTAGCGAAGAATATTTTATAAAAAAAATGTTTATTTAAAAAGAGAGAGTATAGAGTAGATTTAGATTATGTTAGATTTTATTAATTGGAATAATCTTTTAAGTAATTTAATTATAAAATTAGAAATAATTGTTTTCGGCATGTATTAATTAATTGTATTAATTCACAATGTAACCTATCAGGGGAACAATTGGTTTGCTATTCTCCATTAAATTTAGCCGGTATTAAACTTTGTGGGGATTATGTATACATAATATTCTTACATGCCAAATTTTATAGATACAAAAATAGCCAGCACAAATTTGATAAGTGCCAACAGAATGAAATCGATGATTTTGGCTTTGAAACGTTTCCATAAAGATGTTATTTGACATATGAAACCTAAATAAGACATATAAAAAACAATTAATAATTAAAACTAATTAACCAATAGGTAAGACTAACCAACAAATTGAGTAGAAGCAACATTTGGTGTTTCGGGTGCATCTGAGTCTTCTTCCGTAGGTGTTTGCTCTGGTTTGTTCAAAGGAATCTTCTTAACAACAGACTCATCCGCTGGATGTTCCATTATATACAAATATTATTTTAATTTGTACTCTCTAATAACGTAAAACGGTTTTTCAATCGAGTTAGGAAAATTAAAATTGTGTAATAACAAATAATAAAAAACATATGTATCGCAAAGAATAAAAAATAAAAATAAGACGTCTACTACCAAACTATTATATTTACATAATGATATGAATAAAACGATTTATATATGCACATTTAAAAATACATTAAATCTTCATTTTGTAATTGTGACTGTCATAAATCTAATTTACATTTGATGAAAGTCCTTTTCATTGTCATTTATGACTGTTAAAAATTGATATTCCTTTTAATTTTAAATTAATATTTGACAAAATCTTTGTTATATCCCTATGAAGGATTGGTCTTGAATCATATTAGATCTGACTTGTTCTTTAGTCACTAAAAATAATTGTATGGCATCTTTTAACTTTCAGAATCTTTCTTATAGATTAGAGCTTGATAACCTGCATACTGGCTTTAGGTCTTATAATATTGACCTTATTTTTACAGTTCTTGTTGTATCGTTTGTTTTTTTTTTTCTGCAATTAATCAACGAAACCTTTGAAAATGGTAAATATTATTTCTTCAATTGTTCAATAATAAAAACAAATACATCATCTCCTGGTATATTATGATACATTGGTATCATATACAATAAATTAAATAATATTGAATTTTATATTGCAAGCATGAAGAAACAAAGCTAATTGAGCTTTGCCACCAATATCCATTTTTTTATTACAAGAGATTGAAGTACATTTTTTTAAATTATAAACTGACAAGTTGCACGCCCTAGATCAGTTATTCTTTCAGAAACTGTATTTTGAGTTAATAATATGTATTGAAAAACTTTTAAATTGTTAATGAATTTTCTGTAGGTTTTTAGTGTATCAGTTTCCTAGCCTTACTTATAATCCTTCCTAGTCTTAGTATTTTTACTATGCTTTTTCATTATTTGTACACAATTGGTACAATACACACAATTGTATGAAATATAAAACACTAGCATTCACTACAGGCTGCTAACACACATCTTGTATACAATCCTACAATATAATAATGAATCTATATACTTTACACAAAATAATAAAAAATTTAACTAGAATTAACAATTGTTATAGCTATGGGTATATATATTAATTAAATGTATAAAAGAATAAATAAGAATAACTATTTGAAACTTAAATTATTAAATCACTAAATCATAGATAACTAATTTTAAACAAAACAAATATAAATCTACACCATTGATATCTAATTAAAAAATAAAAACTTTAATGTACTAATAATATCATTTTTAATTGATTTTAAATAGTTTTTTTTATAATGTTTATAAAACAATCCAATTAACAACATTTCATTAGAATAATACAAATATTTCTAATAAAACTTGTATAATTCTAAGTTCAATTTTTACTTGTACCATTTAATATAGAAGAAAGAACAAATTTATTATATAAAATAAAATGTATGACTAATAATTAAAATGTAAGAAAATAATATTGAATTAAAATGGTTTTTTTTATTTTATAAATTTAAAAAATAGTTAAGCTGCTGATTGGGCAAATGCTAAGTGAGCGAGTAATACAAATAGAGAATTCAATACATTTTCATTGTTTTCATATTTCTAGCTTAGTACTGTCAAGTAAAAAAAAAAACCCCCCATAATGTGAATATCGATCTGTTTATCTTACTAACAAGATAGTGTATATGTACAATTTTATTAACGAATAAAGATTTATCGTCAACATCAAACACGATTGTTGTACATATATTTTGAGCCCGTCCGTACATCCTCCTCGTTGGACCGCCGTCGAGGGTTGTCGCCCATTTTCCCGTACCCTTCATTTTACAAAGCTATCCATAACGCAGTGTTTGTGGCGCGCCCGTGCGCGGTCACCGGTCTGTTAACAATTGCATATGGCCGCCGCATCGGTTCTCGTTAGAGGCGAACGCCAGTAATTTTTTTTTCTCGAATCCACACGCACAAGCTAACGCGTTTACCGGACGTATCCTTGTTGTTTTCGCGTTATAAACTTTAAACATTTGCCCGAAATTTCCGCATAGCGATGTGCGGCTGGCGGACGTGTTACACTACGACACCGTCACACGGTGTATTACGGTAATATAAAACTTTACTAATTTCACCCGAATCATTAATACGAACGTTTAGGTGTCTGCAGATTAGGTTAGGTGCATCGTTTGTGTTCATTTTTTTCCCCCTTTTTTGAAATTAGAAAATATTAAATAAATCATAAAAACATTAGAATATACATATGTACAATCATATTTTATTTTTATATCACATACACATTTTTATCGTCGACTTTAGACAAGATTGTAATATCGATATTTAGAGCCCACCTGCACACCCTCCTTCTTTTTCGTCGTCGAGCGTTGTCTCCCGTTTTGCGAACCCTTCATTTTACGAAGGGACCCGCAACGACACAGTGTAAGTGGGGCGTCTGTGTGCGGTCTCCGTTGTTACAAATTACATATGACGCATTGGATCATTTGGTGAACGCCTGTGATTTTTTTGTTTCTCTTGAATCCGAACTCACGCAATCTCGTTTATCGGACTTGTCGTAGTTGTTTTTGCGTTTGAAACTTTAAAAATTTTCGTTTAGTGATGTGCGGCTGGCGTACGTGTTCCACCACGAATCCATCACACGGTGTATTACGGTAATATAAAACTTCACTAATTTTACACGAATTCTTTTTTATATTCACATTATTATTTAATTTGTTTTGTATATATGTGGGAATTATAAATAACACATAAAATATAAAACACATTTATTATAAATAAATAATTCCCTCTTTTAAAAAAAAAATATAATATTAAATAATTCATAAAAACATTATAAGAATATACATATGCATAATCATATTTTATTTTTATATAATATAATAAATAATAATAAAAAAAAAAAAAAATAGTTTTTTAATTTTAATTAAACAAAACTTAATATAAAATGAATACCACATTCTGTATAAATATATATTTAATAAAATAACGGATTATGAATATTGCTACATAATATATCAATATTTTTTATTAATGTTTAACCTGTTCAATTTTTTTCTTTGGTACATTGTCAATTTTTAATTATTTACCATGGATATGCTATAATATGTTCATGTATTATGGCATATACAAAATCATTTTTATTTTTCATAAATTGTCACTTTGGGAACTTATAATTTTTGCACCTTGTTTTTTTTAGAGAAGATGGCATTTGAGCCAACTAATATTGGTTATTCAATAACTATCAATAGTATATCGCAGAATTGTTGCCTTCTGTTTATAGATCCTGAAACATAATTACAAGTTTATGATACTTTGTTCACTAAACTTAAATTAAAATAGTTTACCAAATTTAATGCTACAATATAGTAAAATATTATACTCATGTTTCCCTTTAAACCTAATATATGAATATTTAGAAAAAAACCTATTGTAAAAAATTATTATAATTATCTACTATTATCCATACAGTGGTACAAGTTGAACAATTTTATTTTTTAAAATGATATTTATTGGTTATGAAGTAAAATTCATAGTGTCCATACCGCTCGCCAATATCTACTACAGTCATAGGTCCTTAAATAAAGACAATATACAATACTTCTAATTAACGTATATATTTTATTCCAAACAGGTGTTAATGAAAAGTTGGACGTTTCAATATATATTGGTCTTATGTCATGTCAAAATGTTATCTGCAATGTAACGGCCCGAAAGTCCGCGCTTTTCTCTTAGACACCGGAAATAGTGTTCGAACTCAGTTAGCTCATAGTGGCGATTGCTCAATCGCCCGGCAAACAAGAGTTTCTGGTTCGATTCCCTGTGTTCAGCCTCCTGATATTTGACACTAATTTCCGAAAGAGTACAATCACGTCATCTGGGTGCTGCAGTAACTATTTACCTTATAGTCAATATTTAAATATAATAAAATATGTCTGTGGCTAATTTAATGTATGTGTTTCTAGTTTAAGTCCGAATTGGAATAAAAGAAATGTAATTCGTTGGCAGATAATATATAATTCATCAATTCATTGACAAAGAAATAGAAATAATTAAAGAACACCAGAACAAAGTAAGTAAATGTCTTTAACTAGTTCATGATTATTGTCTTTTTTAAAATTATATTTCTTAGTTTTTATTTTCTTATTTTTTGCGATTAAATGTTTAGGTTATCGTGAGGGTTGGACCGATTTCCGATAAACTGATATATTGTACCAATAGCTGATTACATATCTTTTTGTGACACATTAAAATAGATTTTATTATTTTTAGCTAGTTCATCTAGTATGATCCATATACTCGTACTATACAAGTTTTCTTTTTTTTATGTAGATACGAGATGAACCAAACATATTTCAACAGATATTTGAAAATTGGATCAAGTGTTATAAATGGTGTAGTAGAATATTACCTATTATAGATATAAACATATAAACCAAGATGTCTTGTCACGGAGAAAGTGTTCACAAATACTATAGAATAAGTGGTAAAAATTGAATTTTTACAATATATATATTATATGATTTATAAACTTATATTAGTTTTCATTTTTTGGAATAGTTAACCAAGCAGGTGATTCAAATTTGCTGACTGATGATACTATGGTAGTGTGACAATGAAATAACAATTTTCGGGAATTCATTTTCCAAGAATTATCATTTACATCACTATTATGTAGTTCTGGATTATATTGTAAGTAAAAGCAATTGCTGGTTCACATAAATTTTATAATTTTAATTTAAGTAAATATTATACAATTTTGTTAGATATCATAAAACAAATATAATAATAGTATTAGGCCATGTAGGCGATGAGTGATGAGACTTGTATTGTCCATGAATTAAGTGTCAAATTAGAATGTTAATCACGGGTTGTGGCGGGGTATATATTTTGCATACATATATATATAACCAAGTTATAACAGGTTAACCAGATTCGGTCTTTTAAAACATAAAATATAAAAATCTTATCATAATTTAACAAGAAAACAATTTTTTTATATTAAATTTGATTGTTGTTATCTCCCCCTCTAAAAACGCTTGGTGTACTATACTTTTAAATTGGAATACTATTAATTTTGTATATTGTGGAATATAAATTAATTTAGTTTCTTAAAAACCATATTAATTATGGCTATTTTTTATGGTATTTTTGTGTAGGTACTTTTATGTTAATATGACAAATTAAAATTTCCTATGGAACATAAATATTAAGTATTATTATAAATTATTCTTAATACATTTTTCCCATTTTATTATAACCAGTATTTCCAACACAAATGAATGACTAATTTTTTTACAAAATTAAATAGGTATTATTTCTCCTTACATTATTGAAAAACTCTATACATTAGCTCTTGTTTTTTATACCCCGATTTAAACTTTTTCAGTTAGAAATTGACAATGATCATAGGTGATTTTACTCTTTTTACACCACTTCATGTTGATAGAGATATTTTTATTTATTACATTTAATTTCAATAGATTTTCATGTTTAAAAATCATTATTGGCGACTTGTTAATTGTTCTTCTGTAAGGTTTTAGTTATTTTTTATTATCTGATATACACCATTGCTTGATTAATTATTAACAACAAATATATCTAGTTTTGAAGATTTTTACTATTTTTTCTCTTTTGTTTGTTAAAAAAATGTGTAATACATTGTGTATACATTTTAACATCACTTTGAAATAGTTTTAATGGCATAATTAAATGTGATTATTTGCTTTTATTCTCTCCCTTGTTTTACTTTGGTTTTAGATTTTTGTAGTACTAGGTGTCATTTAAAAATTATATTTTGTCTTATAATTATTGTTATCATTTTTTGAGACCTACCAATCAATTAATAATGTAAAACATACACATTGATAGTAAAATTCTCATGATTTAGTTTTTTCAATTATTGGTTTATTATTTTATTAATTATAAATAATATAGCAGTTACTACAGGCTGCTAAAATACACATTGAACACAAAGTCATGTATAACATACTGACGAATTCATATAAATAATACAAAATACCTAGAGAAAATTCATAGAAAATCTATTTAAAAGCAGTTAAAGAAAAAATCTACAGCATTCTACTAATATTAAAAAAAAACAATAATGTACTAATAATACAATTTTGAATTGGTTTTAAATAGTTTTTTTTGTTTATAAAACAACCTAATTAACAACTTTTAATAAAAATAAAAACAAATTTTTTTATAGATATTTATCAATTTTTGTTGAAAATTATATTTTGTTTTAAAATGTTGATTATACATTTAAAATTGATTTATTATTTATTTAATATCTTAAGTACATTAAACTTAGATACAGGAAAAAATAAAAATGTTTCATATTTAATAACAATACTAAAATACAAAATTATTGATATTGCAATTAAAACTTGTATAATTTTAAGTTAAATTTTATCTTGTACCCCTTAATTGATAAGAAAAATAAAATTTGTTATATTTAATATAACGTAATGTATGCATAATAATACAATACATTAGATTAATAACATTTTAATAAAATTAAATACTAAACCAAAAGAAAACATATTTTCAAAGGCTAAGAGAGCGAGTAATATAAGTAGAGAATTCGATAAATTTCCAGTGTTTTTAGGATTCTCGTTTGGGACTGTCGGGAAAAATAAAAAAAAAAACTATAATGTATTATGTATATATCGAATTGTCCATGTTACGTACACGATATATAGTGTAGATGTTTAAACTTGTTTACGAAAAAATATTTTTCGTCAACTTTGGACACGATGGTTGTACATATATTTTGAGCCCGCCCGTACACCCTCCTCCAAGGAGCACCGTCGAGCGTTCACCCCGTTTTGCGGCACCCTACATTTTACAAAGGGACCGTTACGACACAGTGTAAGTGGGGCGTCCGTGCGCGGTCTCCCCTCTGTTACAACTTGCATATGACGCAACGGTTCGTTTTGGTGAACGCCAGCGATTTTTTTTATTCTCTTGAATCCGAACGCACGCGATCTCGTTTATCGGACATGTCGTAGTTGTTTTCCAGTTTTCAACTTTAAAACTTTTCTTTAAGCGATGTGCGTCTGGCGTACGTGTTCCACTACGATTCCATCACACTGTGTATTACGGTAATATATTACTTTACTAATTTTACTCGAATTCGAAATACAAACGGCTAGGTGTTTTTAGATTACGGACTGACGGGTAAAAAATATAATGTACCATGTGAATATCGATTTGTTACGAACACGATATATTGTGTATATGTTAAATCCTTATGTACGAATAAAGATTTATCGTTAACTACAGGCACGATTGTTGTACATATATTTTCAGCCGGCCCGTACACCCTCCCTTGGACCTCCGTCGAGGGTTGTCGCTCGTTTTCCCGCACCCTTCATTTTACAAAGCTACTCGTAACGCAGTGTTTGTGGCGCGTCCGTGCGCGGTCTCCTCTTTGTTACAATTTTAATATGGCCGCATCGGTTTGTTAACGGCGAACGTGAGTGATTTTTTTTTCATTCGAATCCAAACGCACAAGCTATCACGTTTATCGTACGTGTCGTTGTTTTCGCGTTATAAATTGGAATCGTTTGCCGGAGATTTGAGTGTAGCCATGTGCGGCTGGCGTTCGTGTTACTCCACGAATCCATCACATGGTGTATTACGGTAATATAAAACTTCACTAATTTTACACGAATTCTATATACAAACGACTAGGTCTCTCCAAATTACGTTACGTGCAACGGTTGTGGTACCGGTCACGTTCAGATCTCCTACGCAGGTTCACCATTATTGTCGATTCAAACGGATAAAATGTGTGCATTTTTTTTCCTGTTTAAATAGCGTTATTGTTAATAATTATTACATGTTCAATATTATTGGCATAATGGGTTTAAGTCTCGTTCATTTCTCAATTACTGGTCATAAAATCTATTGGTTTCGAAATTCGTATTTATTTAATTTTTCACCTTATACTCGTGCGCGTTCCTCGTTTTATTGCTAACACAAACATGGCGGCATTGATTCGTTTTCAGTAAACGCGAAACGCTTATAATACATATCATTTTAGGTTTGGCAAATCTAAACTGTATTTCCTATAGATCACGATTATTGATAAATTATAGTTGCACAACCTCGTGATTCAACTTTTTTCTGTTATAATTCAGTTATATTTCGTGTGACAGAATGTAGTTTAATTTTTTATGTTCACGTTATTATTTAATTTATTTTGTATTTATGTGCGAATTAATAGTAACACTTAGAATATAAAACACATTTATTAAAAATAAATAAATGCCCCCATTTTTTAATTAAATAAAATATTAAATAAATATTTAATGTTAAATAATTCATATAAACATTATTAGAATATAAATATGTACAATCATATTTTATGTTTATATCACATAAAACAATTTTCGTCGACTTTAAACACGATTGTAATTTCGATATTTAGAGCCCGCCTGCACACCCTCCCTTGGAGCACCGTTGAGGTAGTCGCCCGTTTTCCTGCACCCTTCATTTTACAAAGTTACTCGTAACGCAGTGTTTGTGGCGCGTCCGTGCGCGGTCTCCTCTTTGTTACAATTTTAATATGGCCACATCGGTTTGTTAACGGCGAACGTGAGTGATTTTTTTTTCATTCGAATCCAAACGCACAAGCTGTCGCGTTTATCGAACGTGTTGTTGTTTTCGCGTTATAAATTGGAATCGTTTGCCGGAGATTTGAGTGTAGCCATGTGCGGCTGGCGTTCGTGTTACACCACGAATCCATCACATGGTGTATTACGGTAATATAAAACTTCACTAATTTTACACGAATTCTAAATACAAACGACTAGGTCTCTCCAAATTACGTTACGTGCGACGGTTGTGGTACCCGTCACGTTCAAAATCTCCGGCGCAGATCCTCCATTATTTTAGATTCAAACGGATAAAATGTGTGCATTTTTTTTTCTGTTTACATAGCGTTATTGTTAAGAATTATTACATGTTCAATATTATTGGCATAATGGGTTTAAGTCTCGTTCATTTCTCAATTACTGGTCATAAAATCTATTGGTTTCGAAATTCGTATTTATTTAATTTCTCACCTTATACTTATGCGCGTTCTTCGTTTAATTGCAAACACGAACATTGCGGCTCTGGTTAGATTACAGTGAACATGAAACGAGCATATCACAAATAATTTAAGGTTTGGTAAAACTTATTAGTTTTTTTCGTATAGATTACTATTATACATAAACTATGGTTTCTCAATTTCATGAACCAACTATATTCTACTATTACTCAGTTATATTTCGTGTAACGGCATGGAGGCGTTGTTGTTTTATTTGTGATGTTCACGTTATTATTTAATTTATCTTGTATGTGTATTATTAAAAACCATAAAATATAACATACATTTACCTAAAATAAATAATTCCCTTTTATTTAATTAGAAAATATTATTTAATTCATAAAAACATAACTAGAAAATATGTATGTATAATCGATTTTAACTTTTATTTTTTTATCACTAAATTTATAATATTTTTAAATTTTAATACTGATTTTTGAAATCTCAGTTTGTGAGTATTTGATCTTAATAGAATTAAATAAACAAAATCATTTTTATTTTTTTACATTGTCACTATTAGAACTTAAATGTTTGCATCTTATTTTTTTAGACGAGATGGCATTAGAGTTAACTAATATTTTATTGGATTTTCAATAACTTTCATTCAATAGAATATCCTTGAGTTGTTTCATTTTGATTATAGATACTGAAAACATAATTACAAGTTATTAAAACATTGTTCACTAATCAATATTAAAAGACCGATTTTTAGATTGGTTTACTAAATTTTAAGCTACAACATTGTAGAATATAATATTGTTGTTTCTTTTTAAATCCAATAAATAAATATTTAATAAGAATATTATTATTATCAAGTATTATCCATATAATGGTAGGTACAAGATGAATAGTTTTATTTTTTTAAATGTTATCTATTGGCTTTGAAGTAAAATGTATAGTGCATGTTACGGCTCGTTAATATCTACTACAATCATATGTGCCTGAATGTAAAGGATTAACGATACTTATACTAAACTTATATATATTTTTTTTCATACAGGTGTTAATGAAAATCTGCAAGTTATAATATAAATTTGGATTTATGTCGTGTCAAAATGGTATATTTAATGTGTGTCAAGTACTGGAAGCCAGAGCTTTTCTTCTAGACGCCGCCACCACGATTTTATAAATCACGGATTATTAGCAGAAAACCTCAGTTTGCTCGGTGGCGATTGCTTAATCCTCCGAATAGCAAGAGATTCTGGTTCGGTTCCTGGTGTCCGGCTGCCTGATATTTGTCGCTGATTTCCGGATATCTGAATGCTGCTGTAATTATTTACCTCATTGTCAATTTTTTAATATAATAAAATATGTTTGTGGCTAATGTTATGTATATGTTATGATACATTTCTAGATTATGAGTGAATTGGAATAAAACAATTTTAATTCGTTGGAAGAATATATACAATTCATTCACAATAAAGTAGAAACAATTATAGAAAACCAGAAAAAAGAAAGTAAGATTTCAAGATTAGTGTCTTATCTTTTTGTGATACATTCAAATAGTTTTTATCATTATTAGCTAGTTCAGTAGTGTCATCTAGTATTATCCATATAGTATCTATACAAGTTAATCAATTTTTTTTATTTATCTAGATGCCAGATTATCCAAAAAACGACAGAACACAACAGATATGTGAAAATCAGATCAAGAGTTAGATCCAGAATTTATTTTTCATTAATATCACTTTCGTCACTGTTATATTGATCTAATTATTTTGTAAGTAAGAGCTGGATCATATCAAATTAATAATTTTAATTTAAGTAAATATTGTAAAATTTTGTTAGATATAGTAAAATAAATGTAATAATAGTATTAGACCATGTAGGTGATGAGACGCTTGCATTGTCCATAAATTAACTGGCGAATTTGAATGTTGATCACGGGTTGTGGAGGGGTATATATTATGCACACATATATATACCAAGTCATTACAGGGTAACCAGATTCGGATATTTAAATAAAAAATATAAAAATGTTGGCAGCAAAATGAAAAATGCAAAATTTAAAATAAAAAAAAATTCATGTTGTTAACACGCTTCCCCTCTTTTCCACAATTATGCTACTTTTCGATAAACTTGATATCTAAGATTAAAAAATACGAATTTTATTTCCATATATAATTAATATAGTATAAATGTATAATAATAATAATAATGGCAAAGATTAGATAAACAAAGCTTAACAGAAAACTAAATGTGATTATTTCACAATACCACCATAATATTAAATTATACCCTATTTAATTCTATAAAATGTCAATCTTAAAAATACTTGGAAAAAATTAAAATATAAAGTTATTTTATAATTCATACCAAACCATTCAATGAATTTATGAACATCTGTTAGTCTTTTGTCAGAGAAGAGAATGTGAATTTCATAATTTTAGGGAAAAACCCAGTGAGTAATAACGCCGACGATCAACCGATACAAATAGCAGAGTCAACCGAGGTATCTATTAGCACGTGAATTAAACGCGTAAACCCGGTGAAATACGACAAATCAGGATTTCCTATTATTTCCGTGGTGCCAAAATGAAAACGCCAAACCTTTACATCGATTGGGATCTTCATTAGCATTTGGGATACAATCGACTGCGTTATAGATGAGATTACATGGTTATTATTTTGTTGGCTGCGGTGGCGTGATTGATAATAGACAACGCGCGAGAAGACTCCTCCGTTGACTTCTTTTTGCATAGAATGTTTGTGGGCGTTATTACTCACTATTGATGAGCGAGGCAATTGCGTAGGTTCAACCGAGTGGTTTACTTTTTCCACATTCTCATTAGTGCATGACAGGATTTTTTTTTCTGACTTTTCCTACTTTGACTCGGTCGGAAGTCTAACTTCGGCCCAATAGTTGTATTCATACCGATTGTATTTGTCGGCGGCACTTGATTGGACTTTGGATGTTATCGGACCGATGGCTTAATGGAATCTATTTACACCCTTTTCGACCCTGGCTACCCGGTTAGTTTTCTCCGTCACTTTATTTCCGTTGTCAGAAACGCGTTGTCTGATTGCACTCATCGGTTGGTAATAATTCGACGCGATACATTTCGTCTGCAGCCTGTTTTTCATTAGATATCTAGGCTGTCTTCTAGTGATTCTATGTGCACTCCATGAGTGCATAATGTGAGGGTGACGGCCTTCGTTTGTCACTGGGTACCGTTTCGGTTGACGGGGTTGCGTTGGTCAAAATATTCGTCATTTTTTTTTTTTATATATAATGCCTAGACCTGGGAATATACGACAAATACACGTTTAATATAAAACTCTAGATTATTTTTAATTGTTTCAGGATTTTTTAAACTAGGTTATTACATATTTCTCTAAGTTTTTTAAAATTATATATTTCAATTTTCACAGACAATTATCATTGTTAAACATTTTAGATTTCAGATAATTAGCGATATAATATAATTTTCCTTCGTTTGCCTAGAAACTAAAGCAGTTATTTATCGATTATTTTTTGTTTATTTAAATTTGTTGAACCGAGATTTATTTTATGTTATTGTTTTTTTTTTTAAAATACGTGTCTGTTTAGTTTTGTTTTTTCCTTTTTGCGTCCTTCATGGACACCGCTGGATATCGCGAAAACGCCCGCCAGATCGACAAACATGTCCGATCCGGCCGCAACAAGATGATGAATATTTTGACCACCGATGGCACAAAATCGTCATCCGTGACTGTATCGAGTGACACACCAAGACCGGACTCCTCGCATTATGAATTGATAGTTTGCACGTAAAATCACCAGGCTTCAGCTCAAATACATTACGAAAAACAACAGGCTGCCCACGAAATATATCGTGTCAAACTTTTACAGGCAAATAAATGTGATCATTCAACGACTTGCCTACATCGGAGTCCAAGTAAAGGATACGAACAACTAGGTAGCCCCGGTCGATAAGTATGACCAAGGACTCTATCTGACCGTCGGTCCGTTGTTAACAGAGGTCCAATCAAGTATCGTCGATCAATACAAACGGTATGTATACAATTATTGGGCCGACCTTGGAGTTTCGACCAAGTCCAATTGGGATCATTCAGAAAAAGAAATCTTTTCATGCACTAATTGAATTTGGAAGAAGCAAACGACTCTTTCGACCCTTCTTAATTGTCACGCGGATCGTCGGTGAGTAATAACACCGACGATCAACCGATACAAATAGCAGAGTCAACCGAGGTATCTATTAGCACGTGAATTAAACGCGTAAACCCGGTGAAATACGACAAATCAGGATTTCCTATTATTTCCGTGGTGCCAAAATGAAAACGCCAAACCTTTACATCGATTTGATCTTCATTGGCATCTGGGATACAATCGACTGAGTTATAGATGAGATTACATGGTTATTATTTTGTTGGCTGCGGTCGCGTGATTGATAATAGACAACGCGCGAGAAGACTCCTCCGTTGACTTCTTTTTGCATAGAATGTTTGTGGGCGTTATTACTCACTATTGATGAGCGAGGCAATTGCGTAGGTTAAACCGAGTGGTTTACTTTTTCCACATTCTCATTAGTGCATGACAGGATTTTTTTTTCTGACTTTTCCTACTTTGACTCGGTCGGAAGTCTAACTTCGGCCCAATAGTTGTATTCATACCGATTGTATTTGTCGGCGGCACTTGATTGGACTTTGGATGTTATCGGACCGATGGATTAATGGAATCTATTTACACCCTTTTCGACCCTGGCTACCCGGTTAGTTTTCTCCGTCACTTTATTTCCGTTGTCAGAAACGCGTTGTCTGATTGCACTCATCGGTTGGTAATAATTCGACGCGATACATTTCGTCTGCAGCCTGTTTTTCATTAGATATCTAGGCTGTCTTCTAGTGATTCTATGTGCACTCCATGAGTGCATAATGTGAGGGTGACGGCCTTCGTTTGTCACTGGGTACCGTTTCGGTTGACGGGGTTGCGTTGGTCAAAATATTCGTCATTTTTTTTTTTTATATATAATGCCTAGACCTGGGAATATACGACAAATACACGTTTAATATAAAACTCTAGATTATTTTTAATTGTTTCAGGATTTTTTAAACTAGGTTATTACATATTTCTCTAAGTTTTTTAAAAATATATATTTCAATTTTCACAGACAATTATCATTGTTAAACATTTTAGATTTCAGATTATTAGCGATATAATATAATTTTCCTTCGTTTGCCTAGAAACTAAAGCAGTTATTTATCGATTATTTTTTGTTTATTTAAATTTGTCGAACCGAGATTTATTTTATGTTATTGTTTTTTTTTTTTAAAATACGTGTCGGTTTAGTTTTGTGTTTTCCTTTTTGCGTCCTTCATGGACACCGCTGGATATCGCGAAAACGTCCGCCAGATCGACAAACATGTCCGATCCGGCCGCAACAAGATGATGAATATTTTGACCACCGATGGCACAAAATCGTCATCCGTGACTGTATCGAGTGACACACCAAGACCGGACTCCTCGCATTATGAATTGATAGTTTGCACGTAAAATCACCAGGCTTCAGCTCAAATACATTACGAAAAACAACAGGCTGCCCACGAAATATATCGTGTCAAACTTTTACAGGCAAATAAATGTGATCATTCAACGACTTGCCTACATCGGAGTCCAAGTAAAGGATACGAACAACTAGGTAGCCCCGGTCGATAAGTATGACCAAGGACTCTATCTGACCGTCGGTCCGTTGTTAACAGAGGTCCAATCAAGTATCGTCGATCAATACAAACGGTATGTATACAATTATTGGGCCGACCTTGGAGTTTCGACCAAGTCCAATTGGGATCATTCAGAAAAAGAAATCTTTTCATGCACTAATTGAATTTGGAAGAAGCAAACGACTCTTTCGACCCTTCTTAATTGTCACGCGGATCGTCGGTGAGTAATAACACCGACGATCAACCGATACAAATAGCAGAGTCAACCGAGGTATCTATTAGCACGTGAATTAAACGCGTAAACCCGGTGAAATACGACAAATCAGGATTTCCTATTATTTCCGTGGTGCCAAAATGAAAACGCCAAACCTTTACATCGATTTGATCTTCATTGGCATCTGGGATACAATCGACTGAGTTATAGATGAGATTACATGGTTATTATTTTGTTGGCTGCGGTCGCGTGATTGATAATAGACAACGCGCGAGAAGACTCCTCCGTTGACTTCTTTTTGCATAGAATGTTTGTGGGCGTTATTACTCACTATTGATGAGCGAGGCAATTGCGTAGGTTAAACCGAGTGGTTTACTTTTTCCACATTCTCATTAGTGCATGACAGGATTTTTTTTTCTGACTTTTCCTACTTTGACTCGGTCGGAAGTCTAACTTCGGCCCAATAGTTGTATTCATACCGATTGTATTTGTCGGCGGCACTTGATTGGACTTTGGATGTTATCGGACCGATGGCTTAATGGAATCTATTTACACCCTTTTCGACCCTGGCTACCCGGTTAGTTTTCTCCGTCACTTTATTTCCGTTGTCAGAAACGCGTTGTCTGATTGCACTCATCGGTTGGTAATAATTCGACGCGATACATTTCGTCTGCAGCCTGTTTTTCATTAGATATCTAGGCTGTCTTCTAGTGATTCTATGTGCACTCCATGAGTGCATAATGTGAGGGTGACGGCCTTCGTTTGTCACTGGGTACCGTTTCGGTTGACGGGGTTGCGTTGGTCAAAATATTCGTCATTTTTTTTTTTTATATATAATGCCTAGACCTGGGAATATACGACAAATACACGTTTAATATAAAACTCTAGATTATTTTTAATTGTTTCAGGATTTTTTAAACTAGGTTATTACATATTTCTCTAAGTTTTTTAAAAATATATATTTCAATTTTCACAGACAATTATCATTGTTAAACATTTTAGATTTCAGATTATTAGCGATATAATATAATTTTCCTTCGTTTGCCTAGAAACTAAAGCAGTTATTTATCGATTATTTTTTGTTTATTTAAATTTGTCGAACCGAGATTTATTTTATGTTATTGTTTTTTTTTTTTAAAATACGTGTCGGTTTAGTTTTGTGTTTTCCTTTTTGCGTCCTTCATGGACACCGCTGGATATCGCGAAAACGTCCGCCAGATCGACAAACATGTCCGATCCGGCCGCAACAAGATGATGAATATTTTGACCACCGATGGCACAAAATCGTCAACCGTAACTGTATCGAGTGACACACCAAGACCGGACTCCTCGCATTGTGAATTGATAGTTTGCACGTAAAATCACCAGGCTTCAGCTCAAATACATTACGAAAAACAACAGGCTGCCCACGAAATATATCGTGTCAAACTTTTACAGGCAAATGAATGTGATCATTCAACGACATGCCTACATCGGAGACCAAGTGAAGGATACGAACAACTAGGAAGCCCCGGTCGATAAGTATGACCAAGGACTCTATCTGGCCGTCGGTCCGTTGTCAACAGAGGTCCAATCAAGTATCGTCGACCAATACAAACGGTATGTATACAATTATTGGGCCGACCTTGGAGTTTCGACCAAGTCCAATTGGGATCATTCAGAAAAAGAAATCTTTTCATGCACTAATTGAATTTGGAAGAAGCAAACGACTCTTTCGACCCTTCTTAATTGTCACGCGGATCGTCGGTGAGTAATAACGCCGACGATCAACCGATACAAATAGCAGAGTCAACCGAGGTATCTATTAGCACGTGAATTAAACGCGTAAACCCGGTGAAATACGACAAATCAGGATTTCCTATTATTTCCGTGGTGCCAAAATGAAAACGCCAAACCTTTACATCGATTTGATCTTCATTGGCATCTGGGATACAATCGACTGAGTTATAGATGAGATTACATGGTTATTATTTTGTTGGCTGCGGTCGCGTGATTGATAATAGACAACGCGCGAGAAGACTCCTCCGTTGACTTCTTTTTGCATAGAATGTTTGTGGGCGTTATTACTCACTATTGATGAGCAAGGCAATTGCGTAGGTTCATCCGAGTGGTTTACTTTTTCCACATTCTCATTAGTGCATGACAGGATTTTTTTTTCTGACTTTTCCTACTTTGACTCGGTCGGAAGTCTAACTTCGGCCCAATAGTTGTATTCATACCGATTGTATTTGTCGGCGGCACTTGATTGGACTTTGGATGTTATCGGACCGATGGCTTAATGGAATCTATTTACACCCTTTTCGACCCTGGCTACCCGGTTAGTTTTCTCCGTCACTTTATTTCCGTTGTCAGAAACGCGTTGTCTGATTGCACTCATCGGTTGGTAATAATTCGACGCGATACATTTCGTCTGCAGCCTGTTTTTCATTAGATATCTAGGCTGTCTTCTAGTGATTCTATGTGCACTCCATGAGTGCATAATGTGAGGGTGACGGCCTTCGTTTGTCACTGGGTACCGTTTCGGTTGACGGGGTTGCGTTGGTCGAAATTTTCGTCATTTTTTTTTTTTTATATATAATGCCTAGACCTGGGAATATACGACAAATACACGTTTAATATAAAACTCTAGATTATTTTTAATTGTTTCAGGATTTTTTAAACTAGGTTATTACATATTTCTCTAAGTTTTTTAAAAATATATATTTCAATTTTCACAGACAATTATCATTGTTAAACATTTTAGATTTCAGATTATTAGCGATATAATATAATTTTCCTTCGTTTGCCTAGAAACTACAGCAGTTATTTATCGATTATTTTTTGTTTATTTAAATTTGTCGAACCGAGATTTATTTTATGTTATTGTTTTTTTTTTTAAAATACGTGTCGGTTTAGTTTTGTGTTTTCCTTTTTGCGTCCTTCATGGACACCGCTGGATATCGCGAAAACGTCCGCCAGATCGACAAACATGTCCGATCCGGCCGCAACAAGATGATGAATATTTTGACCACCGATGGCACAAAATCGTCAACCGTAACTGTATCGAGTGACACACCAAGACCGGACTCCTCGCATTGTGAATTGATAGTTTGCACGTAAAATCACCAGGCTTCAGCTCAAATACATTACGAAAAACAACAGGCTGCCCACGAAATATATCGTGTCAAACTTTTACAGGCAAATGAATGTGATCATTCAACGACTTGCCTACATCGGAGACCAAGTGAAGGATACGAACAACTAGGAAGCCCCGGTCTATAAGTATGACCAAGGACTCTATCTGGCCGTCGGTCCGTTGTCAACAGAGGTCCAATCAAGTATCGTCGACCAATACAAACGGTATGTATACAATTATTGGGCCGACCTTGGAGTTTCGACCAAGTCCAATTGGGATCATTCAGAAAAAGAAATCTTTTCATGCACTAATTGAATTTGGAAGAAGCAAACGACTCTTTCGACCCTTCTTAATTGTCACGCGGATCGTCGGTGAATAATAACGCCGACGATCAACCGATACAAATAGCAGAGTCAACCGAGGTATCTATTAGCACGTGAATTAAACGCGTAAACCCGGTGAAATACGACAAATCAGGATTTCCTATTATTTCCGTGGTGCCAAAATGAAAACGCCAAACCTTTACATCGATTTGATCTTCATTGGCATCTGGGATACAATCGACTGAGTTATAGATGAGATTACATAGTTATTATTTTGTTGGCTGCGGTCGCGTGTTTGATAATAGACAACGCGCGAGAAGACTCCTCCGTTGACTTCTTTTTGCATAGAATGTTTGTGGGCGTTATTACTCACTATTGATGAGCGAGGCAATTGCGTAGTTTCAACCGAGTGGTTTACTTTTTCCACATTCTCATTAGTGCATGACAGGATTTTTTTTTCTGACTTTTCCTACTTTGACTCGGTCGGAAGTCTAACTTCGGCCCAATAGTTGTATTCATACCGATTGTATTTGTCGGCGGCACTTGATTGGACTTCGGATGTCATCGGACCGATGGCTTAATGGAATCTATTTACACCCTTTTCGACCCTGGCTACCCGGTTAGTTTTCTCCGTCACTTTATTTCCGTTGTCAGTAACGCGTTGTCTGATTGCAATCATCGGTTGGTAATAATTCGACGCGATACATTTCGTCTGCAGCCTGTTTTTCATTAGATATCTAGGCTGTCTTCTAGTGATTCTTTGTGCACTCCATGAGTGCATAATGTTTGGGTGACGGCCTTCGTTTGTCACTGGGTACAGTTTCGGTTGACAGGGTTGCGTTGGTCGAAATTTTCGTCATTTTCTTTTTTTTTATATAATGCCTAGACCTGGGAAAATACGACAAATACACGTTTAATATAAACCTCTAGATTATTTTCAATTGTTTCAGGATTTTTTTAATTAGGTTTTTACATATTTCTATAAGTTTTTTAAAAATATATATTTCAATTTTCACAGACAATTATCATTGTTAAACATTTTAGATTTCAGATTATTAGCGATATAATATAATTTTCCTTCGTTTGCCTAGAAACTACAGCAGTTATTTATCGATTATTTTTTGTTTATTTAAATTTGTCGAACCGAGATTTATTTTATGTTATTGTTTATTTTTTTAAAATACGTGTCGGTTTAGTTTTGTTTTTTCCTTTTTGCGTCCTTCATGGACACCGCTGGATATCGCGAAAACGTCTGCCAGATCGACAAACATGTCCGATCCGGCTGCAACAAGATGATAAATATTTTGACCACCGATGGCACAAAATCGTCAACCGTGACTGTATCGAGTGACACACCAAGACCGTCCTCCTCGCATTGTGAGTTGATAGCTTGCACGTAAAGTCACCAGGGTTCAGCTCAAATACATTACGAAATACAACAGGCTGCCCACGAAATATATCCTGTCAAACTTTTACCGGCAAATAAATGTGATCATTCAACGACTTGCCTACAACGGTGACCAAGTAAAGGATACGAACAACTTGGTAGCCCCGGTCGATAAGTATGACCAAGCACTCTATCTGGCCGTCAGTCCGTTGTCAACTGAGGTCCAATCAAGTATCGTCGACCAAAACAAACGGTATGTATACAATTATTCGGCCGACCTTGGAGTTTCGACCAAGTCCAATTGGGATCATTCAGAAAAAGAAATCTTTTCATGCACTTATTGAATTTGGAAGAAGCAATCGACTCTTTCGACCGTTCTTAATTGTCACGTGGATCGTCGGTGAGTTATAACGCCGACGAACAGCCGATACAAATAGCAGAGTCAACCGAGGTATCTATTCGCACGTGAATTAAATGCGTAGACCCGGTGAAATACGACAAATCAGGATTTCCTATTGTTTCCAGGGTGTCAAAAATAAAACACCAAACCTTTACATCGATTGGGATCTTCATTGGCATCTGGGATACAATCGACTGCGTTATAGATGAGATTACATTGTTATAATTTTGTTGGCTGCGCGTCGGCGTGATTGACTATAGAAAACGCGCGAGAAGACTCCTCGGTTGACTACTTTTTGCATAAAATGTTTGTGGGCGTTATTACTCACTATTGATGAGCGAGGCAATTGCGTAGGTTCAACCGAGTGGTTTACTTTTTCCACATTCTCATTAGTGCATGACAGGATTTTTTTTTCTGACTTTTCCTACTTTGACTCGGTCGGAAGTCTAACTTCGGCCCAATAGTTGTATTCATATCGTTTGTATTTGTCGGCGGCACTTGAATGGTCTTCGGATGTCATCGGACCGATGGCTTAATGGAATCTATGTACGCCCTTTTCGACCCCGGCTACCCGGTTATTCCTGTCCGTCACTTTATTTCCGTTGTCAGTAAGTCGTTATCTGATTGCACTCATCGGTTGGTAATAATTCGACGCGATACATTTCGTCTGCAGCCTGTTTTTCATTAGATATCTAGGCTGTCTTCTGATGATTCTTTGTGCACTCCATTAGTGCATAATGTGAGGGTGACGGCCTTCGTTTGTCACTGGGTACAGTTTCGGTTGACGGGGTTGCGTTGGTCGAAATATTCAACATTTCTTTGTTTATATATAATGCCTAGACCTGGCAAAATACTACAAATACATGATTTTATAGTATTTCCGTTGTCCCAAAATAAAACTAGAGCCTTTTAATTGAGTGAATTTTTCACTACGGCATGTATTAATCTTTGACCTAATATTCTCACATGAGTTTTTTATTTCTCTCTAGATGTTAAAAGATAATTGTTATTCATAAAAATCGAAAAACATTTATTATCATTATTCAATTATTATTATTTTTATTATTATTATTATTATTTTATTATTATTATTAATTTAATGTGCTATCATAAAGTTTTTGTAACTGAGAAAACCTTAAATATTAATATCATCGATTTATACAAAAATGTATGTATTATTTACGGTTCTTATGTTCATTTATTTTTAATTCTCTAATTTTTGTAAAACCCTTTAATCGATAAAATAGTATATATATAAACATTTTACATTGAATCGTTTTTTTATCGGATATTCGTTTATTTTTATAGTACGCGTTTAAGATTATGTATTACTATGCATAAGGAGGAGTCGAGTCTAATAAACTTCCTGTAAATAAAACTAGGTTGATTTATTATCGTGTATCGACTATTTATATTAAAAATATTGTATAAAAATTAATAAATGAAGATTCTTCCGGTTGTATTAGTTCATTATATCGATTTTTTCCGTAGATATATTATAGAAAATAGTTATTTTATAAGTCTACGATTTTGTCCGATAATCTATGGTCAACGTATATATTTTACAGAACTATTTAATACACTTGGAAAAAGTAATAAATTACAAGCTCGTTAATAAATGTACAGATTGTCTTTTTTTATGCTCCCCGGGCTTTAATACTACTTTGGTTAATAGTATTGTTTGTAGTACACATTACATTATTTGTAGAATAACTGATTTTAGATCTGGTCAAATTGTTTTTTTTTTTTTTTTTTATATTATATGTTCAATTATATTATGAAATGTGTTTAATTCTTTTAAATCGCCATATTTAGAATAAATTTAGATATTTAAATTTGTGTTCCAATTTTAGATGTATAAGTTTTTGTAATAAATATAAATAATATTTTAGTTATATTGTTGTTTTTATTTATTTAATATTTAATTTTTTGTTCTTATATGTCCTATATTATGTTGTTATTCCCTTGTAGCGTCTTTTAGAATGTTATATTTAGTTGCTCAGGGTAAATATTTACCTTTCAGTAAGAATTAATTATTTTTCGTTATGATTTTAATATCAATGATTTATTTTTCTTGGTTGTGATTGTAATTTATTTTAAGAAACAAATAGTGTAATTGGATTCAATTGGTTACGTTTTGTAGCCGATATATATATATATATACATGAAATAAAATAAAAACAAAGAGTTTAATAAAAATATAATAAAAGTGAACGCTCCAAATGGTCGTTTCAGAAATAAGCGTAGATAAACAGTCATTACGGGCGTGAGGCCCCCCTTATTGACCATATTGACCATATCAAATTCGATCATTTGTAATGTTTTTTAAAGAGATTTCTTATTTTACATATATATACAAAATTAATGAAAAATGTTTTAATTGTGTCGAAATGTTGGTAGTGTTTTATAATACTAGTATAGTATGGTCACCCACATTTAATACAGTTTTGATAGTTTATGTATATAAATAATCTTTTTCTAGTGTAATTAGTTAATATTCCGTTTTATACCAGGTTCACTGATTTAATTAAATATAATAAATTAATAATGATAATCATCAAGTGTTTAACAAAACGTGAATGATATAAATTAATTTTTAAATTTTTAAATGGTCAAATCATTATTATAAATTAAACATTTTTATAATTTGCCAATTTCGAAAATTGGTAACATTTATACTGTCACATAATATTTGATAAGTAGTGAAATCATTTTTTTTTTCCTTTCATAGGTAGGTATACAATAAATTCACATATGAATATAATATTCAAACAATAGAGCTTTGAAATATATTCAAGTTTTTATTTTTTTACAATTTCCAGTAAAATAGAATTACATTATTATTTTTAACGACAAATTATTATTCTAGTTGAGAATCTAAAGAATATAAAATGTTTTCATACTTGTTTCTCTCGCGGAATTGTCATAAATTAAACAATTCAAATAGATCGAAAATGTGTTTATTTTATATAAGAGTTACATTGTCACTGAGATTTTTTTTTTTTTATTAACTTATACAAATATAATAAATTTGTACAGTTAGTATTTATTTGATTCAAGAATTAATCAAAACATAACATCCTATAAATAATAATTTGCTATTTAATGTCTCAGGTCGCATACCTCTAGGAAGCAATATAAATGTACGACTATAGTAGAAAAGTTATAAAAAATGAAAAATATATTGACAAACAATAGTGATCTAATTGTTAACCGATAACTTAATCTTAGTTAACCCTTACATTGTATAAACTGGTTCATCAGTCGACCAGATAATTTAAGGTAAAAATTTATTAAAAAACTACAGATCGTGTATGATCGTTGACAATAATTTGACTTTTACCAGTTATTCATCAGACTAGAAACAGGTAAAAATATTAATAATTAAAAGTTAAAATTACATGTTTAATGACTATCATCAAGTTTAAAAAATTAAAATATAAAAGGTGAACACGTGAATAAATAACAAAATACAAAAAAATAATTACTATGCGAATATTTTTTTATATAATTATTACATGCAGAAAATTTAATAGTTATTATAATTTTACTATAACAATACAATAAAAATAAAAAAATAAATTATCATCTATAGAGATGTATGAAAACACATTGAGAGTATTATTTACTTACAACATATACAGTAATAAAATTATTTTATAAATATGTATTACAAAAATATTTTGTATTAAGGTAATCCGAATTATGTACTCAGAAAGAACTTAACAATTCTAAAAAAAAATTATGTATTACTAATTTTTCTGTCTTTATACAAGCCAATTATTTATTGCGGAGATTACTTCATACACAAGAAATAATGGGTCACATTCTCGTCCCATAGTTCCATTCGTAAAGTACTTAGTTTATTAATTGTTTAATTATTTAACCTATGTAATTTATAAAATTAATACTTATTTCAACTAGAATTGAAAAAACATAAAACACTGGCAATCATAATAATAATATATAGGCCACCGGTAGTCAATACTATATTTTTTAACAAATTAGAAACATTATACTAAACACATCAATTTCACAAAATTGGGGTGCGGCTAAACCATCAAATTTAAACATAATACAAAGATTTCAATCGATTACCTTACGCATGATAACCAAGGCCCCCTTTTATGTATCCAATCACACACTCCACACTGAACTAAATATTAAAACTATCTCAGAAATGTCGTCAATTATACATAAACGTTATCGGTTACGACTAGAGAACCACCCCAATCCGCTAATCGCAGCACTTAACGCATAAACAATCCCTGGGAATCCCCAAAGAAGACTTAAGAGAAGATGGTGCCGTGACCTAAACTCTTGATCTCAAAAAAAAAAAAAAAAAAAAAAAAATTAATATATTTAACATAACATTAAAACATTAAACCAATATAGTGTAATCGCTGGGTTACTTCTTTTATCAAGAAAGTCATGTCAATTTATTATAGCCCATATTCTTATTGTAAAAATAATTTACAGATTGTATATTTTCTATTAAAAAACCAAAAAAAAAAAACATTAAATTATGGTTCAATTAATACACACCTAAAGTGTTGGGTAAATATATAATAATCTGTCATTTAGTCAACAAATCTTCAACATAAACTTAATATATAACATTTAAAATTCAACACAAAGTAAATGTTTTTACAATAATATCACGCTGTGTAGGTAATTAATTTTCAGAAAAATCAAACAATTTATTTTACACATTTAAAAAAATTAATTTAATAATACTGAATACCAAAAAAAGTGTTTGGTAATACTAATAAATGTATATTCTATCAACTCCGTAAAATCATCAGGCCATCTAGAAAATTCTCACTCCACCAGTCCACAATTTTAAGTTAGGGGAATTAAATGTATAATCGTAAAAAACGGAAAAAATGTTTGGATATATTAATATATTTTAAATTGATAATTGTATTGATTAATAACTAGAAAATTAATCATGTTTTTCGACTCAAATTGTAAATTTTTCAAGTGCAAATAATTTGTATTTGCATATATTAAAAAATAGCAAAATGCCGGTAGTTTGGTTGATTCAAAAGTTACGAAAGCGTATTACTCCAAAATTAAAATTAAAAAATTGATATAACATCTGTGCTACGAATAAATAAATAACTCCAGAGTCGTTTTATCTAAAGTGACTTAACCTACTTATCGTCTACCATCCAGATAAATACGCATAGTTATTATGTTTTATCTATGTAGATACGAATATATTCTTATCAATCTAAATATCGTCAACGCATAACAAATCGTTTTATTCTTATCATTAAAAAAATATAATAGTTTGGTAGTAGACGACATCTTTTTATTTTTTATTCTTTGCGATACATACGTTTTTTATTGTTTGTTATTACACAATTGTAATTTTCATCACTCGATTGAACAACCGTTTATCGTTATTTGAAAGTACGAGATAAAATAATATTTGTATATCATGGAACGTCCAGCGGATGAATCTATTGTTAAGAAGATTCCTTTAAACAAACCAGAGCAAACACCTACGAAAGAAGACCCAGATGCACCCGAAACTTCAAATGTTGCATCTACTCAGTTTGTTGGTTAGTGTTACCTATTGGTTAATTATTTTAATTATTAATTGATTTTAATATGTCATATTTAGGTTTCAGATGTAAAATACTATCTTTATGGAAACGTTTCAAAGCCAAAATCATCGATTTCATTCTGTTGGCTTTTATAAAATTTGTGCTGGCTATCATTGTACATATAACATTTGGCATGTAAGAATGTTATGTATAAATAAACCCCACAATGTTTAATACCCGCTTAATTTAATGGAGAATAGCAAACCATTTGTTCTCCTAACAGGTTGCATTGTGAATTGATACATACTGAAAACAATTATTTCTAATTTTATAATTAAATTAATTAAAAGACTATTGATTAAAGATTATTCCAATTAATAAAATCTAACATAATCTAAATCTACTCTATACTATCCCTTTTTTAATAAACATAATTGTTGGTACTTTATTATTGCTAATTTACTTATGTATTTGTTTAATTATTTTTTTTTTTTAGAGATAAAACCACTTACAACGCCATTTTACTGCAGGAAAATTTTAATATGACTTATTTCACAGTAATAGAATTTATATATAAAATATTTCTTGTAGAGGTTTTACATCGAATAATTGATTGTTTAAATAGGGTAATTTTAATTTAAATTGTCTTACATAATTGTAGTCATATTTGATATAACTTGCTAATAATGACAATTTTTTGTTTAGAAATTTTGGTTACAAAGCAGTACATTATTTCATGTTGGAGGAACTATAGGTAAAACCCAGTTAGGTCTAACAGTTGTATGGCTCATAGTGATATATTATACAGGGTCAGCCAAATGAAAAATTAAAGAAAACAAATGTATCTAGTTTCTCAACACTTAAAATATTTTATACTTAATACACACCATAAAAGAGTTTAGTAATAGGTTTTGTGTCATTTAATATACCATATAAAACATTTAGACTTATTTGACACATTGTACATTTTTGTTTAAATTTATGTAGATGTTATTAGTATGTCATTGCAAAATATCCCATATCTCCATAAAAAACAATATTGAGTTATGGATATTACATTGTATAGAAAAGAGTAACGAATAATCTAGTGTAAATACAATGCAATGAGAATTAAATAATTATTGCATATATCACGCTAATTGATTTTATAATTAGTTTGTTATGCATCCTGCAAAAATTTACTTTTTAGAGATACATGATATTAGTTCTGCAATGATGATACTTTAAATTATTATTTCATTATTTAGACTATGTGTCAGTTATCATGTAATATTTAAGTTTTAACTACAAGTATGTATGTAACTATTTTTAAACTAAATAAATGCATATAATATAATACACTTTCATTACATATTATGTTTACATGAATTTGATCATACAAATGTTAAGACTATTATATACAGACAATTTTGATTGTCCCATTGAGTGCTTGTGTATGTTCCACTATGCATAGTAATTTATTCTCATTGGTTTTTATTTTAAATATTTTCCTTTTTTTCTTGTTTTTACATAGGGCCCGGGTGTTTAAAAATCGAAATATGAGTAATAAAAAAAAAAAACAATACTAATAAAAAGTTACAACTACATGTTTAATGGCCATCATCAAATTACTTAAATGATTAGTAAATACAAATAAAATGTAAAAACGAAAATAAAGTATTGATAACAAAATACAAAAACGTAGTTATATAACTATGAATATTTACAATTTACTTGGTTTACGCCTTCATTAAAGGCAGCTGCTTTTACATGTGAAGAAGGTGAAACTGCCTAACCTTATCATTTACGGCGTGACTAAAACAACACATACTATTAATTTTGTACATATAAATATATTAAATATACATGTTATGTAATTGCTATGTGAATATTTATTTTAATAACTATTACACCCAGTAAATTTAATAATTGTTAATATATTATTATAATTACACATTAAAAGTCTATAAATAAAATAAAATTTTAGATCTGTAGATCTAAATAAACACATTATGATTATTATTTACTTACAATATATACTGTACTAAATTTTTTTTATAATTAGGATAACCAACAAATTTGTATTAAGATAATCCGAACTAAGAATTCAGAAAGCACTTAACAATACTAAAAGATAAAATTATGTATGACTAATTTTTTGTTTTTGTAAAAACCAAATATTTTATGTGGAAATTACTTCATACACAATAAAGAATGGGTCACATTCCCTCTACCAAGTTCTGTCCATAAGTAAAAGTAAGTTTAAATATTTTATAAAATAAATTCATTTCTCAACTACAATTGAAAAAAAAAAAAACATTAAACACTGGTTATAATAATAATAATAATAAATAAGCTAATAATAGATAATATTATATTTTTCAACAAATTCAAAACACTATTAAATGAACACATCAATTTCTACAAGATATTATTAGATAAATAAATATATTAATTCTCAGAAATTATTTAACATTTAATTGTAGTAAAACTTATAACCACCTACAGTGTTAGATAAATATAAAATATTCTGTACTTAGTCAATAAATGTCTAAATTATAATAAATATATAACATTTAAAATTTAAAAATGACTAAATAATTTTATTAATATAATTATACTGTGTAGGTATTAGTTGACATAATAAACCAACAATTTATTTTACAAATATAAAAAAAAAAATTATATAAATTTAATTTATACTACTAAATAGTTAATTTTTTAAATGTCAAATTTAAAATAATACATAATTGTTTAATCAAGATAGTCATTTAAACATTCATTTTTAAATATATATGTAAATATTAATTAAATATAGATTTATTATTTACAGTGTATATCTACAATCATGATACAATATTATTTTAAAATTAATTTTTCATACTAAAATGATTGATGGAATTTTAAAATTAAATTGTAATAAAAATTAATTAAGTATTCAAATTGTATTTAAACAGTTCTAAAAAGTCTATAACAGTTGGTAGAAGAAAATTATAAAAACACCAAGATGTCTTTTTGATGATTGGATAATAATAGTTAAAACACTGTTAAGCATTCAGACATAGAATAGTATAGGACGTAGACCACCATATTCCAATTCAAAGGAAAGCATTAGTATTAGCGAGTTGGCCACTTTGTTATAATATAGACTTTCTAGTGGGCATACCTATAAAAAACAAAACAGATATATATATATATATGATCAAAAAAACTGTTTATGAAAAATAGTCAACATGATAATAATATTACAAACTGTCACCTATATGTTCACATCATATAATGTAAAGGTTGTATTTATGTCTATGGTAGTAAATAATTTATAGAGTTTGATGTGTAAGGGAAAATTACATATTAATTGGTTGATGAATAAAATTAACTTTAAACTAATAATCCAATTAATGTTAGATAAAACAATGGAGGTTCACATTGTATACACAGAGCTGTCAATAACAGGATACCATCAGATTCCTTTTAAAAATTTGATGTTTATCAAAAGCCTGTATGTACACAAGGTAAATGCACAGCCAACATCTTTGAATTTGTATATGATTTGAACTTCGACTTTATCCCGCCATTACAGTCATTGAATTCTAAAAATTGAATAAAATGAATACAATTTAAATAAAGTAAAAAAAACCTGTAATGTAGAATTCTACTTATAGTTTAATAATTAACACACTTATGTTGTTATATTTTAAAATGTTAAAAGAATAAGTGTTCAGTCTCATACAGAATGACATTCATAAAATAAAAAAGTTCCCATACCACATTGCAAGTCGTTATTATATTAGATAAACATTGTATTTCAGTGGTTTTGATAATTAAAAAAAAAAATAATAATAATAATAGCTAGATTTTAAAATAATATATTGTCAAGTAAAAATAAAGTAGATAAGTTCCTATACCATGATGTGAATCATTACCATATTACATAGACATTTGGATCTGATTTAAAAATTAAATAAAAAAATTTATTTAACATTGGATTTTAATAGTTATTATAATTTAAAAAATTATAATAATAATATTTAGATTTTAATATTATTTATTGTTAAGTAAAAATTAATTTAAAATACAAGTAAAGCTAGTGTTACCAATAGGTGACTACTTCCATCACATTATCATAAAACTTTGATTAATAGACTGGTGTAAGTGCTTTCCACTAGCTAGGCCAGTCACCAGTTGTTTTCTATTATCATCTTTTGATGATTATTAATTTTTCATAGTGTCACCTGTAAAAGGAAATAAAAAATAAATATTTAATGAACTGAGTACTGAATTGTTTTTATATTTATAGCACACTCGAAATTATATAATTTGTGTTAGTAAGTGCCTAAATATTAATAATTTTGTATTTAAAGGGTACCACCCATTAAAATTTAATAAATAAATAATTATATATCAAACAGATAAAGATAAACAATACAATTTTAGTTAGAATGTATTGTTGGATTATAATTGTAAACAAAATTACATTTAGTGTAAAACGTGTAATATTGCAAATATATTTTTATATTTTTTATAGTAAACAAAATATTGTTGTGATATAGTCATTTGAAATCTAAACTATGTCAGTACTAGTATTTGTATAAATCTTGTTAAAAAAAAAAAAAAATTATTATTTCTTACCTAGTAGTGGGCGCGGTTGGTATTCATTGAATTCTGTAATGTTTGATCACGATTTATATTTGGAAAGGGACAGAATTAAAGTTTTGCAAATCTTAATGATTTAATACTTGTGTCCATATTTCATAAAAAAAACAACAACAAAAGTTTAAACTAGCATTTTTAAAATTATGTAACTGAATTACCAAACTCAGGTCAAGCGAAGAAATTAAAGTTACATTGGTAGGTATCAAAACAAACTATTGCTACTTCCAGCAAATAGTTTTTCCAGTTTGCAAAATTATGTGCTTCCAAAACATTGTCCTGCAAAACATTAAACAGGTCAACATGACAATGAAATTAACAGTAGTCACAAACTGTTACCAGGATTATACTCTGAATGTATTGGTAATTTACTTCGAACACAGCCAATTTAAAACGAAACAAGAAGTGGGGAAAAAAAATTAAATAGTAAGAACATAAAATAGACGGTCTCAAAAATCGTCCTTCTTATCAATGATAGTACGGTCCGATAATAAGTTTTGATAAGAAAATTGAGTGTTTACAACTATATTGTTATTTAGCATTTTTCAATTTATTTAATTTAGCATAGTCGTCATGTGAAATTCAATCGGTAAGTATTTGTCTGGGTTTAGTCTTTGACATTTTACTATCCACAACTGGAGTGTCGCTCTTATTATTATTAGAAACAAATGTTTTCTTTAATAATTTGTTATTTTAAAGTTATATCCAATGATTTGAACGATCGCCGAATGCCGTGTTCATGTCCTAATACAATTAAAATGTTTCATGCTGATCCAAAATGGAATAAGAAACATACGAATAAACAGAAGATATGGCCAACGATTTGAATATTGATACATCATCCTCGCTCGCATTAGTATAGCATTTGTTAACGGTCGTTGAATACAATTTCTGTACTTAATTATTACCACTGGCATACTTCATAAGAAAATAATTAGGCACACCGACCCGTTTGTCATATTAGTTTCAAACGGTGGTCGCTGCATCATATTGTGAACCGCACGAATATTGTCAATATTAAATTCTCCCGATGTCTTCACGCCATCATTCATGTAAGTATCAATCTTTAAATGTCAAGTACAATTTCTGTACCACGAACTCAATAAATATCCCTTATTCATAATGTCACAATAATTTGTAGATATGACGACCCGTTTGGTTTGATAAAGACCAGCCACCAGACATAAACTACAAGTTTCAAATGACAGCTGTGGCCGCCTGAGTCCAATCGAGAACCACACAATTTGTGTGTGCATTAAATTTGACTGGTGTTCGTCTTCCCTTACATGTAAGTTTTCGCCTTACCTTATGTTACAATAATTTGACCCATGGGTATATTAGTTTCCTTATCAGACGGTATTTCTTATAAACAGTGATACAGCGACTAAGCTGCAAGTCAGATTTTTGTTTGCCTCACTATCAGTTCTGTCTGAATTTCACTGTTTATGAATCCTATCCTATTGTATCGTGTTCGATCATTATACATTGGACTATAACTTAACTAAGCCTTATAAAAAGCATTCAAACATATCTTATTATTCACATATTTTAGAAACCACCATTACTCTGTTAAATAAGATGACAGTGAATCGTAAGAAATCCTTTGGATTTTTTTGACATTTTGTTACTTTAGTAATCCCTATTCTATGTGTTGAGAGTGTTTGTCCTATTTGATTGATCCACAAAAATGTTCAAATGGTACACAGTCTTATGAATGAATTATTATATATTCTATGTCCTTTATGCAAACTCAATGGATTTCAATTTAAATTTCTCATTTAGCCTATCACTATTTTTACCAATTATACTATATCCGTATCTTAGACAGATACTCAAAACCCATGGACCAGTTAAATTCTCTCTGTTAATTCTAATTATTAGAATCGTAATCAACCTCATCACTCACTTAAATCATGCATATTTATATTGTCCTCACAAATTACACCAATGTGTTTTTCTCTGAAGAAATTAAATTCAGTCCTTAATAATTAAATAAAACTCATTAGCCAACATGATTACACTCTTGTTACATGTATATGTGTATACCTCTATAGACTTAAATATTTTACAGTTGAATACCAAGCATATTATTTTACATTGTAATGTGGCGAGAACACAAAAAGATATACTTAGGTGCCTTCTATCCTTATAGACAGAGCCATTACACTTTATATCTTTTTTTGAAATGTATAAACGCACGTATATTATTTTATTTTAAGCATGTATCTTTATGCTTTTCTATAATTTCTTCGAGGGTGTCGTAATAGATCAGGTTAGGTTCGGTTTGCAATAATAAATACATATTACATATTATTATTTGTAAAAAATAAAAAAATAAAAAAGTTGATATACCAATTAATGATATAAACGCATGTAATAATAATATCTACATTTTTTTTTTTTTTATACAATCTATATTAAAAAAAAATTCCATTAAGTATAATGTATGATTTTAAAACTTAAAATCGAAATTGGCATTAAAAAAAATACCAGCTGTCTAATATAAGATTCTGCAATTTTTTTTTTTTTTACAATAAAATTAATAATAATTTACTATATACTATAACACTATTTAATATAATACACTATTATAATTTATATCTGTAATAATTTATGAAATTATGCTACCAATGTCGGTAATGTATTTTTCAATTTCCTTTTAAAATGGTTAATACAAATTTATATATTTTAAAATAAAAAATGTCTTTAAAAAAAATTAGAAAAATGTTGATAGACTTTGAATGTAGAATAAGTTGTTTTCTGTAATTATCTATTCCTCTGAACACATTGATGTACTTTCGCAATGTTGCCGAGAAAAACGTGTTAAATTATGACATTTCACTGTAAATACACTTCAATGTACATTCGTGAACGAAACTAAATGACATTTGTGACCGTACGACTAGATATTGTAGTTTTTAATATTATCTACTGGTGCTACATTCTCCTTTTCAGAGTTTGATGACAAGAAAATTCTGAAGCCGAAAAAAAATACGCATCTGTATAGGTTTCAGTTCCAACTTTTAGAAAAACATCTTAATTATTCATCTCATTCAATTGTTCGATGTTAAATAATTAAATTTATTAAATTATTTTTCAAATAATCAAAACAATATCGTTCACTACATAAATGATTCAGAAATATAAAACAAATTATACATCATAATAGGTTATAGTAAGTGATTATTGTTATTTGGCACATAGACGTTATCACCTACTCAATTGCGTATTGTTCCATTCTTATCACAAACTAAAATAATTTTCATTGGTCGTCCTTATCGATATTCAATTTGTTCTATGAAATCGTGATGTAAAATATAAATATTATAAAATGATTAAATTATTATTTGAACACCTACTTAGTCAAAATAATATCTGACAACTGACAAGATGACGACTGAAAACGATTACCGTGTCAATCACCTTTCAGATTTTCCGACTGAAATTTAACAAATTGGTGTTTGTGTAGCCTCCTTTGGCTAAGAATGTAGATAATGATTTTTATTTTAAATATTTTTTAATATTTCAACTTATACGTAAGAATGATAATACAATCGGACTCATTATTTTACTATTTTCTATCAACTCCTCATAAACTTTTTGAATCCATAATGTTTAGTGTTTAATATTTTTATTGATAAAAGACTTTAGTCCCTGCTACAATGCATGTATTGTAATAATTGCTGCACAATTTTTAACGTAATGGTGTAATTGAATATTTATTAAGACAAGAGATGTAACGAAAACATTGATATTAGAAAATGAACGCCAAGGAGAACTGGTCATTCCTCGGTTGTGAATCAAATCGCGTCGAATATACATTGAAAAAGAAAAAATGAAAATATAGACCTCCAAGCTGACATCATAGATGATCAATTATTCGATTCTGAAGAGTAAGTTTTTAAAATGTACTACATTAAATATATTAGAATTTTGATATTTGTTGTTTTATTTTTTTAATTAATCACAGTGTAATACTATAGTGTAACATAGTATACTAGACTCCGTAGCCAACAGTTTTCTTATAATGAATACTATAACTGAGAATTTGAAGCCGGTTGCTGTAACATCTAACATATTCATAAAGATAGATTAAAGATTCATACTCGAAAATGAATTCATAGAGGATAAATATTTATTAAATGTCAAAGAGTAAGTTTTTAAAATGTACTCTATGAAATATCTTAGATTTTGATATACATTTTTTTTTTTTTTTTTTTTTTTTTTTTTTTTTTTGAATTCATCAGTGTGTTCTTGTCAAATGTGAACACAATAAGAAGGTACTAAACCTTTGCAATATGGCATTCTAAAGCTTGAGAACTTGAAAATGTCCAACAGTATCCTATGCCACAAGACATTAAGATGATCAAATGCAGTATGATGTGAAAGTGGACCTAACCACAGATAAACAGTTAAAACACAATCAAATGTCTTCTGCTGTTTTCGTAAAAGGAGTTAGAGTACATGATATAGAATTATTCAAATTGTTAATCTGAAAACAAATAGATTGTATTTAAATTTTATTACACAAGTAAACATTTTAAAACTACCTTTTTTTGTTATTATTTTATTTTTAAAAGAATAACGATTTAACTTATAATTAATTGCGTTACTATAATATCAATTATTATATTAAATAATAAATATATTAATACTAAATAATTAATGGTATGCCATTATCATTTTTTTAAAAAAATTTTATGATAATATAAACACAATAAAAGTTTAGTTTTTTGAAAACTTTCGGCTGTTTTCCTGTTTTGGTTTCCTTTTAAAATTTATTGGGTAGAGGTATCAAAAAAAAAAAAAAAAAACAAGTACTTTATGACACAGATAGAGTCATTCCTAATGTGCTGTAAACTTTTTTTGGTATTTCTACTCTAAATTAAGATTAATACATTATTCACAGTAAAACAATTTCCACCTTTGAGTTATCAACAAATACTGTAAGAGCGTGCAACCTTTATTGGTTGCGATTAATTAAGTTATATCAGTGATGACTTTCGGACAGTTTTTCATTGAAAAACGATAAAAAAAAAAAAAAATTGATATAAAATTATCAAGTTAACAAAACGCCAATATTATCATCTATTGTTTTATCAAAGGCAATTGAAATATTTTTTATGTTTATCTGCGTCTAGATGATTTTGGATTTATTATCTTGATTCTTCATGAAGATGAAGAACTGTAATACTTCGTGCCTGTTGGCAAACATTTCCCTAATTGCCAATCCGTCAAGTCGCGAGCGTTAAAAAAACAATAGTACATATTGGATAAAAAATATTATAATTCAGTACATACCTTGTGCTATGGGTGGGTCACTGTTTTAGGTGGCTAGTTAGGTTAGTGTATAGATAAGTATTTAATTTAAATCTCTTCTCAATGATAAATAATAAACGAAAAACATAAATGAACAATCTAGACTTAGTTGTGTTTCATCATTGTTTCAATGGTAACCAGAAATCAACATGAATAAAAACGATATAATAAAACTCGGGTTTGCTGTTTTTTCGTCATATTATTATATTTTTTTCTGTCTCGTTAAAAAACTAATAGGCATATCGAACAATTACCTCTCTAAAGTACCAACTAGGCAAAATTTGATTCCTGAAACAGTATAGAAGTGTATTGATCAGATGAAGTCTTTTAATAGAAAAAGTGTTTACAGAAAAATATAAAAATTTCCATCATTGTAAGGATAAAACCGCTAGACCCTCCTTTCTCTATGAATCTGAAATTCCCGGGACGAACAATATTCGTTTATCATAATAAACGTTAATTTTCGCGGTTCGTCGAACGTATTTTAAATTACACGCGTACATGTGCAGGTGTAGAATTATTTAAATTTTTTAAAAGTTTGATGTATAATTTTTAATACATGACGTCCGGGTATTTATTGAACACACCTCGTATTATATAGAGGTATATTGACTTTTTTTTTTTTGGATGTAAAACTACTGGATACTGAAAACACGAAAACACATACGGACGAGGCAGCGTATCAGTGCATTAGTAGTCGGTATAATCAATTGTCACTCAGGTCCGGTGTCCCGTAAAACAACCGACTAGGTAGGCATAATGCTCTACAAACATGCTTACAGGCATGTATGCAAGCGTTAATCATAAGGTAGCAAATACTCGCAGGAAATATAGACAATGGACATACAAAAAAATAAATCGAAAAGAATCGATAAAACACAATTTTTAGTTGTGGTTCAATAAAAATATGCATGAGGTAACTGGTAGGATTAAGCATGAAATGAATGGAAAAAACAACACATTGGATATAAGATAGTTGAACCATTATATTATAATATATAATCCATGGTTGAGACATTTAATACTACAAAATAGATAATTATAACTATATAACTAAAACAATATAGCCATTTAAAATACAATAAATATATCATATCGCGAAAGATCATGTTTTTATAACAGCATACTGAACATAAATTATTAAAAATAAAAAATACTTTCATTTGATTTAAATATTTGATGAAGATTCAACTGAAAAAACTAACAATAGGTCTTTTGAGTTTAACATAAAAATTACCAGAATATTTTAAAGACAATGACTTTTTGTTTACAAATTATAAAGCGTCTAATTTTCTGTTTTGAATATGGAAAAAGTAATTTTTATTTTCACTATTCTAGTATAATTTAAATCGTTATAAATTGCAACAATCGATAAGTTAAATATAAAATATGAAACGCTAAATAAGACTATGTGAGAACCGCTGTTAGGTGTTTGATCCGATGGCAACATCCCATTATATTGATTGATATTGGGTAAAAAGCAAAGGGCGTCGACACGATATTATATTGGTGACTGAAAATGGCTGAAAAAAAACGTATGCATATTTACATAAGAACTTTTGGACAATTAACTAATAAATTTTTACCTGTATGTTGTTGTGAGAAAATCTATGTAGTTGACTAGTTATTGGGTCTAATGTAATGTCTACATTAATTTAATCGTCTTACAGACCCTTGTCCTTTCCCGACTTTCCTTGAAACTATAAGGAATATAATCAACATAATTAATATAGAAATCACAGAATAAGAGGCGAACAGTTGCATATCGAACAATAAACTTATTGGATAATTTCTTTTCAACTACTCACCTCGTCCTGTAGCGTTTTCAATTGGGCATAATACTGTAAACCCAAAGCTGTTGTTTTTATCAATGCGTTTAATAACTCGGGAAGTGTAGTCATGCCCGGGTCTAAGTGCTCAAAACCTTCTGGCATACAATCGTTTATTTTATTCACACCGGCGGCTACCACTTTACGTTCCACCTCGGGATCCAATTTGATCTTTCTACCGTCACGGTCCATCTTATCGGCACTCGAAACACGCACAGAGTTGACCAGTTGAAAAATTACGTGCAGTACGAATCGGTTGACACACGAATATAAAACCAAAAGGACGAAACGTGTACCTATGGACTGTTTATACAATGTAAGTATTCTGGCCACAGCAATTGAGTATTGATTTTTTTCATTGGGGGTTACGCCCACCCTGGAGGGACGGCTGACCTTTTTACAAAATAAAGGTGTAAGAATGGCTAACAACACATCAGCTGTTGGATAAATAATATATTAGTTGCACGATTATTTAACCCGATCGGAAAATATACTGTGTTCAGACCGTTAATTTTTATACGATGAGGATCAAAGTGTAATTAAATGTAATATTGGTTTTTTTGTATTTAATGTCCTTCAAATATAAAAAAAACAAGGAGTATACTAATGTTTCTCATTATATTAAATTGCGTTATAGGTATTATATTTCCAGTTCAAATGTTGAGACCCGGGAAAACTATGTGCACAAAATATAATTAATAAGTTAACGTTTTATGATGATATAATTTTGAAACATGTTAATTTTTTTTTTTTTTTTTAGTATATTGTGAAAAATTAAAAATGTAATGTTGATTGTTATATATTATCAGTATTTGTGTAATTAAATACTAATAAAGTAAAAAAATTGTTTTAGAAAATATTTAATAAGTGTATGCAAATCAATGAAGTATGCATTTTAAAACTCTCGAGCCTAAGTAATATTAAGAAAAAAAGGCTTATTTATTATAAGAAAAACCCACGGGAATAAACTACTAAGCATATTCAAACATTCCTATAATGAACACTCAACAGGACAATCAAAATTCACTGTATAGAATGGTCTTAACATTTTTATAGTCAAATTATTATTTTTTACACAAAGTAAATAATTATTTTTCTTATTTTTTTTATACACAATTTGATTTTTTAGAAATAATACTGAATTGTTATGTACATGTAAAAATAATACAATATGCCAATAATATTTAAGCCAATGATTGACAATGTTATATTATTCAAATAAATCCAGAACATTAATATACTGATCACATCAATTTCTACAAGGTATTGTTAGATAAATAAATATATTAATTCTAATGAATAATTATTTAACATTTAATTGTAGTTCAACTTATAAACTCCTACAGTGTTGGGTGAATATAAAATATTCTGTACTTTGTCAATATATGTCCTACTTATAATAAATATATAACATTTAAAATTCAAAGATGACTAAATATTTTTATATGAATATCTGTATAAGCTTTCTGGTGGGCATACCTAGAGAAACATAACAGAGAACAACTATATGCATATATGACCAATAAAACTGTTTAAGAAAAATTGTTAACATGATAATAATATTACAAACTGTCACCTATATATGTGTTATGAATATAAATTATACATAGCTACACATAATATAATTTAAAGGTTGTATTTATGTCTACGGTAGTAATTAATTTTTGAGTTTGAAGTGTAAGCCAAAACTATATGTTAATTGGTTAATGAATAAAATTAACTTTAAACTAATAATCCTATAAATGTTTTATAAAACAATGAAGGTTCACATTGTCCACACAGAGCTGTCAATAGCAAGACATCATCAGATTCTTTTTGAAAATTTGATGTTTTATCAAAGGCCTGTATTGGATCCTTATATGATTTGAACTTTGACTTTATCCCGCCATTACAGTCATTGAATTCTAAAAATTAAATATAATGAATACAATTTAAATAAAGTAAAAAAAAACCCCTTATATAGAAATCTACTAATAGTTTAATAATTAACTCACTTATATTGTTATATTCTAAAACATGAGAAGCATAGTTGTTCAGCCACATTCAGAATGACTTTCATAAAATAGAAAAGTTCCCATACCAAGATGCGAATCATAACTGTATTACATATACATTTTGAATCTGATTTAAAATTTAATTAAAGACAATTTATTTAACATTACACTTCAATGATTGTCATTATTAAATTAATAATAACAATTTTAAAATAATTTATTTTTAAGTAATAATTAATTTATAATACAAGTAAAGGTAGTGTTACCATTGGGTGACTACTTCCATCACATTATCATATAATGTTGATTAATAAACTGTTGCGAGTGATGTTCACTACCTTCTGTAGTCCCCTGGTCTCGGTTCTCTTAAACCAGATCATGTCCCTGAGCACGAGAAAAATTCTTGCTGACTTTGAATCAATCATTGAACACCAGGTAAAAGTAATGACTTGTTTCAGTATAAATATATATTGTGTAACAATTTGATTCAGTAACATCTTTTGATGATTATTAATTTTTCATAGTGTCATCTGTAAAAGGAAATAAGATATAAATACATAATGAATTGAGTTCTGAATTTTTTTATATAAATTGCATACTAGAAATTAATTGTTTACTGTAGGTAAGTACTTAAATATTAATAAATCATCTAGATAATTATGTATTGTTGATTTTATTCGTAATTCATAACTTATTTTGTAATTAAAGGGTTCATCCATTCATTAATAGTTAATAAATAAATACATAATTATATATCAAGTCGGTTTTAAACACAAAAAGAACAAGAAATGTATTGTAGTATTATTATTGTTAACAAAATTAGCTTTACCTTAAAACGTGTAAATTTACAAATATATTTTTATATTGAGCACATTACAAATGATGAAGTAAACTAAATATTGTTGTGATATAGTCATGTGAAATCTTAACTATGTCAGTTATTATATTTGTATTAATCTGGATAAAAAAAAAAATGCTATCGCTATTGTCAATTCGGTAATTCTTAATTATTTGACGTAAAAAATTATTATTTCTTACCTAGTAGTTAATGGTTGGTGTCTATTGATTTCTGTTGTAATGTTTGACGACGATTTATATCTGGAACTAGACGGAATTAAAATTTTACAAATCTTCATGATGTACCTGTGTACATATTTCACAAAAAAAAAAAAAAAAAACATCAAACCTTTGAAACTAGCATTTTTAAAATTTTATAACGAATTGACCGAATTTGGGGCAGGGTTAAAATATAAGTTACATTGTATACTTACATTGGTAGGTAACAAAGCAAATAATTTGTCCAGCTTGCAAAATTAGACGTTTCCGAAACGTTGCCCTGCAAAACATTAAACGGGTCAACATGACAATGAAATTTACAGTAGTCACAAATTGTTATCAGGGTTATACTCTGGATGTATTGGTAATTTACTTCGAACACAGCCAATTTAAAACGAAACAAGAAGTGGCAAAAAAAAATTAAATAGTATGAACATAAAATAGACGGTCTCAAAAATCGTCCTTCTTATCAATGATAGTTCGGTCCGATAATAAGTTTTGATAAGAAAATTGAGTGTTTACAACTATATTGTTATTTATCATTTTTCAATTTATTTAATTTAGCATAGTCGTCATGTGAAATTCAGTCGGTAATTATTTGTTTGGGTTTAGTCTTTGACATTTTACTATTCACAACTGGAGTGTTGCTCTTATTATTATTAGAAAAAAATGTTTTCTTTAATAATTTGTTATTTTGTAGTTAAATTCAATGATTTGAACTATCGCCGTATGCCGTGTACATGTCCTATTACAATTAAAATGTTTCATGCTGATCCAAAATGGAATAATCAACATACGATTAAACAGAAGATATGGCCAATGATTTTAATATTGATACATCATCGTCGCTCGCATTAGTATAGCATTTGTTAATGGTCGTTGAATACAATTTCTGTACTTAATTATTACCACTGGAAAACTTCATGAGAAAATAATTAGGCACGTCGAACCGTTTGGTATATTAATGTAATACGGTGGTCACTGCTGCCTTGCTGAGTCCGCATCATATTGAAATCCGCACGAATATTGTAAATATTAAATGTCTTCACGTCATCATTTATGTAAGTATCAATCATTAAATGTCAAGTACAATTTCTGTACCACGAACTTAATAAGTATCCCCATACATAATGTCACAATAATTTGCAGGTATGATGACCCGTTTGGTTTGATTATCGCCAGCCACAAGACATAAACTACAATTTTCAAATGGAACCGCCTGCATGCTGAGTCCAATCGAGTACCACATAAATTGTGTCTGTATTAAATTTTCTTGGTTTTCGTCAAATCTTAATTGTAAGTATCCGCCTTACCTATTGTTACAATAATTTGTAGGTTGACCCATTGGTATATTAGTTTAACATTAGTTGTTATAAACGGTTGCAAGTCAGATTTTTGTTATCTGTCGGTCCCCCTGCTGGTTATGAAGCCTATTCTAATGTATTCTAATTAGTAATTTCTTATTGATGTTTGCAATATTTTACATCAATTTTCTTCTAAAACTTTTCAATTTTTGATGAAATTTTATTGGACAAGCCACTTGTATTACTGAATTCAGATGAGTGTCTGTTAATCTTGATCTAACAGAACTAGACTGTGTCTATTGAAAAAAAAAGAGATTTCATTTTAATTACGGTATATCCGATTTACTAAATTAAAAAAACAAATCGAGTGTTTGGAGATGTCCATCAAATCTTTGTACTTATATTTTTGCTAATTATATTAATTTGTTTAATTTTTTCTTTATGAATAAAGTCGCTGCGGTAAATTGGTTACGGTGACACTAGTCAGATACATCAGAATACAAAATGTTTCCGATGGCTTTGGACGCTTATGAATTTGGCTGATCGCTTATATTGGAGAAAGCCTAGATATTTGTAGATTTCGAATGCAGATGCAGGCTGACCATTTGGAAACCCCGAAGACTAGGTATAATAGTTTGTTATCAAGTTATTTTATGGAATATGGTTTATAAGGTTTACAATAATTAAGGTTTGCAATTTGTGGCAAAATATTTCCAACCCAAGTAGTTAAAAACACTTTTTTTTTTATTGTGGTATCGCCACCTATAGGGGAGAATTCTACCAGACAATGTAATCTTCACTTTCTCCTGAATTAAAAACACCTACTAGAAATATAGAAAACTATTTTAGTTTATGTGAAAAATAAAATCATCTGTAGATGATTGTTGTATATTTGAATCTATATCCATACAAAATTAAAGTTACCTCAGGTATTGCAGAAGAATCATATAGATTTTAGAGTAATATTTTAATTTATTTAAACTTTTATAGGTGGTGGCTGGTCAAATACAATCCTGTCAACTGAGATTTGTTGGTCAGACCATTCAAAAAACCGTTGCATTTTGTAGAAATTGAATTTACGTCGAGTTAGTATTGATTCTTAAATATCTTTCATATAACCACGAGCATATTTAATCTTAAAGTAATTATGCATGGCGATCTATTAGTATTAGGTCCCATTTTAGTTTTACTGAGCTGAAATGTAACCGCATAAATTTGTTTGTCATATCTTACAAGTAAGTATCCGCCTTACCTTATGTTACAATAATTTATAGGTTGACCAGTATTAACTGGGTCAAATATATTGAATAGTATGCGAGTTTCACATAAAAATGTATCAAAAAATGAAAAATGTTATACAAATTTTTTTATTATTCATTTTGAACACAACAAGTATAATTTAATTTAATATTATTTATTATTTAAATTACATAAATAACGAATTAATAATTTCTTATTGATGTTTGCAATATTTAACATCTCTTTTCTGCCACTAACATTTCTATATTGTTTGAAATTTGATTGGACGAAGCCACTTTTAAGACTGAATTAAGATGAGTCAGTTAACCTGGATCTAACAAGTTGAAAACTATTTTTGAATTTAGTCTTGCAACATATAATTTGTTATGAATATTTTTTGTAGATAACTGGATTATTTTTTACTTGTTTTATATGCACATTTAAAAATGTATTAAATCTTAATTTTGTAATTGTGACTGTCATAACTCTAATTTACATTTGATAAAAGTCCTTTTCATTGTCATTTATGGCTGTTAAAATTTGATATTCCTTGTAATTTTAAATCAATATTTGACAAAATCTTTGTTATATTCCTATGAAGGATTGGTCATGAATCATATTAGATCTGACTTGTTCTTTAGTCACTAAAAATAATTGTATGGCATCTTTTAACTTTCAGAATCTTTCTTATAGATTGGAGCTTGATAACCGGCTTACTGGCTTTAAGTCTTCTAATATTGACCTTATTTTTACAGTTCTTGTTGTATCGTTTGCTTTTTTTTTCTGCAATTGGTCAACGGAACCTTTGAAAATGGTAAATCTTATTTCTTCAATTGTTCAATAATAGAAACAAATACATCATCTCTTGGTATATTATGATACATTGGTATCACATACAATAACTTAAATAATATTGAATTTTATATTGCAAGCATGAAGAAACAAAGCTAACTGAGCTTTGCCACCAATATCCATTTTTTTATTACAAGAGATTGAAGCACATTTTTTTAAATTATAAACTGACAAGTTACACGCCCTAGATCAGTTATTCTTTCAGAAACTGTATTTTGCGTTAATAATATGTATTGAAATGCTTTTAAATTGTTAATGATTTTTCTGTAGGTTTTTAGTGTATCAGTTTCCTAGCCTTACTTATAATCCTTCCTAGTCTTAGTATTTTTACTATGCTTTTTCATTATTTGTACACAATTGGTACAATACACACAATTGTATGAAATATAAAACACTAGCATTCACTACAGGCTGCTAACACACATCTTGTATACAATCCTACAATATAATAATGAATCTATATACTTTACACAAAATAAAAAAAAATTTAACTAGAATTAACAATTGTTATAGCTATGGGTATATATATATTAATTAAATGTATAAAAGAATAAATAAGAATAACTATTTGAAACTTAAATTATTAAATCACTAAATCATAGATAACTAATTTTAAACAAAACAAATATAAATCTACACCATTGATAACTAATTAAAAAATAAAAACTTTAATGTACTAATAATATCATTTTTAATTGATTTTAAATAGTTTTTTTTATAATGTTTATAAAACAATCCAATTAACAACATTTCATTAGAATAATACAAATATTTCTAATAAAACTTGTATAATTCTAAGTTCAATTTTTACTTGTACCATTTAATATAGAAGAAAGAACAAATTTATTATATAAAATAAAATGTATGACTAATAATTAGAATGTAAGAAAATAATATTGAATTAAAATGGTTTTTTTTATTTTATAAATTTAAAAAATAGTTAAGCTGCTGATTGGGCAAATGCTAAGTGAGCGAGTAATACAAATAGAGAATTCAATACATTTTCATTGTTTTCATATTTCTAGCTTAGTACTGTCAAGTAAAAAAAAAAACCCCCCATAATGTGAATATCGATCTGTTTATCTTACTAACAAGATAGTGTATATGTACAATTTTATTAACGAATAAAGATTTATCGTCAACATCAAACACGATTGTTGTACATATATTTTGAGCCCGTTCGTACATCCTCCTCGTTGGACCGCCGTCGAGGGTTGTCGCCCATTTTCCCGTACCCTTCATTTTACAAAGCTATCCATAACGCAGTGTTTGTGGCGCGCCTGTGCACGGTCACCGGTCTGTTAACAATTGCATATGGCCGCCGCATCGGTTCTCGTTAGAGGCGAACGCCAGTAATTTTTTTTTCTCGAATCCACACGCACAAGCTAACGCGTTTACCGGACGTATCCTTGTTGTTTTCGCGTTATAAACTTTAAACATTTGCCCGAAATTTCCGCATAGCGATGTGCGGCTGGCGGACGTGTTACACTACGACACCGTCACACGGTGTATTACGGTAATATAAAACTTTACTAATTTCACCCGAATCATTAATACGAACGTTTAGGTGTCTGCAGATTAGGTTAGGTGCATCGTTTGTGTTCATTTTTTTCCCCCTTTTTTGAAATTAGAAAATATTAAATAAATCATAAAAACATTAGAATATACATATGTACAATCATATTTTATTTTTATATCACATACACATTTTTATCGTCGACTTTAGACAAGATTGTAATATCGATATTTAGAGCCCACCTGCACACCCTCCTCCTTTTTCGTCGTCGAGCGTTGTCTCCCGTTTTGCGAACCCTTCATTTTACGAAGGGACCCGCAACGACACAGTGTAAGTGGGGCGTCTGTGTGCGGTCTCCGTTGTTACAAATTACATATGACGCATTGGATCGTTTTGGTGAACGCCTGTGATTTTTTTTATTCTCTTGAATCCGAACTCACGCAATCTCGTTTATCGGACTTGTCGTAGTTGTTTTTGCGTTTGAAACTTTAAAAATTTTCGTTTAGTGATGTGCGGCTGGCGTACGTGTTCCACCACGAATCCATCACACGGTGTATTACGGTAATATAAAACTTCACTAATTTTACACGAATTCTTTTTTATATTCACATTATTATTTAATTTGTTTTGTATATATGTGGGAATTATAAATAACACATAAAATATAAAACACATTTATTATAAATAAATAATTCCCTCTTTTAAAAAAAAAATATAATATTAAATAATTCATAAAAACATTATAAGAATATACATATGCATAATCATATTTTATTTTTATATAATATAATAAATAATAATAAAAAAAAAAAAAAATAGTTTTTTAATTTTAATTAAACAAAACTTAATATAAAATGAATACCACATTCTGTATAAATATATATTTAATAAAATAACGGATTATGAATATTGCTACATAATATATCAATATTTTTTATTAATGTTTAACCTGTTCAATTTTTTTCTTTGGTACATTGTCAATTTTTAATTATTTACCATGGATATGCTATAATATGTTCATGTATTATGGCATATACAAAATCATTTTTATTTTTCATAAATTGTCACTTTGGGAACTTATAATTTTTGCACCTTGTTTTTTTTAGAGAAGATGGCATTTGAGCCAACTAATATTGGTTATTCAATAACTATCAATAGTATATCGCAGAATTGTTGCCTTCTGTTTATAGATCCTGAAACATAATTACAAGTTTATGATACTTTGTTCACTAAACTTAAATTAAAATAGTTTACCAAATTTAATGCTACAATATAGTAAAATATTATACTCATGTTTCCCTTTAAACCTAATATATGAATATTTAGAAAAAAACCTATTGTAAAAAATTATTATAATTATCTACTATTATCCATACAGTGGTACAAGTTGAACAATTTTATTTTTTAAAATGATATTTATTGGTTATGAAGTAAAATTCATAGTGTCCATACCGCTCGCCAATATCTACTACAGTCATAGGTCCTTAAATAAAGACAATATACAATACTTCTAATTAACGTATATATTTTATTCCAAACAGGTGTTAATGAAAAGTTGGACGTTTCAATATATATTGGTCTTATGTCATGTCAAAATGTTATCTGCAATGTAACGGCCCGAAAGTCCGCGCTTTTCTCTTAGACACCGGAAATAGTGTTCGAACTCAGTTAGCTCATAGTGGCGATTGCTCAATCGCCCGGCAAACAAGAGTTTCTGGTTCGATTCCCTGTGTTCAGCCTCCTGATATTTGACACTAATTTCCGAAAGAGTACAATCACGTCATCTGGGTGCTGCAGTAACTATTTACCTTATAGTCAATATTTAAATATAATAAAATATGTCTGTGGCTAATTTAATGTATGTGTTTCTAGTTTAAGTCCGAATTGGAATAAAAGAAATGTAATTCGTTGGCAGATAATATATAATTCATCAATTCATTGACAAAGAAATAGAAATAATTAAAGAACACCAGAACAAAGTAAGTAAATGTCTTTAACTAGTTCATGATTATTGTCTTTTTTAAAATTATATTTCTTAGTTTTTATTTTCTTATTTTTTGCGATTAAATGTTTAGGTTATCGTGAGGGTTGGACCGATTTCCGATAAACTGATATATTGTACCAATAGCTGATTACATATCTTTTTGTGACACATTAAAATAGATTTTATTATTTTTAGCTAGTTCATCTAGTATGATCCATATACTCGTACTATACAAGTTTTCTTTTTTTTATGTAGATACGAGATGAACCAAACATATTTCAACAGATATTTGAAAATTGGATCAAGTGTTATAAATGGTGTAGTAGAATATTACCTATTATAGATATAAACATATAAACCAAGATGTCTTGTCACGGAGAAAGTGTTCACAAATACTATAGAATAAGTGGTAAAAATTGAATTTTTACAATATATATATTATATGATTTATAAACTTATATTAGTTTTCATTTTTTGGAATAGTTAACCAAGCAGGTGATTCAAATTTGCTGACTGATGATACTATGGTAGTGTGACAATGAAATAACAATTTTCGGGAATTCATTTTCCAAGAATTATCATTTACATCACTATTATGTAGTTCTGGATTATATTGTAAGTAAAAGCAATTGCTGGTTCACATAAATTTTATAATTTTAATTTAAGTAAATATTATACAATTTTGTTAGATATCATAAAACAAATATAATAATAGTATTAGGCCATGTAGGCGATGAGTGATGAGACTTGTATTGTCCATGAATTAAGTGTCAAATTAGAATGTTAATCACGGGTTGTGGCGGGGTATATATTTTGCATACATATATATAACCAAGTCATAACAGGTTAACCAGATTCGGTCTTTTAAAACATAAAATATAAAAATCTTATCATAATTTAACAAGAAAACAATTTTTTTATATTAAATTTGATTGTTGTTATCTCCCCCTCTAAAAACGCTTGGTGTACTATACTTTTAAATTGGAATACTATTAATTTTGTATATTGTGGAATATAAATTAATTTAGTTTCTTAAAAACCATATTAATTATGGCTATTTTTTATGGTATTTTTGTGTAGGTACTTTTATGTTAATATGACAAATTAAAATTTCCTATGGAACATAAATATTAAGTATTATTATAAATTATTCTTAATACATTTTTCCCATTTTATTATAACCAGTATTTCCAACACAAATGAATGACTAATTTTTTTACAAAATTAAATAGGTATTATTTCTCCTTACATTATTGAAAAACTCTATACATTAGCTCTTGTTTTTTATACCCCGATTTAAACTTTTTCAGTTAGAAATTGACAATGATCATAGGTGATTTTACTCTTTTTACACCACTTCATGTTGATAGAGATATTTTTATTTATTACATTTAATTTCAATAGATTTTCATGTTTAAAAATCATTATTGGCGACTTGTTAATTGTTCTTCTGTAAGGTTTTAGTTATTTTTTATTATCTGATATACACCATTGCTTGATTAATTATTAACAACAAATATATCTAGTTTTGAAGATTTTTACTATTTTTTCTCTTTTGTTTGTTAAAAAAATGTGTAATACATTGTGTATACATTTTAACATCACTTTGAAATAGTTTTAATGGCATAATTAAATGTGATTATTTGCTTTTATTCTCTCCCTTGTTTTACTTTGGTTTTAGATTTTTGTAGTACTAGGTGTCATTTAAAAATTATATTTTGTCTTATAATTATTGTTATCATTTTTTGAGACCTACCAATCAATTAATAATGTAAAACATACACATTGATAGTAAAATTCTCATGATTTAGTTTTTTCAATTATTGGTTTATTATTTTATTAATTATAAATAATATAGCAGTTACTACAGGCTGCTAAAATACACATTGAACACAAAGTCATGTATAACATACTGACGAATTCATATAAATAATACAAAATACCTAGAGAAAATTCATAGAAAATCTATTTAAAAGCAGTTAAAGAAAAAATCTACAGCATTCTACTAATATTAAAAAAAAACAATAATGTACTAATAATACAATTTTGAATTGGTTTTAAATAGTTTTTTTTGTTTATAAAACAACCTAATTAACAACTTTTAATAAAAATAAAAACAAATTTTTTTATAGATATTTATCAATTTTTGTTGAAAATTATATTTTGTTTTAAAATGTTGATTATACATTTAAAATTGATTTATTATTTATTTAATATCTTAAGTACATTAAACTTAGATACAGGAAAAAATAAAAATGTTTCATATTTAATAACAATACTAAAATACAAAATTATTGATATTGCAATTAAAACTTGTATAATTTTAAGTTAAATTTTATCTTGTACCCCTTAATTGATAAGAAAAATAAAATTTGTTATATTTAATATAACGTAATGTATGCATAATAATACAATACATTAGATTAATAACATTTTAATAAAATTAAATACTAAACCAAAAGAAAACATATTTTCAAAGGCTAAGAGAGCGAGTAATATAAGTAGAGAATTCGATAAATTTCCAGTGTTTTTAGGATTCTCGTTTGGGACTGTCGGGAAAAATAAAAAAAAAAACTATAATGTATTATGTATATATCGAATTGTCCATGTTACGTACACGATATATAGTGTAGATGTTTAAACTTGTTTACGAAAAAATATTTTTCGTCAACTTTGGACACGATGGTTGTACATATATTTTGAGCCCGCCCGTACACCCTCCTCCAAGGAGCACCGTCGAGCGTTCACCCCGTTTTGCGGCACCCTACATTTTACAAAGGGACCGTTACGACACAGTGTAAGTGGGGCGTCCGTGCGCGGTCTCCCCTCTGTTACAACTTGCATATGACGCAACGGTTCGTTTTGGTGAACGCCAGCGATTTTTTTTATTCTCTTGAATCCGAACGCACGCGATCTCGTTTATCGGACATGTCGTAGTTGTTTTCCAGTTTTCAACTTTAAAACTTTTCTTTAAGCGATGTGCGTCTGGCGTACGTGTTCCACTACGATTCCATCACACTGTGTATTACGGTAATATATTACTTTACTAATTTTACTCGAATTCGAAATACAAACGGCTAGGTGTTTTTAGATTACGGACTGACGGGTAAAAAATATAATGTACCATGTGAATATCGATTTGTTACGAACACGATATATTGTGTATATGTTAAATCCTTATGTACGAATAAAGATTTATCGTTAACTACAGGCACGATTGTTGTACATATATTTTCAGCCGGCCCGTACACCCTCCCTTGGACCTCCGTCGAGGGTTGTCGCTCGTTTTCCCGCACCCTTCATTTTACAAAGCTACTCGTAACGCAGTGTTTGTGGCGCGTCCGTGCGCGGTCTCCTCTTTGTTACAATTTTAATATGGCCGCATCGGTTTGTTAACGGCGAACGTGAGTGATTTTTTTTTCATTCGAATCCAAACGCACAAGCTATCACGTTTATCGTACGTGTCGTTGTTTTCGCGTTATAAATTGGAATCGTTTGCCGGAGATTTGAGTGTAGCCATGTGCGGCTGGCGTTCGTGTTACTCCACGAATCCATCACATGGTGTATTACGGTAATATAAAACTTCACTAATTTTACACGAATTCTATATACAAACGACTAGGTCTCTCCAAATTACGTTACGTGCAACGGTTGTGGTACCGGTCACGTTCAGATCTCCTACGCAGGTTCACCATTATTGTCGATTCAAACGGATAAAATGTGTGCATTTTTTTTCCTGTTTAAATAGCGTTATTGTTAATAATTATTACATGTTCAATATTATTGGCATAATGGGTTTAAGTCTCGTTCATTTCTCAATTACTGGTCATAAAATCTATTGGTTTCGAAATTCGTATTTATTTAATTTTTCACCTTATACTCGTGCGCGTTCCTCGTTTTATTGCTAACACAAACATGGCGGCATTGATTCGTTTTCAGTAAACGCGAAACGCTTATAATACATATCATTTTAGGTTTGGCAAATCTAAACTGTATTTCCTATAGATCACGATTATTGATAAATTATAGTTGCACAACCTCGTGATTCAACTTTTTTCTGTTATAATTCAGTTATATTTCGTGTGACAGAATGTAGTTTAATTTTTTATGTTCACGTTATTATTTAATTTATTTTGTATTTATGTGCGAATTAATAGTAACACTTAGAATATAAAACACATTTATTAAAAATAAATAAATGCCCCCATTTTTTAATTAAATAAAATATTAAATAAATATTTAATGTTAAATAATTCATATAAACATTATTAGAATATAAATATGTACAATCATATTTTATGTTTATATCACATAAAACAATTTTCGTCGACTTTAAACACGATTGTAATTTCGATATTTAGAGCCCGCCTGCACACCCTCCCTTGGAGCACCGTTGAGGTAGTCGCCCGTTTTCCTGCACCCTTCATTTTACAAAGTTACTCGTAACGCAGTGTTTGTGGCGCGTCCGTGCGCGGTCTTCTCTTTGTTACAATTTTAATATGGCCACATCGGTTTGTTAACGGCGAACGTGAGTGATTTTTTTTTCATTCGAATCCAAACGCACAAGCTGTCGCGTTTATCGAACGTGTTGTTGTTTTCGCGTTATAAATTGGAATCGTTTGCCGGAGATTTGAGTGTAGCCATGTGCGGCTGGCGTTCGTGTTACACCACGAATCCATCACATGGTGTATTACGGTAATATAAAACTTCACTAATTTTACACGAATTCTAAATACAAACGACTAGGTCTCTCCAAATTACGTTACGTGCGACGGTTGTGGTACCCGTCACGTTCAAAATCTCCGGCGCAGATCCTCCATTATTTTAGATTCAAACGGATAAAATGTGTGCATTTTTTTTTCTGTTTACATAGCGTTATTGTTAAGAATTATTACATGTTCAATATTATTGGCATAATGGGTTTAAGTCTCGTTCATTTCTCAATTACTGGTCATAAAATCTATTGTTAAACATTTTAGATTTCAGATAATTAGCGATATAATATAATTTTCCTTCGTTTGCCTAGAAACTACAGCAGTTATTTATCGATTATTTTTTGTTTATTTAAATTTGTCGAACCGAGATTTATTTTATGTTATTGTTTTTTTTTTTAAAATACGTGTCGGTTTAGTTTTGTTTTTTCCTTTTTGCGTCCTTCATGGACACCGCTGGATATCGCGAAAACGTCCGCCAGATCGACAAACATGTCCGATCCGGCCGCAACAAGATGATGAATATTTTGACCACCGATGGCACAAAATCGTCAACCGTGACTGTATCGAGTGACACACCAAGACCGGACTCCTCGCATTGTGAATTGATAGTTTGCACGTAAAATCACCAGGCTTCAGCTCAAATACATTACGAAAAACAACAGGCTGCCCACGAAATATATCTTGTCAAACATTAACCGGCAAATAAGTGTGATCATTCAACGAATTGCCTACATCGGGGACCAAGTAAAGGATACGAACAACTAGGTAGCCCCGGTCGATAAGTATGACCAAGGACTCTATCTGGCCGGCGGTCCGTTGTCAACAGAGGTCCAATCAAGTATCGTCGACCAATACAAGCGGTATGTATACAATTATTGGGCCGACCTTGGAGTTTCGACCAAGTCCAATTGGGATCATTCAGAAAAAGAAATCTTTTCATGCACTAATTGAATTTGGAAGAAGCAAACGACTCTTTCGACCCTTCTTAATTGTCACGCGGATCGTCGGTGAGTAATAACGCCGACGAACAACCGATACAAATAGCAGAGTCAACCGAGGTATCTATTAGCACGTGAATTAAATGCGTAAACCCGGTGAAATACGACAAATCAGGATTTCCTATTGTTTCCGTGGTGCCAAAATTAAAACGCCAAATCTTTACATCGATTGGGATCTTCATTGGCATCTGGGATACAATCGACTGCTTTATAGATGAGATTACATGGTTATTATTTTGTTGGCTGCGCGTCGGCGTGATTGATCATAGACAACGCGCGAGAAGACTCCTTCGTTGTCTTCTTTTTGCATAGAATGTTTGTGGGCGTTATTACTCACTATTGATGAGCGAGGCAGTTGCGTAGGTTCAACCGAGTGGTTTACTTTTTCCACATTCTCATTAGTGCATGACAGGATTTTTTTTTCTGACTTTTCCTACTTTGACTCGGTCGGAAGTCTAACTTCGGCCCAATAGTTGTATTCATACCGATTGTATTTGTCGGCGGCACTTGATTGGACTTCGGATGTCATCGGACCGATGGCTTAATGGAATCTATTTACACCCTTTTCGACCCTGGCTACCCGGTTAATCCTCTCCGTCACTTTATTTCCGTTGTCAGTAACGCGTTGTCTGATTGCACTCATCGGTTGGTAATAATTCGACGCGATACATTTCGTCTGCAGCCTGTTTTTCATTAGATATCTAGGCTGTCTTCTGGTGATTCTTTGTGCACTCCATGAGTGCATAATGTGAGGGTGACGGCCTTCGTTTGTCACTGGGTACAGTTTCGGTTGACGGGGTTGCGTTGGTCGAAATTTTCGTCATTTTTTTTTTTTTTATATAATGCCTAGACCTGGGAAAATACGACAAATACACGTTTAATATAAAATTCTAGATTATTTTTAATTGTTTCAGGATTTTTTAAACTAGAATTTTACATATTTCTATAAGTTTTCTAAAAAATTATATTTCAATTTTCACAGACAATTATCATTGTTAAACATTTTAGATTTCAGATAATTAGCGATATAATATAATTTTCCTTCGTTTGCCTAGAAACTACAGCAGTTATTTATCGATTATTTTTTGTTTATTTAAATTTGTCGAACCGAGATTTATTTTATGTTATTGTTTTTTTTTTTAAAATACGTGTCGGTTTAGTTTTGTTTTTTCCTTTTTGCGTCCTTCATGGACACCGCTGGATATCGCGAAAACGTCCGCCAGATCGACAAACATGTCCGATCCGGCCGCAACAAGATGATGAATATTTTGACCACCGATGGCACAAAATCGTCAACCGTGACTGTATCGAGTGACACACCAAGACCGGACTCCTCGCATTGTGAATTGATAGTTTGCACGTAAAATCACCAGGCTTCAGCTCAAATACATTACGAAAAACAACAGGCTGCCCACGAAATATATCTTGTCAAACATTAACCGGCAAATAAGTGTGATCATTCAACGAATTGCCTACATCGGGGACCAAGTAAAGGATACGAACAACTAGGTAGCCCCGGTCGATAAGTATGACCAAGGACTCTATCTGGCCGGCGGTCCGTTGTCAACAGAGGTCCAATCAAGTATCGTCGACCAATACAAGCGGTATGTATACAATTATTGGGCCGACCTTGGAGTTTCGACCAAGTCCAATTGGGATCATTCAGAAAAAGAAATCTTTTCATGCACTAATTGAATTTGGAAGAAGCAAACGACTCTTTCGACCCTTCTTAATTGTCACGCGGATCGTCGGTGAGTAATAACGCCGACGAACAACCGATACAAATAGCAGAGTCAACCGAGGTATCTATTAGCACGTGAATTAAATGCGTAAACCCGGTGAAATACGACAAATCAGGATTTCCTATTGTTTCCGTGGTGCCAAAATTAAAACGCCAAATCTTTACATCGATTGGGATCTTCATTGGCATCTGGGATACAATCGACTGCTTTATAGATGAGATTACATGGTTATTATTTTGTTGGCTGCGCGTCGGCGTGATTGATCATAGACAACGCGCGAGAAGACTCCTTCGTTGTCTTCTTTTTGCATAGAATGTTTGTGGGCGTTATTACTCATTATTGATGAGCGAGGCAGTTGCGTAGGTTCAACCGAGTGGTTTACTTTTTCCACATTCTCATTAGTGCATGACAGGATTTTTTTTTCTGACTTTTCCTACTTTGACTCGGTCGGAAGTCTAACTTCGGCCCAATAGTTGTATTCATACCGATTGTATTTGTCGGCGGCACTTGATTGGACTTCGGATGTCATGGGACCGATGGCTTCATGGAATCTATTTACACCCTTTTCGACCCTGGCTACCCGGTTAATCCTCTCCGTCACTTTATTTCCGTTGTCAGTAACGCGTTGTCTGATTGCACTCATCGGTTGGTAATAATTCGACGCGATACATTTCGTCTGCAGCCTGTTTTTCATTAGATATCTAGGCTGTCTTCTGGTGATTCTTTGTGCACTCCATGAGTGCATAATGTGAGGGTGACGGCCTTCGTTTGTCACTGGGTACAGTTTCGGTTGACGGGGTTGCGTTGGTCGAAATTTTCGTCATTTTTTTTTTTTTTATATAATGCCTAGACCTGGGAAAATACGACAAATACACGTTTAATATAAAATTCTAGATTATTTTTAATTGTTTCAGGATTTTTTAAACTAGAATTTTACATATTTCTATAAGTTTTCTAAAAAATTATATTTCAATTTTCACAGACAATTATCATTGTTAAACATTTTAGATTTCAGATAATTAGCGATATAATATAATTTTCCTTCGTTTGCCTAGAAACTACAGCAGTTATTTATCGATTATTTTTTGTTTATTTAAATTTGTCGAACCGAGATTTATTTTATGTTATTGTTTTTTTTTTTAAAATACGTGTCGGTTTAGTTTTGTTTTTTCCTTTTTGCGTCCTTCATGGACACCGCTGGATATCGCGAAAACGTCCGCCAGATCGACAAACATGTCCGATCCGGCCGCAACAAGATGATGAATATTTTGACCACCGATGGCACAAAATCGTCAACCGTGACTGTATCGAGTGACACACCAAGACCGGACTCCTCGCATTGTGAATTGATAGTTTGCACGTAAAATCACCAGGCTTCAGCTCAAATACATTACGAAAAACAACAGGCTGCCCACGAAATATATCTTGTCAAACATTAACCGGCAAATAAGTGTGATCATTCAACGAATTGCCTACATCGGGGACCAAGTAAAGGATACGAACAACTAGGTAGCCCCGGTCGATAAGTATGACCAAGGACTCTATCTGGCCGGCGGTCCGTTGTCAACAGAGGTCCAATCAAGTATCGTCGACCAATACAAGCGGTATGTATACAATTATTGGGCCGACCTTGGAGTTTCGACCAAGTCCAATTGGGATCATTCAGAAAAAGAAATCTTTTCATGCACTAATTGAATTTGGAAGAAGCAAACGACTCTTTCGACCCTTCTTAATTGTCACGCGGATCGTCGGTGAGTAATAACGCCGACGAACAACCGATACAAATAGCAGAGTTAACCGAGGTATCTATTAGCACGTGAATTAAATGCGTAAACCCGGTGAAATACGACAAATCAGGATTTCCTATTGTTTCCGTGGTGCCAAAATTAAAACGCCAAATCTTTACATCGATTGGGATCTTCATTGGCATCTGGGATACAATCGACTGCTTTATAGATGAGATTACATGGTTATTATTTTGTTGGCTGCGCGTCGGCGTGATTGATCATAGACAACGCGCGAGAAGACTCCTTCGTTGTCTTCTTTTTGCATAGAATGTTTGTGGGCGTTATTACTCATTATTGATGAGCGAGGCAGTTGCGTAGGTTCAACCGAGTGGTTTACTTTTTCCACATTCTCATTAGTGCATGACAGGATTTTTTTTTCTGACTTTTCCTACTTTGACTCGGTCGGAAGTCTAACTTCGGCCCAATAGTTGTATTCATACCGATTGTATTTGTCGGCGGCACTTGATTGGACTTCGGATGTCATCGGACCGATGGCTTAATGGAATCTATTTACACCCTTTTCGACCCTGGCTACCCGGTTAATCCTCTCCGTCACTTTATTTCCGTTGTCAGTAACGCGTTGTCTGATTGCACTCATCGGTTGGTAATAATTCGACGCGATACATTTCGTCTGCAGCCTGTTTTTCATTAGATATCTAGGCTGTCTTCTGGTGATTCTTTGTGCACTCCATGAGTGCATAATGTGAGGGTGACGGCCTTCGTTTGTCACTGGGTACAGTTTCGGTTGACGGGGTTGCGTTGGTCGAAATTTTCGTCATTTTTTTTTTTTTTATATAATGCCTAGACCTGGGAAAATACGACAAATACACGTTTAATATAAAATTCTAGATTATTTTTAATTGTTTCAGGATTTTTTAAACTAGAATTTTACATATTTCTATAAGTTTTCTAAAAAATTATATTTCAATTTTCACAGACAATTATCATTGTTAAACATTTTAGATTTCAGATAATTAGCGATATAATATAATTTTCCTTCGTTTGCCTAGAAACTACAGCAGTTATTTATCGATTATTTTTTGTTTATTTAAATTTGTCGAACCGAGATTTATTTTATGTTATTGTTTTTTTTTTTAAAATACGTGTCGGTTTAGTTTTGTTTTTTCCTTTTTGCGTCCTTCATGGACACCGCTGGATATCGCGAAAACGTCCGCCAGATCGACAAACATGTCCGATCCGGCCGCAACAAGATGATGAATATTTTGACCACCGATGGCACAAAATCGTCAACCGTGACTGTATCGAGTGACACACCAAGACCGGACTCCTCGCATTGTGAATTGATAGTTTGCACGTAAAATCACCAGGCTTCAGCTCAAATACATTACGAAAAACAACAGGCTGCCCACGAAATATATCTTGTCAAACATTAACCGGCAAATAAGTGTGATCATTCAACGAATTGCCTACATCGGGGACCAAGTAAAGGATACGAACAACTAGGTAGCCCCGGTCGATAAGTATGACCAAGGACTCTATCTGGCCGGCGGTCCGTTGTCAACAGAGGTCCAATCAAGTATCGTCGACCAATACAAGCGGTATGTATACAATTATTGGGCCGACCTTGGAGTTTCGACCAAGTCCAATTGGGATCATTCAGAAAAAGAAATCTTTTCATGCACTAATTGAATTTGGAAGAAGCAAACGACTCTTTCGACCCTTCTTAATTGTCACGCGGATCGTCGGTGAGTAATAACGCCGACGAACAACCGATACAAATAGCAGAGTCAACCGAGGTATCTATTAGCACGTGAATTAAATGCGTAAACCCGGTGAAATACGACAAATCAGGATTTCCTATTGTTTCCGTGGTGCCAAAATTAAAACGCCAAATCTTTACATCGATTGGGATCTTCATTGGCATCTGGGATACAATCGACTGCTTTATAGATGAGATTACATGGTTATTATTTTGTTGGCTGCGCGTCGGCGTGATTGATCATAGACAACGCGCGAGAAGACTCCTTCGTTGTCTTCTTTTTGCATAGAATGTTTGTGGGCGTTATTACTCATTATTGATGAGCGAGGCAGTTGCGTAGGTTCAACCGAGTGGTTTACTTTTTCCACATTCTCATTAGTGCATGACAGGATTTTTTTTTCTGACTTTTCCTACTTTGACTCGGTCGGAAGTCTAACTTCGGCCCAATAGTTGTATTCATACCGATTGTATTTGTCGGCGGCACTTGATTGGACTTCGGATGTCATGGGACCGATGGCTTCATGGAATCTATTTACACCCTTTTCGACCCTGGCTACCCGGTTAATCCTCTCCGTCACTTTATTTCCGTTGTCAGTAACGCGTTGTCTGATTGCACTCATCGGTTGGTAATAATTCGACGCGATACATTTCGTCTGCAGCCTGTTTTTCATTAGATATCTAGGCTGTCTTCTGGTGATTCTTTGTGCACTCCATGAGTGCATAATGTGAGGGTGACGGCCTTCGTTTGTCACTGGGTACAGTTTCGGTTGACGGGGTTGCGTTGGTCGAAATTTTCGTCATTTTTTTTTTTTTTATATAATGCCTAGACCTGGGAAAATACGACAAATACACGTTTAATATAAAATTCTAGATTATTTTTAATTGTTTCAGGATTTTTTAAACTAGAATTTTACATATTTCTATAAGTTTTCTAAAAAATTATATTTCAATTTTCACAGACAATTATCATTGTTAAACATTTTAGATTTCAGATAATTAGCGATATAATATAATTTTCCTTCGTTTGCCTAGAAACTACAGCAGTTATTTATCGATTATTTTTTGTTTATTTAAATTTGTCGAACCGAGATTTATTTTATGTTATTGTTTTTTTTTTTAAAATACGTGTCGGTTTAGTTTTGTTTTTTCCTTTTTGCGTCCTTCATGGACACCGCTGGATATCGCGAAAACGTCCGCCAGATCGACAAACATGTCCGATCCGGCCGCAACAAGATGATGAATATTTTGACCACCGATGGCACAAAATCGTCAACCGTGACTGTATCGAGTGACACACCAAGACCGGACTCCTCGCATTGTGAATTGATAGTTTGCACGTAAAATCACCAGGCTTCAGCTCAAATACATTACGAAAAACAACAGGCTGCCCACGAAATATATCTTGTCAAACATTAACCGGCAAATAAGTGTGATCATTCAACGAATTGCCTACATCGGGGACCAAGTAAAGGATACGAACAACTAGGTAGCCCCGGTCGATAAGTATGACCAAGGACTCTATCTGGCCGGCGGTCCGTTGTCAACAGAGGTCCAATCAAGTATCGTCGACCAATACAAGCGGTATGTATACAATTATTGGGCCGACCTTGGAGTTTCGACCAAGTCCAATTGGGATCATTCAGAAAAAGAAATCTTTTCATGCACTAATTGAATTTGGAAGAAGCAAACGACTCTTTCGACCCTTCTTAATTGTCACGCGGATCGTCGGTGAGTAATAACGCCGACGAACAACCGATACAAATAGCAGAGTCAACCGAGGTATCTATTAGCACGTGAATTAAATGCGTAAACCCGGTGAAATACGACAAATCAGGATTTCCTATTGTTTCCGTGGTGCCAAAATTAAAACGCCAAATCTTTACATCGATTGGGATCTTCATTGGCATCTGGGATACAATCGACTGCTTTATAGATGAGATTACATGGTTATTATTTTGTTGGCTGCGCGTCGGCGTGATTGATCATAGACAACGCGCGAGAAGACTCCTTCGTTGTCTTCTTTTTGCATAGAATGTTTGTGGGCGTTATTACTCATTATTGATGAGCGAGGCAGTTGCGTAGGTTCAACCGAGTGGTTTACTTTTTCCACATTCTCATTAGTGCATGACAGGATTTTTTTTTCTGACTTTTCCTACTTTGACTCGGTCGGAAGTCTAACTTCGGCCCAATAGTTGTATTCATACCGATTGTATTTGTCGGCGGCACTTGATTGGACTTCGGATGTCATCGGACCGATGGCTTCATGGAATCTATTTACACCCTTTTCGACCCTGGCTACCCGGTTAATCCTCTCCGTCACTTTATTTCCGTTGTCAGTAACGCGTTGTCTGATTGCACTCATCGGTTGGTAATAATTCGACGCGATACATTTCGTCTGCAGCCTGTTTTTCATTAGATATCTAGGCTGTCTTCTGGTGATTCTTTGTGCACTCCATGAGTGCATAATGTGAGGGTGACGGCCTTCGTTTGTCACTGGGTACAGTTTCGGTTGACGGGGTTGCGTTGGTCGAAATTTTCGTCATTTTTTTTTTTTTTATATAATGCCTAGACCTGGGAAAATACGACAAATACACGTTTAATATAAAATTCTAGATTATTTTTAATTGTTTCAGGATTTTTTAAACTAGAATTTTACATATTTCTATAAGTTTTCTAAAAAATTATATTTCAATTTTCACAGACAATTATCATTGTTAAACATTTTAGATTTCAGATAATTAGCGATATAATATAATTTTCCTTCGTTTGCCTAGAAACTACAGCAGTTATTTATCGATTATTTTTTGTTTATTTAAATTTGTCGAACCGAGATTTATTTTATGTTATTGTTTTTTTTTTTAAAATACGTGTCGGTTTAGTTTTGTTTTTTCCTTTTTGCGTCCTTCATGGACACCGCTGGATATCGCGAAAACGTCCGCCAGATCGACAAACATGTCCGATCCGGCCGCAACAAGATGATGAATATTTTGACCACCGATGGCACAAAATCGTCAACCGTGACTGTATCGAGTGACACACCAAGACCGGACTCCTCGCATTGTGAATTGATAGTTTGCACGTAAAATCACCAGGCTTCAGCTCAAATACATTACGAAAAACAACAGGCTGCCCACGAAATATATCTTGTCAAACATTAACCGGCAAATAAGTGTGATCATTCAACGAATTGCCTACATCGGGGACCAAGTAAAGGATACGAACAACTAGGTAGCCCCGGTCGATAAGTATGACCAAGGACTCTATCTGGCCGGCGGTCCGTTGTCAACAGAGGTCCAATCAAGTATCGTCGACCAATACAAGCGGTATGTATACAATTATTGGGCCGACCTTGGAGTTTCGACCAAGTCCAATTGGGATCATTCAGAAAAAGAAATCTTTTCATGCACTAATTGAATTTGGAAGAAGCAAACGACTCTTTCGACCCTTCTTAATTGTCACGCGGATCGTCGGTGAGTAATAACGCCGACGAACAACCGATACAAATAGCAGAGTCAACCGAGGTATCTATTAGCACGTGAATTAAATGCGTAAACCCGGTGAAATACGACAAATCAGGATTTCCTATTGTTTCCGTGGTGCCAAAATTAAAACGCCAAATCTTTACATCGATTGGGATCTTCATTGGCATCTGGGATACAATCGACTGCTTTATAGATGAGATTACATGGTTATTATTTTGTTGGCTGCGCGTCGGCGTGATTGATCATAGACAACGCGCGAGAAGACTCCTTCGTTGTCTTCTTTTTGCATAGAATGTTTGTGGGCGTTATTACTCATTATTGATGAGCGAGGCAGTTGCGTAGGTTCAACCGAGTGGTTTACTTTTTCCACATTCTCATTAGTGCATGACAGGATTTTTTTTTCTGACTTTTCCTACTTTGACTCGGTCGGAAGTCTAACTTCGGCCCAATAGTTGTATTCATACCGATTGTATTTGTCGGCGGCACTTGATTGGACTTCGGATGTCATCGGACCGATGGCTTCATGGAATCTATTTACACCCTTTTCGACCCTGGCTACCCGGTTAATCCTCTCCGTCACTTTATTTCCGTTGTCAGTAACGCGTTGTCTGATTGCACTCATCGGTTGGTAATAATTCGACGCGATACATTTCGTCTGCAGCCTGTTTTTCATTAGATATCTAGGCTGTCTTCTGGTGATTCTTTGTGCACTCCATGAGTGCATAATGTGAGGGTGACGGCCTTCGTTTGTCACTGGGTACAGTTTCGGTTGACGGGGTTGCGTTGGTCGAAATTTTCGTCATTTTTTTTTTTTTTATATAATGCCTAGACCTGGGAAAATACGACAAATACACGTTTAATATAAAATTCTAGATTATTTTTAATTGTTTCAGGATTTTTTAAACTAGAATTTTACATATTTCTATAAGTTTTCTAAAAAATTATATTTCAATTTTCACAGACAATTATCATTGTTAAACATTTTAGATTTCAGATAATTAGCGATATAATATAATTTTCCTTCGTTTGCCTAGAAACTACAGCAGTTATTTATCGATTATTTTTTGTTTATTTAAATTTGTCGAACCGAGATTTATTTTATGTTATTGTTTTTTTTTTTAAAATACGTGTCGGTTTAGTTTTGTTTTTTCCTTTTTGCGTCCTTCATGGACACCGCTGGATATCGCGAAAACGTCCGCCAGATCGACAAACATGTCCGATCCGGCCGCAACAAGATGATGAATATTTTGACCACCGATGGCACAAAATCGTCAACCGTGACTGTATCGAGTGACACACCAAGACCGGACTCCTCGCATTGTGAATTGATAGTTTGCACGTAAAATCACCAGGCTTCAGCTCAAATACATTACGAAAAACAACAGGCTGCCCACGAAATATATCTTGTCAAACATTAACCGGCAAATAAGTGTGATCATTCAACGAATTGCCTACATCGGGGACCAAGTAAAGGATACGAACAACTAGGTAGCCCCGGTCGATAAGTATGACCAAGGACTCTATCTGGCCGGCGGTCCGTTGTCAACAGAGGTCCAATCAAGTATCGTCGACCAATACAAGCGGTATGTATACAATTATTGGGCCGACCTTGGAGTTTCGACCAAGTCCAATTGGGATCATTCAGAAAAAGAAATCTTTTCATGCACTAATTGAATTTGGAAGAAGCAAACGACTCTTTCGACCCTTCTTAATTGTCACGCGGATCGTCGGTGAGTAATAACGCCGACGAACAACCGATACAAATAGCAGAGTCAACCGAGGTATCTATTAGCACGTGAATTAAATGCGTAAACCCGGTGAAATACGACAAATCAGGATTTCCTATTGTTTCCGTGGTGCCAAAATTAAAACGCCAAATCTTTACATCGATTGGGATCTTCATTGGCATCTGGGATACAATCGACTGCTTTATAGATGAGATTACATGGTTATTATTTTGTTGGCTGCGCGTCGGCGTGATTGATCATAGACAACGCGCGAGAAGACTCCTTCGTTGTCTTCTTTTTGCATAGAATGTTTGTGGGCGTTATTACTCACTATTGATGAGCGAGGCAGTTGCGTAGGTTCAACCGAGTGGTTTACTTTTTCCACATTCTCATTAGTGCATGACAGGATTTTTTTTTCTGACTTTTCCTACTTTGACTCGGTCGGAAGTCTAACTTCGGCCCAATAGTTGTATTCATACCGATTGTATTTGTCGGCGGCACTTGATTGGACTTCGGATGTCATCGGACCGATGGCTTAATGGAATCTATTTACACCCTTTTCGACCCTGGCTACCCGGTTAATCCTCTCCGTCACTTTATTTCCGTTGTCAGTAACGCGTTGTCTGATTGCACTCATCGGTTGGTAATAATTCGACGCGATACATTTCGTCTGCAGCCTGTTTTTCATTAGATATCTAGGCTGTCTTCTGGTGATTCTTTGTGCACTCCATGAGTGCATAATGTGAGGGTGACGGCCTTCGTTTGTCACTGGGTACAGTTTCGGTTGACGGGGTTGCGTTGGTCGAAATTTTCGTCATTTTTTTTTTTTTTATATAATGCCTAGACCTGGGAAAATACGACAAATACACGTTTAATATAAAATTCTAGATTATTTTTAATTGTTTCAGGATTTTTTAAACTAGAATTTTACATATTTCTATAAGTTTTCTAAAAAATTATATTTCAATTTTCACAGACAATTATCATTGTTAAACATTTTAGATTTCAGATAATTAGCGATATAATATAATTTTCCTTCGTTTGCCTAGAAACTACAGCAGTTATTTATCGATTATTTTTTGTTTATTTAAATTTGTCGAACCGAGATTTATTTTATGTTATTGTTTTTTTTTTTAAAATACGTGTCGGTTTAGTTTTGTTTTTTCCTTTTTGCGTCCTTCATGGACACCGCTGGATATCGCGAATACGTCCGCCAGATCGACAAACATGTCCGATCCGGCCGCAACAAGATGATGAATATTTTGACCACCGATGGCACAAAATCGTCAACCGTGACTGTATCGAGTGACACACCAAGACCGGACTCCTCGCATTGTGAATTGATAGTTTGCACGTAAAATCACCAGGCTTCAGCTCAAATACATTACGAAAAACAACAGGCTGCCCACGAAATATATCTTGTCAAACATTAACCGGCAAATAAGTGTGATCATTCAACGAATTGCCTACATCGGGGACCAAGTAAAGGATACGAACAACTAGGTAGCCCCGGTCGATAAGTATGACCAAGGACTCTATCTGGCCGGCGGTCCGTTGTCAACAGAGGTCCAATCAAGTATCGTCGACCAATACAAGCGGTATGTATACAATTATTGGGCCGACCTTGGAGTTTCGACCAAGTCCAATTGGGATCATTCAGAAAAAGAAATCTTTTCATGCACTAATTGAATTTGGAAGAAGCAAACGACTCTTTCGACCCTTCTTAATTGTCACGCGGATCGTCGGTGAGTAATAACGCCGACGAACAACCGATACAAATAGCAGAGTTAACCGAGGTATCTATTAGCACGTGAATTAAATGCGTAAACCCGGTGAAATACGACAAATCAGGATTTCCTATTGTTTCCGTGGTGCCAAAATTAAAACGCCAAATCTTTACATCGATTGGGATCTTCATTGGCATCTGGGATACAATCGACTGCTTTATAGATGAGATTACATGGTTATTATTTTGTTGGCTGCGCGTCGGCGTGATTGATCATAGACAACGCGCGAGAAGACTCCTTCGTTGTCTTCTTTTTGCATAGAATGTTTGTGGGCGTTATTACTCATTATTGATGAGCGAGGCAGTTGCGTAGGTTCAACCGAGTGGTTTACTTTTTCCACATTCTCATTAGTGCATGACAGGATTTTTTTTTCTGACTTTTCCTACTTTGACTCGGTCGGAAGTCTAACTTCGGCCCAATAGTTGTATTCATACCGATTGTATTTGTCGGCGGCACTTGATTGGACTTCGGATGTCATCGGACCGATGGCTTAATGGAATCTATTTACACCCTTTTCGACCCTGGCTACCCGGTTAATCCTCTCCGTCACTTTATTTCCGTTGTCAGTAACGCGTTGTCTGATTGCACTCATCGGTTGGTAATAATTCGACGCGATACATTTCGTCTGCAGCCTGTTTTTCATTAGATATCTAGGCTGTCTTCTGGTGATTCTTTGTGCACTCCATGAGTGCATAATGTGAGGGTGACGGCCTTCGTTTGTCACTGGGTACAGTTTCGGTTGACGGGGTTGCGTTGGTCGAAATTTTCGTCATTTTTTTTTTTTTTATATAATGCCTAGACCTGGGAAAATACGACAAATACACGTTTAATATAAAATTCTAGATTATTTTTAATTGTTTCAGGATTTTTTAAACTAGAATTTTACATATTTCTATAAGTTTTCTAAAAAATTATATTTCAATTTTCACCGACAATTATCATTGTTAAACATTTTAGATTTCAGATAATTAGCGATATAATATAATTTTCCTTCGTTTGCCTAGAAACTACAGCAGTTATTTATCGATTATTTTTTGTTTATAAATTTGTCGAACCGAGATTTATTTTATGTTATTGTTTTTTTTTTTAAAATACGTGTCGGTTTAGTTTTGTTTTTTCCTTTTTGCGTCCTTCATGGACACCGCTGGATATCGCGAAAACGTCCGCCAGATCGACAAACATGTCCGATCCGGCCGCAACAAGATGATGAATATTTTGACCACCGATGGCACAAAATCGTCAACCGTGACTGTATCGAGTGACACACCAAGACCGGACTCCTCGCATTGTGAATTGATAGTTTGCACGTAAAATCACCAGGCTTCAGCTCAAATACATTACGAAAAACAACAGGCTGCCCACGAAATATATCGTGTCAAACATTAACCGGCCAATAAGTGTGATCATTCAACGAATTGCCTACATCGGAGACCAAGTAAAGGATACGAACAACTAGGTAGCCCCGGTCGATAAGTATGACCAAGGACTCTATCTGGCCGGCGGTCCGTTGTCAACAGAGGTCCAATCAAGTATCGTCGACCAATACAAGCGGTATTTATACAATTATTGGGCCGACCTTGGAGTTTCGACCAAGTCCAATTGGGATCATTCAGAAAAAGAAATCTTTTCATGCACTAATTGAATTTGGAAGAAGCAAACGACTCTTTCGACCCTTCTTAATTGTCACGCGGATCGTCGGTGAGTAATAACGCCGACGAACAACCGATATAAATAGCAGAGTCAACCGAGGTATCTATTAGCACGTGAATTAAATGCGTAAACCCGGTGAAATACGACAAATCAGGATTTCCTATTGTTTCCGTGGTGCCAAAATTAAAACGCCAAACCTTTACATCGATTGGGATCTTCATTGGCATCTGGGATACAATCGACTGCTTTATAGATGAGATTACATGGTTATTATTTTGTTGGCTGCGCGTCGGCGTGATTGATCATAGACAACGCGCGAGAAGACTCCTTCGTTGTCTTCTTTTTGCATAGAATGTTTGTGGGCGTTATTACTCACTATTGATGAGCGAGGCAGTTGCGTAGGTTCAACCGAGTGGTTTACTTTTTCCACATTCTCATTAGTGCATGACAGGATTTTTTTTTCTGACTTTTCCTACTTTGACTCGGTCGGAAGTCTAACTTCGGCCCAATAGTTGTATTCATACCGATTGTATTTGTCGGCGGCACTTGATTGGACTTCGGATGTCATCGGACCGATGGCTTAATGGAATCTATTTACACCCTTTTCGACCCTGGCTACCCGGTTAATCCTCTCCGTCACTTTATTTCCGTTGTCAGTAACGCGTTGTCTGATTGCACTCATCGGTTGGTAATAATTCGACGCGATACATTTCGTCTGCAGCCTGTTTTTCATTAGATATCTAGGCTGTCTTCTGGTGATTCTTTGTGCACTCCATGAGTGCATAATGTGAGGGTGACGGCCTTCGTTTGTCACTGGGTACAGTTTCGGTTGACGGGGTTGCGTTGGTCGAAATTTTCGTCATTTTTTTTTTTTTTATATAATGCCTAGACCTGGGAAAATACGACAAATACACGTTTAATATAAAATTCTAGATTATTTTTAATTGTTTCAGGATTTTTTAAACTAGAATTTTACATATTTCTATAAGTTTTCTAAAAAATTATATTTCAATTTTCACCGACAATTATCATTGTTAAACATTTTAGATTTCAGATAATTAGCGATATAATATAATTTTCCTTCGTTTGCCTAGAAACTACAGCAGTTATTTATCGATTATTTTTTGTTTATAAATTTGTCGAACCGAGATTTATTTTATGTTATTGTTTTTTTTTTTAAAATACGTGTCGGTTTAGTTTTGTTTTTTCCTTTTTGCGTCCTTCATGGACACCGCTGGATATCGCGAAAACGTCCGCCAGATCGACAAACATGTCCGATCCGGCCGCAACAAGATGATGAATATTTTGACCACCGATGGCACAAAATCGTCAACCGTGACTGTATCGAGTGACACACCAAGACCGGACTCCTCGCATTGTGAATTGATAGTTTGCACGTAAAATCACCAGGCTTCAGCTCAAATACATTACGAAAAACAACAGGCTGCCCACGAAATATATCGTGTCAAACATTAACCGGCCAATAAGTGTGATCATTCAACGAATTGCCTACATCGGAGACCAAGTAAAGGATACGAACAACTAGGTAGCCCCGGTCGATAAGTATGACCAAGGACTCTATCTGGCCGGCGGTCCGTTGTCAACAGAGGTCCAATCAAGTATCGTCGACCAATACAAGCGGTATTTATACAATTATTGGGCCGACCTTGGAGTTTCGACCAAGTCCAATTGGGATCATTCAGAAAAAGAAATCTTTTCATGCACTAATTGAATTTGGAAGAAGCAAACGACTCTTTCGACCCTTCTTAATTGTCACGCGGATCGTCGGTGAGTAATAACGCCGACGAACAACCGATATAAATAGCAGAGTCAACCGAGGTATCTATTAGCACGTGAATTAAATGCGTAAACCCGGTGAAATACGACAAATCAGGATTTCCTATTGTTTCCGTGGTGCCAAAATTAAAACGCCAAACCTTTACATCGATTGGGATCTTCATTGGCATCTGGGATACAATCGACTGCTTTATAGATGAGATTACATGGTTATTATTTTGTTGGCTGCGCGTCGGCGTGATTGATCATAGACAACGCGCGAGAAGACTCCTTCGTTGTCTTCTTTTTGCATAGAATGTTTGTGGGCGTTATTACTCACTATTGATGAGCGAGGCAGTTGCGTAGGTTCAACCGAGTGGTTTACTTTTTCCACATTCTCATTAGTGCATGACAGGATTTTTTTTTCTGACTTTTCCTACTTTGACTCGGTCGGAAGTCTAACTTCGGCCCAATAGTTGTATTCATACCGATTGTATTTGTCGGCGGCACTTGATTGGACTTCGGATGTCATCGGACCGATGGCTTAATGGAATCTATTTACACCCTTTTCGACCCTGGCTACCCGGTTAATCCTCTCCGTCACTTTATTTCCGTTGTCAGTAACGCGTTGTCTGATTGCACTCATCGGTTGGTAATAATTCGACGCGATACATTTCGTCTGCAGCCTGTTTTTCATTAGATATCTAGGCTGTCTTCTGGTGATTCTTTGTGCACTCCATGAGTGCATAATGTGAGGGTGACGGCCTTCGTTTGTCACTGGGTACAGTTTCGGTTGACGGGGTTGCGTTGGTCGAAATTTTCGTCATTTTTTTTTTTTTTATATAATGCCTAGACCTGGGAAAATACGACAAATACACGTTTAATATAAAATTCTAGATTATTTTTAATTGTTTCAGGATTTTTTAAACTAGAATTTTACATATTTCTATAAGTTTTCTAAAAAATTATATTTCAATTTTCACAGACAATTATCATTGTTAAACATTTTAGATTTCAGATAATTAGCGATATAATATAATTTTCCTTCGTTTGCCTACAAACTACAGCAGTTATTTATCGATTATTTTTTGTTTATAAATTTGTCGAACCGAGATTTATTTTATGTTATTGTTTTTTTTTTTAAAATACGTGTCGGTTTAGTTTTGTTTTTTCCTTTTTGCGTCCTTCATGGACACCGCTGGATATCGCGAAAACGTCCGCCAGATCGACAAACATGTCCGATCCGGCCGCAACAAGATGATGAATATTTTGACCACCGATGGCACAAAATCGTCAACCGTGACTGTATCGAGTGACACACCAAGACCGGACTCCTCGCATTGTGAATTGATAGTTTGCACGTAAAATCACCAGGCTTCAGCTCAAATACATTACGAAAAACAACAGGCTGCCCACGAAATATATCGTGTCAAACATTAACCGGCCAATAAGTGTGATCATTCAACGAATTGCCTACATCGGAGACCAAGTAAAGGATACGAACAACTAGGTAGCCCCGGTCGATAAGTATGACCAAGGACTCTATCTGGCCGGCGGTCCGTTGTCAACAGAGGTCCAATCAAGTATCGTCGACCAATACAAGCGGTATTTATACAATTATTGGGCCGACCTTGGAGTTTCGACCAAGTCCAATTGGGATCATTCAGAAAAAGAAATCTTTTCATGCACTAATTGAATTTGGAAGAAGCAAACGACTCTTTCGACCCTTCTTAATTGTCACGCGGATCGTCGGTGAGTAATAACGCCGACGAACAACCGATATAAATAGCAGAGTCAACCGAGGTATCTATTAGCACGTGAATTAAATGCGTAAACCCGGTGAAATACGACAAATCAGGATTTCCTATTGTTTCCGTGGTGCCAAAATTAAAACGCCAAACCTTTACATCGATTGGGATCTTCATTGGCATCTGGGATACAATCGACTGCTTTATAGATGAGATTACATGGTTATTATTTTGTTGGCTGCGCGTCGGCGTGATTGATCATAGACAACGCGCGAGAAGACTCCTTCGTTGTCTTCTTTTTGCATAGAATGTTTGTGGGCGTTATTACTCACTATTGATGAGCGAGGCAGTTGCGTAGGTTCAACCGAGTGGTTTACTTTTTCCACATTCTCATTAGTGCATGACAGGATTTTTTTTTCTGACTTTTCCTACTTTGACTCGGTCGGAAGTCTAACTTCGGCCCAATAGTTGTATTCATACCGATTGTATTTGTCGGCGGCACTTGATTGGACTTCGGATGTCATGGGACCGATGGCTTCATGGAATCTATTTACACCCTTTTCGACCCTGGCTACCCGGTTAATCCTCTCCGTCACTTTATTTCCGTTGTCAGTAACGCGTTGTCTGATTGCACTCATCGGTTGGTAATAATTCGACGCGATACATTTCGTCTGCAGCCTGTTTTTCATTAGATATCTAGGCTGTCTTCTGGAGATTCTTTGTGCACTCCATGAGTGCATAATGTGAGGGTGACGGCCTTCGTTTGTCACTGGGTACAGTTTCGGTTGACGGGGTTGCGTTGGTCGAAATTTTCGTCATTTTTTTTTTTTTTATATAATGCCTAGACCTGGGAAAATACAACAAATACACGTTTAATATAAAATTCTAGATTATTTTTAATTGTTTCAGGATTTTTTAAACTAGGTTTTTACATATTTCTATAAGTTTTTTAAAAATATATATTTCAATTTTCACAGACAATTATCATTGTTAAACATTTTAGATTTCAGATAATTAGCGATATAATATAATTTTCCTTCGTTTGCCTAGAAACTACAGCAGTTATTTATCGATTATTTTTTGTTTATTTAAATTTGTCGAACCGAGATTTATTTTATGTTATTGTTTTTTTTTTTAAAATACGTGTCGGTTTAGATTTGTTTTTTCCTTTTTGCGTCCTTCATGGACACCGCTGGATATCGCGAAAACGTCCGCCAGATCGACAAACATGTCCGATCCGGCCGCAACAAGATGATGAATATTTTGACCACCGATGGCACAAAATCGTCAACCGTGACTGTATCGAGTGACACACCAAGACCGGACTCCTCGCATTGTGAATTGATAGTTTGCACGTAAAATCACCAGGCTTCAGCTCAAATACATTACGAAAAACAACAGGCTGCCCACGAAATATATCGTGTTAAACATTAACCGCCAAATAAGTGTGATCATTCAACGAATTGCCTACATCGGAGACCAAGTAAAGGATACGAACAACTAGGTAGCCCCGGTCGATAAGTATGACCAAGGACTCTATCTGGCCGGCGGTCCGTTGTCAACAGAGGTCCAATCAAGTATCGTCGACCAATACAAGCGGTATGTATACAATTATTGGGCCGACCTTGGAGTTTCGACCAAGTCCAATTGGGATCATTCAGAAAAAGAAATCTTTTCATGCACTAATTGAATTTGGACGAAGCAAACGACTCTTTCGACCCTTCTTAATTGTCACGCGGATCGTCGGTGAGTAATAACGCCGACGAACAACCGATACAAATAGCAGAGTCAACCGAGGTATCTATTAGCACGTGAATTAAATGCGTAAACCCGGTGAAATACGACAAATCAGGATTTCCTTTTGTTTCCGTGGTGCCAAAATTAAAACGCCAAACCTTTACATCGATTGGGATCTTCATTGGCATCTGGGATACAATCGACTGCTTTATAGATGAGATTACATGGTTATTATTTTGTTGGCTGCGCGTCGGCGTGATTGATCATAGACAACGCGCGAGAAGACTCCTTCGTTGTCTTCTTTTTGCATAGAATGTTTGTGGGCGTTATTACTCACTATTGATGAGCGAGGCAGTTGCGTAGGTTCAACCGAGTGGTTTACTTTTTCCACATTCTCATTAGTGCATGACAGGATTTTTTTTTCTGACTTTTCCTACTTTGACTCGGTCGGAAGTCTAACTTCGGCCCAATAGTTGTATTCATACCGATTGTATTTGTCGGCGGCACTTGATTGGACTTCGGATGTCATGGGACCGATGGCTTCATGGAATCTATTTACACCCTTTTCGACCCTGGCTACCCGGTTAATCCTCTCCGTCACTTTATTTCCGTTGTCAGTAACGCGTTGTCTGATTGCACTCATCGGTTGGTAATAATTCGACGCGATACATTTCGTCTGCAGCCTGTTTTTCATTAGATATCTAGGCTGTCTTCTGGAGATTCTTTGTGCACTCCATGAGTGCATAATGTGAGGGTGACGGCCTTCGTTTGTCACTGGGTACAGTTTCGGTTGACGGGGTTGCGTTGGTCGAAATTTTCGTCATTTTTTTTTTTTTTATATAATGCCTAGACCTGGGAAAATACAACAAATACACGTTTAATATAAAATTCTAGATTATTTTTAATTGTTTCAGGATTTTTTAAACTAGGTTTTTACATATTTCTATAAGTTTTTTAAAAAATTATATTTCAATTTTCACAGACAATTATCATTGTTAAACATTTTAGATTTCAGATAATTAGCGATATAATATAATTTTCCTTCGTTTGCCTAGAAACTACAGCAGTTATTTATCGATTATTTTTTGTTTATAAATTTGTCGAACCGAGATTTATTTTATGTTATTGTTTTTTTTTTTAAAATACGTGTCGGTTTAGTTTTGTTTTTTCCTTTTTGCGTCCTTCATGGACACCGCTGGATATCGCGAAAACGTCCGCCAGATCGACAAACATGTCCGATCCGGCCGCAACAAGATGATGAATATTTTGACCACCGATGGCACAAAATCGTCAACCGTGACTGTATCGAGTGACACACCAAGACCGGACTCCTCGCATTGTGAATTGATAGTTTGCACGTAAAATCACCAGGCTTCAGCTCAAATACATTACGAAAAACAACAGGCTGCCCACGAAATATATCGTGTCAAACATTAACCGGCCAATAAGTGTGATCATTCAACGAATTGCCTACATCGGAGACCAAGTAAAGGATACGAACAACTAGGTAGCCCCGGTCGATAAGTATGACCAAGGACTCTATCTGGCCGGCGGTCCGTTGTCAACAGAGGTCCAATCAAGTATCGTCGACCAATACAAGCGGTATTTATACAATTATTGGGCCGACCTTGGAGTTTCGACCAAGTCCAATTGGGATCATTCAGAAAAAGAAATCTTTTCATGCACTAATTGAATTTGGAAGAAGCAAACGACTCTTTCGACCCTTCTTAATTGTCACGCGGATCGTCGGTGAGTAATAACGCCGACGAACAACCGATATAAATAGCAGAGTCAACCGAGGTATCTATTAGCACGTGAATTAAATGCGTAAACCCGGTGAAATACGACAAATCAGGATTTCCTATTGTTTCCGTGGTGCCAAAATTAAAACGCCAAACCTTTACATCGATTGGGATCTTCATTGGCATCTGGGATACAATCGACTGCTTTATAGATGAGATTACATGGTTATTATTTTGTTGGCTGCGCGTCGGCGTGATTGATCATAGACAACGCGCGAGAAGACTCCTTCGTTGTCTTCTTTTTGCATAGAATGTTTGTGGGCGTTATTACTCACTATTGATGAGCGAGGCAGTTGCGTAGGTTCAACCGAGTGGTTTACTTTTTCCACATTCTCATTAGTGCATGACAGGATTTTTTTTTCTGACTTTTCCTACTTTGACTCGGTCGGAAGTCTAACTTCGGCCCAATAGTTGTATTCATACCGATTGTATTTGTCGGCGGCACTTGATTGGACTTCGGATGTCATCGGACCGATGGCTTAATGGAATCTATTTACACCCTTTTCGACCCTGGCTACCCGGTTAATCCTCTCCGTCACTTTATTTCCGTTGTCAGTAACGCGTTGTCTGATTGCACTCATCGGTTGGTAATAATTCGACGCGATACATTTCGTCTGCAGCCTGTTTTTCATTAGATATCTAGGCTGTCTTCTGGAGATTCTTTGTGCACTCCATGAGTGCATAATGTGAGGGTGACGGCCTTCGTTTGTCACTGGGTACAGTTTCGGTTGACGGGGTTGCGTTGGTCGAAATTTTCGTCATTTTTTTTTTTTTTATATAATGCCTAGACCTGGGAAAATACGACAAATACACGTTTAATATAAAATTCTAGATTATTTTTAATTGTTTCAGGATTTTTTAAACTAGGTTTTTACATATTTCTATAAGTTTTTTAAAAAATTATATTTCAATTTTCACAGACAATTATCATTGTTAAACATTTTAGATTTCAGATAATTAGCGATATAATATAATTTTCCTTCGTTTGCCTAGAAACTACAGCAGTTATTTATCGATTATTTTTTGTTTATAAATTTGTCGAACCGAGATTTATTTTATGTTATTGTTTTTTTTTTTAAAATACGTGTCGGTTTAGTTTTGTTTTTTCCTTTTTGCGTCCTTCATGGACACCGCTGGATATCGCGAAAACGTCCGCCAGATCGACAAACATGTCCGATCCGGCCGCAACAAGATGATGAATATTTTGACCACCGATGGCACAAAATCGTCAACCGTGACTGTATCGAGTGACACACCAAGACCGGACTCCTCGCATTGTGAATTGATAGTTTGCACGTAAAATCACCAGGCTTCAGCTCAAATACATTACGAAAAACAACAGGCTGCCCACGAAATATATCGTGTCAAACATTAACCGGCCAATAAGTGTGATCATTCAACGAATTGCCTACATCGGAGACCAAGTAAAGGATACGAACAACTAGGTAGCCCCGGTCGATAAGTATGACCAAGGACTCTATCTGGCCGGCGGTCCGTTGTCAACAGAGGTCCAATCAAGTATCGTCGACCAATACAAGCGGTATTTATACAATTATTGGGCCGACCTTGGAGTTTCGACCAAGTCCAATTGGGATCATTCAGAAAAAGAAATCTTTTCATGCACTAATTGAATTTGGAAGAAGCAAACGACTCTTTCGACCCTTCTTAATTGTCACGCGGATCGTCGGTGAGTAATAACGCCGACGAACAACCGATACAAATAGCAGAGTCAACCGAGGTATCTATTAGCACGTGAATTAAATGCGTAAACCCGGTGAAATACGACAAATCAGGATTTCCTATTGTTTCCGTGGTGCCAAAATTAAAACGCCAAACCTTTACATCGATTGGGATCTTCATTGGCATCTGGGATACAATCGACTGCTTTATAGATGAGATTACATGGTTATTATTTTGTTGGCTGCGCGTCGGCGTGATTGATCATAGACAACGCGCGAGAAGACTCCTTCGTTGTCTTCTTTTTGCATAGAATGTTTGTGGGCGTTATTACTCACTATTGATGAGCGAGGCAGTTGCGTAGGTTCAACCGAGTGGTTTACTTTTTCCACATTCTCATTAGTGCATGACAGGATTTTTTTTTCTGACTTTTCCTACTTTGACTCGGTCGGAAGTCTAACTTCGGCCCAATAGTTGTATTCATACCGATTGTATTTGTCGGCGGCACTTGATTGGACTTCGGATGTCATGGGACCGATGGCTTCATGGAATCTATTTACACCCTTTTCGACCCTGGCTACCCGGTTAATCCTCTCCGTCACTTTATTTCCGTTGTCAGTAACGCGTTGTCTGATTGCACTCATCGGTTGGTAATAATTCGACGCGATACATTTCGTCTGCAGCCTGTTTTTCATTAGATATCTAGGCTGTCTTCTGGAGATTCTTTGTGCACTCCATGAGTGCATAATGTGAGGGTGACGGCCTTCGTTTGTCACTGGGTACAGTTTCGGTTGACGGGGTTGCGTTGGTCGAAATTTTCGTCATTTTTTTTTTTTTATATAATGCCTAGACCTGGGAAAATACAACAAATACACGTTTAATATAAAATTCTAGATTATTTTTAATTGTTTCAGGATTTTTTAAACTAGGTTTTTACATATTTCTATAAGTTTTTTAAAAAATTATATTTCAATTTTCACAGACAATTATCATTGTTAAACATTTTAGATTTCAGATAATTAGCGATATAATATAATTTTCCTTCGTTTGCCTAGAAACTACAGCAGTTATTTATCGATTATTTTTTGTTTATAAATTTGTCGAACCGAGATTTATTTTATGTTATTGTTTTTTTTTTTAAAATACGTGTCGGTTTAGTTTTGTTTTTTCCTTTTTGCGTCCTTCATGGACACCGCTGGATATCGCGAAAACGTCCGCCAGATCGACAAACATGTCCGATCCGGCCGCAACTAGATGATGAATATTTTGACCACCGATGGCACAAAATCGTCAACCGTGACTGTATCGAGTGACACACCAAGACCGGACTCCTCGCATTGTGAATTGATAGTTTGCACGTAAAATCACCAGGCTTCAGCTCAAATACATTACGAAAAACAACAGGCTGCCCACGAAATATATCGTGTCAAACATTAACCGGCCAATAAGTGTGATCATTCAACGAATTGCCTACATCGGAGACCAAGTAAAGGATATGAACAACTAGGTAGCCCCGGTCGATAAGTATGACCAAGGACTCTATCTGGCCGGCGGTCCGTTGTCAACAGAGGTCCAATCAAGTATCGTCGACCAATACAAGCGGTATTTATACAATTATTGGGCCGACCTTGGAGTTTCGACCAAGTCCAATTGGGATCATTCAGAAAAAGAAATCTTTTCATGCACTAATTGAATTTGGAAGAAGCAAACGACTCTTTCGACCCTTCTTAATTGTCACGCGGATCGTCGGTGAGTAATAACGCCGACGAACAACCGATATAAATAGCAGAGTCAACCGAGGTATCTATTAGCACGTGAATTAAATGCGTAAACCCGGTGAAATACGACAAATCAGGATTTCCTATTGTTTCCGTGGTGCCAAAATTAAAACGCCAAACCTTTACATCGATTGGGATCTTCATTGGCATCTGGGATACAATCGACTGCTTTATAGATGAGATTACATGGTTATTATTTTGTTGGCTGCGCGTCGGCGTGATTGATCATAGACAACGCGCGAGAAGACTCCTTCGTTGTCTTCTTTTTGCATAGAATGTTTGTGGGCGTTATTACTCACTATTGATGAGCGAGGCAGTTGCGTAGGTTCAACCGAGTGGTTTACTTTTTCCACATTCTCATTAGTGCATGACAGGATTTTTTTTTCTGACTTTTCCTACTTTGACTCGGTCGGAAGTCTAACTTCGGCCCAATAGTTGTATTCATACCGATTGTATTTGTCGGCGGCACTTGATTGGACTTCGGATGTCATCGGACCGATGGCTTAATGGAATCTATTTACACCCTTTTCGACCCTGGCTACCCGGTTAATCCTCTCCGTCACTTTATTTCCGTTGTCAGTAACGCGTTGTCTGATTGCACTCATCGGTTGGTAATAATTCGACGCGATACATTTCGTCTGCAGCCTGTTTTTCATTAGATATCTAGGCTGTCTTCTGGTGATTCTTTGTGCACTCCATGAGTGCATAATGTGAGGGTGACGGCCTTCGTTTGTCACTGGGTACAGTTTCGGTTGACGGGGTTGCGTTGGTCGAAATTTTCGTCATTTTTTTTTTTTTTATATAATGCCTAGACCTGGGAAAATACGACAAATACACGTTTAATATAAAATTCTAGATTATTTTTAATTGTTTCAGGATTTTTTAAACTAGAATTTTACATATTTCTATAAGTCTTCTAAAAAATTATATTTCAATTTTCACAGACAATTATCATTGTTAAACATTTTAGATTTCAGATAATTAGCGATATAATATAATTTTCCTTCGTTTGCCTAGAAACTACAGCAGTTATTTATCGATTATTTTTTGTTTATAAATTTGTCGAACCGAGATTTATTTTATGTTATTGTTTTTTTTTTTAAAATACGTGTCGGTTTAGTTTTGTTTTTTCCTTTTTGCGTCCTTCATGGACACCGCTGGATATCGCGAAAACGTCCGCCAGATCGACAAACATGTCCGATCCGGCCGCAACAAGATGATGAATATTTTGACCACCGATGGCACAAAATCGTCAACCGTGACTGTATCGAGTGACACACCAAGACCGGACTCCTCGCATTGTGAATTGATAGTTTGCACGTAAAATCACCAGGCTTCAGCTCAAATACATTACGAAAAACAACAGGCTGCCCACGAAATATATCGTGTTAAACATTAACCGGCAAATAAGTGTGATCATTCAACGAATTGCCTACATCGGAGACCAAGTAAAGGATACGAACAACTAGGTAGCCCCGGTCGATAAGTATGACCAAGGACTCTATCTGGCCGGCGGTCCGTTGTCAACAGAGGTCCAATCAAGTATCGTCGACCAATACAAGCGGTATGTATACAATTATTGGGCCGACCTTGGAGTTTCGACCAAGTCCAATTGGGATCATTCAGAAAAAGAAATCTTTTCATGCACTAATTGAATTTGGACGAAGCAAACGACTCTTTCGACCCTTCTTAATTGTCACGCGGATCGTCGGTGAGTAATAACGCCGACGAACAACCGATACAAATAGCAGAGTCAACCGAGGTATCTATTAGCACGTGAATTAAATGCGTAAACCCGGTGAAATACGACAAATCAGGATTTCCTATTGTTTCCGTGGTGCCAAAATTAAAACGCCAAACCTTTACATCGATTGGGATCTTCATTGGCATCTGGGATACAATCGACTGCTTTATAGATGAGATTACATGGTTATTATTTTGTTGGCTGCGCGTCGGCGTGATTGATCATAGACAACGCGCGAGAAGACTCCTTCGTTGTCTTCTTTTTGCATAGAATGTTTGTGGGCGTTATTACTCACTATTGATGAGCGAGGCAGTTGCGTAGGTTCAACCGAGTGGTTTACTTTTTCCACATTCTCATTAGTGCATGACAGGATTTTTTTTTCTGACTTTTCCTACTTTGACTAGGTCGGAAGTCTAACTTCGGCCCAATAGTTGTATTCATACCGATTGTATTTGTCGGCGGCACTTGATTGGACTTCGGATGTCATGGGACCGATGGCTTCATGGAATCTATTTACACCCTTTTCGACCCTGGCTACCCGGTTAATCCTCTCCGTCACTTTATTTCCGTTGTCAGTAACGCGTTGTCTGATTGCACTCATCGGTTGGTAATAATTCGACGCGATACATTTCGTCTGCAGCCTGTTTTTCATTAGATATCTAGACTGTCTTCTGGAGATTCTTTGTGCACTCCATGAGTGCATAATGTGAGGGTGACGGCCTTCGTTTGTCACTGGGTACAGTTTCGGTTGACGGGGTTGCGTTGGTCGAAATTTTCGTCATTTTTTTTTTTTTTATATAATGCCTAGACCTGGGAAAATACGACAAATACACGTTTAATATAAAATTCTAGATTATTTTTAATTGTTTCAGGATTTTTTAAACTAGAATTTTACATATTTCTATAAGTTTTCTAAAAAATTATATTTCAATTTTCACAGACAATTATCATTGTTAAACATTTTAGATTTCAGATAATTAGCGATATAATATAATTTTCCTTCGTTTGCCTAGAAACTACAGCAGTTATTTATCGATTATTTTTTGTTTATTTAAATTTGTCGAACCGAGATTAATTTTATTTTATTGTTTTTTTTTTTTAAAATACGTGTCGGTTTAGTTTTGTTTTTTCCTTTTTGCGTCCTTCATGGACACCGCTGGATATCGCGAAAACGTCCGCTAGATCGACAAACATGTCCGATCCGGCCGCAACAAGATGATGAATATTTTGACCACCGATGGCACAAAATTGTCAACCGTGACTGTATCGAGTGACACACCAAGACCGGACTCCTCGCATTGTGAATTGATAGTTTGCACGTAAAATCACCAGGCTTCAGCTCAAATACATTACGAAAAACAACAGGCTGCCCACGAAATATATCGTGTCAAACATTAACCGCCAAATAAGTGTGATCATTCAACGAATTGCCTACATCGAAGACCAAGTAAAGGATACGAACAACTAGGTAGCCCCGGTCGATAAGTATGACCAAGGACTCTATCTGGCCGGCGGTCCGTTGTCAACAGAGGTCCAATCAAGTATCGTCGACCAATACAAGCGGTATGTATACAATTATTGGGCCGACCTTGGAGTTTCGACCAAGTCCAATTGGGATCATTCAGAAAAAGAAATCTTTTCATGCACTTATTGAATTTGGAAGAAGCAAACGACTCTTTCGACCCTTCTTAATTGTCACGCGGATCGTCGGTGAGTAATAACGCCGACGAACAACCGATACAAATAGCAGAGTTAACCGAGGTATCTATTAGCACGTGAATTAAATGCGTAAACCCGGTGAAATACGACAAATCAGGATTTCCTATTGTTTCCGTGGTGCCAAAATTAAAACGCCAAATCTTTACATCGATTGGGATCTTCATTGGCATCTGGGATACAATCGACTGCTTTATAGATGAGATTACATGGTTATTATTTTGTTGGCTGCGCGTCGGCGTGATTGATCATAGACAACGCGCGAGAAGACTCCTTCGTTGTCTTCTTTTTGCATAGAATGTTTGTGGGCGTTATTACTCACTATTGATGAGCGAGGCAGTTGCGTAGGTTCAACCGAGTGGTTTACTTTTTCCACATTCTCATTAGTGCATGACAGGATTTTTTTTTCTGACTTTTCCTACTTTGACTCGGTCGGAAGTCTAACTTCGGCCCAATAGTTGTATTCATACCGATTGTATTTGTCGGCGGCACTTGATTGGACTTCGGATGTCATGGGACCGATGGCTTCATGGAATCTATTTACACCCTTTTCGACCCTGGCTACCCGGTTAATCCTCTCCGTCACTTTATTTCCGTTGTCAGTAACGCGTTGTCTGATTGCACTCATCGGTTGGTAATAATTCGACGCGATACATTTCGTCTGCAGCCTGTTTTTCATTAGATATCTAGGCTGTCTTCTGGTGATTCTTTGTGCACTCCATGAGTGCATAATGTGAGGGTGACGGCCTTCGTTTGTCACTGGGTACAGTTTCGGTTGACGGGGTTGCGTTGGTCGAAATTTTCGTCATTTTTTTTTTTTTTATATAATGCCTAGACCTGGGAAAATACAACAAATACACGTTTAATATAAAATTCTAGATTATTTTTAATTGTTTCAGGATTTTTTAAACTAGGTTTTTACATATTTCTATAAGTTTTTTAAAAAATTATATTTCAATTTTCACAGACAATTATCATTGTTAAACATTTTAGATTTCAGATAATTAGCGATATAATATAATTTTCCTTCGTTTGCCTAGAAACTACAGCAGTTATTTATCGATTATTTTTTGTTTATAAATTTGTCGAACCGAGATTTATTTTATGTTATTGTTTTTTTTTTTAAAATACGTGTCGGTTTAGTTTTGTTTTTTCCTTTTTGCGTCCTTCATGGACACCGCTGGATATCGCGAAAACGTCCGCCAGATCGACAAACATGTCCGATCCGGCCGCAACAAGATGATGAATATTTTGACCACCGATGGCACAAAATCGTCAACCGTGACTGTATCGAGTGACACACCAAGACCGGACTCCTCGCATTGTGAATTGATAGTTTGCACGTAAAATCACCAGGCTTCAGCTCAAATACATTACGAAAAACAACAGGCTGCCCACGAAATATATCGTGTCAAACATTAACCGGCCAATAAGTGTGATCATTCAACGAATTGCCTACATCGGAGACCAAGTAAAGGATACGAACAACTAGGTAGCCCCGGTCGATAAGTATGACCAAGGACTCTATCTGGCCGGCGGTCCGTTGTCAACAGAGGTCCAATCAAGTATCGTCGACCAATACAAGCGGTATTTATACAATTATTGGGCCGACCTTGGAGTTTCGACCAAGTCCAATTGGGATCATTCAGAAAAAGAAATCTTTTCATGCACTAATTGAATTTGGAAGAAGCAAACGACTCTTTCGACCCTTCTTAATTGTCACGCGGATCGTCGGTGAGTAATAACGCCGACGAACAACCGATATAAATAGCAGAGTCAACCGAGGTATCTATTAGCACGTGAATTAAATGCGTAAACCCGGTGAAATACGACAAATCAGGATTTCCTATTGTTTCCGTGGTGCCAAAATTAAAACGCCAAACCTTTACATCGATTGGGATCTTCATTGGCATCTGGGATACAATCGACTGCTTTATAGATGAGATTACATGGTTATTATTTTGTTGGCTGCGCGTCGGCGTGATTGATCATAGACAACGCGCGAGAAGACTCCTTCGTTGTCTTCTTTTTGCATAGAATGTTTGTGGGCGTTATTACTCACTATTGATGAGCGAGGCAGTTGCGTAGGTTCAACCGAGTGGTTTACTTTTTCCACATTCTCATTAGTGCATGACAGGATTTTTTTTTCTGACTTTTCCTACTTTGACTCGGTCGGAAGTCTAACTTCGGCCCAATAGTTGTATTCATACCGATTGTATTTGTCGGCGGCACTTGATTGGACTTCGGATGTCATCGGACCGATGGCTTAATGGAATCTATTTACACCCTTTTCGACCCTGGCTACCCGGTTAATCCTCTCCGTCACTTTATTTCCGTTGTCAGTAACGCGTTGTCTGATTGCACTCATCGGTTGGTAATAATTCGACGCGATACATTTCGTCTGCAGCCTGTTTTTCATTAGATATCTAGGCTGTCTTCTGGAGATTCTTTGTGCACTCCATGAGTGCATAATGTGAGGGTGACGGCCTTCGTTTGTCACTGGGTACAGTTTCGGTTGACGGGGTTGCGTTGGTCGAAATTTTCGTCATTTTTTTTTTTTTTATATAATGCCTAGACCTGGGAAAATACGACAAATACACGTTTAATATAAAATTCTAGATTATTTTTAATTGTTTCAGGATTTTTTAAACTAGGTTTTTACATATTTCTATAAGTTTTTTAAAAAATTATATTTCAATTTTCACAGACAATTATCATTGTTAAACATTTTAGATTTCAGATAATTAGCGATATAATATAATTTTCCTTCGTTTGCCTAGAAACTACAGCAGTTATTTATCGATTATTTTTTGTTTATAAATTTGTCGAACCGAGATTTATTTTATGTTATTGTTTTTTTTTTTAAAATACGTGTCGGTTTAGTTTTGTTTTTTCCTTTTTGCGTCCTTCATGGACACCGCTGGATATCGCGAAAACGTCCGCCAGATCGACAAACATGTCCGATCCGGCCGCAACAAGATGATGAATATTTTGACCACCGATGGCACAAAATCGTCAACCGTGACTGTATCGAGTGACACACCAAGACCGGACTCCTCGCATTGTGAATTGATAGTTTGCACGTAAAATCACCAGGCTTCAGCTCAAATACATTACGAAAAACAACAGGCTGCCCACGAAATATATCGTGTCAAACATTAACCGGCCAATAAGTGTGATCATTCAACGAATTGCCTACATCGGAGACCAAGTAAAGGATACGAACAACTAGGTAGCCCCGGTCGATAAGTATGACCAAGGACTCTATCTGGCCGGCGGTCCGTTGTCAACAGAGGTCCAATCAAGTATCGTCGACCAATACAAGCGGTATTTATACAATTATTGGGCCGACCTTGGAGTTTCGACCAAGTCCAATTGGGATCATTCAGAAAAAGAAATCTTTTCATGCACTAATTGAATTTGGAAGAAGCAAACGACTCTTTCGACCCTTCTTAATTGTCACGCGGATCGTCGGTGAGTAATAACGCCGACGAACAACCGATACAAATAGCAGAGTCAACCGAGGTATCTATTAGCACGTGAATTAAATGCGTAAACCCGGTGAAATACGACAAATCAGGATTTCCTATTGTTTCCGTGGTGCCAAAATTAAAACGCCAAACCTTTACATCGATTGGGATCTTCATTGGCATCTGGGATACAATCGACTGCTTTATAGATGAGATTACATGGTTATTATTTTGTTGGCTGCGCGTCGGCGTGATTGATCATAGACAACGCGCGAGAAGACTCCTTCGTTGTCTTCTTTTTGCATAGAATGTTTGTGGGCGTTATTACTCACTATTGATGAGCGAGGCAGTTGCGTAGGTTCAACCGAGTGGTTTACTTTTTCCACATTCTCATTAGTGCATGACAGGATTTTTTTTTCTGACTTTTCCTACTTTGACTCGGTCGGAAGTCTAACTTCGGCCCAATAGTTGTATTCATACCGATTGTATTTGTCGGCGGCACTTGATTGGACTTCGGATGTCATGGGACCGATGGCTTCATGGAATCTATTTACACCCTTTTCGACCCTGGCTACCCGGTTAATCCTCTCCGTCACTTTATTTCCGTTGTCAGTAACGCGTTGTCTGATTGCACTCATCGGTTGGTAATAATTCGACGCGATACATTTCGTCTGCAGCCTGTTTTTCATTAGATATCTAGGCTGTCTTCTGGAGATTCTTTGTGCACTCCATGAGTGCATAATGTGAGGGTGACGGCCTTCGTTTGTCACTGGGTACAGTTTCGGTTGACGGGGTTGCGTTGGTCGAAATTTTCGTCATTTTTTTTTTTTTTTATATAATGCCTAGACCTGGGAAAATACAACAAATACACGTTTAATATAAAATTCTAGATTATTTTTAATTGTTTCAGGATTTTTTAAACTAGGTTTTTACATATTTCTATAAGTTTTTTAAAAAATTATATTTCAATTTTCACAGACAATTATCATTGTTAAACATTTTAGATTTCAGATAATTAGCGATATAATATAATTTTCCTTCGTTTGCCTAGAAACTACAGCAGTTATTTATCGATTATTTTTTGTTTATAAATTTGTCGAACCGAGATTTATTTTATGTTATTGTTTTTTTTTTTAAAATACGTGTCGGTTTAGTTTTGTTTTTTCCTTTTTGCGTCCTTCATGGACACCGCTGGATATCGCGAAAACGTCCGCCAGATCGACAAACATGTCCGATCCGGCCGCAACTAGATGATGAATATTTTGACCACCGATGGCACAAAATCGTCAACCGTGACTGTATCGAGTGACACACCAAGACCGGACTCCTCGCATTGTGAATTGATAGTTTGCACGTAAAATCACCAGGCTTCAGCTCAAATACATTACGAAAAACAACAGGCTGCCCACGAAATATATCGTGTCAAACATTAACCGGCCAATAAGTGTGATCATTCAACGAATTGCCTACATCGGAGACCAAGTAAAGGATATGAACAACTAGGTAGCCCCGGTCGATAAGTATGACCAAGGACTCTATCTGGCCGGCGGTCCGTTGTCAACAGAGGTCCAATCAAGTATCGTCGACCAATACAAGCGGTATTTATACAATTATTGGGCCGACCTTGGAGTTTCGACCAAGTCCAATTGGGATCATTCAGAAAAAGAAATCTTTTCATGCACTAATTGAATTTGGAAGAAGCAAACGACTCTTTCGACCCTTCTTAATTGTCACGCGGATCGTCGGTGAGTAATAACGCCGACGAACAACCGATATAAATAGCAGAGTCAACCGAGGTATCTATTAGCACGTGAATTAAATGCGTAAACCCGGTGAAATACGACAAATCAGGATTTCCTATTGTTTCCGTGGTGCCAAAATTAAAACGCCAAACCTTTACATCGATTGGGATCTTCATTGGCATCTGGGATACAATCGACTGCTTTATAGATGAGATTACATGGTTATTATTTTGTTGGCTGCGCGTCGGCGTGATTGATCATAGACAACGCGCGAGAAGACTCCTTCGTTGTCTTCTTTTTGCATAGAATGTTTGTGGGCGTTATTACTCACTATTGATGAGCGAGGCAGTTGCGTAGGTTCAACCGAGTGGTTTACTTTTTCCACATTCTCATTAGTGCATGACAGGATTTTTTTTTCTGACTTTTCCTACTTTGACTCGGTCGGAAGTCTAACTTCGGCCCAATAGTTGTATTCATACCGATTGTATTTGTCGGCGGCACTTGATTGGACTTCGGATGTCATCGGACCGATGGCTTAATGGAATCTATTTACACCCTTTTCGACCCTGGCTACCCGGTTAATCCTCTCCGTCACTTTATTTCCGTTGTCAGTAACGCGTTGTCTGATTGCACTCATCGGTTGGTAATAATTCGACGCGATACATTTCGTCTGCAGCCTGTTTTTCATTAGATATCTAGGCTGTCTTCTGGTGATTCTTTGTGCACTCCATGAGTGCATAATGTGAGGGTGACGGCCTTCGTTTGTCACTGGGTACAGTTTCGGTTGACGGGGTTGCGTTGGTCGAAATTTTCGTCATTTTTTTTTTTTTTATATAATGCCTAGACCTGGGAAAATACGACAAATACACGTTTAATATAAAATTCTAGATTATTTTTAATTGTTTCAGGATTTTTTAAACTAGAATTTTACATATTTCTATAAGTCTTCTAAAAAATTATATTTCAATTTTCACAGACAATTATCATTGTTAAACATTTTAGATTTCAGATAATTAGCGATATAATATAATTTTCCTTCGTTTGCCTAGAAACTACAGCAGTTATTTATCGATTATTTTTTGTTTATAAATTTGTCGAACCGAGATTTATTTTATGTTATTGTTTTTTTTTTTAAAATACGTGTCGGTTTAGTTTTGTTTTTTCCTTTTTGCGTCCTTCATGGACACCGCTGGATATCGCGAAAACGTCCGCCAGATCGACAAACATGTCCGATCCGGCCGCAACAAGATGATGAATATTTTGACCACCGATGGCACAAAATCGTCAACCGTGACTGTATCGAGTGACACACCAAGACCGGACTCCTCGCATTGTGAATTGATAGTTTGCACGTAAAATCACCAGGCTTCAGCTCAAATACATTACGAAAAACAACAGGCTGCCCACGAAATATATCGTGTTAAACATTAACCGGCAAATAAGTGTGATCATTCAACGAATTGCCTACATCGGAGACCAAGTAAAGGATACGAACAACTAGGTAGCCCCGGTCGATAAGTATGACCAAGGACTCTATCTGGCCGGCGGTCCGTTGTCAACAGAGGTCCAATCAAGTATCGTCGACCAATACAAGCGGTATGTATACAATTATTGGGCCGACCTTGGAGTTTCGACCAAGTCCAATTGGGATCATTCAGAAAAAGAAATCTTTTCATGCACTAATTGAATTTGGACGAAGCAAACGACTCTTTCGACCCTTCTTAATTGTCACGCGGATCGTCGGTGAGTAATAACGCCGACGAACAACCGATACAAATAGCAGAGTCAACCGAGGTATCTATTAGCACGTGAATTAAATGCGTAAACCCGGTGAAATACGACAAATCAGGATTTCCTATTGTTTCCGTGGTGCCAAAATTAAAACGCCAAACCTTTACATCGATTGGGATCTTCATTGGCATCTGGGATACAATCGACTGCTTTATAGATGAGATTACATGGTTATTATTTTGTTGGCTGCGCGTCGGCGTGATTGATCATAGACAACGCGCGAGAAGACTCCTTCGTTGTCTTCTTTTTGCATAGAATGTTTGTGGGCGTTATTACTCACTATTGATGAGCGAGGCAGTTGCGTAGGTTCAACCGAGTGGTTTACTTTTTCCACATTCTCATTAGTGCATGACAGGATTTTTTTTTCTGACTTTTCCTACTTTGACTAGGTCGGAAGTCTAACTTCGGCCCAATAGTTGTATTCATACCGATTGTATTTGTCGGCGGCACTTGATTGGACTTCGGATGTCATGGGACCGATGGCTTCATGGAATCTATTTACACCCTTTTCGACCCTGGCTACCCGGTTAATCCTCTCCGTCACTTTATTTCCGTTGTCAGTAACGCGTTGTCTGATTGCACTCATCGGTTGGTAATAATTCGACGCGATACATTTCGTCTGCAGCCTGTTTTTCATTAGATATCTAGACTGTCTTCTGGAGATTCTTTGTGCACTCCATGAGTGCATAATGTGAGGGTGACGGCCTTCGTTTGTCACTGGGTACAGTTTCGGTTGACGGGGTTGCGTTGGTCGAAATTTTCGTCATTTTTTTTTTTTTTATATAATGCCTAGACCTGGGAAAATACGACAAATACACGTTTAATATAAAATTCTAGATTATTTTTAATTGTTTCAGGATTTTTTAAACTAGAATTTTACATATTTCTATAAGTTTTCTAAAAAATTATATTTCAATTTTCACAGACAATTATCATTGTTAAACATTTTAGATTTCAGATAATTAGCGATATAATATAATTTTCCTTCGTTTGCCTAGAAACTACAGCAGTTATTTATCGATTATTTTTTGTTTATTTAAATTTGTCGAACCGAGATTAATTTTATTTTATTGTTTTTTTTTTTTAAAATACGTGTCGGTTTAGTTTTGTTTTTTCCTTTTTGCGTCCTTCATGGACACCGCTGGATATCGCGAAAACGTCCGCTAGATCGACAAACATGTCCGATCCGGCCGCAACAAGATGATGAATATTTTGACCACCGATGGCACAAAATTGTCAACCGTGACTGTATCGAGTGACACACCAAGACCGGACTCCTCGCATTGTGAATTGATAGTTTGCACGTAAAATCACCAGGCTTCAGCTCAAATACATTACGAAAAACAACAGGCTGCCCACGAAATATATCGTGTCAAACATTAACCGGCCAATAAGTGTGATCATTCAACGAATTGCCTACATCGGAGACCAAGTAAAGGATACGAACAACTAGGTAGCCCCGGTCGATAAGTATGACCAAGGACTCTATCTGGCCGGCGGTCCGTTGTCAACAGAGGTCCAATCAAGTATCGTCGACCAATACAAGCGGTATTTATACAATTATTGGGCCGACCTTGGAGTTTCGACCAAGTCCAATTGGGATCATTCAGAAAAAGAAATCTTTTCATGCACTAATTGAATTTGGAAGAAGCAAACGACTCTTTCGACCCTTCTTAATTGTCACGCGGATCGTCGGTGAGTAATAACGCCGACGAACAACCGATATAAATAGCAGAGTCAACCGAGGTATCTATTAGCACGTGAATTAAATGCGTAAACCCGGTGAAATACGACAAATCAGGATTTCCTATTGTTTCCGTGGTGCCAAAATTAAAACGCCAAACCTTTACATCGATTGGGATCTTCATTGGCATCTGGGATACAATCGACTGCTTTATAGATGAGATTACATGGTTATTATTTTGTTGGCTGCGCGTCGGCGTGATTGATCATAGACAACGCGCGAGAAGACTCCTTCGTTGTCTTCTTTTTGCATAGAATGTTTGTGGGCGTTATTACTCACTATTGATGAGCGAGGCAGTTGCGTAGGTTCAACCGAGTGGTTTACTTTTTCCACATTCTCATTAGTGCATGACAGGATTTTTTTTTCTGACTTTTCCTACTTTGACTCGGTCGGAAGTCTAACTTCGGCCCAATAGTTGTATTCATACCGATTGTATTTGTCGGCGGCACTTGATTGGACTTCGGATGTCATCGGACCGATGGCTTAATGGAATCTATTTACACCCTTTTCGACCCTGGCTACCCGGTTAATCCTCTCCGTCACTTTATTTCCGTTGTCAGTAACGCGTTGTCTGATTGCACTCATCGGTTGGTAATAATTCGACGCGATACATTTCGTCTGCAGCCTGTTTTTCATTAGATATCTAGGCTGTCTTCTGGTGATTCTTTGTGCACTCCATGAGTGCATAATGTGAGGGTGACGGCCTTCGTTTGTCACTGGGTACAGTTTCGGTTGACGGGGTTGCGTTGGTCGAAATTTTCGTCATTTTTTTTTTTTTTATATAATGCCTAGACCTGGGAAAATACGACAAATACACGTTTAATATAAAATTCTAGATTATTTTTAATTGTTTCAGGATTTTTTAAACTAGAATTTTACATATTTCTATAAGTCTTCTAAAAAATTATATTTCAATTTTCACAGACAATTATCATTGTTAAACATTTTAGATTTCAGATAATTAGCGATATAATATAATTTTCCTTCGTTTGCCTAGAAACTACAGCAGTTATTTATCGATTATTTTTTGTTTATAAATTTGTCGAACCGAGATTTATTTTATGTTATTGTTTTTTTTTTTAAAATACGTGTCGGTTTAGTTTTGTTTTTTCCTTTTTGCGTCCTTCATGGACACCGCTGGATATCGCGAAAACGTCCGCCAGATCGACAAACATGTCCGATCCGGCCGCAACAAGATGATGAATATTTTGACCACCGATGGCACAAAATCGTCAACCGTGACTGTATCGAGTGACACACCAAGACCGGACTCCTCGCATTGTGAATTGATAGTTTGCACGTAAAATCACCAGGCTTCAGCTCAAATACATTACGAAAAACAACAGGCTGCCCACGAAATATATCGTGTTAAACATTAACCGGCAAATAAGTGTGATCATTCAACGAATTGCCTACATCGGAGACCAAGTAAAGGATACGAACAACTAGGTAGCCCCGGTCGATAAGTATGACCAAGGACTCTATCTGGCCGGCGGTCCGTTGTCAACAGAGGTCCAATCAAGTATCGTCGACCAATACAAGCGGTATGTATACAATTATTGGGCCGACCTTGGAGTTTCGACCAAGTCCAATTGGGATCATTCAGAAAAAGAAATCTTTTCATGCACTAATTGAATTTGGACGAAGCAAACGACTCTTTCGACCCTTCTTAATTGTCACGCGGATCGTCGGTGAGTAATAACGCCGACGAACAACCGATACAAATAGCAGAGTCAACCGAGGTATCTATTAGCACGTGAATTAAATGCGTAAACCCGGTGAAATACGACAAATCAGGATTTCCTATTGTTTCCGTGGTGCCAAAATTAAAACGCCAAACCTTTACATCGATTGGGATCTTCATTGGCATCTGGGATACAATCGACTGCTTTATAGATGAGATTACATGGTTATTATTTTGTTGGCTGCGCGTCGGCGTGATTGATCATAGACAACGCGCGAGAAGACTCCTTCGTTGTCTTCTTTTTGCATAGAATGTTTGTGGGCGTTATTACTCACTATTGATGAGCGAGGCAGTTGCGTAGGTTCAACCGAGTGGTTTACTTTTTCCACATTCTCATTAGTGCATGACAGGATTTTTTTTTCTGACTTTTCCTACTTTGACTAGGTCGGAAGTCTAACTTCGGCCCAATAGTTGTATTCATACCGATTGTATTTGTCGGCGGCACTTGATTGGACTTCGGATGTCATGGGACCGATGGCTTCATGGAATCTATTTACACCCTTTTCGACCCTGGCTACCCGGTTAATCCTCTCCGTCACTTTATTTCCGTTGTCAGTAACGCGTTGTCTGATTGCACTCATCGGTTGGTAATAATTCGACGCGATACATTTCGTCTGCAGCCTGTTTTTCATTAGATATCTAGACTGTCTTCTGGAGATTCTTTGTGCACTCCATGAGTGCATAATGTGAGGGTGACGGCCTTCGTTTGTCACTGGGTACAGTTTCGGTTGACGGGGTTGCGTTGGTCGAAATTTTCGTCATTTTTTTTTTTTTTATATAATGCCTAGACCTGGGAAAATACGACAAATACACGTTTAATATAAAATTCTAGATTATTTTTAATTGTTTCAGGATTTTTTAAACTAGAATTTTACATATTTCTATAAGTTTTCTAAAAAATTATATTTCAATTTTCACAGACAATTATCATTGTTAAACATTTTAGATTTCAGATAATTAGCGATATAATATAATTTTCCTTCGTTTGCCTAGAAACTACAGCAGTTATTTATCGATTATTTTTTGTTTATTTAAATTTGTCGAACCGAGATTAATTTTATTTTATTGTTTTTTTTTTTTAAAATACGTGTCGGTTTAGTTTTGTTTTTTCCTTTTTGCGTCCTTCATGGACACCGCTGGATATCGCGAAAACGTCCGCTAGATCGACAAACATGTCCGATCCGGCCGCAACAAGATGATGAATATTTTGACCACCGATGGCACAAAATTGTCAACCGTGACTGTATCGAGTGACACACCAAGACCGGACTCCTCGCATTGTGAATTGATAGTTTGCACGTAAAATCACCAGGCTTCAGCTCAAATACATTACGAAAAACAACAGGCTGCCCACGAAATATATCGTGTCAAACATTAACCGGCCAATAAGTGTGATCATTCAACGAATTGCCTACATCGGAGACCAAGTAAAGGATACGAACAACTAGGTAGCCCCGGTCGATAAGTATGACCAAGGACTCTATCTGGCCGGCGGTCCGTTGTCAACAGAGGTCCAATCAAGTATCGTCGACCAATACAAGCGGTATTTATACAATTATTGGGCCGACCTTGGAGTTTCGACCAAGTCCAATTGGGATCATTCAGAAAAAGAAATCTTTTCATGCACTAATTGAATTTGGAAGAAGCAAACGACTCTTTCGACCCTTCTTAATTGTCACGCGGATCGTCGGTGAGTAATAACGCCGACGAACAACCGATATAAATAGCAGAGTCAACCGAGGTATCTATTAGCACGTGAATTAAATGCGTAAACCCGGTGAAATACGACAAATCAGGATTTCCTATTGTTTCCGTGGTGCCAAAATTAAAACGCCAAACCTTTACATCGATTGGGATCTTCATTGGCATCTGGGATACAATCGACTGCTTTATAGATGAGATTACATGGTTATTATTTTGTTGGCTGCGCGTCGGCGTGATTGATCATAGACAACGCGCGAGAAGACTCCTTCGTTGTCTTCTTTTTGCATAGAATGTTTGTGGGCGTTATTACTCACTATTGATGAGCGAGGCAGTTGCGTAGGTTCAACCGAGTGGTTTACTTTTTCCACATTCTCATTAGTGCATGACAGGATTTTTTTTTCTGACTTTTCCTACTTTGACTCGGTCGGAAGTCTAACTTCGGCCCAATAGTTGTATTCATACCGATTGTATTTGTCGGCGGCACTTGATTGGACTTCGGATGTCATCGGACCGATGGCTTAATGGAATCTATTTACACCCTTTTCGACCCTGGCTACCCGGTTAATCCTCTCCGTCACTTTATTTCCGTTGTCAGTAACGCGTTGTCTGATTGCACTCATCGGTTGGTAATAATTCGACGCGATACATTTCGTCTGCAGCCTGTTTTTCATTAGATATCTAGGCTGTCTTCTGGTGATTCTTTGTGCACTCCATGAGTGCATAATGTGAGGGTGACGGCCTTCGTTTGTCACTGGGTACAGTTTCGGTTGACGGGGTTGCGTTGGTCGAAATTTTCGTCATTTTTTTTTTTTTTATATAATGCCTAGACCTGGGAAAATACGACAAATACACGTTTAATATAAAATTCTAGATTATTTTTAATTGTTTCAGGATTTTTTAAACTAGAATTTTACATATTTCTATAAGTCTTCTAAAAAATTATATTTCAATTTTCACAGACAATTATCATTGTTAAACATTTTAGATTTCAGATAATTAGCGATATAATATAATTTTCCTTCGTTTGCCTAGAAACTACAGCAGTTATTTATCGATTATTTTTTGTTTATAAATTTGTCGAACCGAGATTTATTTTATGTTATTGTTTTTTTTTTTAAAATACGTGTCGGTTTAGTTTTGTTTTTTCCTTTTTGCGTCCTTCATGGACACCGCTGGATATCGCGAAAACGTCCGCCAGATCGACAAACATGTCCGATCCGGCCGCAACAAGATGATGAATATTTTGACCACCGATGGCACAAAATCGTCAACCGTGACTGTATCGAGTGACACACCAAGACCGGACTCCTCGCATTGTGAATTGATAGTTTGCACGTAAAATCACCAGGCTTCAGCTCAAATACATTACGAAAAACAACAGGCTGCCCACGAAATATATCGTGTTAAACATTAACCGGCAAATAAGTGTGATCATTCAACGAATTGCCTACATCGGAGACCAAGTAAAGGATACGAACAACTAGGTAGCCCCGGTCGATAAGTATGACCAAGGACTCTATCTGGCCGGCGGTCCGTTGTCAACAGAGGTCCAATCAAGTATCGTCGACCAATACAAGCGGTATGTATACAATTATTGGGCCGACCTTGGAGTTTCGACCAAGTCCAATTGGGATCATTCAGAAAAAGAAATCTTTTCATGCACTAATTGAATTTGGACGAAGCAAACGACTCTTTCGACCCTTCTTAATTGTCACGCGGATCGTCGGTGAGTAATAACGCCGACGAACAACCGATACAAATAGCAGAGTCAACCGAGGTATCTATTAGCACGTGAATTAAATGCGTAAACCCGGTGAAATACGACAAATCAGGATTTCCTATTGTTTCCGTGGTGCCAAAATTAAAACGCCAAACCTTTACATCGATTGGGATCTTCATTGGCATCTGGGATACAATCGACTGCTTTATAGATGAGATTACATGGTTATTATTTTGTTGGCTGCGCGTCGGCGTGATTGATCATAGACAACGCGCGAGAAGACTCCTTCGTTGTCTTCTTTTTGCATAGAATGTTTGTGGGCGTTATTACTCACTATTGATGAGCGAGGCAGTTGCGTAGGTTCAACCGAGTGGTTTACTTTTTCCACATTCTCATTAGTGCATGACAGGATTTTTTTTTCTGACTTTTCCTACTTTGACTAGGTCGGAAGTCTAACTTCGGCCCAATAGTTGTATTCATACCGATTGTATTTGTCGGCGGCACTTGATTGGACTTCGGATGTCATGGGACCGATGGCTTCATGGAATCTATTTACACCCTTTTCGACCCTGGCTACCCGGTTAATCCTCTCCGTCACTTTATTTCCGTTGTCAGTAACGCGTTGTCTGATTGCACTCATCGGTTGGTAATAATTCGACGCGATACATTTCGTCTGCAGCCTGTTTTTCATTAGATATCTAGACTGTCTTCTGGAGATTCTTTGTGCACTCCATGAGTGCATAATGTGAGGGTGACGGCCTTCGTTTGTCACTGGGTACAGTTTCGGTTGACGGGGTTGCGTTGGTCGAAATTTTCGTCATTTTTTTTTTTTTTATATAATGCCTAGACCTGGGAAAATACGACAAATACACGTTTAATATAAAATTCTAGATTATTTTTAATTGTTTCAGGATTTTTTAAACTAGAATTTTACATATTTCTATAAGTTTTCTAAAAAATTATATTTCAATTTTCACAGACAATTATCATTGTTAAACATTTTAGATTTCAGATAATTAGCGATATAATATAATTTTCCTTCGTTTGCCTAGAAACTACAGCAGTTATTTATCGATTATTTTTTGTTTATTTAAATTTGTCGAACCGAGATTAATTTTATTTTATTGTTTTTTTTTTTTAAAATACGTGTCGGTTTAGTTTTGTTTTTTCCTTTTTGCGTCCTTCATGGACACCGCTGGATATCGCGAAAACGTCCGCTAGATCGACAAACATGTCCGATCCGGCCGCAACAAGATGATGAATATTTTGACCACCGATGGCACAAAATTGTCAACCGTGACTGTATCGAGTGACACACCAAGACCGGACTCCTCGCATTGTGAATTGATAGTTTGCACGTAAAATCACCAGGCTTCAGCTCAAATACATTACGAAAAACAACAGGCTGCCCACGAAATATATCGTGTCAAACATTAACCGGCCAATAAGTGTGATCATTCAACGAATTGCCTACATCGGAGACCAAGTAAAGGATACGAACAACTAGGTAGCCCCGGTCGATAAGTATGACCAAGGACTCTATCTGGCCGGCGGTCCGTTGTCAACAGAGGTCCAATCAAGTATCGTCGACCAATACAAGCGGTATTTATACAATTATTGGGCCGACCTTGGAGTTTCGACCAAGTCCAATTGGGATCATTCAGAAAAAGAAATCTTTTCATGCACTAATTGAATTTGGAAGAAGCAAACGACTCTTTCGACCCTTCTTAATTGTCACGCGGATCGTCGGTGAGTAATAACGCCGACGAACAACCGATATAAATAGCAGAGTCAACCGAGGTATCTATTAGCACGTGAATTAAATGCGTAAACCCGGTGAAATACGACAAATCAGGATTTCCTATTGTTTCCGTGGTGCCAAAATTAAAACGCCAAACCTTTACATCGATTGGGATCTTCATTGGCATCTGGGATACAATCGACTGCTTTATAGATGAGATTACATGGTTATTATTTTGTTGGCTGCGCGTCGGCGTGATTGATCATAGACAACGCGCGAGAAGACTCCTTCGTTGTCTTCTTTTTGCATAGAATGTTTGTGGGCGTTATTACTCACTATTGATGAGCGAGGCAGTTGCGTAGGTTCAACCGAGTGGTTTACTTTTTCCACATTCTCATTAGTGCATGACAGGATTTTTTTTTCTGACTTTTCCTACTTTGACTCGGTCGGAAGTCTAACTTCGGCCCAATAGTTGTATTCATACCGATTGTATTTGTCGGCGGCACTTGATTGGACTTCGGATGTCATCGGACCGATGGCTTAATGGAATCTATTTACACCCTTTTCGACCCTGGCTACCCGGTTAATCCTCTCCGTCACTTTATTTCCGTTGTCAGTAACGCGTTGTCTGATTGCACTCATCGGTTGGTAATAATTCGACGCGATACATTTCGTCTGCAGCCTGTTTTTCATTAGATATCTAGGCTGTCTTCTGGAGATTCTTTGTGCACTCCATGAGTGCATAATGTGAGGGTGACGGCCTTCGTTTGTCACTGGGTACAGTTTCGGTTGACGGGGTTGCGTTGGTCGAAATTTTCGTCATTTTTTTTTTTTTTATATAATGCCTAGACCTGGGAAAATACGACAAATACACGTTTAATATAAAATTCTAGATTATTTTTAATTGTTTCAGGATTTTTTAAACTAGGTTTTTACATATTTCTATAAGTTTTTTAAAAAATTATATTTCAATTTTCACAGACAATTATCATTGTTAAACATTTTAGATTTCAGATAATTAGCGATATAATATAATTTTCCTTCGTTTGCCTAGAAACTACAGCAGTTATTTATCGATTATTTTTTGTTTATAAATTTGTCGAACCGAGATTTATTTTATGTTATTGTTTTTTTTTTTAAAATACGTGTCGGTTTAGTTTTGTTTTTTCCTTTTTGCGTCCTTCATGGACACCGCTGGATATCGCGAAAACGTCCGCCAGATCGACAAACATGTCCGATCCGGCCGCAACAAGATGATGAATATTTTGACCACCGATGGCACAAAATCGTCAACCGTGACTGTATCGAGTGACACACCAAGACCGGACTCCTCGCATTGTGAATTGATAGTTTGCACGTAAAATCACCAGGCTTCAGCTCAAATACATTACGAAAAACAACAGGCTGCCCACGAAATATATCGTGTCAAACATTAACCGGCCAATAAGTGTGATCATTCAACGAATTGCCTACATCGGAGACCAAGTAAAGGATACGAACAACTAGGTAGCCCCGGTCGATAAGTATGACCAAGGACTCTATCTGGCCGGCGGTCCGTTGTCAACAGAGGTCCAATCAAGTATCGTCGACCAATACAAGCGGTATTTATACAATTATTGGGCCGACCTTGGAGTTTCGACCAAGTCCAATTGGGATCATTCAGAAAAAGAAATCTTTTCATGCACTAATTGAATTTGGAAGAAGCAAACGACTCTTTCGACCCTTCTTAATTGTCACGCGGATCGTCGGTGAGTAATAACGCCGACGAACAACCGATACAAATAGCAGAGTCAACCGAGGTATCTATTAGCACGTGAATTAAATGCGTAAACCCGGTGAAATACGACAAATCAGGATTTCCTATTGTTTCCGTGGTGCCAAAATTAAAACGCCAAACCTTTACATCGATTGGGATCTTCATTGGCATCTGGGATACAATCGACTGCTTTATAGATGAGATTACATGGTTATTATTTTGTTGGCTGCGCGTCGGCGTGATTGATCATAGACAACGCGCGAGAAGACTCCTTCGTTGTCTTCTTTTTGCATAGAATGTTTGTGGGCGTTATTACTCACTATTGATGAGCGAGGCAGTTGCGTAGGTTCAACCGAGTGGTTTACTTTTTCCACATTCTCATTAGTGCATGACAGGATTTTTTTTTCTGACTTTTCCTACTTTGACTCGGTCGGAAGTCTAACTTCGGCCCAATAGTTGTATTCATACCGATTGTATTTGTCGGCGGCACTTGATTGGACTTCGGATGTCATGGGACCGATGGCTTCATGGAATCTATTTACACCCTTTTCGACCCTGGCTACCCGGTTAATCCTCTCCGTCACTTTATTTCCGTTGTCAGTAACGCGTTGTCTGATTGCACTCATCGGTTGGTAATAATTCGACGCGATACATTTCGTCTGCAGCCTGTTTTTCATTAGATATCTAGGCTGTCTTCTGGAGATTCTTTGTGCACTCCATGAGTGCATAATGTGAGGGTGACGGCCTTCGTTTGTCACTGGGTACAGTTTCGGTTGACGGGGTTGCGTTGGTCGAAATTTTCGTCATTTTTTTTTTTTTTATATAATGCCTAGACCTGGGAAAATACAACAAATACACGTTTAATATAAAATTCTAGATTATTTTTAATTGTTTCAGGATTTTTTAAACTAGGTTTTTACATATTTCTATAAGTTTTTTAAAAAATTATATTTCAATTTTCACAGACAATTATCATTGTTAAACATTTTAGATTTCAGATAATTAGCGATATAATATAATTTTCCTTCGTTTGCCTAGAAACTACAGCAGTTATTTATCGATTATTTTTTGTTTATAAATTTGTCGAACCGAGATTTATTTTATGTTATTGTTTTTTTTTTTAAAATACGTGTCGGTTTAGTTTTGTTTTTTCCTTTTTGCGTCCTTCATGGACACCGCTGGATATCGCGAAAACGTCCGCCAGATCGACAAACATGTCCGATCCGGCCGCAACTAGATGATGAATATTTTGACCACCGATGGCACAAAATCGTCAACCGTGACTGTATCGAGTGACACACCAAGACCGGACTCCTCGCATTGTGAATTGATAGTTTGCACGTAAAATCACCAGGCTTCAGCTCAAATACATTACGAAAAACAACAGGCTGCCCACGAAATATATCGTGTCAAACATTAACCGGCCAATAAGTGTGATCATTCAACGAATTGCCTACATCGGAGACCAAGTAAAGGATATGAACAACTAGGTAGCCCCGGTCGATAAGTATGACCAAGGACTCTATCTGGCCGGCGGTCCGTTGTCAACAGAGGTCCAATCAAGTATCGTCGACCAATACAAGCGGTATTTATACAATTATTGGGCCGACCTTGGAGTTTCGACCAAGTCCAATTGGGATCATTCAGAAAAAGAAATCTTTTCATGCACTAATTGAATTTGGAAGAAGCAAACGACTCTTTCGACCCTTCTTAATTGTCACGCGGATCGTCGGTGAGTAATAACGCCGACGAACAACCGATATAAATAGCAGAGTCAACCGAGGTATCTATTAGCACGTGAATTAAATGCGTAAACCCGGTGAAATACGACAAATCAGGATTTCCTATTGTTTCCGTGGTGCCAAAATTAAAACGCCAAACCTTTACATCGATTGGGATCTTCATTGGCATCTGGGATACAATCGACTGCTTTATAGATGAGATTACATGGTTATTATTTTGTTGGCTGCGCGTCGGCGTGATTGATCATAGACAACGCGCGAGAAGACTCCTTCGTTGTCTTCTTTTTGCATAGAATGTTTGTGGGCGTTATTACTCACTATTGATGAGCGAGGCAGTTGCGTAGGTTCAACCGAGTGGTTTACTTTTTCCACATTCTCATTAGTGCATGACAGGATTTTTTTTTCTGACTTTTCCTACTTTGACTCGGTCGGAAGTCTAACTTCGGCCCAATAGTTGTATTCATACCGATTGTATTTGTCGGCGGCACTTGATTGGACTTCGGATGTCATCGGACCGATGGCTTAATGGAATCTATTTACACCCTTTTCGACCCTGGCTACCCGGTTAATCCTCTCCGTCACTTTATTTCCGTTGTCAGTAACGCGTTGTCTGATTGCACTCATCGGTTGGTAATAATTCGACGCGATACATTTCGTCTGCAGCCTGTTTTTCATTAGATATCTAGGCTGTCTTCTGGTGATTCTTTGTGCACTCCATGAGTGCATAATGTGAGGGTGACGGCCTTCGTTTGTCACTGGGTACAGTTTCGGTTGACGGGGTTGCGTTGGTCGAAATTTTCGTCATTTTTTTTTTTTTTATATAATGCCTAGACCTGGGAAAATACGACAAATACACGTTTAATATAAAATTCTAGATTATTTTTAATTGTTTCAGGATTTTTTAAACTAGAATTTTACATATTTCTATAAGTCTTCTAAAAAATTATATTTCAATTTTCACAGACAATTATCATTGTTAAACATTTTAGATTTCAGATAATTAGCGATATAATATAATTTTCCTTCGTTTGCCTAGAAACTACAGCAGTTATTTATCGATTATTTTTTGTTTATAAATTTGTCGAACCGAGATTTATTTTATGTTATTGTTTTTTTTTTTAAAATACGTGTCGGTTTAGTTTTGTTTTTTCCTTTTTGCGTCCTTCATGGACACCGCTGGATATCGCGAAAACGTCCGCCAGATCGACAAACATGTCCGATCCGGCCGCAACAAGATGATGAATATTTTGACCACCGATGGCACAAAATCGTCAACCGTGACTGTATCGAGTGACACACCAAGACCGGACTCCTCGCATTGTGAATTGATAGTTTGCACGTAAAATCACCAGGCTTCAGCTCAAATACATTACGAAAAACAACAGGCTGCCCACGAAATATATCGTGTTAAACATTAACCGGCAAATAAGTGTGATCATTCAACGAATTGCCTACATCGGAGACCAAGTAAAGGATACGAACAACTAGGTAGCCCCGGTCGATAAGTATGACCAAGGACTCTATCTGGCCGGCGGTCCGTTGTCAACAGAGGTCCAATCAAGTATCGTCGACCAATACAAGCGGTATGTATACAATTATTGGGCCGACCTTGGAGTTTCGACCAAGTCCAATTGGGATCATTCAGAAAAAGAAATCTTTTCATGCACTAATTGAATTTGGACGAAGCAAACGACTCTTTCGACCCTTCTTAATTGTCACGCGGATCGTCGGTGAGTAATAACGCCGACGAACAACCGATACAAATAGCAGAGTCAACCGAGGTATCTATTAGCACGTGAATTAAATGCGTAAACCCGGTGAAATACGACAAATCAGGATTTCCTATTGTTTCCGTGGTGCCAAAATTAAAACGCCAAACCTTTACATCGATTGGGATCTTCATTGGCATCTGGGATACAATCGACTGCTTTATAGATGAGATTACATGGTTATTATTTTGTTGGCTGCGCGTCGGCGTGATTGATCATAGACAACGCGCGAGAAGACTCCTTCGTTGTCTTCTTTTTGCATAGAATGTTTGTGGGCGTTATTACTCACTATTGATGAGCGAGGCAGTTGCGTAGGTTCAACCGAGTGGTTTACTTTTTCCACATTCTCATTAGTGCATGACAGGATTTTTTTTTCTGACTTTTCCTACTTTGACTAGGTCGGAAGTCTAACTTCGGCCCAATAGTTGTATTCATACCGATTGTATTTGTCGGCGGCACTTGATTGGACTTCGGATGTCATGGGACCGATGGCTTCATGGAATCTATTTACACCCTTTTCGACCCTGGCTACCCGGTTAATCCTCTCCGTCACTTTATTTCCGTTGTCAGTAACGCGTTGTCTGATTGCACTCATCGGTTGGTAATAATTCGACGCGATACATTTCGTCTGCAGCCTGTTTTTCATTAGATATCTAGACTGTCTTCTGGAGATTCTTTGTGCACTCCATGAGTGCATAATGTGAGGGTGACGGCCTTCGTTTGTCACTGGGTACAGTTTCGGTTGACGGGGTTGCGTTGGTCGAAATTTTCGTCATTTTTTTTTTTTTTATATAATGCCTAGACCTGGGAAAATACGACAAATACACGTTTAATATAAAATTCTAGATTATTTTTAATTGTTTCAGGATTTTTTAAACTAGAATTTTACATATTTCTATAAGTTTTCTAAAAAATTATATTTCAATTTTCACAGACAATTATCATTGTTAAACATTTTAGATTTCAGATAATTAGCGATATAATATAATTTTCCTTCGTTTGCCTAGAAACTACAGCAGTTATTTATCGATTATTTTTTGTTTATTTAAATTTGTCGAACCGAGATTAATTTTATTTTATTGTTTTTTTTTTTTAAAATACGTGTCGGTTTAGTTTTGTTTTTTCCTTTTTGCGTCCTTCATGGACACCGCTGGATATCGCGAAAACGTCCGCTAGATCGACAAACATGTCCGATCCGGCCGCAACAAGATGATGAATATTTTGACCACCGATGGCACAAAATTGTCAACCGTGACTGTATCGAGTGACACACCAAGACCGGACTCCTCGCATTGTGAATTGATAGTTTGCACGTAAAATCACCAGGCTTCAGCTCAAATACATTACGAAAAACAACAGGCTGCCCACGAAATATATCGTGTCAAACATTAACCGCCAAATAAGTGTGATCATTCAACGAATTGCCTACATCGAAGACCAAGTAAAGGATACGAACAACTAGGTAGCCCCGGTCGATAAGTATGACCAAGGACTCTATCTGGCCGGCGGTCCGTTGTCAACAGAGGTCCAATCAAGTATCGTCGACCAATACAAGCGGTATGTATACAATTATTGGGCCGACCTTGGAGTTTCGACCAAGTCCAATTGGGATCATTCAGAAAAAGAAATCTTTTCATGCACTTATTGAATTTGGAAGAAGCAAACGACTCTTTCGACCCTTCTTAATTGTCACGCGGATCGTCGGTGAGTAATAACGCCGACGAACAACCGATACAAATAGCAGAGTTAACCGAGGTATCTATTAGCACGTGAATTAAATGCGTAAACCCGGTGAAATACGACAAATCAGGATTTCCTATTGTTTCCGTGGTGCCAAAATTAAAACGCCAAATCTTTACATCGATTGGGATCTTCATTGGCATCTGGGATACAATCGACTGCTTTATAGATGAGATTACATGGTTATTATTTTGTTGGCTGCGCGTCGGCGTGATTGATCATAGACAACGCGCGAGAAGACTCCTTCGTTGTCTTCTTTTTGCATAGAATGTTTGTGGGCGTTATTACTCACTATTGATGAGCGAGGCAGTTGCGTAGGTTCAACCGAGTGGTTTACTTTTTCCACATTCTCATTAGTGCATGACAGGATTTTTTTTTCTGACTTTTCCTACTTTGACTCGGTCGGAAGTCTAACTTCGGCCCAATAGTTGTATTCATACCGATTGTATTTGTCGGCGGCACTTGATTGGACTTCGGATGTCATGGGACCGATGGCTTCATGGAATCTATTTACACCCTTTTCGACCCTGGCTACCCGGTTAATCCTCTCCGTCACTTTATTTCCGTTGTCAGTAACGCGTTGTCTGATTGCACTCATCGGTTGGTAATAATTCGACGCGATACATTTCGTCTGCAGCCTGTTTTTCATTAGATATCTAGGCTGTCTTCTGGTGATTCTTTGTGCACTCCATGAGTGCATAATGTGAGGGTGACGGCCTTCGTTTGTCACTGGGTACAGTTTCGGTTGACGGGGTTGCGTTGGTCGAAATTTTCGTCATTTTTTTTTTTTTTATATAATGCCTAGACCTGGGAAAATACGACAAATACACGTTTAATATAAAATTCTAGATTATTTTTAATTGTTTCAGGATTTTTTAAACTAGAATTTTACATATTTCTATAAGTTTTCTAAAAAATTATATTTCAATTTTCACAGACAATTATCATTGTTAAACATTTTAGATTTCAGATAATTAGCGATATAATATAATTTTCCTTCGTTTGCCTAGAAAATACAGCAGTTATTTATCGATTATTTTTTGTTTATTTAAATTTGTCGAACCGAGATTAATTTTATTTTATTGTTTTTTTTTTTTAAAATACGTGTCGGTTTAGTTTTGTTTTTTCCTTTTTGCGTCCTTCATGGACACCGCTGGATATCGCGAAAACGTCCGCTAGATCGACAAACATGTCCGATTCGGCCCCAACAAGATGATGAATATTTTGACCACCGATGGCACAAAATCGTCAACCGTGACTGTATCGAGTGACACACCAAGACCGGACTCCTCGCATTGTGAATTGATAGTTTGCACGTAAAATCACCAGGCTTCAGCTCAAATACATTACGAAAAACAACAGGCTGCCCACGAAATATATCGTGTCAAACATTAACCGGCAAATAAGTGTGATCATTCAACGAATTGCCTACATCGGAGACCAAGTAAAGGATACGAACAACTAGGTAGCCCCGGTCGATAAGTATGACCAAGGACTCTATCTGGCCGGCGGTCCGTTGTCAACAGAGGTCCAATCAAGTATAGTCGACCAATACAAGCGGTATGTATACAATTATTGGGCCGACCTTGGAGTTTCGACCAAGTCCAATTGGGATCATTCAGAAAAAGAAATCTTTTCATGCACTAATTGAATTTGGACGAAGCAAACGACTCTTTCGACCCTTCTTAATTGTCACGCGGATCGTCGGTGAGTAATAACGCCGACGAACAACCGATACAAATAGCAGAGTCAACCGAGGTATCTATTAGCACGTGAATTAAATGCGTAAACCCGGTGAAATACGACAAATCAGGATTTCCTATTGTTTCCGTGGTGCCAAAATTAAAACGCCAAACCTTTACATCGATTGGGATCTTCATTGGCATCTGGGATACAATCGACTGCTTTATAGATGAGATTACATGGTTATTATTTTGTTGGCTGCGCGTCGGCGTGATTGATCATAGACAACGCGCGAGAAGACTCCTTCGTTGTCTTCTTTTTGCATAGAATGTTTGTGGGCGTTATTACTCACTATTGATGAGCGAGGCAGTTGCGTAGGTTCAACCGAGTGGTTTACTTTTTCCACATTCTCATTAGTGCATGACAGGATTTTTTTTTCTGACTTTTCCTACTTTGACTCGGTCGGAAGTCTAACTTCGGCCCAATAGTTGTATTCATACCGATTGTATTTGTCGGCGGCACTTGATTGGACTTCGGATGTCATGGGACCGATGGCTTCATGGAATCTATTTACACCCTTTTCGACCCTGGCTACCCGGTTAATCCTCTCCGTCACTTTATTTCCGTTGTCAGTAACGCGTTGTCTGATTGCACTCATCGGTTGGTAATAATTCGACGCGATACATTTCGTCTGCAGCCTGTTTTTCATTAGATATCTAGGCTGTCTTCTGGTGATTCTTTGTGCACTCCATGAGTGCATAATGTGAGGGTGACGGCCTTCGTTTGTCACTGGGTACAGTTTCGGTTGACGGGGTTGCGTTGGTCGAAATTTTCGTCATTTTTTTTTTTTTTATATAATGCCTAGACCTGGGAAAATACGACAAATACACGTTTAATATAAAATTCTAGATTATTTTTAATTGTTTCAGGATTTTTTAAACTAGGTTTTTACATATTTCTATAAGTTTTTTAAAAATATATATTTCAATTTTCACAGACAATTATCATTGTTAAACATTTTAGATTTCAGATAATTAGCGATATAATATAATTTTCCTTCGTTTGCCTAGAAACTACAGCAGTTATTTATCGATTATTTTTTGTTTATTTAAATTTGTCGAACCGAGATTAATTTTATGTTATTGTTTTTTTTTTTTAAAATACGTGTCGGTTTAGTTTTGTTTTTTCCTTTTTGCGTCCTTCATGGACACCGCTGGATATCGCGAAAACGTCCGCCAGATCGACAAACATGTCCGATCCGGCCGCAACAAGATGATGAATATTTTGACCACCGATGGCACAAAATTGTCAACCGTGACTGTATCGAGTGACACACCAAGACCGGACTCCTCGCATTGTGAATTGATAGTTTGCACGTAAAATCACCAGGCTTCAGCTCAAATACATTACGAAAAACAACAGGCTGCCCACGAAATATATCGTGTCAAACATTAACCGCCAAATAAGTGTGATCATTCAACGAATTGCCTACATCGAAGACCAAGTAAAGGATACGAACAACTAGGTAGCCCCGGTCGATAAGTATGACCAAGGACTCTATCTGGCCGGCGGTCCGTTGTCAACAGAGGTCCAATCAAGTATCGTCGACCAATACAAGCGGTATGTATACAATTATTGGGCCGACCTTGGAGTTTCGACCAAGTCCAATTGGGATCATTCAGAAAAAGAAATCTTTTCATGCACTTATTGAATTTGGAAGAAGCAAACGACTCTTTCGACCCTTCTTAATTGTCACGCGGATCGTCGGTGAGTAATAACGCCGACGAACAACCGATACAAATAGCAGAGTTAACCGAGGTATCTATTAGCACGTGAATTAAATGCGTAAACCCGGTGAAATACGACAAATCAGGATTTCCTATTGTTTCCGTGGTGCCAAAATTAAAACGCCAAATCTTTACATCGATTGGGATCTTCATTGGCATCTGGGATACAATCGACTGCTTTATAGATGAGATTACATGGTTATTATTTTGTTGGCTGCGCGTCGGCGTGATTGATCATAGACAACGCGCGAGAAGACTCCTTCGTTGTCTTCTTTTTGCATAGAATGTTTGTGGGCGTTATTACTCACTATTGATGAGCGAGGCAGTTGCGTAGGTTCAATCGAGTGGTTTACTTTTTCCACATTCTCATTAGTGCATGACAGGATTTTTTTTTCTGACTTTTCCTACTTTGACTCGGTCGGAAGTCTAACTTCGGCCCAATAGTTGTATTCATACCGATTGTATTTGTCGGCGGCACTTGATTGGACTTCGGATGTCATGGGACCGATGGCTTCATGGAATCTATTTACACCCTTTTCGACCCTGGCTACCCGGTTAATCCTCTCCGTCACTTTATTTCCGTTGTCAGTAACGCGTTGTCTGATTGCACTCATCGGTTGGTAATAATTCGACGCGATACATTTCGTCTGCAGCCTGTTTTTCATTAGATATCTAGGCTGTCTTCTGGTGATTCTTTGTGCACTCCATGAGTGCATAATGTGAGGGTGACGGCCTTCGTTTGTCACTGGGTACAGTTTTGGTTGACGGGGTTGCGTTGGTCGAAATTTTCGTCATTTTTTTTTTTTTTATATAATGCCTAGACCTGGGAAAATACGACAAATACACGTTTAATATAAAATTCTAGATTATTTTTAATTGTTTCAGGATTTTTTAAACTAGAATTTTACATATTTCTATAAGTTTTCTAAAAAATTATATTTCAATTTTCACAGACAATTATCATTGTTAAACATTTTAGATTTCAGATAATTAGCGATATAATATAATTTTCCTTCGTTTGCCTAGAAACTACAGCAGTTATTTATCGATTATTTTTTGTTTATTTAAATTTGTCGAACCGAGATTAATTTTATGTTATTGTTTTTTTTTTTTAAAATACGTGTCGGTTTAGTTTTGTTTTTTCCTTTTTGCGTCCTTCATGGACACCGCTGGATATCGCGAAAACGTCCGCCAGATCGACAAACATGTCCGATCCGGCCGCAACAAGATGATGAATATTTTGACCACCGATGGCACAAAATTGTCAACCGTGACTGTATCGAGTGACACACCAAGACCGGACTCCTCGCATTGTGAATTGATAGTTTGCACGTAAAATCACCAGGCTTCAGCTCAAATACATTACGAAAAACAACAGGCTGCCCACGAAATATATCGTGTCAAACATTAACCGCCAAATAAGTGTGATCATTCAACGAATTGCCTACATCGAAGACCAAGTAAAGGATACGAACAACTAGGTAGCCCCGGTCGATAAGTATGACCAAGGACTCTATCTGGCCGGCGGTCCGTTGTCAACAGAGGTCCAATCAAGTATCGTCGACCAATACAAGCGGTATGTATACAATTATTGGGCCGACCTTGGAGTTTCGACCAAGTCCAATTGGGATCATTCAGAAAAAGAAATCTTTTCATGCACTTATTGAATTTGGAAGAAGCAAACGACTCTTTCGACCCTTCTTAATTGTCACGCGGATCGTCGGTGAGTAATAACGCCGACGAACAACCGATACAAATAGCAGAGTTAACCGAGGTATCTATTAGCACGTGAATTAAATGCGTAAACCCGGTGAAATACGACAAATCAGGATTTCCTATTGTTTCCGTGGTGCCAAAATTAAAACGCCAAATCTTTACATCGATTGGGATCTTCATTGGCATCTGGGATACAATCGACTGCTTTATAGATGAGATTACATGGTTATTATTTTGTTGGCTGCGCGTCGGCGTGATTGATCATAGACAACGCGCGAGAAGACTCCTTCGTTGTCTTCTTTTTGCATAGAATGTTTGTGGGCGTTATTACTCACTATTGATGAGCGAGGCAGTTGCGTAGGTTCAATCGAGTGGTTTACTTTTTCCACATTCTCATTAGTGCATGACAGGATTTTTTTTTCTGACTTTTCCTACTTTGACTCGGTCGGAAGTCTAACTTCGGCCCAATAGTTGTATTCATACCGATTGTATTTGTCGGCGGCACTTGATTGGACTTCGGATGTCATGGGACCGATGGCTTCATGGAATCTATTTACACCCTTTTCGACCCTGGCTACCCGGTTAATCCTCTCCGTCACTTTATTTCCGTTGTCAGTAACGCGTTGTCTGATTGCACTCATCGGTTGGTAATAATTCGACGCGATACATTTCGTCTGCAGCCTGTTTTTCATTAGATATCTAGGCTGTCTTCTGGTGATTCTTTGTGCACTCCATGAGTGCATAATGTGAGGGTGACGGCCTTCGTTTGTCACTGGGTACAGTTTTGGTTGACGGGGTTGCGTTGGTCGAAATTTTCGTCATTTTTTTTTTTTTTATATAATGCCTAGACCTGGGAAAATACGACAAATACACGTTTAATATAAAATTCTAGATTATTTTTAATTGTTTCAGGATTTTTTAAACTAGAATTTTACATATTTCTATAAGTTTTCTAAAAAATTATATTTCAATTTTCACAGACAATTATCATTGTTAAACATTTTAGATTTCAGATAATTAGCGATATAATATAATTTTCCTTCGTTTGCCTAGAAACTACAGCAGTTATTTATCGATTATTTTTTGTTTATTTAAATTTGTCGAACCGAGATTAATTTTATGTTATTGTTTTTTTTTTTTAAAATACGTGTCGGTTTAGTTTTGTTTTTTCCTTTTTGCGTCCTTCATGGACACCGCTGGATATCGCGAAAACGTCCGCCAGATCGACAAACATGTCCGATCCGGCCGCAACAAGATGATGAATATTTTGACCACCGATGGCACAAAATTGTCAACCGTGACTGTATCGAGTGACACACCAAGACCGGACTCCTCGCATTGTGAATTGATAGTTTGCACGTAAAATCACCAGGCTTCAGCTCAAATACATTACGAAATACAACAGGCTGCCCACGAAATATATCCTGTCAAACTTTTACCGGCAAATAAGTGTGATCATTCAACGAATTGCCTACATCGGAGACCAAGTAAAGGATACGAACAACTAGGTAGCCCCGGTCGATAAGTATGACCAAGGACTCTATCTGGCCGGCGGTCCGTTGTCAACAGAGGTCCAATCAAGTATAGTCGACCAATACAAGCGGTATGTATACAATTATTGGGCCGACCTTGGAGTTTCGACCAAGTCCAATTGGGATCATTCAGAAAAAGAAATCTTTTCATGCACTAATTGAATTTGGACGAAGCAAACGACTCTTTCGACCCTTCTTAATTGTCACGCGGATCGTCGGTGAGTAATAACGCCGACGAACAACCGATACAAATAGCAGAGTCAACCGAGGTATCTATTAGCACGTGAATTAAATGCGTAAACCCGGTGAAATACGACAAATCAGGATTTCCTATTGTTTCCGTGGTGCCAAAATTAAAACGCCAAACCTTTACATCGATTGGGATCTTCATTGGCATCTGGGATACAATCGACTGCTTTATAGATGAGATTACATGGTTATTATTTTGTTGGCTGCGCGTCGGCGTGATTGATCATAGACAACGCGCGAGAAGACTCCTTCGTTGTCTTCTTTTTGCATAGAATGTTTGTGGGCGTTATTACTCACTATTGATGAGCGAGGCAGTTGCGTAGGTTCAACCGAGTGGTTTACTTTTTCCACATTCTCATTAGTGCATGACAGGATTTTTTTTTCTGACTTTTCCTACTTTGACTCGGTCGGAAGTCTAACTTCGGCCCAATAGTTGTATTCATACCGATTGTATTTGTCGGCGGCACTTGATTGGACTTCGGATGTCATGGGACCGATGGCTTCATGGAATCTATTTACACCCTTTTCGACCCTGGCTACCCGGTTAATCCTCTCCGTCACTTTATTTCCGTTGTCAGTAACGCGTTGTCTGATTGCACTCATCGGTTGGTAATAATTCGACGCGATACATTTCGTCTGCAGCCTGTTTTTCATTAGATATCTAGGCTGTCTTCTGGTGATTCTTTGTGCACTCCATGAGTGCATAATGTGAGGGTGACGGCCTTCGTTTGTCACTGGGTACAGTTTTGGTTGACGGGGTTGCGTTGGTCGAAATTTTCGTCATTTTTTTTTTTTTTATATAATGCCTAGACCTGGGAAAATACGACAAATACACGTTTAATATAAAATTCTAGATTATTTTTAATTGTTTCAGGATTTTTTAAACTAGAATTTTACATATTTCTATAAGTTTTCTAAAAAATTATATTTCAATTTTCACAGACAATTATCATTGTTAAACATTTTAGATTTCAGATAATTAGCGATATAATATAATTTTCCTTCGTTTGCCTAGAAACTACAGCAGTTATTTATCGATTATTTTTTGTTTATTTAAATTTGTCGAACCGAGATTAATTTTATGTTATTGTTTTTTTTTTTTAAAATACGTGTCGGTTTAGTTTTGTTTTTTCCTTTTTGCGTCCTTCATGGACACCGCTGGATATCGCGAAAACGTCCGCCAGATCGACAAACATGTCCGATCCGGCCGCAACAAGATGATGAATATTTTGACCACCGATGGCACAAAATTGTCAACCGTGACTGTATCGAGTGACACACCAAGACCGGACTCCTCGCATTGTGAATTGATAGTTTGCACGTAAAATCACCAGGCTTCAGCTCAAATACATTACGAAATACAACAGGCTGCCCACGAAATATATCCTGTCAAACTTTTACCGGCAAATAAGTGTGATCATTCAACGAATTGCCTACATCGGAGACCAAGTGAAGGATACGAACAACTAGGTAGCCCCGGTCGATAAGTATGACCAAGGACTATATCTGGCCGGCGGTCCGTTGTCAACAGAGGTCCAATCAAGTATCGTCGACCAATACAAGCGGTATGTATACAATTATTGTGCCGACCTTGGAGTTTCGACCAAGTCCAATTGGGATCATTCAGAAAAAGAAATCTTTTCATGCACTAATTGAATTTGGAAGAAGCAAACGACTCTTTCGACCCTTCTTAATTATCACGCGGATCGTCGGTGAGTAATAACGCCGACGAACAACCGATACAAATAGCAGAGTCAACCGAGGTATCTATTAGCACGTTAATTAAATGCGTAAACCCGGTGAAAAACGACAAATCAGGATTTCCTATTGTTTCCGTGGTGCCAAAATTAAAAAGCCAAACCTTTACATCGATTGGGATCTTCATTGGCATCTGGGATACAATCGACTGCTTTATAGATGAGATTACATGGTTATTATTTTGTTGGCTGCGCGTCGGCGTGATTGATCATAGACAACGCGCGAGAAGACTCCTCCGTTGTCTTCTTTTTGCATAAAATGTTTGTGGGCGTTATTACTCACTATTGATGAGCGAGGCAATTGCGTAGGTTCAACCGAGTGGTTTATTTTTTCCACATTCTCATTAGTGCATGACAGGATTTTTTTTTCTGCCTTTTCCTACTTTGACTCGGTCGGAAGTCTAACTTCGGCCCAATAGTTGTATTCATATCGTTTGTATTTGTCGGCGGCACTTGAATGGTCTTCGGATGTCATCGGACCGATGGTTTAATGGAATCTATGTACACCCTTTTCGACCCCGGCTACCCGGTTATTCCTGTCCGTCACTTTATTTCCGTTGTCAGTAAGTCGTTATCTGATTGCACTCATCGGTTGGTAATAATTCGACGCGATACATTTCGTCTGCAGCCTGTTTTTCATTAGATATCTAGGCTGTCTTCTGATGATTCTTTGTGCACTCCATTAGTGCATAATGTGAGGGTGACGGCCTTCGTTTGTCACTGGGTACAGTTTCGGTTGACGGGGTTGCGTTGGTCGAAATATTCAACATTTCTTTGTTTATATATAATGCCTAGACCTGGCAAAATACCACAAATACTTGATTTTATAGTATTTCCGTTGTCCCAAAATAAAACTAGAGCCTTTTAATTGAGTGAATTTTTCACTACGGCATGTATTAATCTTTGACCTAATATTCTCACATGAGTTTTTTATTTCTCTCTAGATGTTAAAAGATAATTGTTATTCATACAAATCGAAAAACATTTATTATCATTATTCAATTATTATTATTTTTATTATTATTATTATTATTTTATTATTATTATTAATTTAATGTGCTATCATAAAATTTTTGTAACTGAGAAAACCTTAAATATTAATATCATCGATTTATACAAAAATGTATGTATTATTTACGGTTCTTATGTTCATTTATTTTTAATTCTCTAATTTTTGTAAAACCCTTTAATCGATAAAATAGTATATATTTAAACATTTTACATTGAATCGTTTTTTTATCGGATATTCGTTTATTTTTATAGTACGCGTTTAAGATTATGTATTACTATGCATAAGGAGGAGTCGAGTCTAATAAACTTCCTGTAAATAAAACTAGGTTGATTTATTATCGTGTATCGACTATTTATATTAAAAATATTGTATAAAAATTAATAAATGAAGATTCTTCCGGTTGTATTAGTTCATTATATCGATTTTATCCGTAGATATATTATAGAAAATAGTTATTTTATAAGTCTACGATTTTGTCCGATAATCTATGGTCAACGTATATATTTTACAGAACTATTTAATACACTTGGAAAAAGTAATAAATTACAAGCTCGTTAATAAATGTACAGATTGTCTTTTTTTTATGCTCCCCGGGCTTTAATACTACTATGGTTAATAGTATTGTTTGTAGTACACATTACATTATTTGTAGAATAACTGATTTTAGATCTGGTCAAATTGTTTTTTTTTTTTTTGTTTTATATTATATGTTCAATTATATTATGAAATGTGTTTAATTCTTTTAAATCGCCATATTTAGAATAAATTTAGATATTTAAATTTGTGTTCCAATTTTAGATGTATAAGTTTTTGTAATAAATATAAATAATATTTTAGTTATATTGTTGTTTTTATTTATTTAATATTTAATTTTTTGTTCTTATATGTCCTATATTATGTTGTTATTCCCTTGTAGCGTCTTTTAGAATGTTATATTTAGTTGCTCAGGGTAAATATTTACCTTTCAGTAAGAATTAATTATTTTTCGTTATGATTTTAATATCAATGATTTATTTTTCTTGGTTGTGATTGTAATTTATTTTAAGAAACAAATAGTGTAATTGGATTCAATTGGTTACGTTTTGTAGCCGATATATATATATATATACATGAAATAAAATAAAAACAAAGAGTTTAATAAAAATATAATAAAAGTGAACGCTCCAAATGGTCGTTTCAGAAATAAGCGTAGATAAACAGTCATTACGGGCGTGAGGCCCCCCTTATTGACCATATTGACCATATCAAATTCGATCATTTGTAATGTTTTTTAAAGAGATTTCTTATTTTACATATATATACAAAATTAATGAAAAATGTTTTAATTGTGTCGAAATGTTGGTAGTGTTTTATAATACTAGTATAGTATGGTCACCCACATTTAATACAGTTTTGATAGTTTATGTATATAAATAATCTTTTTCTAGTGTAATTAGTTAATATTCCGTTTTATACCAGGTTCACTGATTTAATTAAATATAATAAATTAATAATGATAATCATCAAGTGTTTAACAAAACGTGAATGATATAAATTAATTTTTAAATTTTTAAATGGTCAAATCATTATTATAAATTAAACATTTTTATAATTTGCCAATTTCGAAAATTGGTAACATTTATACTGTCACATAATATTTGATAAGTAGTGAAATCATTTTTTTTTTCCTTTCATAGGTAGGTATACAATAAATTCACATATGAATATAATATTCAAACAATAGAGCTTTGAAATATATTCAAGTTTTTATTTTTTTACAATTTCCAGTAAAATAGAATTACATTATTATTTTTAACGACAAATTATTATTCTAGTTGAGAATCTAAAGAATATAAAATGTTTTCATACTTGTTTCTCTCGCGGAATTGTCATAAATTAAACAATTCAAATAGATCGAAAATGTGTTTATTTTATATAAGAGTTACATTGTCACTGAGATTTTTTTTTTTTTATTAACTTATACAAATATAATAAATTTGTACAGTTAGTATTTATTTGATTCAAGAATTAATCAAAACATAACATCCTATAAATAATAATTTGCTATTTAATGTCTCAGGTCGCATACCTCTAGGAAGCAATATAAATGTACGACTATAGTAGAAAAGTTATAAAAAATGAAAAATATATTGACAAACAATAGTGATCTAATTGTTAACCGATAACTTAATCTTAGTTAACCCTTACATTGTATAAACTGGTTCATCAGTCGACCAGATAATTTAAGGTAAAAATTTATTAAAAAACTACAGATCGTGTATGATCGTTGACAATAATTTGACTTTTACCAGTTATTCATCAGACTAGAAACAGGTAAAAATATTAATAATTAAAAGTTAAAATTACATGTTTAATGACTATCATCAAGTTTAAAAAATTAAAATATAAAAGGTGAACACGTGAATAAATAACAAAATACAAAAAAATAATTACTATGCGAATATTTTTTTATATAATTATTACATGCAGAAAATTTAATAGTTATTATAATTTTACTATAACAATACAATAAAAATAAAAAAATAAATTATCATCTATAGAGATGTATGAAAACACATTGAGAGTATTATTTACTTACAACATATACAGTAATAAAATTATTTTATAAATATGTATTACAAAAATATTTTGTATTAAGGTAATCCGAATTATGTACTCAGAAAGAACTTAACAATTCTAAAAAAAAATTATGTATTACTAATTTTTCTGTCTTTATACAAGCCAATTATTTATTGCGGAGATTACTTCATACACAAGAAATAATGGGTCACATTCTCGTCCCATAGTTCCATTCGTAAAGTACTTAGTTTATTAATTGTTTAATTATTTAACCTATGTAATTTATAAAATTAATACTTATTTCAACTAGAATTGAAAAAACATAAAACACTGGCAATCATAATAATAATATATAGGCCACCGGTAGTCAATACTATATTTTTTAACAAATTAGAAACATTATACTAAACACATCAATTTCACAAAATTGGGGTGCGGCTAAACCATCAAATTTAAACATAATACAAAGATTTCAATCGATTACCTTACGCATGATAACCAAGGCCCCCTTTTATGTATCCAATCACACACTCCACACTGAACTAAATATTAAAACTATCTCAGAAATGTCGTCAATTATACATAAACGTTATCGGTTACGACTAGAGAACCACCCCAATCCGCTAATCGCAGCACTTAACGCATAAACAATCCCTGGGAATCCCCAAAGAAGACTTAAGAGAAGATGGTGCCGTGACCTAAACTCTTGATCTCAAAAAAAAAAAAAAAAAAAAAAAAATTAATATATTTAACATAACATTAAAACATTAAACCAATATAGTGTAATCGCTGGGTTACTTCTTTTATCAAGAAAGTCATGTCAATTTATTATAGCCCATATTCTTATTGTAAAAATAATTTACAGATTGTATATTTTCTATTAAAAAACCAAAAAAAAAAAACATTAAATTATGGTTCAATTAATACACACCTAAAGTGTTGGGTAAATATATAATAATCTGTCATTTAGTCAACAAATCTTCAACATAAACTTAATATATAACATTTAAAATTCAACACAAAGTAAATGTTTTTACAATAATATCACGCTGTGTAGGTAATTAATTTTCAGAAAAATCAAACAATTTATTTTACACATTTAAAAAAATTAATTTAATAATACTGAATACCAAAAAAAGTGTTTGGTAATACTAATAAATGTATATTCTATCAACTCCGTAAAATCATCAGGCCATCTAGAAAATTCTCACTCCACCAGTCCACAATTTTAAGTTAGGGGAATTAAATGTATAATCGTAAAAAACGGAAAAAATGTTTGGATATATTAATATATTTTAAATTGATAATTGTATTGATTAATAACTAGAAAATTAATCATGTTTTTCGACTCAAATTGTAAATTTTTCAAGTGCAAATAATTTGTATTTGCATATATTAAAAAATAGCAAAATGCCGGTAGTTTGGTTGATTCAAAAGTTACGAAAGCGTATTACTCCAAAATTAAAATTAAAAAATTGATATAACATCTGTGCTACGAATAAATAAATAACTCCAGAGTCGTTTTATCTAAAGTGACTTAACCTACTTATCGTCTACCATCCAGATAAATACGCATAGTTATTATGTTTTATCTATGTAGATACGAATATATTCTTATCAATCTAAATATCGTCAACGCATAACAAATCGTTTTATTCTTATCATTAAAAAAATATAATAGTTTGGTAGTAGACGACATCTTTTTATTTTTTATTCTTTGCGATACATACGTTTTTTATTGTTTGTTATTACACAATTGTAATTTTCATCACTCGATTGAACAACCGTTTATCGTTATTTGAAAGTACGAGATAAAATAATATTTGTATATCATGGAACGTCCAGCGGATGAATCTATTGTTAAGAAGATTCCTTTAAACAAACCAGAGCAAACACCTACGAAAGAAGACCCAGATGCACCCGAAACTTCAAATGTTGCATCTACTCAGTTTGTTGGTTAGTGTTACCTATTGGTTAATTATTTTAATTATTAATTGATTTTAATATGTCATATTTAGGTTTCAGATGTAAAATACTATCTTTATGGAAACGTTTCAAAGCCAAAATCATCGATTTCATTCTGTTGGCTTTTATAAAATTTGTGCTGGCTATCATTGTACATATAACATTTGGCATGTAAGAATGTTATGTATAAATAAACCCCACAATGTTTAATACCCGCTTAATTTAATGGAGAATAGCAAACCATTTGTTCTCCTAACAGGTTGCATTGTGAATTGATACATACTGAAAACAATTATTTCTAATTTTATAATTAAATTAATTAAAAGACTATTGATTAAAGATTATTCCAATTAATAAAATCTAACATAATCTAAATCTACTCTATACTATCCCTTTTTTAATAAACATAATTGTTGGTACTTTATTATTGCTAATTTACTTATGTATTTGTTTAATTATTTTTTTTTTTTAGAGATAAAACCACTTACAACGCCATTTTACTGCAGGAAAATTTTAATATGACTTATTTCACAGTAATAGAATTTATATATAAAATATTTCTTGTAGAGGTTTTACATCGAATAATTGATTGTTTAAATAGGGTAATTTTAATTTAAATTGTCTTACATAATTGTAGTCATATTTGATATAACTTGCTAATAATGACAATTTTTTGTTTAGAAATTTTGGTTACAAAGCAGTACATTATTTCATGTTGGAGGAACTATAGGTAAAACCCAGTTAGGTCTAACAGTTGTATGGCTCATAGTGATATATTATACAGGGTCAGCCAAATGAAAAATTAAAGAAAACAAATGTATCTAGTTTCTCAACACTTAAAATATTTTATACTTAATACACACCATAAAAGAGTTTAGTAATAGGTTTTGTGTCATTTAATATACCATATAAAACATTTAGACTTATTTGACACATTGTACATTTTTGTTTAAATTTATGTAGATGTTATTAGTATGTCATTGCAAAATATCCCATATCTCCATAAAAAACAATATTGAGTTATGGATATTACATTGTATAGAAAAGAGTAACGAATAATCTAGTGTAAATACAATGCAATGAGAATTAAATAATTATTGCATATATCACGCTAATTGATTTTATAATTAGTTTGTTATGCATCCTGCAAAAATTTACTTTTTAGAGATACATGATATTAGTTCTGCAATGATGATACTTTAAATTATTATTTCATTATTTAGACTATGTGTCAGTTATCATGTAATATTTAAGTTTTAACTACAAGTATGTATGTAACTATTTTTAAACTAAATAAATGCATATAATATAATACACTTTCATTACATATTATGTTTACATGAATTTGATCATACAAATGTTAAGACTATTATATACAGACAATTTTGATTGTCCCATTGAGTGCTTGTGTATGTTCCACTATGCATAGTAATTTATTCTCATTGGTTTTTATTTTAAATATTTTCCTTTTTTTCTTGTTTTTACATAGGGCCCGGGTGTTTAAAAATCGAAATATGAGTAATAAAAAAAAAAAACAATACTAATAAAAAGTTACAACTACATGTTTAATGGCCATCATCAAATTACTTAAATGATTAGTAAATACAAATAAAATGTAAAAACGAAAATAAAGTATTGATAACAAAATACAAAAACGTAGTTATATAACTATGAATATTTACAATTTACTTGGTTTACGCCTTCATTAAAGGCAGCTGCTTTTACATGTGAAGAAGGTGAAACTGCCTAACCTTATCATTTACGGCGTGACTAAAACAACACATACTATTAATTTTGTACATATAAATATATTAAATATACATGTTATGTAATTGCTATGTGAATATTTATTTTAATAACTATTACACCCAGTAAATTTAATAATTGTTAATATATTATTATAATTACACATTAAAAGTCTATAAATAAAATAAAATTTTAGATCTGTAGATCTAAATAAACACATTATGATTATTATTTACTTACAATATATACTGTACTAAATTTTTTTTATAATTAGGATAACCAACAAATTTGTATTAAGATAATCCGAACTAAGAATTCAGAAAGCACTTAACAATACTAAAAGATAAAATTATGTATGACTAATTTTTTGTTTTTGTAAAAACCAAATATTTTATGTGGAAATTACTTCATACACAATAAAGAATGGGTCACATTCCCTCTACCAAGTTCTGTCCATAAGTAAAAGTAAGTTTAAATATTTTATAAAATAAATTCATTTCTCAACTACAATTGAAAAAAAAAAAAACATTAAACACTGGTTATAATAATAATAATAATAAATAAGCTAATAATAGATAATATTATATTTTTCAACAAATTCAAAACACTATTAAATGAACACATCAATTTCTACAAGATATTATTAGATAAATAAATATATTAATTCTCAGAAATTATTTAACATTTAATTGTAGTAAAACTTATAACCACCTACAGTGTTAGATAAATATAAAATATTCTGTACTTAGTCAATAAATGTCTAAATTATAATAAATATATAACATTTAAAATTTAAAAATGACTAAATAATTTTATTAATATAATTATACTGTGTAGGTATTAGTTGACATAATAAACCAACAATTTATTTTACAAATATAAAAAAAAAAATTATATAAATTTAATTTATACTACTAAATAGTTAATTTTTTAAATGTCAAATTTAAAATAATACATAATTGTTTAATCAAGATAGTCATTTAAACATTCATTTTTAAATATATATGTAAATATTAATTAAATATAGATTTATTATTTACAGTGTATATCTACAATCATGATACAATATTATTTTAAAATTAATTTTTCATACTAAAATGATTGATGGAATTTTAAAATTAAATTGTAATAAAAATTAATTAAGTATTCAAATTGTATTTAAACAGTTCTAAAAAGTCTATAACAGTTGGTAGAAGAAAATTATAAAAACACCAAGATGTCTTTTTGATGATTGGATAATAATAGTTAAAACACTGTTAAGCATTCAGACATAGAATAGTATAGGACGTAGACCACCATATTCCAATTCAAAGGAAAGCATTAGTATTAGCGAGTTGGCCACTTTGTTATAATATAGACTTTCTAGTGGGCATACCTATAAAAAACAAAACAGATATATATATATATATGATCAAAAAAACTGTTTATGAAAAATAGTCAACATGATAATAATATTACAAACTGTCACCTATATGTTCACATCATATAATGTAAAGGTTGTATTTATGTCTATGGTAGTAAATAATTTATAGAGTTTGATGTGTAAGGGAAAATTACATATTAATTGGTTGATGAATAAAATTAACTTTAAACTAATAATCCAATTAATGTTAGATAAAACAATGGAGGTTCACATTGTATACACAGAGCTGTCAATAACAGGATACCATCAGATTCCTTTTAAAAATTTGATGTTTATCAAAAGCCTGTATGTACACAAGGTAAATGCACAGCCAACATCTTTGAATTTGTATATGATTTGAACTTCGACTTTATCCCGCCATTACAGTCATTGAATTCTAAAAATTGAATAAAATGAATACAATTTAAATAAAGTAAAAAAAACCTGTAATGTAGAATTCTACTTATAGTTTAATAATTAACACACTTATGTTGTTATATTTTAAAATGTTAAAAGAATAAGTGTTCAGTCTCATACAGAATGACATTCATAAAATAAAAAAGTTCCCATACCACATTGCAAGTCGTTATTATATTAGATAAACATTGTATTTCAGTGGTTTTGATAATTAAAAAAAAAAATAATAATAATAATAGCTAGATTTTAAAATAATATATTGTCAAGTAAAAATAAAGTAGATAAGTTCCTATACCATGATGTGAATCATTACCATATTACATAGACATTTGGATCTGATTTAAAAATTAAATAAAAAAATTTATTTAACATTGGATTTTAATAGTTATTATAATTTAAAAAATTATAATAATAATATTTAGATTTTAATATTATTTATTGTTAAGTAAAAATTAATTTAAAATACAAGTAAAGCTAGTGTTACCAATAGGTGACTACTTCCATCACATTATCATAAAACTTTGATTAATAGACTGGTGTAAGTGCTTTCCACTAGCTAGGCCAGTCACCAGTTGTTTTCTATTATCATCTTTTGATGATTATTAATTTTTCATAGTGTCACCTGTAAAAGGAAATAAAAAATAAATATTTAATGAACTGAGTACTGAATTGTTTTTATATTTATAGCACACTCGAAATTATATAATTTGTGTTAGTAAGTGCCTAAATATTAATAATTTTGTATTTAAAGGGTACCACCCATTAAAATTTAATAAATAAATAATTATATATCAAACAGATAAAGATAAACAATACAATTTTAGTTAGAATGTATTGTTGGATTATAATTGTAAACAAAATTACATTTAGTGTAAAACGTGTAATATTGCAAATATATTTTTATATTTTTTATAGTAAACAAAATATTGTTGTGATATAGTCATTTGAAATCTAAACTATGTCAGTACTAGTATTTGTATAAATCTTGTTAAAAAAAAAAAAAAATTATTATTTCTTACCTAGTAGTGGGCGCGGTTGGTATTCATTGAATTCTGTAATGTTTGATCACGATTTATATTTGGAAAGGGACAGAATTAAAGTTTTGCAAATCTTAATGATTTAATACTTGTGTCCATATTTCATAAAAAAAACAACAACAAAAGTTTAAACTAGCATTTTTAAAATTATGTAACTGAATTACCAAACTCAGGTCAAGCGAAGAAATTAAAGTTACATTGGTAGGTATCAAAACAAACTATTGCTACTTCCAGCAAATAGTTTTTCCAGTTTGCAAAATTATGTGCTTCCAAAACATTGTCCTGCAAAACATTAAACAGGTCAACATGACAATGAAATTAACAGTAGTCACAAACTGTTACCAGGATTATACTCTGAATGTATTGGTAATTTACTTCGAACACAGCCAATTTAAAACGAAACAAGAAGTGGGGAAAAAAAATTAAATAGTAAGAACATAAAATAGACGGTCTCAAAAATCGTCCTTCTTATCAATGATAGTACGGTCCGATAATAAGTTTTGATAAGAAAATTGAGTGTTTACAACTATATTGTTATTTAGCATTTTTCAATTTATTTAATTTAGCATAGTCGTCATGTGAAATTCAATCGGTAAGTATTTGTCTGGGTTTAGTCTTTGACATTTTACTATCCACAACTGGAGTGTCGCTCTTATTATTATTAGAAACAAATGTTTTCTTTAATAATTTGTTATTTTAAAGTTATATCCAATGATTTGAACGATCGCCGAATGCCGTGTTCATGTCCTAATACAATTAAAATGTTTCATGCTGATCCAAAATGGAATAAGAAACATACGAATAAACAGAAGATATGGCCAACGATTTGAATATTGATACATCATCCTCGCTCGCATTAGTATAGCATTTGTTAACGGTCGTTGAATACAATTTCTGTACTTAATTATTACCACTGGCATACTTCATAAGAAAATAATTAGGCACACCGACCCGTTTGTCATATTAGTTTCAAACGGTGGTCGCTGCATCATATTGTGAACCGCACGAATATTGTCAATATTAAATTCTCCCGATGTCTTCACGCCATCATTCATGTAAGTATCAATCTTTAAATGTCAAGTACAATTTCTGTACCACGAACTCAATAAATATCCCTTATTCATAATGTCACAATAATTTGTAGATATGACGACCCGTTTGGTTTGATAAAGACCAGCCACCAGACATAAACTACAAGTTTCAAATGACAGCTGTGGCCGCCTGAGTCCAATCGAGAACCACACAATTTGTGTGTGCATTAAATTTGACTGGTGTTCGTCTTCCCTTACATGTAAGTTTTCGCCTTACCTTATGTTACAATAATTTGACCCATGGGTATATTAGTTTCCTTATCAGACGGTATTTCTTATAAACAGTGATACAGCGACTAAGCTGCAAGTCAGATTTTTGTTTGCCTCACTATCAGTTCTGTCTGAATTTCACTGTTTATGAATCCTATCCTATTGTATCGTGTTCGATCATTATACATTGGACTATAACTTAACTAAGCCTTATAAAAAGCATTCAAACATATCTTATTATTCACATATTTTAGAAACCACCATTACTCTGTTAAATAAGATGACAGTGAATCGTAAGAAATCCTTTGGATTTTTTTGACATTTTGTTACTTTAGTAATCCCTATTCTATGTGTTGAGAGTGTTTGTCCTATTTGATTGATCCACAAAAATGTTCAAATGGTACACAGTCTTATGAATGAATTATTATATATTCTATGTCCTTTATGCAAACTCAATGGATTTCAATTTAAATTTCTCATTTAGCCTATCACTATTTTTACCAATTATACTATATCCGTATCTTAGACAGATACTCAAAACCCATGGACCAGTTAAATTCTCTCTGTTAATTCTAATTATTAGAATCGTAATCAACCTCATCACTCACTTAAATCATGCATATTTATATTGTCCTCACAAATTACACCAATGTGTTTTTCTCTGAAGAAATTAAATTCAGTCCTTAATAATTAAATAAAACTCATTAGCCAACATGATTACACTCTTGTTACATGTATATGTGTATACCTCTATAGACTTAAATATTTTACAGTTGAATACCAAGCATATTATTTTACATTGTAATGTGGCGAGAACACAAAAAGATATACTTAGGTGCCTTCTATCCTTATAGACAGAGCCATTACACTTTATATCTTTTTTTGAAATGTATAAACGCACGTATATTATTTTATTTTAAGCATGTATCTTTATGCTTTTCTATAATTTCTTCGAGGGTGTCGTAATAGATCAGGTTAGGTTCGGTTTGCAATAATAAATACATATTACATATTATTATTTGTAAAAAATAAAAAAATAAAAAAGTTGATATACCAATTAATGATATAAACGCATGTAATAATAATATCTACATTTTTTTTTTTTTTATACAATCTATATTAAAAAAAAATTCCATTAAGTATAATGTATGATTTTAAAACTTAAAATCGAAATTGGCATTAAAAAAAATACCAGCTGTCTAATATAAGATTCTGCAATTTTTTTTTTTTTTACAATAAAATTAATAATAATTTACTATATACTATAACACTATTTAATATAATACACTATTATAATTTATATCTGTAATAATTTATGAAATTATGCTACCAATGTCGGTAATGTATTTTTCAATTTCCTTTTAAAATGGTTAATACAAATTTATATATTTTAAAATAAAAAATGTCTTTAAAAAAAATTAGAAAAATGTTGATAGACTTTGAATGTAGAATAAGTTGTTTTCTGTAATTATCTATTCCTCTGAACACATTGATGTACTTTCGCAATGTTGCCGAGAAAAACGTGTTAAATTATGACATTTCACTGTAAATACACTTCAATGTACATTCGTGAACGAAACTAAATGACATTTGTGACCGTACGACTAGATATTGTAGTTTTTAATATTATCTACTGGTGCTACATTCTCCTTTTCAGAGTTTGATGACAAGAAAATTCTGAAGCCGAAAAAAAATACGCATCTGTATAGGTTTCAGTTCCAACTTTTAGAAAAACATCTTAATTATTCATCTCATTCAATTGTTCGATGTTAAATAATTAAATTTATTAAATTATTTTTCAAATAATCAAAACAATATCGTTCACTACATAAATGATTCAGAAATATAAAACAAATTATACATCATAATAGGTTATAGTAAGTGATTATTGTTATTTGGCACATAGACGTTATCACCTACTCAATTGCGTATTGTTCCATTCTTATCACAAACTAAAATAATTTTCATTGGTCGTCCTTATCGATATTCAATTTGTTCTATGAAATCGTGATGTAAAATATAAATATTATAAAATGATTAAATTATTATTTGAACACCTACTTAGTCAAAATAATATCTGACAACTGACAAGATGACGACTGAAAACGATTACCGTGTCAATCACCTTTCAGATTTTCCGACTGAAATTTAACAAATTGGTGTTTGTGTAGCCTCCTTTGGCTAAGAATGTAGATAATGATTTTTATTTTAAATATTTTTTAATATTTCAACTTATACGTAAGAATGATAATACAATCGGACTCATTATTTTACTATTTTCTATCAACTCCTCATAAACTTTTTGAATCCATAATGTTTAGTGTTTAATATTTTTATTGATAAAAGACTTTAGTCCCTGCTACAATGCATGTATTGTAATAATTGCTGCACAATTTTTAACGTAATGGTGTAATTGAATATTTATTAAGACAAGAGATGTAACGAAAACATTGATATTAGAAAATGAACGCCAAGGAGAACTGGTCATTCCTCGGTTGTGAATCAAATCGCGTCGAATATACATTGAAAAAGAAAAAATGAAAATATAGACCTCCAAGCTGACATCATAGATGATCAATTATTCGATTCTGAAGAGTAAGTTTTTAAAATGTACTACATTAAATATATTAGAATTTTGATATTTGTTGTTTTATTTTTTTAATTAATCACAGTGTAATACTATAGTGTAACATAGTATACTAGACTCCGTAGCCAACAGTTTTCTTATAATGAATACTATAACTGAGAATTTGAAGCCGGTTGCTGTAACATCTAACATATTCATAAAGATAGATTAAAGATTCATACTCGAAAATGAATTCATAGAGGATAAATATTTATTAAATGTCAAAGAGTAAGTTTTTAAAATGTACTCTATGAAATATCTTAGATTTTGATATACATTTTTTTTTTTTTTTTTTTTTTTTTTTTTTTTTTTGAATTCATCAGTGTGTTCTTGTCAAATGTGAACACAATAAGAAGGTACTAAACCTTTGCAATATGGCATTCTAAAGCTTGAGAACTTGGAAATGTCCAACAGTATCCTATGCCACAAGACATTAAGATGATCAAATGCAGTATGATGTGAAAGTGGACCTAACCACAGATAAACAGTTAAAACACAATCAAATGTCTTCTGCTGTTTTCGTAAAAGGAGTTAGAGTACATGATATAGAATTATTCAAATTGTTAATCTGAAAACAAATAGATTTTATTTAAATTTTATTACACAAGTAAACATTTTAAAACTACCTTTTTTTGTTATTATTTTATTTTTAAAAGAATAACGATTTAACTTATAATTAATTGCGTTACTATAATATCAATTATTATATTAAATAATAAATATATTAATACTAAATAATTAATGGTATGCCATTATCATTTTTTTAAAAAAATTTTATGATAATATAAACACAATAAAAGTTTAGTTTTTTGAAAACTTTCGGCTGTTTTCCTGTTTTGGTTTCCTTTTAAAATTTATTGGGTAGAGGTATCAAAAAAAAAAAAAAAAAACAAGTACTTTATGACACAGATAGAGTCATTCCTAATGTGCTGTAAACTTTTTTTGGTATTTCTACTCTAAATTAAGATTAATACATTATTCACAGTAAAACAATTTCCACCTTTGAGTTATCAACAAATACTGTAAGAGCGTGCAACCTTTATTGGTTGCGATTAATTAAGTTATATCAGTGATGACTTTCGGACAGTTTTTCATTGAAAAACGATAAAAAAAAAAAAAAATTGATATAAAATTATCAAGTTAACAAAACGCCAATATTATCATCTATTGTTTTATCAAAGGCAATTGAAATATTTTTTATGTTTATCTGCGTCTAGATGATTTTGGATTTATTATCTTGATTCTTCATGAAGATGAAGAACTGTAATACTTCGTGCCTGTTGGCAAACATTTCCCTAATTGCCAATCCGTCAAGTCGCGAGCGTTAAAAAAACAATAGTACATATTGGATAAAAAATATAATTCAGTACATACCTTGTGCTATGGGTGGGTCACTGTTTTAGGTGGCTAGTTAGGTTAGTGTATAGATAAGTATTTAATTTAAATCTCTTCTCAATGATAAATAATAAACGAAAAACATAAATGAACAATCTAGACTTAGTTGTGTTTCATCATTGTTTCAATGGTAACCAGAAATCAACATGAATAAAAACGATATAATAAAACTCGGGTTTGCTGTTTTTTCGTCATATTATTATATTTTTTTCTGTCTCGTTAAAAAACTAATAGGCATATCGAACAATTACCTCTCTAAAGTACCAACTAGGCAAAATTTGATTCCTGAAACAGTATAGAAGTGTATTGATCAGATGAAGTCTTTTAATAGAAAAAGTGTTTACAGAAAAATATAAAAATTTCCATCATTGTAAGGATAAAACCGCTAGACCCTCCTTTCTCTATGAATCTGAAATTCCCGGGACGAACAATATTCGTTTATCATAATAAACGTTAATTTTCGCGGTTCGTCGAACGTATTTTAAATTACACGCGTACATGTGCAGGTGTAGAATTATTTAAATTTTTTAAAAGTTTGATGTATAATTTTTAATACATGACGTCCGGGTATTTATTGAACACACCTCGTATTATATAGAGGTATATTGACTTTTTTTTTTTTGGATGTAAAACTACTGGATACTGAAAACACGAAAACACATACGGACGAGGCAGCGTATCAGTGCATTAGTAGTCGGTATAATCAATTGTCACTCAGGTCCGGTGTCCCGTAAAACAACCGACTAGGTAGGCATAATGCTCTACAAACATGCTTACAGGCATGTATGCAAGCGTTAATCATAAGGTAGCAAATACTCGCAGGAAATATAGACAATGGACATACAAAAAAATAAATCGAAAAGAATCGATAAAACACAATTTTTAGTTGTGGTTCAATAAAAATATGCATGAGGTAACTGGTAGGATTAAGCATGAAATGAATGGAAAAAACAACACATTGGATATAAGATAGTTGAACCATTATATTATAATATATAATCCATGGTTGAGACATTTAATACTACAAAATAGATAATTATAACTATATAACTAAAACAATATAGCCATTTAAAATACAATAAATATATCATATCGCGAAAGATCATGTTTTTATAACAGCATACTGAACATAAATTATTAAAAATAAAAAATACTTTCATTTGATTTAAATATTTGATGAAGATTCAACTGAAAAAACTAACAATAGGTCTTTTGAGTTTAACATAAAAATTACCAGAATATTTTAAAGACAATGACTTTTTGTTTACAAATTATAAAGCGTCTAATTTTCTGTTTTGAATATGGAAAAAGTAATTTTTATTTTCACTATTCTAGTATAATTTAAATCGTTATAAATTGCAACAATCGATAAGTTAAATATAAAATATGAAACGCTAAATAAGACTATGTGAGAACCGCTGTTAGGTGTTTGATCCGATGGCAACATCCCATTATATTGATTGATATTGGGTAAAAAGCAAAGGGCGTCGACACGATATTATATTGGTGACTGAAAATGGCTGAAAAAAAACGTATGCATATTTACATAAGAACTTTTGGACAATTAACTAATAAATTTTTACCTGTATGTTGTTGTGAGAAAATCTATGTAGTTGACTAGTTATTGGGTCTAATGTAATGTCTACATTAATTTAATCGTCTTACAGACCCTTGTCCTTTCCCGACTTTCCTTGAAACTATAAGGAATATAATCAACATAATTAATATAGAAATCACAGAATAAGAGGCGAACAGTTGCATATCGAACAATAAACTTATTGGATAATTTCTTTTCAACTACTCACCTCGTCCTGTAGCGTTTTCAATTGGGCATAATACTGTAAACCCAAAGCTGTTGTTTTTATCAATGCGTTTAATAACTCGGGAAGTGTAGTCATGCCCGGGTCTAAGTGCTCAAAACCTTCTGGCATACAATCGTTTATTTTATTCACACCGGCGGCTACCACTTTACGTTCCACCTCGGGATCCAATTTGATCTTTCTACCGTCACGGTCCATCTTATCGGCACTCGAAACACGCACAGAGTTGACCAGTTGAAAAATTACGTGCAGTACGAATCGGTTGACACACGAATATAAAACCAAAAGGACGAAACGTGTACCTATGGACTGTTTATACAATGTAAGTATTCTGGCCACAGCAATTGAGTATTGATTTTTTTCATTGGGGGTTACGCCCACCCTGGAGGGACGGCTGACCTTTTTACAAAATAAAGGTGTAAGAATGGCTAACAACACATCAGCTGTTGGATAAATAATATATTAGTTGCACGATTATTTAACCCGATCGGAAAATATACTGTGTTCAGACCGTTAATTTTTATACGATGAGGATCAAAGTGTAATTAAATGTAATATTGGTTTTTTTGTATTTAATGTCCTTCAAATATAAAAAAAACAAGGAGTATACTAATGTTTCTCATTATATTAAATTGCGTTATAGGTATTATATTTCCAGTTCAAATGTTGAGACCCGGGAAAACTATGTGCACAAAATATAATTAATAAGTTAACGTTTTATGATGATATAATTTTGAAACATGTCAATTTTTTTTTTTTTTTTTAGTATATTGTGAAAAATTAAAAATGTAATGTTGATTGTTATATATTATCAGTATTTGTGTAATTAAATACTAATAAAGTAAAAAAATTGTTTTAGAAAATATTTAATAAGTGTATGCAAATCAATGAAGTATGCATTTTAAAACTCTCGAGCCTAAGTAATATTAAGAAAAAAAGGCTTATTTATTATAAGAAAAACCCACGGGAATAAACTACTAAGCATATTCAAACATTCCTATAATGAACACTCAACAGGACAATCAAAATTCACTGTATAGAATGGTCTTAACATTTTTATAGTCAAATTATTATTTTTTACACAAAGTAAATAATTATTTTTCTTATTTTTTTTATACACAATTTGATTTTTTAGAAATAATATTGAATTGTTATGTACATGTAAAAATAATACAATATGCCAATAATATTTAAGCCAATGATTGACAATGTTATATTATTCAAATAAATCCAGAACATTAATATACTGATCACATCAATTTCTACAAGGTATTGTTAGATAAATAAATATATTAATTCTAATGAATAATTATTTAACATTTAATTGTAGTTCAACTTATAAACTCCTACAGTGTTGGGTGAATATAAAATATTCTGTACTTTGTCAATATATGTCCTACTTATAATAAATATATAACATTTAAAATTCAAAGATGACTAAATATTTTTATATGAATATCTGTATAAGCTTTCTGGTGGGCATACCTAGAGAAACATAACAGAGAACAACTATATGCATATATGACCAATAAAACTGTTTAAGAAAAATTGTTAACATGATAATAATATTACAAACTGTCACCTATATATGTGTTATGAATATAAATTATACATAGCTACACATAATATAATTTAAAGGTTGTATTTATGTCTACGGTAGTAATTAATTTTTAGAGTTTGAAGTGTAAGCCAAAACTATATGTTAATTGGTTAATGAATAAAATTAACTTTAAACTAATAATCCTATAAATGTTTTATAAAACAATGAAGGTTCACATTGTCCACACAGAGCTGTCAATAGCAAGACATCATCAGATTCTTTTTGAAAATTTGATGTTTTATCAAAGGCCTGTATTGGATCCTTATATGATTTGAACTTTGACTTTATCCCGCCATTACAGTCATTGAATTCTAAAAATTAAATATAATGAATACAATTTAAATAAAGTAAAAAAAAACCCCTTATATAGAAATCTACTAATAGTTTAATAATTAACTCACTTATATTGTTATATTCTAAAACATGAGAAGCATAGTTGTTCAGCCACATTCAGAATGACTTTCATAAAATAGAAAAGTTCCCATACCAAGATGCGAATCATAACTGTATTACATATACATTTTGAATCTGATTTAAAATTTAATTAAAGACAATTTATTTAACATTACACTTCAATGATTGTCATTATTAAATTAATAATAACAATTTTAAAATAATTTATTTTTAAGTAATAATTAATTTATAATACAAGTAAAGGTAGTGTTACCATTGGGTGACTACTTCCATCACATTATCATATAATGTTGATTAATAAACTGTTACGAGTGATGTTCACTACCTTCTGTAGTCCCCTGGTCTCGGTTCTCTTAAACCAGATCATGTCCCTGAGCACGAGAAAAATTCTTGCTGACTTTGAATCAATCATTGAACACCAGGTAAAAGTAATGACTTGTTTCAGTATAAATATATATTGTGTAACAATTTGATTCAGTAACATCTTTTGATGATTATTAATTTTTCATAGTGTCATCTGTAAAAGGAAATAAGATATAAATACATAATGAATTGAGTTCTGAATTTTTTTATATAAATTGCATACTAGAAATTAATTGTTTACTGTAGGTAAGTACTTAAATATTAATAAATCATCTAGATAATTATGTATTGTTGATTTTATTCGTAATTCATAACTTATTTTGTAATTAAAGGGTTCATCCATTCATTAATAGTTAATAAATAAATACATAATTATATATCAAGTCGGTTTTAAACACAAAAAGAACAAGAAATGTATTGTAGTATTATTATTGTTAACAAAATTAGCTTTACCTTAAAACGTGTAAATTTACAAATATATTTTTATATTGAGCACATTACAAATGATGAAGTAAACTAAATATTGTTGTGATATAGTCATGTGAAATCTTAACTATGTCAGTTATTATATTTGTATTAATCTGGATAAAAAAAAAAATGCTATCGCTATTGTCAATTCGGTAATTCTTAATTATTTGACGTAAAAAATTATTATTTCTTACCTAGTAGTTAATGGTTGGTGTCTATTGATTTCTGTTGTAATGTTTGACGACGATTTATATCTGGAACTAGACGGAATTAAAATTTTACAAATCTTCATGATGTACCTGTGTACATATTTCACAAAAAAAAAAAAAAACATCAAACCTTTGAAACTGGCATTTTTAAAATTTTATAACGAATTGACCGAACTCGGGGCAGGGTTAAAATTTAAGTTACATTGTATACTTACATTGGTAGGTAACAAAGCAAATAATTTGTCCAGCTTGCAAAATTAGACGTTTCCGAAACGTTGCCCTGCAAAACATTAAACGGGTCAACATGACAATGAAATTTACAGTAGTCACAAATTGTTACCAGGGTTATACTCTGGATGTATTGGTAATTTACTTCGAACACAGCCAATTTAAAACAAAACAAGAAGTGGCAAAAAAAAATTAAATAGTATGAACATAAAATAGACGGTCTCAAAAATCGTCCTTCTTATCAATGATAGTACGGTCCGATAATAAGTTTTGATAAGAAAATTGAGTGTTTACAACTATATTGTTATTTAGCATTTTTCAATTTATTTAATTTAGCATAGTCGTCATGTGAAATTCAGTCGGTAATTATTTGTTTGGGTTTAGTCTTTGACATTTTACTATTCACAACTGGAGTGTTGCTCTTATTATTATTAGAAAAAAATGTTTTCTTTAATAATTTGTTATTTTGTAGTTAAATCCAATGATTTGAACTATCGCCGTATGCCGTGTACATGTCCTATTACAATTAAAATGTTTCATGCTGATCCAAAATGGAATAATCAACATACGATTAAACATAAGATATGGCCAACGATTTTAATATTGATACATCATCGTCGCTCGCATTAGTATAGCATTTGTTAATGGTCGTTGAATACAATTTCTGTACTTAATTATTACCACTGGAAAACTTCATGAGAAAATAATTAGGCACGTCGAACCGTTTGGTATATTAATGTAATACGGTGGTCACTGCTGCCTTGCTGAGTCCGCATCATATTGAAATCCGCACGAATATTGTAAATATTAAATGTCTTCACGTCATCATTTATGTAAGTATCAATCATAATATTTTAATGTTATGTTTAATATTTTTATTGATAAAACACTTTTTAGTCACTGCTACAATGCATGTATTGTAATAATTGCTGCACAATTCTTAACGTAATGGTGTAATTGATTATTTATTTAGACAAGAGATGTAACGAAAACATTGAAATTAGAAAATGAACGCCAAAGAGAACTGGTCATTCCTTGGTTGTGAATCAAATCGCGTCGAATATATATTGAAAAAGAAAAAATGAAAATATAGACCTCCAAGCTGATATCATAGATAATGAAATATTCGATTCCGAAGAGTAAGTTTTTAAAATGTACTACATTAAATATATTAGATTTTTGATATTTGTTGATTTATATTTTTAATTCAACACAGTGTGATACTATAGTGTAACATAGTATACTAGACTCCGTAGCCAACAGTTTACTTATAATGAGTACTATAACTCAGAATTTGAAGACTCTTTATTGAAGCCTGATGCTGGAACATCCTATTCATAAAAATAGATACAGTTACTGTACTTTAAGATCATATGGATGATAAATATGTATTCAATGTTGAAGAGTAAGTTTTTAAAATGTACTACATTAAATATCCTAGATTTTGATTTAGAAATTTTGTTTTTTTTTTTTTGAATTCAACAGTATAATCTTGTCAAATATGAACACAGTAAGAAGTTACTAAACCTTGCAATATGGAATTGTAAAGCTAGAGAACTGAAAATGTCCAACAGTATCCTATGTCACAAGGCATTAAGGTGATCAAATGCAGTATGAGATGAATGTGGACTTAACCACTGATTAACAGTTAAAACACAAACAAATGTCTTCTGCTGTTTTCAAAAAAGGAGCTTTAGAACAAGATATAGAATTATACAAATTGGTGATCAGAAAACAAATAGAATTTATTTAAATCTTTTTACAGAAGTAAATACTGTACTTTTTTTGTTATTATTTTCTTTTTAAAAATGATTTAACTTATAATTAACTGCATTACTATAATATCAAATCTTATATTAAATAATAAATAATTAATGGTAGTATGCCATTACCTATTTATTTACATTTTTTTAAACATGTTTATATTGAAACATTCCTATAAGGAACACTCAACAGGACAATCAAAATTGTCTGTTTAGAATAGTCTTAATGTTTTTATAATCGAATTCCAGGATACAAAATATGTAATGAAAATGTATTATACTTTATCTCATTTATTTAGTTTTAACATAATTACATACATACTTGTAGTTAAATCTTAAATATATGTGATTATTATTTACACAAATTAAATAATTATTTTTCTTATTTTTTTATACAAAAATTGATTGTTTTCAATCAAAAATATAATTTTGTTCAATCATTGATATAGTAATATCCTGCATTAGATATTATGTTGAACATTGCAATTGACTATATACTATTGTTAAAACTATTAAAATAATGAAATGAATCTATTAAATTTACAGTTAATCTTTTTAGTGACAAATATTAAGTATAAAAAATTGAAGTTATCCTAGAAATACAATATTTATGGAAATATAATAAACATTCAACAGTTGTAATATATAATTAAATATAACATTTCATCATTTTGAAATAACATAATTTATTTTAATTTTTGTTTTAGGCATATATTAAAAATCATTTTTTTTTATTACATAACAATGATCACCTTCATTTTGAAGTGGTTGAAATTTGAGATTATAAAAATTTAATTTATCTTGGGCTAACATAATGTCATCAGAATTATTATTCAATCTAACAGTTAATACATCATCAGAACTAACAACAAACTCATTTAAAAGTGTATTAAATTCTTCCCAAAATTCTGATGGTAAATGATCAGTATCAAACTGTTTAAATGAAACTAATGCATTAATACGGTCATGAAATTGTCTATCTTGTTCCAAAAGTTGTAATTCATATTGTATAGTGATATTTTGTGGTTCAAGATTTAATGCTTTTTTAAGCTTTTTATGCCCACCTGTGAAATCCTTCAAAAGTCGTAGAGCTTTTCCCCAATTAAACCACAATTTTGCATTGTTTTTAGAAAACCTTCCTGAATACTTCATTGCTTCTGTACCCATACGACATACTTTTTTAAAAGCACATAGCTTTAAGTAACAGATGCTTAAATTTGAATACAATTTATTCAGATATTTAAACATATCTATTTCTTCTGTGTCATTATTACATCTAGTAAAATGCAATATTTCTTTAGCTTCTTCATACTTAGCAACAGCTTTTTCAATATTTTGAAGTTTAAATAGTTCATTACCCTCTAAATGAAATTGTTTAACCAAAGCAATGTTTTTATAAAATTTGTCAGGATTCCTGATGTCTTCATTAAAACATGCTGGTAAACTATCTTGAGAGAAATAACTTACAAGGTGGACATCAAATAGAACAGTGGAATTTGGTGGTATACGAGGTGGACAACCCATTTCTTTATAAGCATATTTTGGACTTATAATAAATCTTGCATTTTCACCGCGTGTCATAGTTGATATACCAATATCTAACCCTGGTAATAGTTCAGAATTTCCCAAATTAAAACACTTTGGTTGTTTACCTTGAAGATAAGTTACATCAAAAGGTTCAAGAATATTTGATATGTATCCAATATAATGCAATAACACAATACTGTCTTTAGGTATAACTTGGCCAACTCCTGAAACAAAAATAAAATATCAATTTTTCAGTAAATTAAAATACAGAATCTTTTTGAGAAATAATTATTATCAATTACATAAACACAAAATAGTATATTATAAAACGCTATTCAAGATATTGATTTTTAATGTTCAAGGAAGTTTTTATGGTGCAGAAGTTGAAGATTTCTAAATGAACTATTCAACTTGAATTTTTCGAAAAAAATATTTAAAACTTTTAATCAAAAGATCAAAAAAATACATATAGCCATATCAATCTTTTTTAATCGGCTTTAATATTTCAGTTCAGTTTAGGTCTACAATTTTTACTTTTTTGAAAATGAATTAAAACTTGTTACAGAGTGACTAACCTGGATGCAGCAAAAATTTGAGAACTCCTCCATCCTTGGTAATATCTTCATATTTTTTACCATTGGTGAGATGGTCAAAAGGATTCCCACCATTTTCACTTTCTTCTCCCAGCATATCGAAATTGATAAATTCAGCTATCTCATTATTTTCGTAAGATAGATGGTATTTATCATGATCCTTTGTTTCTTTATTATCTAATGAAAAACAAAATCCTTTTTTATTCTGTACGCTTATAATCTCATCCGATGCACTCTTGAATATGGCGTCCAGTTCGGATAATGTCTGAATTTTGGGGTCGTTGGACATGTTGAAAACTAAAGAAAAATATCGAATTGATGTACCGTGTATACACTGTAAACGTCATTAAATAAATATCACTCACCTATTCAAGCGGGTTAATGGTTTGTAATAACTCTGTACTCAGCAATTCTCAGTTATTGCATTTAAAGTATGCAATTTTCAGACGACGTTCACTTCTATAAATTACAATACACTTTTTAAAAATAAAAATAAATTTAAAAACTAGTGTAAAAATCTGCTATTCAAATGTGTTCTGTGTTGTCTAGCTATGTCTTAAGCATGAAAACAATTATTTTGACAAACCACATGCTTTCCAACTATATGATAGTAGATAATACACGTATGTTTTGCTAGCAATATTTGATAAAAAAGCCAATGGCTCCCAACTTTGTATACCATGGTGCCTATTCAACTCCTTAAATTGCACTGCCAATGATAAAATTAGTTTCTAATCCAGCAACAAAAATTTTATTTTTTAACCGATTTTCGTAATTCATTAACCAAAAATTAATTTAGTACAAATATTGTTAATGTTCAATTCTGAATTTTTACATAATTCTGTATAATTAACTCTAAATTTTTATTTATATTTCATTTAGAGCTCATTTTAGTTATTATTTTATCACAATTTGATATCAATACACAATATAGGTAATTATCAGAAATATAAAGTAGATCCTATTTATGCAGTTCAAAAGAACAATTGCTACCATAGATAATAAACTACAACTTTTAATTATCTATGTGTATAGAATTTTTAATGTATTTCTTGTAATTTTGATTTATTTCTAAAAATAAATCGTACAAATATTATACAATCTTCTTCTGATATTATACAAGATATACCACCACGGATAGAGTTGTAATATTGCTACATGCCAGTTTTTACATTATCATAAACCAATTGTAAATGCAACTAGAAAAAAAAAACCATAATTACAATTATTGATATTATTAATTATTATTAACATAATTAATATTAGTCAAAATATTTGTATGAAAATACAATAATAAAAAATTAAAAAATTAATTATATTATTATTTTTGAAGAGTCAAATTCGAATTAAATATTTATTTAATGAAATAAATACAAATTATGGAAATACAAATATGTTTGTTTTAATCATTAATATGTTCGTTACCAGAAGAATTGTGCGATTCCTATATTATTATATAATATAAAATACAATATTTTATGTCATGACGGTATGAGGTATGACGCTGATGGACGCCAGAAATTAAGTTGTTAGTTGTAACGAAAGAAATTTCTCTTAAGTCTATATTTTGAATTTTTTAAAATGGGAAATTCAAGATTTTTGAACGTAATTTCTGGTCAATATATTTCCGAAAATAATAATAAAATATAAACAAAAATATCAACAATTCGAAAAAGTGTGTTTAACCATCAGGCGAACGGCAAAACGTAATTGAAAATCAAACATTTTGAAAATCTCGCATATTTTTCGTTTTATGTTTTATACGAACAATGGTATTGGCTCTAATAGGTGGTGTTGGCTTTAGGAATTTTTAAGACTCCGAAAATGTCTGACGTGCGTACCAATTAAAAAGGTATCTTAGCGTATATCAAATATATGTACAAGACTTATGTGGATATCCCATAGGTCACATGCCTGTTGTCTTGTAATGTATTAATAATAGCTAGTAAATATAGGTAATTAATTAATGTCAAAAAAATAAATGCAGAAAACTGTTTTTTTTTACACAAAATTTGTAAATTATTTTTTATTATTCTATTTCATTTCAACTAGTTAAACTATAAGTTATCAAAAAAAAAAGTAATTAATAATTTAACTTTTAACTATTTAACTAGTTACTGCTCAGCTTTGTCCAGTAATGTTAAAAATGTTTTGTTTTTATTTATGAGAAAGTTTAATACTATTATACAATAATTTTGGGCCTGACAAACTATGATTGGTAATTGATAATTATTAGGTAAATGTTTTTTTTTTTTTTAATTTATACAATAAAGGCATTGTTTCTGTTGTATATTGACAAAAATAATTTGTTTATTATTTTAATTTTGTATACACAATATTACTTTGTTAATATATTTTTTTTTTTTTTTTTTTTTTGGGCAATGGTTTCGCGTTATTGTATTACATTAATGTGTTTTGATAGACGAGCAGGCCCGTAACAAATTATAATACAGTAAAATTTCCATATAACGAAGTCTCATGGGGAACAAAAAAAATTCGTAATACAGAGAAATTCATTAAATAGAATTACATGTTTTTTTTCATATCTATCATTTTTTTTAATTTCATATTCTATATTATATATTACAAATAAACATATAATATCATATTAAACCTACATATATAATATTATATTTTAATTTTAATTAATTTTTTTAATTTAATTACATATTATGTATGTTGTAATTTTAATTTAAAAGAAATAATCAGAGTTTCGTATGTTCATTATTTTTATAAATTATACTGTTTTGGTAAAATGTTCCATTGAGTTTAAAAAAAATTCCATCCCAAACATATGCTTGTTGTCTAAAACCATTTCTCACAACAGAAAAGGCGTGTAGTATCTCTTTTTCTGTGAGTTTAGGTAATTCTTCTGCATGATCTCCTTCGATTTCATCACATTTTGTACGATTACGTTTACGTCAGTATTGGAACTGCAGCACGCAGTATTGCAATCAAATTAACCAGCTTGCCTATCAATGACTTGTCTTTATTGGAAACAATAAAATAATAGGAATTTCAGAACAATATTTAATATTCCATTGTGACAAAGTTTACAAAAACAGGTTTGTTATCGAATAGTATATTCATTAAATAGAAACATCAGATTCGTTTGTCATGGTTCTCAAAAATAATTCATTAAATAGACAATTTCATTAAATGGAAGTTCGTTAATAGATGTTTTAATGTACATCAAACAAAAGTGTATTGTAATATTACGTGTAGCGAAAACCGAGTACGCGCTCTCGTAAACTGATATACTGGTATACTACGAAACACTAGATTTTGACGTTAAATGGCACATATTATAATTTACCTTTGACGTGGTGAAAAGTTTACAAGTCGACGGTCGAAATACATATCGAAACCACCGTCAAAAGTATTGTGAACGTTTCGTATTCGATAATCCAATGATGTCGTATACGGCGGATTTGTACGCGCGGTCTACGAAAAATTGAAATATTCTCATTATTGGAATCGCCAGGAATTTCTTCGGTCACCGTCTAGTCGGTGAACTCGGAGATGAGTACACCCGGTGAGCGGCGTCTAATGTTAATGATAGAATATTATAATCGCCAGGAGAAAAAACATTGCTCTCAAATAAATGGGTTTATTCAGACCATTGTTTTTTCTCCTGTTATTTGTGAATTATAATTACGTGGCGGTTTCCCGATCTCACGTCTCGTTTTGATAACGACCCGCGATTTTGGTAATTCGTCACCCGGTGGTGTCGTTACGATCGGCGACACCACTGCATATCTATTCAAAACTACATAATTTTGGTATTCAAGAGAAGTAGTCCCACTCCTACTATGATTAATATTATTTTATTCTCTTTCGGCTACTCCTCACCAGACGCGGGGGTACATTTGTTTCTTTTTACAAACAATATTTTCAACAAAAAAAAACAAGTCAGTCAATTTTTTTTTTTTTTGTTAATAATTATGTATTTAACGTGTGCATATGTTTAAAAAGTGGTGTAAAGGAAAGTTTTAGGAAAAAACAACCCCTCCCGCGGGTTTAATTGGGTTCATTAATTGCACACTTTTATTTTCATTTCGAGCATTGCATACAATTTATATCGTAATTTTTTTTTAAAATTATAATTATAAGATGGAATTTTTTTTTGTTTAACAGCCTATGCACAGTTTGATAATATTGATTTGGTAAAAAATAATAACTTTTCGATTAGGGAAACGATTGTGTAAATATTATTAAAACTATTGAAATAATTCAAATATTGAAAAATATGAAAATATAAAAATATAAAATAAAATAATATATATAATATATAATATATATATATTTATGTATTTATAAAATATATAAATATTTTTTTTTTCTTCTTATTTTCTCATTTGGCTATAGGCGGTCCGCCGCACAGTGGCGACTCGTGATGTTAACGGACCTCGTATTATTGTGTTATGCCGGTGCGCGCTTGCACCTAAGCACGAGCCGCCACTGTCCCCGCCCAATATTTGAAAATTACCGATGGAAACCGACGGTCGACGGATTTGAGAGTTCGAATAAAATCGGCAAGTTCGTACGAAATGAATCGCTAACATAAACTGCGATTTGCAAAATAAAATGTATTTTTTTTTGTTTTTTGTAGTAAAAAATGAAAAAATGAACTTTATATAATTTAAATGGGGCCCCGGTACACAATTTAGGAAAGGGGCCCCGTCGGCATTTGCCGACTAAACGACCGTCAAATCCGCCACTGGACACCACTGTGCACGGGATTCGTTTACTTAATTTTATCACACGGGTTTATTAACCCCGCAATCATTATAATTGTTGTTTACCGATATTTTCGATTTTTCATCCGTTCGTGTGAAATCCTTGTTCGTCAACAGTCTGACTCGATAATGCTGATGAGATTATGGATGAAAAAGTTCCTTGTTCTTCTCAAGGACCACATAAAACTTAATTTTTTTTAATTTTTTGAACACATTTTATAGACTTAGCAGCTACAGCTAGGTAGCAACAAAGTATCAACTTGAGACATTTGTATAGATATTAAAAAGTGATAAAAAAAACATTTAATGTAAACTTAATAATTATTAAAGTTATCTGTGCAATTCTGCGATAAAAATAAATTTACTTATTAATTATGTGGATTTTAGATTTAAATTGTTTAAATTTAATGTAATCTATAAGTTGTAGAGCATTTTACATACATTTCTTATTTTTTTTATACACAAATTGATTCTTTTTAATAAAAAATAGAATCTTGTTCTATCACTGATATAGTAATATCCTGCATTAGATATTATATTTAAAATTTCTATTGGCTATATAATATTATTAAAACTATTAAATAATTAAATTTAACATTTCATCATTTAGAAATAACAAATTATTTTAGTTTATATTTTTGTGTAACATAATTTTTGTTTTAGGCAAATATTACAATTCATTTTTTTTTTTATTGTTAAACTAAGATCACTTTCATTTTAAAGTGGTTGAAATTTTAGATTATAAACATTTTATTTACAGATTGTGAATTTCTTTAAAAAATAAAAAATAAAAAACAAGTTGTATTGACTTAAGTATTATAATAATAATAATTACATAAGTATATAAGTAAATAAAATATTTAAACAATTTATTTTATTTTACATAGTAATTTAATTTTATTATTTAAAAATATTTGGCAAATTTGTATTGACATAATTAAAAAAAAATTTTCTTTTAAAACACAAACAGACTAATAATTCCATAAGTTTATAAGTAAAGAAAATAGTACATATACTGATTTTATTGTATCTTTTAAGAAGGTAGATTCTTAACTTGAACTCAATGCTTTACAAGTAATATTATTACCTTTCAGTTCAATAAAATGTCACAATGTCAATCAGTATTAATATAATAAATTTATAACCTAACCTATCTAACCTAGGCGGAAATATGGACAATGGACATAGAAAAAAAAATTGAGAATAATTGATAAAGCATTTAAGATGTGGTTCTATACAAATAAGCAAGAGATTACCTGGGTGGATAAAGTATAAAATGAGTAAAGGACAATGATAGAGACCATAAAAGACATAAAATTGCAATGGTTAGACCATGATAGTCCTATAGGAGTTCTATACTAATGATATCTGCACCCAACTAGGGTTCGAGTTCAAGTTTAAACCTATAAGGAAACTTGCAGTAGTTATATATGACTTAATTTGAATTTTTTTTTTAATTTTTAAAAAATTGTTAATATTATTATCTTTTATATTGGCACATATATCAAAAACAAGCATATAAATTTGTTTATGATGTATTATTATTATTAATATAAGTAGTGCAGTTCATGTAGCAGTCTCCTTATCTCTAATTATATTTATAAATATAATTATTAGATATATCTTAATTTTCTGTAACAATAATAAATTCTACAAGTTATCCATAAATAATTAAATATATTAATTCTAATAAATTATTATTTACATTTAGTCAATAAATGTTCAACTTAGGTTATATGTAAATATATAACATTTAAAATTCAAAAATGACTAAATATTTTTTATGAATATTATCACATTGTGTGGGTATTAGTTGACATATGACAATAATAATACAATTTATTTTACAAATATAAAATTAATTAGTTTTATACATTTATTCAATAGTACTGAATGGCTGATTTTTTAATTATCAAATTTGTAATATTACATAATTGTTTAATTTAGTCATTTAAACTTTCATTTTTAAATATATATGTAAATATTAATTAATCATAGAGATATTATTTACAGTGTACACCTACAGTTATATATAATAGTAAACAATTTTATTTTAAAATTAATTTTCATAGTAAAATGATTGGTGGAATTTTGAAATTATATTTTAATACAAATGAATTAGGTATGCAGATCAATATCCAGATTGACATTAAACAGTTGGCAGAAGAACAATTATAAAATCACCATGATAGATGACTTTTTGATTATTGGACAATAATAGTTAAAACACTGGTTTGCATTCAGACATGGTTATAATATTATAATTCAAAGGAAGGCATCAGCATAAGAGGGTTGGCTATTTTCTTATTATATATGCTTTCTGTAAGGCATACCTAGAGAAACAAAACAGAGAAAAACTTTATGTATGATATGATCAATAAAACTGTTTATGAAAAATAGTTAACATGATAATAATATTACAAATGGTCACCTACCTATATGTGTTGTGAATATAAATTGTATATAGGTACACATAATATAATGTAAAGGTTGTATTTATGTCTATGGTAGTAATTAATTTTTAGAAAATGATGTGTAAACCAAAAATATATGTTAATTGATTCATAAATAAAATTAACTTTAAACTAATGATATTAGATAAAACAGTGGAAGTTCATATTGTACACACAGAGCTGTTGATAGCAGGACACCATCAGATTCCTTTTGAAAATTTGATGTTTTATCAAAGGCCTGTATGTACACAAGGTAAATGCGAAGCCAACATCTTTGGATCCTTTTATGATTTGAACTTCAACTTTATCCCATCATTACAGTCATTGAATTCTATAAATTGAAAAAAATGAATACAATTTAAATAAAGTAAAAAAAAACCTGTTAAGTAGAAATCTACTTATAGTTTAATAATTAATTCACTTATATTGTTATAGTTTAAAATGTGAGAAGCATAAGTGTTCAGCCTCATACAGAATGACTTTAATAAAATATATTAGTCCCCATACCATGATGTGAATCATAACCATATAACATATACATTTGGCATCTGATTTAGAAATTAAATAAAAACAATTAATTTAACATTGAATTTCAATGGTTGTCATAATTAAAAAATAATAATAATAATAATTAGAATTTAAAATAATTTATTATTTATTTAAAATACAAGTAAAGGTAGTGTTACCATTGGGTGACTACTTCCATCCCATTATCATATAACGTTGATTAATAAACTGTTGCGAGTGATTTCCACTACCTTCTGTAGTCCCCTGGTCTCGAATCTTTTAAACCAGATCATGTCCCGGGCATGAAAAAAATTACTTTTCTCAAATGTAGATGGTCAAAATAACTTAAGATCATATAATGAATCGTTAAGTTAAATCTTAAAACACAACATAAAAAATTAACTTTACAAATTGAAGACTAAAAATATCTTGTACCACTTAATAGTCTCAGTTTTTTCAATTTTTAATTTATAATTTATTACTAATAGTTATTATATATCCCTAAAAACTAATACTAATATAATATTTTGTAGTACAATAGAATTAATAGAATACATACATTTTTGAATAACAAAACCCCAAGTTCAATCATGAGACTTAGATCAGTCAACTGAATGGGATTTTTGGTAAAATTAAATTTAAACAGTTGAGTTGATAACGTAACAAGTAAAGTTAGGTTTATCAGTTCAATTAGTAAACAATACAAATAATTAACTAGATAAAAGATTATAGATTCATTCAGTTACATAAAGTTTAGGCATATCTATATAATACAATTTATGCAACATACTATATTTTTGTACTCAATTTATGCCTATTTTAATCTGAAGCTTTTAAACATATTAATGCATATTATTATGTTATTAAATCAACAACAAATAAATTTTGAATAATTTAAAATTTTAATTCAAACTGCTGGACACTGTCTTTTTGTCTATATTTTAAAAAGCACTTACCGAGTATTGGTTGTACATTTGTTATGATCAGTAGAGTCTTTTCTAAAATTTTAGTTCTATTTTGATACATGTTATATAAATCTTATGACAAAATATGTGATGTCTTACAGTAAAATAAAAATAGTTGTTTTTGATTGCTGGGTGGAGATATAATTAGTTGTTTGTATTTTCCGGAATCATTATTTTGAATATTTATAGAAATTGTTATCATCATTAAGATCATCAAAATCTGAAACACAATTAAAATAAAAATAAAAATTTTTGAATTAAATTCTCAAAAATACAATAATCCGTACAAACTTAAATGTGTATTTATTTTGATTATCATTTGTACTGACTTTAATACTACAACTAATTTAATCTCAACTCTTGGTGCTAAGTGTCCAGCAAACTAAGAATAATTAAAACAATATTTTACCATTTAATTAATATAATACTTTCAAAAAATAATGCTTATTTTAATTTCATCAGTTGGTGATTTTGTTAAAATCAATAATTTTGAGATTATAATCCTTGGATAAAATATATCAATATTATACTATACAATATGAGAAAAAAGAAAAAAGTTGTTTTGCACAAATTGAAATGACATAAAAATAGTTCAGTTAGTTTAATAATTGTATAAGAATGTCTGTTCAGCACCAAAAAAAAAAAAATAACTCAATATGTTTAATATGTGCAGAATTATAAAGTGTTTCCCACTAACAATTACACACTGTATTGTGTATATAATATAAATTGTATTGTATTATATAATCAATGCTATTATTTAAAACATAGTGTGAGGTATTTTTTAATTGGGACAGCGGCTTTAATAAGAGCTGCATCATATTGTATATCTGAGTGGCATGCATCATATCCCAATGATTACTGTGTAATGTAAAAACATAATATATTTATTTGGCACTTGGTCATAAATATGATTATTTTTTTGAGTGGTGTACTAAAGGAATAGGTGTCTATACTCAGTGGTCAATGGTGGGGGGAGGGTAGAAACCTTCTGTTATTTTTCCTTAAATAAAACACCTTTATTTATCATAGAAGAAATTAGTTGGCTTGTTTTACAATAATATAATTATGCTTATAGATATTTTTGTAAGTATTCAAATGCAACTAAATCTCATGATTTATATCATAGACCAGTGTTTATTGTGGTTCCGCAGAGATCACTTAAGGGTTAGCACATTAGTGCTTTTTACAAAATATTCAAATCTCTACAAATATGTACTACTGGAGTTAAAATGGTTAGACTATTGAATTTTTTTCTCGAAGAGAATTTAAAAAAAAAAAAAAAAGTAATAATAAATAAACAACTACTACCAAGTATATTACATAATATTAATATCCAAAAGAACAATATTTTAATATAAAAATAAAAAAACGTGAAAAAAATCTTTAAAATATAAACGTTTAGATTTTACTTATAAACCGTGTATTTTGTTAACATTGTTTTTTATAGAAAAGCACAATTATAATACTATTTATTTTGTATTATTTTTTATTATTACTATTGGAAACAGTCACCACTGCAGTGTATGTACGCACTGGCGATAAATATAGATAATCGTTAAGAAATAACGATTCTTACATGGGACCTTGGTGCACAAGACGCGTTTCAAACACCGAAAATGTTGTTATCATAATACGGATTAATTGTCTGTTTAATCCATTAACGATACTTAGTTAGAGTCCGCGTTTGTATTTTTTCTCACTTTCATGCGTTTTAAATTTATTAAATATTTTTTTAAATCGTGTTAATTGTATTAAAGATTAAAAATAGTTTTCATGTTTTGAATTCTAATTATGTCGACTGCAACAACGAATAATTTGGTTTTTAGAATTCATTCTGTTAATTAAAAAAATGTAACTGTTAGTGTTTTAATTGATAAGCAAATGCATTGCGCCGCCGTGTGTTTACAGTGCAGATGTTGTCCGCGGTTCGGCGGACAACCAAACATCAGTTTGTCGCTGTGGTTCGCAGTCATGTACACAGAATGCGACACCATCAACCCGTCACCTTACGCGTTCCCACTCGGCGATACTTACGTACCGCGTATTGATTTTCTGGCGTTTCGGTGTGCGCGCCCGTCCCCGCATTCGCCTTGTCACGTCGCATTGTCTCTGCGCGTCCGTTCGACACATTTCCGACACATTTCCGACACCGACTATTTACCGCACTTACTAATAAAATTCGACCGCCGCGCGTTTTATTAGTATTATTCCTTTTTTCTTTTATTCGTGACTAACGGAATTTTGACAATATGGATAACGATCCAACAGTGAAACCAAACGAGCATTCGAACAAAATCCTAGTGGCTAAAAAAGTATTAGAACGTTTGGACAAGAAGTTGAAGTTAATAAGAAGATTCCAGCGAATGAACCCTATCATGTTGAATCGCCGAAACGCCGCAGTCAGCCGCCAACGGACAATGCATAACGAGTCATTATCGGAAGCAGATTCAGAATTGGAATCGCAGTCGACCAGTTTGCAGATACCTTCCGCCCCCACTGCCGACGAACAGGAGTTCTATCCGCACGAGCTAAACGGCAAATGGTTACATTGCCACAGTTGTAATTTAATACACTACTAATGGCCGCCGCGAGAAACTATATTATTTGTATGTAACTATATGTCATTTAAACAGTATTACTACCTTGCACTGTGTTATAATATTATAATATATTCGAATCTAGTTTGATATAATTTTTGGAGTCTTCGTGACTGTTAGTTTATAGTACAATAATTATTTCCTGTGTCTACAAAAAAAAAATAAAAACACAATTATTATTTATTTTGTACACATTCTATAATGGAATGAATTGTTTTTCTATATCTATACATATATTAATTTTAGTTAAAATTAAAAATATCTGCTGTTCAACAACAATAGTTTCTAAAATGTTTATTTTTTTTTTTTTTTTGAAAGCACAGTATATACAAGATTCAAGTAAATGGTGATTAATCAGTATATCTTAAATATTGAGTTCAATTGACAAATAATGCTCTGTTAATTAAAATATATATATATATATATATATATATATTTTTTTTTTCAACAAGTAATAAACAATCAGTATTAATAACTAGACACAATAAGAAAATGTGATGAAAGTTACAATTACCTAGTCATGAGAATTTTATTGAAGTGATGACACTTTCTGTTAGTTGGTTAATTAATTTAATCTAATAAATCACACTACTTACCTTGCCAAGTAAATTAATAGTGGCTAAGTTTCTTATTAGTTGATTCGGAATTAAAATTATATATTTATATAATGCAAGTTTAAACACATCTTTCATGTTATTTTTTTAATAACTCTAATCATATAAGCCTATTGTGCAAAATTGTATAGATTGTTTATGTCAAATAAAAAAAATAATAATACCTGCAAATAATTGTGAAATTATGTATAGGGGATACTTATTGAGTTGTGGTACAGAAATTATACTTGACATTTAATGTCTCTCAAAATTATTCTCATCATATAAGCTTATTGTGCTAAATTGTATAGCTTGTTTATGTCAAATAAAAAAATTTAAAAAATATAATGTAAGTACTTAATTATTCTCAAATTTACTAGGTGAAAATTGTAACACTCTAAAAGAAGAATATGCCTTCCCGAATGGCTTCCTCATTGTCAATGGGACATTAAGCACATAGACATGATAGGTTGGATTATGTGTAATACCTTCAACACATAATTGAAAAATTATATTATATTATGTATACATTATATAATAGAATTAATTGGTGTCTATATCTATACATATATTCAATTTAGTTAAAATTAAAAATATCTGCTGCTCAACAACAACTGAAATTTGTTTTTTTTGAATGCAGTGTTTATTATACCGCTATTTATTCTAATTTAAATTTAAATTTAAAATATCTTTTGCTCTGCAACACTAGTTTCTAAGTGCATGTTTGAATGCACAGTATTTACTTGAATGGGTGTTGAAGATGGCTGTTCAATAAGTACATTATTGCATATTCTGTAACTAACTTACAAATAATTCTGTAAATTAAAATCATATTATTTATATAATGTACTTAAATGTCATAAAACTTACAAAACTACAAAACTTACATAAAACTAGATAAAAAATTTAAAATTTCAAACAAATACTATTACTGCTTGTATGACTTTTTCAATATTGATAGGACATTAAGCATATAAACTTGATTTATTTTATAATACCTCAAAAAGTGTATGTTTTATAAATATTATTTATTTTGTAAACTTCCTATAGTGAAATAATATTTGTCTATACCTATTATGTAAATAGGTAGGAATGAAAATGTATTTCATATTAATTTAAATTTAAAATATCTGATGCTCAGCAGTACTAGTAAATACTTACTAGGTCTAAAGTTTAATATTCCAAAAGAAAAAAAAAACTGATTTATTATCAATGGGACATTAAGCACATAAACTTGATAGTTTGGAATTGTTTTATAATTTAAAAAATATTATTAATTCTTGGAGATGTTCAACTAAATTGTATTAATTAATACATAATAAACAACTAAAATACATATTTTATCATCATGACAACTTAGTGCATTTTTATTATGTTTAACAGTAAATATATTATAATTCTAGATTCTAAGCATATTCTGTTTTACATATTTAATATTTGTATTAAATAAACAATCTATATAATCATTAAAATGTAATTTATTTTCAACTATATTCTTTTATATTCCTTTCGCCTTTTTAACTTATTTTTCATTTTTATATATTTTATATGAATATAATTTAGATCTTAAAAAGATCCTATTTGTCCTGGAATAGTATACTAGTCAGCGATCTTGAGACTAATATTTATTATAAAAGTAAATTATTTGATGAATGTGCATTTTTGATCTAATTCAACAAAAGAATTTCTTGTTTAACCTACCTTACCAAACTTTTTTTTTTTTCATAAAGTGATAACAATTTTTCTTTACGAAATTGGTTAAGACCAAATCAAATTTATGATTTTGATGAAAAAGACAGCATTTTAAGAGAATTTCCAAATTTAAAGGTAAGTGAAGTAATTTAAAATGTTATCTTAGGCCTATTGTCCAAGTTATGTGATAAGTGATTTAGTAAATACATGTCATACTAATCATTTATTATTATATACATACACCCAAAATCATTTAATAGTTGAAATCAATTTAGTTTGAGATACTGAAAAATTAGAAATAGCGATGTTCAACATAATACAAATCTACTGTACTTAATTTTTAAATATATAATAGTTAGAAATAAATTTTATACTTTGATATCGATATTCAAAAATATATTTTTTGAGAGCTCTAAATTATGATGTACTGTTTGTCTGTTTCAAAATTAATTTAAATTAAATTAATCTCATTAATTTTATAGACCTTTAACGTCAGATTGATATATTATAATAAATTCATAAAATTAGAAAGATTTTATTGTCAGGCAAATTTATCCCGAAGAAGATTAAAACAAAAATAGAATACTGCAGTAGACGAAGCAGAATGCCTGACAACGATGGACAGGTAAGATTTCTGGAGTCTTAAATAGTCATAAAGCCTACACCACCTATTAGAGCCAATGCCGTTTTAGCATACAACATTAAACGACAAATGAGCGAGTTTTTCAAAATGTTTCGTCTCGCTATTGTGCGTCTTCACAAACATAGCGCACACAATTCCGTCGTGAACTGTCCGAGTTATCGCGGAAACAGTGAGCAGCTATAGCGGCTGCCGCGACGCCGACAATCACTCGAAAGGTCAATGACCTGGCGCCCTGCCACCGATTCTGCGTAGCGGCACCGGGAGCTATCGCATAAATATTTTTTGTAATTTTTGCGTAACATACAATACGCATATTTTTTATAATTTCTATAAAATTGAAAGCACACAATTAGGTTTTTTTTTCATTTTTAAACATCTCGGTAAAATATTGATAAAACTACCCGATTGAGTTTAGATGTTGTGCCTCTATAAAACATTTCAACAGAAAAAAAAACCACTAAAATAACACAAAACCCGGAAAAATTATCAGCTGTAGGAGTATATTGTGCCGGATTAGGACGGTTGGAAAGATTGAAGTGCTTGATAATTCTTCAGTAAATCCTATAAGATGACGGCCATCATTTTCCCGTTTTCTTTTTTCGCATATTTTGTTATTTATATTGCATATTTTTACCGCATATTTACCCATATATAAGGTAATATTATAACGCGTATTTATGCAATTTTAAGTGCTATGCAATCCCAACCTTGTTAATTTGTAATGCGTTTTGATTTTTATGCAACCTTATGGAAAATATTAATATATGGATCATTTTTTTTTTTTTTTTTTTGGTATTTTTTTTATAAGTAGGTACTATATTACTTATTATTTTATATTGTTTACATTACTTTTACAGCAGAATTCCATCTCAATAAATTTCTGCGATATGTTAACATCTACTAACTACAATTTACATATGTTTTTGAAATACATTTTTCATAACAAAACGATTGGTAGAATTTTAAAATTAAATTGTAATAAAAGTGAATACAGCACACAGATTAATTCTAAACAGTTATAAAATGTCAATAACCTTATAAAAAAAACAAGATAAATGTCTTATTGATGACTGGACAATATTAGTTGAGACACTGAACTGTTTTGCATTCTGACATAGTATTGTTAAAATATTAATAATACTACAAACCTATATGGGAGAAGAATATAAATTATACATAGTTTTTTTAGAGTTTCATGTTTAAGCCATAATTATTTGTTCATGATTTGGTTCATGAATATAATCAACATTGATCTTATAATCAAACATTGACAAATTTTGTGAAGGGTAAAAATAGTATTAATATTGGATTAAAAAAAAAACTGACATATAAAATAATATTCCACAAATTAAAAAAAAAAAAAGGTTTTATTTGAACATGATCTATGTTGATAAAATATTAATAGTATGAATTTCTATTGATTTATAGTAGTTATCTTTGAAATAGTCTAAAGAAAATCCAAATGATGGCGTTTGACAAATCTTCAATTCCGTCTAGTTCGAAATATAATTCATGGTTTAAACATTACAGAAAACAATGAATACCAATCGCCCTTTACTAGGTAAGAAATTATAATTTTCTACATGATATAATTAAGAATTACCAAATAAACAAAGTGCATTTTTCTATTAAGATCTATACAAATACAGGTACTGACATGGTTTTGTATTACATTACTAAATCACAACAATATTTCATTTATCTCATAATTTGTAAACTGCTCAATATAAAAATAAATGTGTAAATTTACACGTTTTACGATAAAGTTGAATTTTTTATAATTTTTTTTTACATTAGTTACCAACAATACATTTTTCCACACATTTCCTGTCCTCCAGTAAAAGAGATTTGATAATGATTTAGCAGTTCTAAATAACTATATACATTATTTGATGCCATTTAGTTTTAAGGAGACGCATTTTGAATATAAAATAATAAAAGAATGTACTTATTTTTATCTACAAACTAGATCAATTTCAATATAATTATCTAGATGAGTGGTTTACATATTTAAATACTTCCTGACAAAAAATACTTAATTTATCCTATACTATATCAATAAAAACAATTTAGTACACAGATATGAGTACAAATATTAATTATTATTTTTTTACAAGTGACACAGATCGGTTTTTTTTACAGATGGTTGATGCAAAGTTAACACGAATTCTACTCATGCCCAGGAACATGATTTGGTTGAAGAGAACCGAGACCAGGGGACTGTTAAAACACATTATACATGGGAAATCATAATAATATTATATAAACCAAGAATAGACAATATTATATTTTTCAACAAATTCAAAACATTATTTTACTGAACCAATTAATTTCAATACTAAACACATTCATTTCTACAAAATGATAAATAATTATATTAATGCTAATGAATTACTATTTAACATTTAATTGTGGTTCAACTTATACATATCTACAATTTTGGATGACTATATAAAAATCTGTACTTAGTTAACAAATGATCAACTTATAATAAATATATAACATTTAAAATTCAATATTGAGTAAATATTTCTAAAATATTATCATGCTGTGTGTGTAATTCGTTGACAGAAAAGTCAAATAAACCTTCATTTAACAAATATAAAACAATTAACTCAATACCTTTTAAATATTACACAAGTGATAAACAATTTTTGTAATTTAAACATTCTATTTTAACCATAAATGTAAATATTTATTTAAACATCAAACATTGACAAATTTTGATAATTTTTGCTAACGAAAAGTACTCTCACTCTAGTATGTGTAATGATAAGAATACCTATGATACTAACATTTTAAAATATAACAAGATTTATAGACATTAGGTTTTTTTACTTTATATACATTGTATTAATTTTATTTCATTGTTAGAATTCAATGACTGTATTGCTGGCATCTTATAATCTATCTCAAACTAACGAGGATCTAAAGATGGCTGTGCATTACCATCTATACAGGCCTTCGATAAAACATCAAATTTTCAAAAAGAATCTGACAGTGTCTTGCTATCATGTGCTGGAAATGTACAATGTGGACTTCTACCATTTTATATAATAGATTAATTGTATTTTAAATGACTATACTGTTATAGTTATATAATTTAATTATTTATTATATAGTATAAAATGTATCAATCTTTGATTATATATAATAACAAAATGGTTCAACTATCTTATATCCAATGTGTTGTTTTTTTCTACTGGTACATGTACTGCACAACTTATCCGTTCTATTAATAATACATCCTAAACAAATGTATATACTTGTGTTTGAAATATGTGTCAATATAAAACATAAATAAATTAAGTTTTTAAAAATTCAAATAGAGCCATATATAACTATTGCAAGTTTCCTTAACGATTTAAACTCTTACTCCTATAGGACTATCATGGTATAAGATATTTAAAATATTTTTTCTCAAATACATACTATTATTTTTTAACGCTCACGACTTAACAGATTGGAAATTCGGAAAACTTATGCCAACAGGCAAGACGGATTAGAGTTAATTTTCAAGAAGAAACATAATAGATCCAAAATCATCTAGACGCAGATTAACGTAAAAAATATTTAAATTATCATTGATAACACAATAGCCGATAATATTGGCGTTTTGTTAATCATTTTATATCTATTTCCTTTATTTAATGAAAAACCATCCAAAAGAGTCATCACTGATATTAGATAATTGCAACCGATAACTGTGGCGCGCTCTTACAGTATTTCTCAATAACTCAACGGAGGACATTATTTTACTGTGATTAACTATTTTATAGACATTTTTCTAATTTTTAAAAGAAATCGAAACACCATAATAGCCGAAAGTTTTCAAAAAACTGTAAACTTTTATTGTTTATATTATCATAACAATTTTTTAAAAAAATGGTATTAGCATACCATAAATTATTTAATATTACTATATTTATAATTTAATACAAGATTTGATATTATAGTAATGCAATTAATTATAAGTTAAATCATTATTTTTTCAAAAGAAAAAAAATAACAAAAAAAGGTACAGTTTTGAATTTTCACTTCTGTAAGAAGATTTAAATAAAATCTTTTTGTTTTGTGATTAACAATTTGTATAATTCTATATCATGTACTCTAGCTCCTTTTTTGAATACAGCAGAAGACATTTGTTGGTGTTTTAACTGTTAATCAGTGTAAGGTCCACTTTCACCTCATACTGCATTTGATCACCTTAATCTCTTGTGGCATAGGATACTGTTGGACATTTTCAGTTCTCTAGCTTTACAATTCCATATTCCAAGGTTTAGTAACTTCTTATTGTGTTCACATTTGACAAGAACACACTGAGTTAAAAAAAAAAAAACAATGTATATCAAAAATCTATGATATTTAATGTAGTACATTTTAAAAACTTACTCTTCGGAATCGAATAATTATTCATCATCTATGATAATAGCTTGAAGGTCTGGATTTTAATTTTTTTTTCCTTTTTAAAATATGTTTGACGCGATTCGATTCAGATCCGAGGGATGACCAGTTCTTTTTGGCGTTCATTTTCTAATTTCAATCATTTCGTCACATCTTCATAGGTCCTTTTGTCTAAATAAATAATCAATTACACCATTATGATATGAATTGTGCAGTCATTAATACAAGCATAGTAGCAGTGACTAAACAGTATTTTATCAATAAAAATATTAAACACTGAACATTATAGATTCAGTTTATGGGGAGTTGATATAGAGTAGTAAAATAATGTGTCCATATGTATTAATAATATTACAAATAAGTTGAAAAAATAGAAAATAGAAAAAAAAAAAATCATTATCTACATACTTAGCCGCCCTAGGAGGTTACACAAACAACAATTTGTTCAATTTCAGTTGGAAAATCTGAAATATTGACACGGTAATCGTCTAGAGTCATCGACTTGCAAATTGTCAAATACTATTTTGACTAGGAAGGAATTCAAATAATAATTATATTTTACATCACAATTTCATATAACATATTGAATATCGATAAGAATGACCAACAAAAATAATTTCAATTTGTGATAAGATTGGAACAATTCGCCATAACATCTATGCACCAAATAACAATAATCACTTACTATAAACTATTATGATGTATAATTTGTTTTATATTTCTGAATCGTTTATCGTTTATATTTATGTAATGGACGATTTTGTTTTGTTTATTTGAAAAGTAATTGAATTAATTCAATTATTTAACATCTAACAATAAAAAGAGACGAATATTTAAGATGTTTTTCTAAATGTTCGTACTAAAACCTATACAGATGCGTATTTTTTTTCGGCGTTACAAATTTCTTGTCATCAAACTCTGAAAAGGGGAATGTAGAAGCAGTTGATAATATTAAAAACTACAATATCTTGTCACAAATGACATTTAGTTTCGTTCACGAATGTACAGTGAAGTGTATTTACAGTAAAATGCCATAATCTTACACGTTTTTCTCCGGAACATTGCGAAAATATATCAATGTGTTCAGACAAATAGAATGATCACAGAATACAACTTATACTACATTCAAAGTCTATCAACATTTTTATAATTTTTTTTAAGGACATTTTTTATTTTTTAAATATATAATTTTGTATGTATATAATATACTCTATTATCAGCAATATCAAAATAAATACAAAAATTAAACTAATAACCAATTTAAGTGCATTATATATTGCATTTTTTCAGATACTATAATAGTATATTATATTATATTGTATTATAGTATATAGTAAATTATTATTAATTTCATTGCACAAAAAAAATTTAATAATTCTCTATTAGACAGATGTTAAGTTCAGAAAAAAAAAAGAGTATTTGTTTAATGCCAATTTCGGATTTAGGCACATATAAATTTGTTGTGGACAGACAAAAAAAAAAAGTTTTTTTGTTGAAACTATCATTTATCATTGTGAAAAAACTTTTTCGAATTTTGCTGGCTATGCATTTTTAATTACAGTGAAGCTACTAAACTTTCACAGTACGTTGAGATGAACTTAAATCATGCGTGCCCTTTTTTTCAATGGCACTGCTCAATAACTTACCTAAATAACATTTCTTTATTAAAATATGATTTTTCATAGAACAACCTTGTGTGAAATTAACAACGGTTTTCGTAAATATCTCGTCTTTGGACGCGTTTAAAATAAAATAACTCGCATATATAATTATATTTAATAGTATGAGGTACCTTCATTATTAAATAACCAAACACGTTCATACGTGTTATATAATAATTTAATACCGGGATAGTAAGCCATATTCTTAAAGGTATTGGATACTAGAAATCAGTGGCGGCGCGTGAACAATTTTTTAGGGTAGACAACAAGACAACCAAAGATATAGTGTTATATATAATTTATTTAAAAATTAGACCATCATAAAAAAAGTAGGTAAATTACATAAAATAACTATATTTGAATATAATTTAAATCAATTCGCCGATTTTGTTTTGTTGCGAACACATCTATTACATTGTTTATAAATGTTGGATTTTTTGATAATTCACCTAACATTTTTTTTTCGATAGCTAAAGTAGACAAAGATGAAAGCCTATCATTTGTCATTGAATTTCTTAAAAAGGATTTGATACGTTTTAAAGTCTTCATGGATCTTTCACTTGAGGCTGTTGTTGCAGGAATAGTTAATACTAATTGAATAAGTTTCGTGACTTCTTGATATACTTCTTGAAGCTCATCTAAAATAATATTTATAATTATTATAATTATAATTCATTTGAAAAATTAGTAAAAATATTTAAGAAATGTTTTATGTTCTTACTTTTAAATATATAATCAATAAATTCCAAAGGAGCGAAGTATTTCAATGGATCTGCATATATTATGTAAAGCTCATTTTTTAGACGATCTTTATCAAAAATATCTGGATAGTAGTTAAAAAGTTGTCTTAATTTTTCTTCTGGAAAATTAACTTTATATGATGGAAACATTTTTTCATTTATAATTTCAACAAATTCTAGTTTTTCAAAATCTTTAAATCTAATATTTATTTGAACGTAATATCACTTCATTAAGAAAAAAAATATAAACATTAAACACGTGCGTTAATAGCCACACTCGGAATGCAATTAAATTATTAAAATATTACGTTGAGACATGTCTCTTCCATACATATAATTTTGGTAATAGCCCACTACGTCCCCCGTTTACCATGTCATACGCCCGTCATCAATAGTGAGACATAATTCAATATGTCTCGACCGATTTGACGGCGACAACGGAGCGATTACGGTATTACCGATAAGATATAAATAAAATTATACTATATATATTTAGTCATACTCGTTACTCACACAGACACTGTAGAGACGAATCAGTGTAAATAACATTTTATTTATAAAATTATGAAGAAATAAAATACTTATATAGGTAGTATGCAGTAGGTATTATATTATAATAAACAACTAATTTTTAAAATTAAATTGTTTGATATTTTTGGGTAGACAATGTCTCATTGTCTACCCTAACGCGCCGCCACTGCTAGAAATATATGTAAGGGTCCACCGGCGATCGGTATTAATGCCGTTTTGCCCGACAGTATCACGGCAGTTTCGGTCGTGCTTGGGTAGGTAGCAGAGGTGGGTCAACATGTGTGGCGGCGGCGGCGTTGGTCGGATATGTGGTGGTGGGTAAAGGGGCCCTTTTTATATCTATTTTGATTTTGTAGAAAGAAATTAATATTAATAACACATAATATTCTACACCCAGTAAAGACATATTTTCATACAGAATAATATATTTCGGCCTCAATGAGTACTTTTTTTTTTTTTAAGCTTAAATTATATAAAAACGTCCTAAAAGTATAACAAAAAAATAAATAAGATTTTGTACAGTCCCACGCGTTAATCACAATATGACTGACACAATAAGGTGTGGTTTGGTAATTCACAAAAGTACAAAAAAATGACTGTTGAAGGTTTAGAGGGGATATTTGAGTAATTTAATTCTTAGTGCCGATAGCAACAATCGTTGCGAACAAAAAACTACTTCTGAGCGAAATTCTGTAAACTGATATTCATAATACCATTGATTTTAAAATTCTATAATACGTACAGAACTCCCGTGGCGGTAACATGTGTCGTACTACAGAGGTATTGAAAAACTCAATAAAAACTGTGGATTTGGGTACCAGGATTGCATGCACAAGATGACCAGCGTTGGCCTCCCCTCCGACACCACCACACGGCCCACCATAAACGACAGCTACTGCCACCGCCACAAACACACGCACAACCATTAACGACGTCGTCGCTGACGCCGTACACCGACGCGCAACACATCATTATTGCTGAACACCAGCGTTCCCTCACATGCATTCCTGGTACCCAAAACCATTCAATAGGTATTCAAAACCGCCGTTGTACTACACAGGCGCGCGCGTTCTGTTCATAAAATTAATATAGGTTTACAGAACTTCACCCAGAAACGATTTTTTGATTTCAACAATTTTTAATGCTACCGACAACATGAATAAAATATAAAATATAAACTGGTTCGTCAGTCGTTCGATTAATTTAAGGTAAATATTAATAAAATAATTAAAATTCTTTGCTCGTTGAAAATACTCTGGCATATACCATTTGTTCTATAGTAACAAGTTAACTATGTTAATATATAACATGACAAATATTATTATATGAAAAGATTCTAGAATAATATGCTAAGAAAAAACCGTTAAGTCAAGGAAACAGATTTTGTAGAAAACTGGATAGGAACGGATAGAATAATGGAGAACGAGATGTCGTTAGACAATAAAGCAGAACTGACATTCATAGCGCGTAGAATAAAACGCGAGGATTATCTTAGATTAAAAGGTAATCGCGTCTTTCGTCAAATCGTTTGTTTACAGTATAGCTGTCAAGCCAGGTTAAAAGCGTTGTCACAAATGTTCCCAGACAAATTCAACAAAAAAAAGGGAATTCTGTACATCACCATAGCGTTTTAATTTAATTGTTTTCGTCAGTAAATAAATATAATATTCTCAACACTATCCATAATGCGGAAATGCGAAATGAAAAATAATTCTGTCAGTAATACCGAACAAACAAACCAGCTACCAATGTCGGTAATGTTTATTTTTCAATTTCCTTTTAAAATGGTTAATACAAATTTATATATTTTAATAATAAAAAATATCTTTAAAAAAAATTATAAAAATGTTGTTAGACTTTGAATGTAGAATAAGTTGTTTTCTGTAATCATTCTATTCGTCTGAACACATGTACTTTCGCAATGTTGCCGAGAAAAACGTGTTAGATTATGACATTTTACTGTAAATACACTTCACTATACATTTGTGAACAAAACTGAATAACATTTGTGACCATACGACTAGATATTGTAATTTTTAATATTATCAACTAGTGCTACATTCTCCTTTTCAGAGTTTGATGACAAGAAATTTGTAAAGCCGAAAAAAAATACGCATCTGTATAGGTTTTAGTCTTTTAGAAAAACTTCTTAAATATTCCTCTCTTTCTATTTTTTGATGTTAAATAATTAAATTTATTAAATTACTTTTCAAATAAACAAAACAAGACCGTTCATTACATACATTTAAACGATAAACTATTCAGAAATATAAAACAAATTATACATCATTATAGGTTATAGTAAGTGATTATTGTTATTTGGCACATAGACGTTATCACCTACTCAATTGCGTATTGTTCTATTCCTATCACAAATTAAAATTATTTTCGTTGGTCGTCCTTGTGTATATTCAATTTGTTCTATAAAATCGTGATGTAAAATATAAATATTATAAAATGATTAAATTATTATTTGAACACCTACTTAGTCAAAATAATATCTGACAACTTACAAGACGACGACTGAAAACGATTACCGTGTCAATCACCTTTCAGATTTTCCGACTGAAATTTAACAAATTGGTGTTTGTGTAGCCTCCTTTGGCTAAGAATGTAGATAATGATTTTTATTTTAAATATTTTTTAATATTTCAACTTATACTTAATAATGATAATACAATTGGACTCATTATTTTACTATTCTCTATCAACTCCTCATAAACTTTTTGAATCTATAATGTTTAGTGTTTAATATTTTTATTGATAAAACACTTTTTAGTCACTGCTACAATGCATTTATTGTAATAATGGCTGCATAATTTCTGTTTCACAAAATAATGGTGTAATTGATTATTTATTTAGACAAGAGATGTGACGAAAAGATTGAAATTAAAAAATGAACGCCAAAAAGAACTGGTCATTCCTCGGCTCTAAATCGAATCGCGTCGAACATATATTAAAAAAGAAAAAATTAAAACATAGACCTCCAAGCTGATATCATAGATGATCAATTATTTGATTCCGAAGAGTAAATTTTTAAAACGTACTACATTAAATATATTCGATTTTTGATATTTGTTTTTTTTATTTTTTTCATTCAACACAGTGTATTACTAGAGTGTAATATAGTAACTAGACTCTGTAGCCAAAATTTTACTTATAATAAATACTATAACTGAGAATTTGAAGCCGGTTGCTGTAACATCTAACATATTCATAAAGATAGATTAAAGATTCATACTCGAAATTGAATTGATAGAGGATAAATATTTATTAAATATCGAAGAGTAAGTTTTTAAAATGTACTATATTAAATATCATAGATTTTTGATATACATTGTTTTTTTTGAATTCATCAGTGTGTTCTTGTCAAATGTGAACACAATAAGAAGTTACTAAACCTTGCAATATGACATGGTAATGCTAGAGAACTGAAAATGTCCAACAGTATCCTATGCAACAAGACATTAAGGTGATCAAATGCAGTATGAGGTGAAAGTGGACTTAACCATTGATTAACAGTTAAAACACAAACAAATGTCTTCTGCTATTTTCATAAAAGGAGCTAGAGGACTAGGTATAGAATTATACAAATTGTTAATCACAAAACAAAAAGATTTTATTTAAATCTTCTTACAGAAGTGAAAATTCAAAACTGTACCTTTTTTTGCTATTTTTTTTCATTTGAAAAAATAATGATTTAACTTATAATTAATTGCGTTACTATTATATCAAATCTTATATTACATAATAATTAATGGTATGCCATTACCATTTTTTTAAAAAAAATTTTTTATGATTATATAAACACAATAAAAGTTTACTGTCAAATCCACCACCGGACACGGGATTTGTTTACTTATTTTTATCACACGGGTTTATTAAGCCTAGAATCTATTATCAATATCGCCGAAATCATTATACTTGTTGTTTACCGATATTTTCGATTTTTCAATCCTTGTTCGTTAACCATATAACTCGATAATATGTACATCGAAACTAATGTATTAGTAGGCCTTCTACAAAACGACTACGGCAAAATGTAAAAAAACCTTTAGGCCCTTTATATGGCCTATAGCCTATATTAATTTTACATGGCAAGTTTCGCAATCAATAAATATAATTTATTCGAATATTGTTATTATGTTGTTTTATTTAAAATTGGCTGTATTTAATATCTTATTTATCTCTATCATTATTGAATATCTTTTTCTAAAAGATTTTAGAAAAAAATACCAAAAATCAACATAACGTATGGCATAATGTAGTCTATGATACAAACTAAATGTGCAAAAAATAGCGAATCTAAAAGACATCAATATCATGGGATTTTGCCTCAGGACATCTAAAACAATATAATATACCAAATGCGTCCAGTGCATACCGGTTTTTTGAAACGTTTGTACTTTTTAATGGTAAGGTGTTTGTAGCATCTGAATCATTTATATCAATATTTCAACACAGCTTATCAACAACAAAATTCGAAACATTCACCATATAGTACAAAAATACAAATTTTTATTTTATATTTTTATTTTTTTTTTGCAATTTTTTGTGATTTTTACAAATTAATCCATTTTTTGGTACTTTGATGTCAGTTTAATATTATTGTTTAGGTAACTGTATGTACATTCAACAGTTTAAAATTGTAAAAACAAGTATTTGTATTTAATTTTTTTTCAACGAATTACTATACAATACAAGTAAAATTATCATCATAAATTACTTTATAGACACTGTTATTTGGTGTACGTGAAATATTATCAATTCAATACAACAGTTCTTCATTTATTGTTTCACATAGATAATAAATTGTATGTAGGTGTTTTAAGAATAATTTGTTTAAATATTTGTGGGTATTAAAAATCATTTTCAACAAAATGTTTATATTTTTTAATAGCATTAGCATGTTTAAAAAGCATTTTCTCATAGCATTATTTGTGACTTTTGAATACCTTTTCGGTAGGTTTTCATACATCATTTTCCTAGCTCTAATTTTGAATATCGTGTTTTATCGACCCGTCGGGATACGTACAAAATCGTAAAGAAAGTTCCGAATGACACCTATAGTAAAGATCGTTTAAAAAATTGGAAATCTTTTGAATATGGAAAAACAAAAATTCTCTAATTTTCAATGCTGGTTTACGTTAAAACGTACTTGCTGGTACGAAATAAAACGATTTGTCGACGATGATACCAAAACGCGTCCACTGTGTACCAGGGTCCCACGCGGCAGTCTGGCGTCTCGCGCTTCGACGACGGCGGTGTCGGTATGGTTGGTATGGTCGGTCGAGATTGTTACCAAATGCGTCTCTTGCGTACCAGGGGCACACGCTACGTTATCGTGTCTCGTATATTCGTACGTTGCCGCCGACAATTAATACTCTATTAATTTTTATTACAATTTATAATTTCACAATTTCACCAATCATTTTGCCATGAAAAATTAATTTTGAATAACTTGCCTTTTATTAAAAAAAATTGATGGATTATTATTAGATATGTCAGATTATTATTATTTTTTAATCAGATTATTGTTTAATATTTTATTATGTTTGTTGCGGGTGAGCATGGTATAATATATAAATATTATTTATTACCCATCACAAAATTTGTCAATGTTTAATGTTTATATAAATATTTAGAATTGAACATTTAAATCACAAACTTAATTGAACAATTAATTGTATTGTATGACAAATTTGACATTCACTAGTATTGAATTAATGTGTAAAATATATATATTGTCTGATTAGAATTTTTGCAACGCGCAGTTTATGTTACCGATTCATTTCGTACGAATTTGCCGATTTTATTCGTATTTTATTACAATTTAAAACTCTGTTGAATTTTATTATTCGAATGACAAAGGCTTTCTAACATTTATGCCATTCAGCATATCCAAGTAAATATTTGACTTTGGTATATTTCTATTTCTGTAAATAATTAAATTAATTTTCTAAATTAACAATTCAAACATCAAAAAATTAAATTGAGTTTTATTAGGTTTACACGGATATTAAATAATAATAATACAAAAAAAATATATTATTATGCACAATGTATTTAATTATAACTTCTTAAAGGCTAGTTTAAATGTTTTTTTTTTTTTTGGTCTAACTTTGCCACAATAAATAATTATTGAAAAATGTTTGTTAATAGCAGTGGACCATTTGGACTAGCCAATTTCTTCGTCCAAGAGTAAAAATTTCATAGATTTGCAATGTTTAATAGGAAAATTGAATATTTGTTTATTGGTTACAGGATATTGACCAGAAGACAAGAGAGCAAAGAAAAAAAAAACATTATTAGCTATTATATTTAATGAACTATTATCTATCTCGATAAAATATTAAATGTTAAAATTATTAAAAATATTTTCTATAAAATACGTATTTTTCTAGTCTATACCGGGACAGCAGAAAATTGTTGGAAATAATAATATTATTTACATTAATATTGGTAGGTATATGCTATTCACTGTTATTAAGTATTCTTGATAAAAATAGAAAAAAAAAACAAATTACTTTACATGTTGACAATAATTTCCAAATTTGACTTTTGACTAAATCTCAGAAAATTCGAAAAACCGTCGGGCGAACAAGCCTACAGGGAAATATTGTCATAATTTTTACTCCTGATTGTTGTATATTATCAATGTGTCGTTATCACGATGATGATAATGGTTATCTATACGCAGTGTACGACGTCTTTGAATCTTTGTGTTATTCCTTTCGGACATATCCTTAATTTCCATCCGGTCGTCGCGCGCTTCACCGACCACAGAACGAAGTAATTACGCGCATTTGTCGTTCGTGAATTGTTTCCTGACAACCATCCGACCAAAACGATACATTATTAAACGTTAACTTTGGAGCGACTCCGCCGGTTGTTTGAACTCGTTGTATCGTTTTTTGTTCGTCGCGGCCATTACATTGCGGATAACAACGTCGGTACGAACATATTACAAACTACATTGTGTACATACGTCGACGATGAAACAATTAAGAACTCGTGCAAGCGGAAATATTGTTCCTTTAAAGTGAGTAACGTAAACAGAGGTTCGCAGAGGCTCGAATAAAGTGGAGAATATGCTCTGCTTCTCGTATATAATTGCTTTTTCCTACGGACCGTCGGTAGGCGTACTTGAGTTAAATAACCTAAAAACGTTAGGTTATACCTTTTCACAAAACTCCGTATTATTAATAAAAAATGTTATTTTTTTTCAGTTTGGTGTTGGTATTAAATTGCGTCCGTGTTCTCCTTGTCGCTTGTGTAATTATCGCATCTTTAAACAGTCCTCGAATACGATTTCCTTACACAATATTACACGCGCATTTATGTTAAACTAATTAGGTACGTTGACTTGTTTGATATGTTAACCTAACCACCGATGTCCCATGTCTTCATGCTGTTGTTTATGTAAGTATCCATCATTAAATGTAAAATACAATTTATCTACCACGAACTCAATATGTACCCGTACTTAATGTTACAATAATTTGCAGGTATGATGACCTATTTGAATTTATAATAGACACCTGTCATAAATGCAGAGTTTCAAATGACAGCTGTGGCTGCCGCTCTGAGTCCTATCGAGAACTATACTAAATTTGCCCAGTGTTTGATTTATCTTACATGTAAGTACCCACCTTACCTAATGTTACAATTACTTTTAGGTTGACCTGTTTTGTATATTTATCTTATAATCATACAGTGGTTGTTATATCCAGTAAATCAGAGACTAAGTTGCAAATTAAATTTTTGTTCGCCCTTACCAGACGGTTCCTTTTGTCCAGTTGTAAGTCCATTAAGAAATGATTTTGAAGTGGTATCGCCTGCATTTACCCATGTTTCATCTAGGTAATATAATTCTCTACCTAACTGACGGTAATGCCTTATAGTTTCCAAAGATATTCGGCGCCAACACACTATATCAACATGTTCGATTAAAGCACAATTACGAGATTTACGGACATAACTAAAATTCAGATGTTTTATAACTTTGTGCAAAGACATTTTTGAAAAATTTGGCAAACTATCATCTTCATTAATTTCGGATAATATTTTATTCAATGTAGGAATTTCATGGTTGAGCCAAAACTGATGGATTTTTTGCCTGATAATTTTTAGGTCGAACTCGTCTAATTGATCGGTCACTTTTGGTTTGATTTTGGTCTTGTTTGATGATGTTAGAGTCCCTTTGTTCCGATATTCCGACAAAGTAACGCGCACAGTTCGTTGTCCAATACCACTTTCTTTCGATATTTTTTTTATCATTTCCTTCGCAGTCAATTTTGGCCCATCTTCAATTGCTTGCAGTGCCATTTTGTTTTTGTACAAATTTACAACCATTTGTTTTTGGCGAGAATTAACAAACTACAATTAAAAATTACGGTTATAGTAGTATAATATAATACAATCATAATAGTTAAAGTAATTCTTACTTTTCCACGAGGATTTTTTTTCATTGGTGTAATATTGTCTTCTTGGTCCATTTTGAATAAAACAAATTAAATTATATCACAGTCAATAAAACAAAATACGTAATCGCAGTGCTCTGACGGCGTCGATGTGTTGTATAATGTGAATCGGTTGAATATGTTTGGTAGTAGGGATGCGTGAAAATATAGGAGTTTCGATCTGTTGCCGTATGCTTAACTATAGCCTATCGGATGGTTACAATTACAGGTTAACAAAAAAAATGTTTAAAATATTATGTAATACAAAATAAAATCACTATGAATTTAAAATAAATAAAATTTACTATAAATTTGGTTGGTTTAACAGTTACGAACGCGCATTACTCCGAAATTAAATTAAAAAATTGATATAACAACTGTGCTACGAAAGGCAATAAGGCAGAATGGATAAAAAACACCGAGTCGTTTTCTCTGAAGTGACTTATCCTACTTATCGTCTATCATCAAAATAGATATGCATAGTTAATATGTATTATCAATGTAGATACGATTATATTCTTGTCTATCTTGATGTCGTCAACGCATAACAAATCGTTTTATTTTTATCATTAACAAATATTATAATTTGGTAGACGTCTTATTTTTTTATTCTTTGCAATACATTAGTTTTTTATTGTTGTTTGTTATAACACTATTTTAATTTTCTTAACTCGATTGAACAACCGTTAAGCGTTATTGGAAAGTACGAATTAAAATAATATTTTTATGGAACAACCAGCGGATGAGTCTGTTGTTAAGAATATTCCTATATGGATTACTCCACAGCAGTATAATTTACATCTAAACTATTTGTTTTAGAGGTTTTACTTGCTGTTAGATTATAAATACCAACATAATATTGACTTACTCGTATGCATTCACTGCTATCAATCATGATAATTGGCTAAATGGTAAAATTAGTTATCAGCCAGTATAAATTCATTGCAGGGATCTAGCAAACAGTTAATTTACAAATATTTAGTATATTATATGATTACTAAAGTAAAACAGTCGAATTTAATAACTATTATTTATTTACTTGCTTTAGAGATCCTGAGGCAAAATTCCATGATAATGATAAGTCTATTAGATTCGCTATTTTTTGCACATTCAGATTGTATCATAGGCTGTATCCGAGAGGCATACGTTATGTTGATTTTTGATATTTGTTTCTAAAATCTTTTAGTAAAAGATATTCGATAAAGATAGAGATAAATAAGATGTTAGATAAAGATATTAAATACAGACAATTTTGAAGAAACAAAATTATATCAATATTCGAATAAATTATATTCATTGATTGTGAAGTTTGCCAAATAAAATTAATATAGGCTAAAGGCCATATAAAGGTTTTTTACATTTTGCCGTAGTCGTCTTGTACAACACCTACTGAAACGAAATCGTTTTTTATAAATACTCGTATTTCGTAGGGAAACGTTAGTCGATGTACGCATTATCGAGTCAGACTGTTGACGAACAAGGATTTCACACGAACGGATGAAAAATCGAAAATATCGGTAAACAACAATTATAATGATTGCGGGGTTAATAAACCCGTGTGATAAAATTAAGTAAACGAATCCCGTGCACAGTGGTGTCCAGTGGCGGATTTGACGGTCGTTTAGTCGGCAAATGCCGACGGGGCCCCTTTCCTAAATTGTGTACCGGGGCCCCATTTAAATTATATAAAGTTCATTTTTTCATTTTTTACTACAAAAAACAAAAAAAAATACATTTTATTTTGCAAATCGCAGTTTATGTTAGCGATTCATTTCGTACGAACTTGCCGATTTTATTCGAACTCTCAAATCCGTCGACCGTCGGTTTCCATCGGTAATTTTCAAATATTGGGCGGGGACAGTGGCGGCTCGTGCTTAGGTGCAAGCGCGCACCGGCATAACACAATAATACGAGGTCCGTTAACATCACGAGTCGCCACTGTGCGGCGGACCGCCTATAGCCAAATGAGAAAATAAGAAGAAAAAAAAAATATTTATATATTTTATAAATACATAAATATATATATATTATATATTATATATATTATTTTATTTTATATTTTTATATTTTCATATTTTTCAATATTTGAATTATTTCAATAGTTTTAATAATATTTACACAATCGTTTCCCTAATCGAAAAGTTATTATTTTTTACCAAATCAATATTATCAAACTGTGCATAGGCTGTTAAACAAAAAAAAATTCCATCTTATAATTATAATTTTAAAAAAAAATTACGATATAAATTGTATGCAATGCTCGAAATGAAAATAAAAGTGTGCAATTAATGAACCCAATTAAACCCGCGGGAGGGGTTGTTTTTTCCTAAAACTTTCCTTTACACCACTTTTTAAACATATGCACACGTTAAATACATAATTATTAACAAAAAAAAAAAAAATTGACTGACTTGTTTTTTTTTGTTGAAAATATTGTTTGTAAAAAGAAACAAATGTACCCCCGCGTCTGGTGAGGAGTAGCCGAAAGAGAATAAAATAATATTAATCATAGTAGGAGTGGGACTACTTCTCTTGAATACCAAAATTATGTAGTTTTGAATAGATATGCAGTGGTGTCGCCGATCGTAACGACACCACCGGGTGACGAATTACCAAAATCGCGGGTCGTTATCAAAACGAGACGTGAGATCGGGAAACCGCCACGTAATTATAATTCACAAATAACAGGAGAAAAAACAATGGTCTGAATAAACCCATTTATTTGAGAGCAATGTTTTTTCTCCTGGCGATTATAATATTCTATCATTAACATTAGACGCCGCTCACCGGGTGTACTCATCTCCGAGTTCACCGACTAGACGGTGACCGAAGAAATTCCTGGCGATTCCAATAATGAGAATATTTCAATTTTTCGTAGACCGCGCGTACAAATCCGCCGTATACGACATCATTGGATTATCGAATACGAAACGTTCACAATACTTTTGACGGTGGTTTCGATATGTATTTCGACCGTCGACTTGTAAACTTTTCACCACGTCAAAGGTAAATTATAATATGTGCCATTTAACGTCAAAATCTAGTGTTTCGTAGTATACCAGTATATCAGTTTACGAGAGCGCGTACTCGGTTTTCGCTACACGTAATATTACAATACACTTTTGTTTGATGTACATTAAAACATCTATTAACGAACTTCCATTTAATGAAATTGTCTATTTAATGAATTATTTTTGAGAACCATGACAAACGAATCTGATGTTTCTATTTAATGAATATACTATTCGATAACAAACCTGTTTTTGTAAACTTTGTCACAATGGAATATTAAATATTGTTCTGAAATTCCTATTATTTTATTGTTTCCAATAAAGACAAGTCATTGATAGGCAAGCTGGTTAATTTGATTGCAATACTGCGTGCTGCAGTTCCAATACTGACGTAAACGTAATCGTACAAAATGTGATGAAATCGAAGGAGATCATGCAGAAGAATTACCTAAACTCACAGAAAAAGAGATACTACACGCCTTTTCTGTTGTGAGAAATGGTTTTAGACAACAAGCATATGTTTGGGATGGAATTTTTTTTAAACTCAATGGAACATTTTACCAAAACAGTATAATTTATAAAAATAATGAACATACGAAACTCTGATTATTTCTTTTAAATTAAAATTACAACATACATAATATGTAATTAAATTAAAAAAATTAATTAAAATTAAAATATAATATTATATATGTAGGTTTAATATGATATTATATGTTTATTTGTAATATATAATATAGAATATGAAATTAAAAAAAATGATAGATATGAAAAAAAACATGTAATTCTATTTAATGAATTTCTCTGTATTACGAATTTTTTTTGTTCCCCATGAGACTTCGTTATATGGAAATTTTACTGTATTATAATTTGTTACGGGCCTGCTCGTCTATCAAAACACATTAATGTAATACAATAACGCGAAACCATTGCCCAAAAAAAAAAAAAAAAAAAAAATATATTAACAAAGTAATATTGTGTATACAAAATTAAAATAATAAACAAATTATTTTTGTCAATATACAACAGAAACAATGCCTTTATTGTATAAATTAAAAAAAAAAAAAACATTTACCTAATAATTATCAATTACCAATCATAGTTTGTCAGGCCCAAAATTATTGTATAATAGTATTAAACTTTCTCATAAATAAAAACAAAACATTTTTAACATTACTGGACAAAGCTGAGCAGTAACTAGTTAAATAGTTAAAAGTTAAATTATTAATTACTTTTTTTTTTGATAACTTATAGTTTAACTAGTTGAAATGAAATAGAATAATAAAAAATAATTTACAAATTTTGTGTAAAAAAAAACAGTTTTCTGCATTTATTTTTTTGACATTAATTAATTACCTATATTTACTAGCTATTATTAATACATTACAAGACAACAGGCATGTGACCTATGGGATATCCACATAAGTCTTGTACATATATTTGATATACGCTAAGATACCTTTTTAATTGGTACGCACGTCAGACATTTTCGGAGTCTTAAAAATTCCTAAAGCCAACACCACCTATTAGAGCCAATACCATTGTTCGTATAAAACATAAAACGAAAAATATGCGAGATTTTCAAAATGTTTGATTTTCAATTACGTTTTGCCGTTCGCCTGATGGTTAAACACACTTTTTCGAATTGTTGATATTTTTGTTTATATTTTATTATTATTTTCGGAAATATATTGACCAGAAATTACGTTCAAAAATCTTGAATTTCCCATTTTAAAAAATTCAAAATATAGACTTAAGAGAAATTTCTTTCGTTACAACTAACAACTTAATTTCTGGCGTCCATCAGCGTCATACCTCATACCGTCATGACATAAAATATTGTATTTTATATTATATAATAATATAGGAATCGCACAATTCTTCTGGTAACGAACATATTAATGATTAAAACAAACATATTTGTATTTCCATAATTTGTATTTATTTCATTAAATAAATATTTAATTCGAATTTGACTCTTCAAAAATAATAATATAATTAATTTTTTAATTTTTTATTATTGTATTTTCATACAAATATTTTGACTAATATTAATTATGTTAATAATAATTAATAATATCAATAATTGTAATTATGGTTTTTTTTTTCTAGTTGCATTTACAATTGGTTTATGATAATGTAAAAACTGGCATGTAGCAATATTACAACTCTATCCGTGGTGGTATATCTTGTATAATATCAGAAGAAGATTGTATAATATTTGTACGATTTATTTTTAGAAATAAATCAAAATTACAAGAAATACATTAAAAATTCTATACACATAGATAATTAAAAGTTGTAGTTTATTATCTATGGTAGCAATTGTTCTTTTGAACTGCATAAATAGGATCTACTTTATATTTCTGATAATTACCTATATTGTGTATTGATATCAAATTGTGATAAAATAATAACTAAAATGAGCTCTAAATGAAATATAAATAAAAATTTAGAGTTAATTATACAGAATTATGTAAAAATTCAGAATTGAACATTAACAATATTTGTACTAAATTAATTTTTGGTTAATGAATTACGAAAATCGGTTAAAAAATAAAATTTTTGTTGCTGGATTAGAAACTAATTTTATCATTGGCAGTGCAATTTAAGGAGTTGAATAGGCACCATGGTATACAAAGTTGGGAGCCATTGGCTTTTTTATCAAATATTGCTAGCAAAACATACGTGTATTATCTACTATCATATAGTTGGAAAGCATGTGGTTTGTCAAAATAATTGTTTTCATGCTTAAGACATAGCTAGACAACACAGAACACATTTGAATAGCAGATTTTTACACTAGTTTTTAAATTTATTTTTATTTTTAAAAAGTGTATTGTAATTTATAGAAGTGAACGTCGTCTGAAAATTGCATACTTTAAATGCAATAACTGAGAATTGCTGAGTACAGAGTTATTACAAACCATTAACCCGCTTGAATAGGTGAGTGATATTTATTTAATGACGTTTACAGTGTATACACGGTACATCAATTCGATATTTTTCTTTAGTTTTCAACATGTCCAACGACCCCAAAATTCAGACATTATCCGAACTGGACGCCATATTCAAGAGTGCATCGGATGAGATTATAAGCGTACAGAATAAAAAAGGATTTTGTTTTTCATTAGATAATAAAGAAACAAAGGATCATGATAAATACCATCTATCTTACGAAAATAATGAGATAGCTGAATTTATCAATTTCGATATGCTGGGAGAAGAAAGTGAAAATGGTGGGAATCCTTTTGACCATCTCACCAATGGTAAAAAATATGAAGATATTACCAAGGATGGAGGAGTTCTCAAATTTTTGCTGCATCCAGGTTAGTCACTCTGTAACAAGTTTTAATTCATTTTCAAAAAAGTAAAAATTGTAGACCTAAACTGAACTGAAATATTAAAGCCGATTAAAAAAGATTGATATGGCTATATGTATTTTTTTGATCTTTTGATTAAAAGTTTTAAATATTTTTTTCGAAAAATTCAAGTTGAATAGTTCATTTAGAAATCTTCAACTTCTGCACCATAAAAACTTCCTTGAACATTAAAAATCAATATCTTGAATAGCGTTTTATAATATACTATTTTGTGTTTATGTAATTGATAATAATTATTTCTCAAAAAGATTCTGTATTTTAATTTACTGAAAAATTGATATTTTATTTTTGTTTCAGGAGTTGGCCAAGTTATACCTAAAGACAGTATTGTGTTATTGCATTATATTGGATACATATCAAATATTCTTGAACCTTTTGATGTAACTTATCTTCAAGGTAAACAACCAAAGTGTTTTAATTTGGGAAATTCTGAACTATTACCAGGGTTAGATATTGGTATATCAACTATGACACGCGGTGAAAATGCAAGATTTATTATAAGTCCAAAATATGCTTATAAAGAAATGGGTTGTCCACCTCGTATACCACCAAATTCCACTGTTCTATTTGATGTCCACCTTGTAAGTTATTTCTCTCAAGATAGTTTACCAGCATGTTTTAATGAAGACATCAGGAATCCTGACAAATTTTATAAAAACATTGCTTTGGTTAAACAATTTCATTTAGAGGGTAATGAACTATTTAAACTTCAAAATATTGAAAAAGCTGTTGCTAAGTATGAAGAAGCTAAAGAAATATTGCATTTTACTAGATGTAATAATGACACAGAAGAAATAGATATGTTTAAATATCTGAATAAATTGTATTCAAATTTAAGCATCTGTTACTTAAAGCTATGTGCTTTTAAAAAAGTATGTCGTATGGGTACAGAAGCAATGAAGTATTCAGGAAGGTTTTCTAAAAACAATGCAAAATTGTGGTTTAATTGGGGAAAAGCTCTACGACTTTTGAAGGATTTCACAGGTGGGCATAAAAAGCTTAAAAAAGCATTAAATCTTGAACCACAAAATATCACTATACAATATGAATTACAACTTTTGGAACAAGATAGACAATTTCATGACCGTATTAATGCATTAGTTTCATTTAAACAGTTTGATACTGATCATTTACCATCAGAATTTTGGGAAGAATTTAATACACTTTTAAATGAGTTTGTTGTTAGTTCTGATGATGTATTAACTGTTAGATTGAATAATAATTCTGATGACATTATGTTAGCCCAAGATAAATTAAATTTTTATAATCTCAAATTTCAACCACTTCAAAATGAAGGTGATCATTGTTATGTAATAAAAAAAAATGATTTTTAATATATGCCTAAAACAAAAATTAAAATAAATTATGTTATTTCAAAATGATGAAATGTTATATTTAATTATATATTACAACTGTTGAATGTTTATTATATTTCCATAAATATTGTATTTCTAGGATAACTTCAATTTTTTATACTTAATATTTGTCACTAAAAAGATTAACTGTAAATTTAATAGATTCATTTCATTATTTTAATAGTTTTAACAATAGTATATAGTCAATTGCAATGTTCAACATAATATCTAATGCAGGATATTACTATATCAATGATTGAACAAAATTATATTTTTGATTGAAAACAATCAATTTTTGTATAAAAAAATAAGAAAAATAATTATTTAATTTGTGTAAATAATAATCACATATATTTAAGATTTAACTACAAGTATGTATGTAATTATGTTAAAACTAAATAAATGAGATAAAGTATAATACATTTTCATTACATATTTTGTATCCTGGAATTCGATTATAAAAACATTAAGACTATTCTAAACAGACAATTTTGATTGTCCTGTTGAGTGTTCCTTATAGGAATGTTTCAATATAAACATGTTTAAAAAAATGTAAATAAATAGGTAATGGCATACTACCATTAATTATTTATTATTTAATATAAGATTTGATATTATAGTAATGCAGTTAATTATAAGTTAAATCATTTTTAAAAAGAAAATAATAACAAAAAAAGTACAGTATTTACTTCTGTAAAAAGATTTAAATAAATTCTATTTGTTTTCTGATCACCAATTTGTATAATTCTATATCTTGTTCTAAAGCTCCTTTTTTGAAAACAGCAGAAGACATTTGTTTGTGTTTTAACTGTTAATCAGTGGTTAAGTCCACATTCATCTCATACTGCATTTGATCACCTTAATGCCTTGTGACATAGGATACTGTTGGACATTTTCAGTTCTCTAGCTTTACAATTCCATATTGCAAGGTTTAGTAACTTCTTACTGTGTTCATATTTGACAAGATTATACTGTTGAATTCAAAAAAAAAAAAACAAAATTTCTAAATCAAAATCTAGGATATTTAATGTAGTACATTTTAAAAACTTACTCTTCAACATTGAATACATATTTATCATCCATATGATCTTAAAGTACAGTAACTGTATCTATTTTTATGAATAGGATGTTCCAGCATCAGGCTTCAATAAAGAGTCTTCAAATTCTGAGTTATAGTACTCATTATAAGTAAACTGTTGGCTACGGAGTCTAGTATACTATGTTACACTATAGTATCACACTGTGTTGAATTAAAAATATAAATCAACAAATATCAAAAATCTAATATATTTAATGTAGTACATTTTAAAAACTTACTCTTCGGAATCGAATATTTCATTATCTATGATATCAGCTTGGAGGTCTATATTTTCATTTTTTCTTTTTCAATATATATTCGACGCGATTTGATTCACAACCAAGGAATGACCAGTTCTCTTTGGCGTTCATTTTCTAATTTCAATGTTTTCGTTACATCTCTTGTCTAAATAAATAATCAATTACACCATTACGTTAAGAATTGTGCAGCAATTATTACAATACATGCATTGTAGCAGTGACTAAAAAGTGTTTTATCAATAAAAATATTAAACATAACATTAAAATATTATGATTGATACTTACATAAATGATGACGTGAAGACATTTAATATTTACAATATTCGTGCGGATTTCAATATGATGCGGACTCAGCAAGGCAGCAGTGACCACCGTATTACATTAATATACCAAACGGTTCGACGTGCCTAATTATTTTCTCATGAAGTTTTCCAGTGGTAATAATTAAGTACAGAAATTGTATTCAACGACCATTAACAAATGCTATACTAATGCGAGCGACGATGATGTATCAATATTAAAATCGTTGGCCATATCTTATGTTTAATCGTATGTTGATTATTCCATTTTGGATCAGCATGAAACATTTTAATTGTAATAGGACATGTACACGGCATACGGCGATAGTTCAAATCATTGGATTTAACTACAAAATAACAAATTATTAAAGAAAACATTTTTTTCTAATAATAATAAGAGCAACACTCCAGTTGTGAATAGTAAAATGTCAAAGACTAAACCCAAATAAATAATTACCGACTGAATTTCACATGACGACTATGCTAAATTAAATAAATTGAAAAATGCTAAATAACAATATAGTTGTAAACACTCAATTTTCTTATCAAAACTTATTATCGGACCGTACTATCATTGATAAGAAGGACGATTTTTGAGACCGTCTATTTTATGTTCATACTATTTAATTTTTTTTTGCCACTTCTTGTTTTGTTTTAAATTGGCTGTGTTCGAAGTAAATTACCAATACATCCAGAGTATAACCCTGGTAACAATTTGTGACTACTGTAAATTTCATTGTCATGTTGACCCGTTTAATGTTTTGCAGGGCAACGTTTCGGAAACGTCTAATTTTGCAAGCTGGACAAATTATTTGCTTTGTTACCTACCAGTGTAAGTATACAATGTAACTTAAATTTTAACCCTGCCCCGAGTTCGGTCAATTCGTTATAAAATTTTAAAAATGCCAGTTTCAAAGGTTTGATGTTTTTTTTTTTTTTTGTGAAATATGTACACAGGTACATCATGAAGATTTGTAAAATTTTAATTCCGTCTAGTTCCAGATATAAATCGTCGTCAAACATTACAACAGAAATCAATAGACACCAACCATTAACTACTAGGTAAGAAATAATAATTTTTTACGTCAAATAATTAAGAATTACCGAATTGACAATAGCGATAGCATTTTTTTTTTTATCCAGATTAATACAAATATAATAACTGACATAGTTAAGATTTCACATGACTATATCACAACAATATTTAGTTTACTTCATCATTTGTAATGTGCTCAATATAAAAATATATTTGTAAATTTACACGTTTTAAGGTAAAGCTAATTTTGTTAACAATAATAATACTACAATACATTTCTTGTTCTTTTTGTGTTTAAAACCGACTTGATATATAATTATGTATTTATTTATTAACTATTAATGAATGGATGAACCCTTTAATTACAAAATAAGTTATGAATTACGAATAAAATCAACAATACATAATTATCTAGATGATTTATTAATATTTAAGCACTTACCTACAGTAAACAATTAATTTCTAGTATGCAATTTATATAAAAAAATTCAGAACTCAATTCATTATGTATTTATATCTTATTTCCTTTTACAGATGACACTATGAAAAATTAATAATCATCAAAAGATGTTACTGAATCAAATTGTTACACAATATATATTTATACTGAAACAAGTCATTACTTTTACCTGGTGTTCAATGATTGATTCAAAGTCAGCAAGAATTTTTCTCGTGCTCAGGGACATGATCTGGTTTAAGAGAACCGAGACCAGGGGACTACAGAAGGTAGTGAACATCACTCGCAACAGTTTATTAATCAACATTATATGATAATGTGATGGAAGTAGTCACCCAATGGTAACACTACCTTTACTTGTATTATAAATTAATTATTACTTAAAAATAAATTATTTTAAAATTGTTATTATTAATTTAATAATGACAATCATTGAAGTGTAATGTTAAATAAATTGTCTTTAATTAAATTTTAAATCAGATTCAAAATGTATATGTAATACAGTTATGATTCGCATCTTGGTATGGGAACTTTTCTATTTTATGAAAGTCATTCTGAATGTGGCTGAACAACTATGCTTCTCATGTTTTAGAATATAACAATATAAGTGAGTTAATTATTAAACTATTAGTAGATTTCTATATAAGGGGTTTTTTTTTACTTTATTTAAATTGTATTCATTATATTTAATTTTTAGAATTCAATGACTGTAATGGCGGGATAAAGTCAAAGTTCAAATCATATAAGGATCCAATACAGGCCTTTGATAAAACATCAAATTTTCAAAAAGAATCTGATGATGTCTTGCTATTGACAGCTCTGTGTGGACAATGTGAACCTTCATTGTTTTATAAAACATTTATAGGATTATTAGTTTAAAGTTAATTTTATTCATTAACCAATTAACATATAGTTTTGGCTTACACTTCAAACTCTAAAAATTAATTACTACCGTAGACATAAATACAACCTTTAAATTATATTATGTGTAGCTATGTATAATTTATATTCATAACACATATATAGGTGACAGTTTGTAATATTATTATCATGTTAACAATTTTTCTTAAACAGTTTTATTGGTCATATATGCATATAGTTGTTCTCTGTTATGTTTCTCTAGGTATGCCCACCAGAAAGCTTATACAGATATTCATATAAAAATATTTAGTCATCTTTGAATTTTAAATGTTATATATTTATTATAAGTAGGACATATATTGACAAAGTACAGAATATTTTATATTCACCCAACACTGTAGGAGTTTATAAGTTGAACTACAATTAAATGTTAAATAATTATTCATTAGAATTAATATATTTATTTATCTAACAATACCTTGTAGAAATTGATGTGATCAGTATATTAATGTTCTGGATTTATTTGAATAATATAACATTGTCAATCATTGGCTTAAATATTATTGGCATATTGTATTATTTTTACATGTACATAACAATTCAATATTATTTCTAAAAAATCAAATTGTGTATAAAAAAAATAAGAAAAATAATTATTTACTTTGTGTAAAAAATAATAATTTGACTATAAAAATGTTAAGACCATTCTATACAGTGAATTTTGATTGTCCTGTTGAGTGTTCATTATAGGAATGTTTGAATATGCTTAGTAGTTTATTCCCGTGGGTTTTTCTTATAATAAATAAGCCTTTTTTTCTTAATATTACTTAGGCTCGAGAGTTTTAAAATGCATACTTCATTGATTTGCATACACTTATTAAATATTTTCTAAAACAATTTTTTTACTTTATTAGTATTTAATTACACAAATACTGATAATATATAACAATCAACATTACATTTTTAATTTTTCACAATATACTAAAAAAAAAAAAAAAAATTGACATGTTTCAAAATTATATCATCATAAAACGTTAACTTATTAATTATATTTTGTGCACATAGTTTTCCCGGGTCTCAACATTTGAACTGGAAATATAATACCTATAACGCAATTTAATATAATGAGAAACATTAGTATACTCCTTGTTTTTTTTATATTTGAAGGACATTAAATACAAAAAAACCAATATTACATTTAATTACACTTTGATCCTCATCGTATAAAAATTAACGGTCTGAACACAGTATATTTTCCGATCGGGTTAAATAATCGTGCAACTAATATATTATTTATCCAACAGCTGATGTGTTGTTAGCCATTCTTACACCTTTATTTTGTAAAAAGGTCAGCCGTCCCTCCAGGGTGGGCGTAACCCCCAATGAAAAAAATCAATACTCAATTGCTGTGGCCAGAATACTTACATTGTATAAACAGTCCATAGGTACACGTTTCGTCCTTTTGGTTTTATATTCGTGTGTCAACCGATTCGTACTGCACGTAATTTTTCAACTGGTCAACTCTGTGCGTGTTTCGAGTGCCGATAAGATGGACCGTGACGGTAGAAAGATCAAATTGGATCCCGAGGTGGAACGTAAAGTGGTAGCCGCCGGTGTGAATAAAATAAACGATTGTATGCCAGAAGGTTTTGAGCACTTAGACCCGGGCATGACTACACTTCCCGAGTTATTAAACGCATTGATAAAAACAACAGCTTTGGGTTTACAGTATTATGCCCAATTGAAAACGCTACAGGACGAGGTGAGTAGTTGAAAAGAAATTATCCAATAAGTTTATTGTTCGATATGCAACTGTTCGCCTCTTATTCTGTGATTTCTATATTAATTATGTTGATTATATTCCTTATAGTTTCAAGGAAAGTCGGGAAAGGACAAGGGTCTGTAAGACGATTAAATTAATGTAGACATTACATTAGACCCAATAACTAGTCAACTACATAGATTTTCTCACAACAACATACAGGTAAAAATTTATTAGTTAATTGTCCAAAAGTTCTTATGTAAATATGCATACGTTTTTTTTCAGCCATTTTCAGTCACCAATATAATATCGTGTCGACGCCCTTTGCTTTTTACCCAATATCAATCAATATAATGGGATGTTGCCATCGGATCAAACACCTAACAGCGGTTCTCACATAGTCTTATTTAGCGTTTCATATTTTATATTTAACTTATCGATTGTTGCAATTTATAACGATTTAAATTATACTAGAATAGTGAAAATAAAAATTACTTTTTCCATATTCAAAACAGAAAATTAGACGCTTTATAATTTGTAAACAAAAAGTCATTGTCTTTAAAATATTCTGGTAATTTTTATGTTAAACTCAAAAGACCTATTGTTAGTTTTTTCAGTTGAATCTTCATCAAATATTTAAATCAAATGAAAGTATTTTTTATTTTTAATAATTTATGTTCAGTATGCTGTTATAAAAACATGATCTTTCGCGATATGATATATTTATTGTATTTTAAATGGCTATATTGTTTTAGTTATATAGTTATAATTATCTATTTTGTAGTATTAAATGTCTCAACCATGGATTATATATTATAATATAATGGTTCAACTATCTTATATCCAATGTGTTGTTTTTTCCATTCATTTCATGCTTAATCCTACCAGTTACCTCATGCATATTTTTATTGAACCACAACTAAAAATTGTGTTTTATCGATTCTTTTCGATTTATTTTTTTGTATGTCCATTGTCTATATTTCCTGCGAGTATTTGCTACCTTATGATTAACGCTTGCATACATGCCTGTAAGCATGTTTGTAGAGCATTATGCCTACCTAGTCGGTTGTTTTACGGGACACCGGACCTGAGTGACAATTGATTATACCGACTACTAATGCACTGATACGCTGCCTCGTCCGTATGTGTTTTCGTGTTTTCAGTATCCAGTAGTTTTACATCCAAAAAAAAAAAAGTCAATATACCTCTATATAATACGAGGTGTGTTCAATAAATACCCGGACGTCATGTATTAAAAATTATACATCAAACTTTTAAAAAATTTAAATAATTCTACACCTGCACATGTACGCGTGTAATTTAAAATACGTTCGACGAACCGCGAAAATTAACGTTTATTATGATAAACGAATATTGTTCGTCCCGGGAATTTCAGATTCATAGAGAAAGGAGGGTCTAGCGGTTTTATCCTTACAATGATGGAAATTTTTATATTTTTCTGTAAACACTTTTTCTATTAAAAGACTTCATCTGATCAATACACTTCTATACTGTTTCAGGAATCAAATTTTGCCTAGTTGGTACTTTAGAGAGGTAATTGTTCGATATGCCTATTAGTTTTTTAACGAGACAGAAAAAAATATAATAATATGACGAAAAAACAGCAAACCCGAGTTTTATTATATCGTTTTTATTCATGTTGATTTCTGGTTACCATTGAAACAATGATGAAACACAACTAAGTCTAGATTGTTCATTTATGTTTTTCGTTTATTATTTATCATTGAGAAGAGATTTAAATTAAATACTTATCTATACACTAACCTAACTAGCCACCTAAAACAGTGACCCACCCATAGCACAAGGTATGTACTGAATTATAATATTTTTTATCCAATATGTACTATTGTTTTTTTAACGCTCGCGACTTGACGGATTGGCAATTAGGGAAATGTTTGCCAACAGGCACGAAGTATTACAGTTCTTCATCTTCATGAAGAATCAAGATAATAAATCCAAAATCATCTAGACGCAGATAAACATAAAAAATATTTCAATTGCCTTTGATAAAACAATAGATGATAATATTGGCGTTTTGTTAACTTGATAATTTTATATCAATTTTTTTTTTTTTTTATCGTTTTTCAATGAAAAACTGTCCGAAAGTCATCACTGATATAACTTAATTAATCGCAACCAATAAAGGTTGCACGCTCTTACAGTATTTGTTGATAACTCAAAGGTGGAAATTGTTTTACTGTGAATAATGTATTAATCTTAATTTAGAGTAGAAATACCAAAAAAAGTTTACAGCACATTAGGAATGACTCTATCTGTGTCATAAAGTACTTGTTTTTTTTTTTTTTTTTTGATACCTCTACCCAATAAATTTTAAAAGGAAACCAAAACAGGAAAACAGCCGAAAGTTTTCAAAAAACTAAACTTTTATTGTGTTTATATTATCATAAAATTTTTTTAAAAAAATGATAATGGCATACCATTAATTATTTAGTATTAATATATTTATTATTTAATATAATAATTGATATTATAGTAACGCAATTAATTATAAGTTAAATCGTTATTCTTTTAAAAATAAAATAATAACAAAAAAAGGTAGTTTTAAAATGTTTACTTGTGTAATAAAATTTAAATAAAATCTATTTGTTTTCAGATTAACAATTTGAATAATTCTATATCATGTACTCTAACTCCTTTTACGAAAACAGCAGAAGACATTTGATTGTGTTTTAACTGTTTATCTGTGGTTAGGTCCACTTTCACATCATACTGCATTTGATCATCTTAATGTCTTGTGGCATAGGATACTGTTGGACATTTCCAAGTTCTCAAGCTTTAGAATGCCATATTGCAAAGGTTTAGTACCTTCTTATTGTGTTCACATTTGACAAGAACACACTGATGAATTCAAAAAAAAAAAAAAAAAAAAAAAAAAAAAAAAAAATGTATATCAAAATCTAAGATATTTCATAGAGTACATTTTAAAAACTTACTCTTTGACATTTAATAAATATTTATCCTCTATGAATTCATTTTCGAGTATGAATCTTTAATCTATCTTTATGAATATGTTAGATGTTACAGCAACCGGCTTCAAATTCTCAGTTATAGTATTCATTATAAGAAAACTGTTGGCTACGGAGTCTAGTATACTATGTTACACTATAGTATTACACTGTGATTAATTAAAAAAATAAAACAACAAATATCAAAATTCTAATATATTTAATGTAGTACATTTTAAAAACTTACTCTTCAGAATCGAATAATTGATCATCTATGATGTCAGCTTGGAGGTCTATATTTTCATTTTTTCTTTTTCAATGTATATTCGACGCGATTTGATTCACAACCGAGGAATGACCAGTTCTCCTTGGCGTTCATTTTCTAATTTCAATGTTTTCGTTACATCTCTTGTCTTAATAAATATTCAATTACACCATTACGTTAAAAATTGTGCAGCAATTATTACAATACATGCATTGTAGCAGTGACTAAAGTCTTTTATCAATAAAAATATTAAACACTAAACATTATGGATTCAAAAAGTTTATGAGGAGTTGATAGAAAATAGTAAAATAATGAGTCCGATTGTATTATCATTCTTACGTATAAGTTGAAATATTAAAAAATATTTAAAATAAAAATCATTATCTACATTCTTAGCCAAAGGAGGCTACACAAACACCAATTTGTTAAATTTCAGTCGGAAAATCTGAAAGGTGATTGACACGGTAATCGTTTTCAGTCGTCATCTTGTCAGTTGTCAGATATTATTTTGACTAAGTAGGTGTTCAAATAATAATTTAATCATTTTATAATATTTATATTTTACATCACGATTTCATAGAACAAATTGAATATCGATAAGGACGACCAATGAAAATTATTTTAGTTTGTGATAAGAATGGAACAATACGCAATTGAGTAGGTGATAACGTCTATGTGCCAAATAACAATAATCACTTACTATAACCTATTATGATGTATAATTTGTTTTATATTTCTGAATCATTTATGTAGTGAACGATATTGTTTTGATTATTTGAAAAATAATTTAATAAATTTAATTATTTAACATCGAACAATTGAATGAGATGAATAATTAAGATGTTTTTCTAAAAGTTGGAACTGAAACCTATACAGATGCGTATTTTTTTTCGGCTTCAGAATTTTCTTGTCATCAAACTCTGAAAAGGAGAATGTAGCACCAGTAGATAATATTAAAAACTACAATATCTAGTCGTACGGTCACAAATGTCATTTAGTTTCGTTCACGAATGTACATTGAAGTGTATTTACAGTGAAATGTCATAATTTAACACGTTTTTCTCGGCAACATTGCGAAAGTACATCAATGTGTTCAGAGGAATAGATAATTACAGAAAACAACTTATTCTACATTCAAAGTCTATCAACATTTTTCTAATTTTTTTTAAAGACATTTTTTATTTTAAAATATATAAATTTGTATTAACCATTTTAAAAGGAAATTGAAAAATACATTACCGACATTGGTAGCATAATTTCATAAATTATTACAGATATAAATTATAATAGTGTATTATATTAAATAGTGTTATAGTATATAGTAAATTATTATTAATTTTATTGTAAAAAAAAAAAAAATTGCAGAATCTTATATTAGACAGCTGGTATTTTTTTAATGCCAATTTCGATTTTAAGTTTTAAAATCATACATTATACTTAATGGAATTTTTTTTTAATATAGATTGTATAAAAAAAAAAAAAATGTAGATATTATTATTACATGCGTTTATATCATTAATTGGTATATCAACTTTTTTATTTTTTTATTTTTTACAAATAATAATATGTAATATGTATTTATTATTGCAAACCGAACCTAACCTGATCTATTACGACACCCTCGAAGAAATTATAGAAAAGCATAAAGATACATGCTTAAAATAAAATAATATACGTGCGTTTATACATTTCAAAAAAAGATATAAAGTGTAATGGCTCTGTCTATAAGGATAGAAGGCACCTAAGTATATCTTTTTGTGTTCTCGCCACATTACAATGTAAAATAATATGCTTGGTATTCAACTGTAAAATATTTAAGTCTATAGAGGTATACACATATACATGTAACAAGAGTGTAATCATGTTGGCTAATGAGTTTTATTTAATTATTAAGGACTGAATTTAATTTCTTCAGAGAAAAACACATTGGTGTAATTTGTGAGGACAATATAAATATGCATGATTTAAGTGAGTGATGAGGTTGATTACGATTCTAATAATTAGAATTAACAGAGAGAATTTAACTGGTCCATGGGTTTTGAGTATCTGTCTAAGATACGGATATAGTATAATTGGTAAAAATAGTGATAGGCTAAATGAGAAATTTAAATTGAAATCCATTGAGTTTGCATAAAGGACATAGAATATATAATAATTCATTCATAAGACTGTGTACCATTTGAACATTTTTGTGGATCAATCAAATAGGACAAACACTCTCAACACATAGAATAGGGATTACTAAAGTAACAAAATGTCAAAAAAATCCAAAGGATTTCTTACGATTCACTGTCATCTTATTTAACAGAGTAATGGTGGTTTCTAAAATATGTGAATAATAAGATATGTTTGAATGCTTTTTATAAGGCTTAGTTAAGTTATAGTCCAATGTATAATGATCGAACACGATACAATAGGATAGGATTCATAAACAGTGAAATTCAGACAGAACTGATAGTGAGGCAAACAAAAATCTGACTTGCAGCTTAGTCGCTGTATCACTGTTTATAAGAAATACCGTCTGATAAGGAAACTAATATACCCATGGGTCAAATTATTGTAACATAAGGTAAGGCGAAAACTTACATGTAAGGGAAGACGAACACCAGTCAAATTTAATGCACACACAAATTGTGTGGTTCTCGATTGGACTCAGGCGGCCACAGCTGTCATTTGAAACTTGTAGTTTATGTCTGGTGGCTGGTCTTTATCAAACCAAACGGGTCGTCATATCTACAAATTATTGTGACATTATGAATAAGGGATATTTATTGAGTTCGTGGTACAGAAATTGTACTTGACATTTAAAGATTGATACTTACATGAATGATGGCGTGAAGACATCGGGAGAATTTAATATTGACAATATTCGTGCGGTTCACAATATGATGCAGCGACCACCGTTTGAAACTAATATGACAAACGGGTCGGTGTGCCTAATTATTTTCTTATGAAGTATGCCAGTGGTAATAATTAAGTACAGAAATTGTATTCAACGACCGTTAACAAATGCTATACTAATGCGAGCGAGGATGATGTATCAATATTCAAATCGTTGGCCATATCTTCTGTTTATTCGTATGTTTCTTATTCCATTTTGGATCAGCATGAAACATTTTAATTGTATTAGGACATGAACACGGCATTCGGCGATCGTTCAAATCATTGGATATAACTTTAAAATAACAAATTATTAAAGAAAACATTTGTTTCTAATAATAATAAGAGCGACACTCCAGTTGTGGATAGTAAAATGTCAAAGACTAAACCCAGACAAATACTTACCGATTGAATTTCACATGACGACTATGCTAAATTAAATAAATTGAAAAATGCTAAATAACAATATAGTTGTAAACACTCAATTTTCTTATCAAAACTTATTATCGGACCGTACTATCATTGATAAGAAGGACGATTTTTGAGACCGTCTATTTTATGTTCTTACTATTTAATTTTTTTTCCCCACTTCTTGTTTCGTTTTAAATTGGCTGTGTTCGAAGTAAATTACCAATACATTCAGAGTATAATCCTGGTAACAGTTTGTGACTACTGTTAATTTCATTGTCATGTTGACCTGTTTAATGTTTTGCAGGACAATGTTTTGGAAGCACATAATTTTGCAAACTGGAAAAACTATTTGCTGGAAGTAGCAATAGTTTGTTTTGATACCTACCAATGTAACTTTAATTTCTTCGCTTGACCTGAGTTTGGTAATTCAGTTACATAATTTTAAAAATGCTAGTTTAAACTTTTGTTGTTGTTTTTTTTATGAAATATGGACACAAGTATTAAATCATTAAGATTTGCAAAACTTTAATTCTGTCCCTTTCCAAATATAAATCGTGATCAAACATTACAGAATTCAATGAATACCAACCGCGCCCACTACTAGGTAAGAAATAATAATTTTTTTTTTTTTTTAACAAGATTTATACAAATACTAGTACTGACATAGTTTAGATTTCAAATGACTATATCACAACAATATTTTGTTTACTATAAAAAATATAAAAATATATTTGCAATATTACACGTTTTACACTAAATGTAATTTTGTTTACAATTATAATCCAACAATACATTCTAACTAAAATTGTATTGTTTATCTTTATCTGTTTGATATATAATTATTTATTTATTAAATTTTAATGGGTGGTACCCTTTAAATACAAAATAATTAATTTTTTCGAATTAAAGCAACAATACATTATTATCTAGATGAATTATTAATATTTAGGCACTTACTAACACAAATTATATAATTTCGAGTGTGCTATAAATATAAAAACAATTCAGTACTCAGTTCATTAAATATTTATTTTTTATTTCCTTTTACAGGTGACACTATGAAAAATTAATAATCATCAAAAGATGATAATAGAAAACAACTGGTGACTGGCCTAGCTAGTGGAAAGCACTTACACCAGTCTATTAATCAAAGTTTTATGATAATGTGATGGAAGTAGTCACCTATTGGTAACACTAGCTTTACTTGTATTTTAAATTAATTTTTACTTAACAATAAATAATATTAAAATCTAAATATTATTATTATAATTTTTTAAATTATAATAACTATTAAAATCCAATGTTAAATAAATTTTTTTATTTAATTTTTAAATCAGATCCAAATGTCTATGTAATATGGTAATGATTCACATCATGGTATAGGAACTTATCTACTTTATTTTTACTTGACAATATATTATTTTAAAATCTAGCTATTATTATTATTATTTTTTTTTTTAATTATCAAAACCACTGAAATACAATGTTTATCTAATATAATAACGACTTGCAATGTGGTATGGGAACTTTTTTATTTTATGAATGTCATTCTGTATGAGACTGAACACTTATTCTTTTAACATTTTAAAATATAACAACATAAGTGTGTTAATTATTAAACTATAAGTAGAATTCTACATTACAGGTTTTTTTTACTTTATTTAAATTGTATTCATTTTATTCAATTTTTAGAATTCAATGACTGTAATGGCGGGATAAAGTCGAAGTTCAAATCATATACAAATTCAAAGATGTTGGCTGTGCATTTACCTTGTGTACATACAGGCTTTTGATAAACATCAAATTTTTAAAAGGAATCTGATGGTATCCTGTTATTGACAGCTCTGTGTATACAATGTGAACCTCCATTGTTTTATCTAACATTAATTGGATTATTAGTTTAAAGTTAATTTTATTCATCAACCAATTAATATGTAATTTTCCCTTACACATCAAACTCTATAAATTATTTACTACCATAGACATAAATACAACCTTTACATTATATGATGTGAACATATAGGTGACAGTTTGTAATATTATTATCATGTTGACTATTTTTCATAAACAGTTTTTTTGATCATATATATATATATATCTGTTTTGTTTTTTATAGGTATGCCCACTAGAAAGTCTATATTATAACAAAGTGGCCAACTCGCTAATACTAATGCTTTCCTTTGAATTGGAATATGGTGGTCTACTTCCTATACTATTCTATGTCTGAATGCATAACAGTGTTTTAACTATTATTATCCAATCATCAAAAAGACATCTTGGTGTTTTTATAATTTTCTTCTACCAACTGTTATAGACTTTTTAGAACTGTTTAAATACAATTTGAATACTTAATTAATTTTTATTACAATTTAATTTTAAAATTCCATCAATCATTTTAGTATGAAAAATTAATTTTAAAATAATATTGTATCATGATTGTAGATATACACTGTAAATAATAAATCTATATTTAATTAATATTTACATATATATTTAAAAATGAATGTTTAAATGACTATCTTGATTAAACAATTATGTATTATTTTAAATTTGACATTTAAAAAATTAACTATTTAGTAGTATAAATTAAATTTATATAATTTTTTTTTTTATATTTGTAAAATAAATTGTTGGTTTATTATGTCAACTAATACCTACACAGTATAATTATATTAATAAAATTATTTAGTCATTTTTAAATTTTAAATGTTATATATTTATTATAATTTAGACATTTATTGACTAAGTACAGAATATTTTATATTTATCTAACACTGTAGGTGGTTATAAGTTTTACTACAATTAAATGTTAAATAATTTCTGAGAATTAATATATTTATTTATCTAATAATATCTTGTAGAAATTGATGTGTTCATTTAATAGTGTTTTGAATTTGTTGAAAAATATAATATTATCTATTATTAGCTTATTTATTATTATTATTATTATAACCAGTGTTTAATGTTTTTTTTTTTTCAATTGTAGTTGAGAAATGAATTTATTTTATAAAATATTTAAACTTACTTTTACTTATGGACAGAACTTGGTAGAGGGAATGTGACCCATTCTTTATTGTGTATGAAGTAATTTCCACATAAAATATTTGGTTTTTACAAAAACAAAAAATTAGTCATACATAATTTTATCTTTTAGTATTGTTAAGTGCTTTCTGAATTCTTAGTTCGGATTATCTTAATACAAATTTGTTGGTTATCCTAATTATAAAAAAAATTTAGTACAGTATATATTGTAAGTAAATAATAATCATAATGTGTTTATTTAGATCTACAGATCTAAAATTTTATTTTATTTATAGACTTTTAATGTGTAATTATAATAATATATTAACAATTATTAAATTTACTGGGTGTAATAGTTATTAAAATAAATATTCACATAGCAATTACATAACATGTATATTTAATATATTTATATGTACAAAATTAATAGTATGTGTTGTTTTAGTCACGCCGTAAATGATAAGGTTAGGCAGTTTCACCTTCTTCACATGTAAAAGCAGCTGCCTTTAATGAAGGCGTAAACCAAGTAAATTGTAAATATTCATAGTTATATAACTACGTTTTTGTATTTTGTTATCAATACTTTATTTTCGTTTTTACATTTTATTTGTATTTACTAATCATTTAAGTAATTTGATGATGGCCATTAAACATGTAGTTGTAACTTTTTATTAGTATTGTTTTTTTTTTTTATTACTCATATTTCGATTTTTAAACACCCGGGCCCTATGTAAAAACAAGAAAAAAAGGAAAATATTTAAAATAAAAACCAATGAGAATAAATTACTATGCATAGTGGAACATACACAAGCACTCAATGGGACAATCAAAATTGTCTGTATATAATAGTCTTAACATTTGTATGATCAAATTCATGTAAACATAATATGTAATGAAAGTGTATTATATTATATGCATTTATTTAGTTTAAAAATAGTTACATACATACTTGTAGTTAAAACTTAAATATTACATGATAACTGACACATAGTCTAAATAATGAAATAATAATTTAAAGTATCATCATTGCAGAACTAATATCATGTATCTCTAAAAAGTAAATTTTTGCAGGATGCATAACAAACTAATTATAAAATCAATTAGCGTGATATATGCAATAATTATTTAATTCTCATTGCATTGTATTTACACTAGATTATTCGTTACTCTTTTCTATACAATGTAATATCCATAACTCAATATTGTTTTTTATGGAGATATGGGATATTTTGCAATGACATACTAATAACATCTACATAAATTTAAACAAAAATGTACAATGTGTCAAATAAGTCTAAATGTTTTATATGGTATATTAAATGACACAAAACCTATTACTAAACTCTTTTATGGTGTGTATTAAGTATAAAATATTTTAAGTGTTGAGAAACTAGATACATTTGTTTTCTTTAATTTTTCATTTGGCTGACCCTGTATAATATATCACTATGAGCCATACAACTGTTAGACCTAACTGGGTTTTACCTATAGTTCCTCCAACATGAAATAATGTACTGCTTTGTAACCAAAATTTCTAAACAAAAAATTGTCATTATTAGCAAGTTATATCAAATATGACTACAATTATGTAAGACAATTTAAATTAAAATTACCCTATTTAAACAATCAATTATTCGATGTAAAACCTCTACAAGAAATATTTTATATATAAATTCTATTACTGTGAAATAAGTCATATTAAAATTTTCCTGCAGTAAAATGGCGTTGTAAGTGGTTTTATCTCTAAAAAAAAAAAATAATTAAACAAATACATAAGTAAATTAGCAATAATAAAGTACCAACAATTATGTTTATTAAAAAAGGGATAGTATAGAGTAGATTTAGATTATGTTAGATTTTATTAATTGGAATAATCTTTAATCAATAGTCTTTTAATTAATTTAATTATAAAATTAGAAATAATTGTTTTCAGTATGTATCAATTCACAATACAACCTGTTAGGAGAAAAAATGGTTTGCTATTCTCCATTAAATTTAGCGGGTATTAAACATTGTGGGGTTTATTTATACATAACATTCTTACATGCCAAATGTTATATGTACAATGATAGCCAGCACAAATTTTATAAAAGCCAACAGAATGAAATCGATGATTTTGGCTTTGAAACGTTTCCATAAAGATAGTATTTTACATCTGAAACCTAAATATGACATATTAAAATCAATTAATAATTAAAATAATTAACCAATAGGTAACACTAACCAACAAACTGAGTAGATGCAACATTTGAAGTTTCGGGTGCATCTGGGTCTTCTTTCGTAGGTGTTTGCTCTGGTTTGTTTAAAGGAATCTTCTTAACAATAGATTCATCCGCTGGACGTTCCATGATATACAAATATTATTTTATCTCGTACTTTCAAATAACGATAAACGGTTGTTCAATCGAGTGATGAAAATTACAATTGTGTAATAACAAACAATAAAAAACGTATGTATCGCAAAGAATAAAAAATAAAAAGATGTCGTCTACTACCAAACTATTATATTTTTTTAATGATAAGAATAAAACGATTTGTTATGCGTTGACGATATTTAGATTGATAAGAATATATTCGTATCTACATAGATAAAACATAATAACTATGCGTATTTATCTGGATGGTAGACGATAAGTAGGTTAAGTCACTTTAGATAAAACGACTCTGGAGTTATTTATTTATTCGTAGCACAGATGTTATATCAATTTTTTAATTTTAATTTTGGAGTAATACGCTTTCGTAACTTTTGAATCAACCAAACTACCGGCATTTTGCTATTTTTTAATATATGCAAATACAAATTATTTGCACTTGAAAAATTTACAATTTGAGTCGAAAAACATGATTAATTTTCTAGTTATTAATCAATACAATTATCAATTTAAAATATATTAATATATCCAAACATTTTTTCCGTTTTTTACGATTATACATTTAATTCCCCTAACTTAAAATTGTGGACTGGTGGAGTGAGAATTTTCTAGATGGCCTGATGATTTTACGGAGTTGATAGAATATACATTTATTAGTATTACCAAACACTTTTTTTGGTATTCAGTATTATTAAATTAATTTTTTTAAATGTGTAAAATAAATTGTTTGATTTTTCTGAAAATTAATTACCTACACAGCGTGATATTATTGTAAAAACATTTACTTTGTGTTGAATTTTAAATGTTATATATTAAGTTTATGTTGAAGATTTGTTGACTAAATGACAGATTATTATATATTTACCCAACACTTTAGGTGTGTATTAATTGAACCATAATTTAATGTTTTTTTTTTTTGGTTTTTTAATAGAAAATATACAATCTGTAAATTATTTTTACAATAAGAATATGGGCTATAATAAATTGACATGACTTTCTTGATAAAAGAAGTAACCCAGCGATTACACTATATTGGTTTAATGTTTTAATGTTATGTTAAATATATTAATTTTTTTTTTTTTTTTTTTTTTTTTGAGATCAAGAGTTTAGGTCACGGCACCATCTTCTCTTAAGTCTTCTTTGGGGATTCCCAGGGATTGTTTATGCGTTAAGTGCTGCGATTAGCGGATTGGGGTGGTTCTCTAGTCGTAACCGATAACGTTTATGTATAATTGACGACATTTCTGAGATAGTTTTAATATTTAGTTCAGTGTGGAGTGTGTGATTGGATACATAAAAGGGGGCCTTGGTTATCATGCGTAAGGTAATCGATTGAAATCTTTGTATTATGTTTAAATTTGATGGTTTAGCCGCACCCCAATTTTGTGAAATTGATGTGTTTAGTATAATGTTTCTAATTTGTTAAAAAATATAGTATTGACTACCGGTGGCCTATATATTATTATTATGATTGCCAGTGTTTTATGTTTTTTCAATTCTAGTTGAAATAAGTATTAATTTTATAAATTACATAGGTTAAATAATTAAACAATTAATAAACTAAGTACTTTACGAATGGAACTATGGGACGAGAATGTGACCCATTATTTCTTGTGTATGAAGTAATCTCCGCAATAAATAATTGGCTTGTATAAAGACAGAAAAATTAGTAATACATAATTTTTTTTTAGAATTGTTAAGTTCTTTCTGAGTACATAATTCGGATTACCTTAATACAAATATTTTTGTAATACATATTTATAAAATAATTTTATTACTGTATATGTTGTAAGTAAATAATACTCTCAATGTGTTTTCATACATCTCTATAGATGATAATTTATTTTTTTATTTTTATTGTATTGTTATAGTAAAATTATAATAACTATTAAATTTTCTGCATGTAATAATTATATAAAAAAATATTCGCATAGTAATTATTTTTTTGTATTTTGTTATTTATTCACGTGTTCACCTTTTATATTTTAATTTTTTAAACTTGATGATAGTCATTAAACATGTAATTTTAACTTTTAATTATTAATATTTTTACCTGTTTCTAGTCTGATGAATAACTGGTAAAAGTCAAATTATTGTCAACGATCATACACGATCTGTAGTTTTTTAATAAATTTTTACCTTAAATTATCTGGTCGACTGATGAACCAGTTTATACAATGTAAGGGTTAACTAAGATTAAGTTATCGGTTAACAATTAGATCACTATTGTTTGTCAATATATTTTTCATTTTTTATAACTTTTCTACTATAGTCGTACATTTATATTGCTTCCTAGAGGTATGCGACCTGAGACATTAAATAGCAAATTATTATTTATAGGATGTTATGTTTTGATTAATTCTTGAATCAAATAAATACTAACTGTACAAATTTATTATATTTGTATAAGTTAATAAAAAAAAAAAAATCTCAGTGACAATGTAACTCTTATATAAAATAAACACATTTTCGATCTATTTGAATTGTTTAATTTATGACAATTCCGCGAGAGAAACAAGTATGAAAACATTTTATATTCTTTAGATTCTCAACTAGAATAATAATTTGTCGTTAAAAATAATAATGTAATTCTATTTTACTGGAAATTGTAAAAAAATAAAAACTTGAATATATTTCAAAGCTCTATTGTTTGAATATTATATTCATATGTGAATTTATTGTATACCTACCTATGAAAGGAAAAAAAAAATGATTTCACTACTTATCAAATATTATGTGACAGTATAAATGTTACCAATTTTCGAAATTGGCAAATTATAAAAATGTTTAATTTATAATAATGATTTGACCATTTAAAAATTTAAAAATTAATTTATATCATTCACGTTTTGTTAAACACTTGATGATTATCATTATTAATTTATTATATTTAATTAAATCAGTGAACCTGGTATAAAACGGAATATTAACTAATTACACTAGAAAAAGATTATTTATATACATAAACTATCAAAACTGTATTAAATGTGGGTGACCATACTATACTAGTATTATAAAACACTACCAACATTTCGACACAATTAAAACATTTTTCATTAATTTTGTATATATATGTAAAATAAGAAATCTCTTTAAAAAACATTACAAATGATCGAATTTGATATGGTCAATATGGTCAATAAGGGGGGCCTCACGCCCGTAATGACTGTTTATCTACGCTTATTTCTGAAACGACCATTTGGAGCGTTCACTTTTATTATATTTTTATTAAACTCTTTGTTTTTATTTTATTTCATGTATATATATATATATATCGGCTACAAAACGTAACCAATTGAATCCAATTACACTATTTGTTTCTTAAAATAAATTACAATCACAACCAAGAAAAATAAATCATTGATATTAAAATCATAACGAAAAATAATTAATTCTTACTGAAAGGTAAATATTTACCCTGAGCAACTAAATATAACATTCTAAAAGACGCTACAAGGGAATAACAACATAATATAGGACATATAAGAACAAAAAATTAAATATTAAATAAATAAAAACAACAATATAACTAAAATATTATTTATATTTATTACAAAAACTTATACATCTAAAATTGGAACACAAATTTAAATATCTAAATTTATTCTAAATATGGCGATTTAAAAGAATTAAACACATTTCATAATATAATTGAACATATAATATAAAACAAAAAAAAAAAAAACAATTTGACCAGATCTAAAATCAGTTATTCTACAAATAATGTAATGTGTACTACAAACAATACTATTAACCATAGTAGTATTAAAGCCCGGGGAGCATAAAAAAAAGACAATCTGTACATTTATTAACGAGCTTGTAATTTATTACTTTTTCCAAGTGTATTAAATAGTTCTGTAAAATATATACGTTGACCATAGATTATCGGACAAAATCGTAGACTTATAAAATAACTATTTTCTATAATATATCTACGGATAAAATCGATATAATGAACTAATACAACCGGAAGAATCTTCATTTATTAATTTTTATACAATATTTTTAATATAAATAGTCGATACACGATAATAAATCAACCTAGTTTTATTTACAGGAAGTTTATTAGACTCGACTCCTCCTTATGCATAGTAATACATAATCTTAAACGCGTACTATAAAAATAAACGAATATCCGATAAAAAAACGATTCAATGTAAAATGTTTATATATATACTATTTTATCGATTAAAGGGTTTTACAAAAATTAGAGAATTAAAAATAAATGAACATAAGAACCGTAAATAATACATACATTTTTGTATAAATCCATGATATTAATATTTAAGGTTTTCTCAGTTACAAAAATTTTATGATAGCACATTAAATTAATAATAATAATAAAATAATAATAATAATAATAAAAATAATAATAATTGAATAATGATAATAAATGTTTTTCGATTTGTATGAATAACAATTATCTTTTAACATCTAGAGAGAAATAAAAAACTCATGTGAGAATATTAGGTCAAAGATTAATACATGCCGTAGTGAAAAATTCACTCAATTAAAAGGCTCTAGTTTTATTTTGGGACAACGGAAATACTATAAAATCAAGTATTTGTGGTATTTTGCCAGGTCTAGGCATTATATATAAACAAAGAAATGTTGAATATTTCGACCAACGCAACCCCGTCAACCGAAACTGTACCCAGTGACAAACGAAGGCCGTCACCCTCACATTATGCACTAATGGAGTGCACAAAGAATCATCAGAAGACAGCCTAGATATCTAATGAAAAACAGGCTGCAGACGAAATGTATCGCGTCGAATTATTACCAACCGATGAGTGCAATCAGATAACGACTTACTGACAACGGAAATAAAGTGACGGACAGGAATAACCGGGTAGCCGGGGTCGAAAAGGGTGTACATAGATTCCATTAAACCATCGGTCCGATGACATCCGAAGACCATTCAAGTGCCGCCGACAAATACAAACGATATGAATACAACTATTGGGCCGAAGTTAGACTTCCGACCGAGTCAAAGTAGGAAAAGGCAGAAAAAAAAATCCTGTCATGCACTAATGAGAATGTGGAAAAAATAAACCACTCGGTTGAACCTACGCAATTGCCTCGCTCATCAATAGTGAGTAATAACGCCCACAAACATTTTATGCAAAAAGAAGACAACGGAGGAGTCTTCTCGCGCGTTGTCTATGATCAATCACGCCGACGCGCAGCCAACAAAATAATAACCATGTAATCTCATCTATAAAGCAGTCGATTGTATCCCAGATGCCAATGAAGATCCCAATCGATGTAAAGGTTTGGCTTTTTAATTTTGGCACCACGGAAACAATAGGAAATCCTGATTTGTCGTTTTTCACCGGGTTTACGCATTTAATTAACGTGCTAATAGATACCTCGGTTGACTCTGCTATTTGTATCGGTTGTTCGTCGGCGTTATTACTCACCGACGATCCGCGTGATAATTAAGAAGGGTCGAAAGAGTCGTTTGCTTCTTCCAAATTCAATTAGTGCATGAAAAGATTTCTTTTTCTGAATGATCCCAATTGGACTTGGTCGAAACTCCAAGGTCGGCACAATAATTGTATACATACCGCTTGTATTGGTCGACGATACTTGATTGGACCTCTGTTGACAACGGACCGCCGGCCAGATATAGTCCTTGGTCATACTTATCGACCGGGGCTACCTAGTTGTTCGTATCCTTCACTTGGTCTCCGATGTAGGCAATTCGTTGAATGATCACACTTATTTGCCGGTAAAAGTTTGACAGGATATATTTCGTGGGCAGCCTGTTGTATTTCGTAATGTATTTGAGCTGAAGCCTGGTGATTTTACGTGCAAACTATCAATTCACAATGCGAGGAGTCCGGTCTTGGTGTGTCACTCGATACAGTCACGGTTGACAATTTTGTGCCATCGGTGGTCAAAATATTCATCATCTTGTTGCGGCCGGATCGGACATGTTTGTCGATCTGGCGGACGTTTTCGCGATATCCAGCGGTGTCCATGAAGGACGCAAAAAGGAAAAAACAAAACTAAACCGACACGTATTTTAAAAAAAAAAACAATAACATAAAATAAATCTCGGTTCGACAAATTTAAATAAACAAAAAATAATCGATAAATAACTGCTGTAGTTTCTAGGCAAACGAAGGAAAATTATATTATATCGCTAATTATCTGAAATCTAAAATGTTTAACAATGATAATTGTCTGTGAAAATTGAAATATATATTTTTAAAAAACTTATAGAAATATGTAAAAACCTAGTTTAAAAAATCCTGAAACAATTAAAAATAATCTAGAATTTTATATTAAACGTGTATTTGTCGTATTTTCCCAGGTCTAGGCATTATATAAAAAAAAAAAAAATGACGAAAATTTCGACCAACGCAACCCCGTCAACCGAAACTGTACCCAGTGACAAACGAAGGCCGTCACCCTCACATTATGCACTCATGGAGTGCACAAAGAATCACCAGAAGACAGCCTAGATATCTAATGAAAAACAGGCTGCAGACGAAATGTATCGCGTCGAATTATTACCAACCGATGAGTGCAATCAGACAACGCGTTACTGACAACGGAAATAAAGTGACGGAGAGGATTAACCGGGTAGCCAGGGTCGAAAAGGGTGTAAATAGATTCCATGAAGCCATCGGTCCGATGACATCCGAAGTCCAATCAAGTGCCGCCGACAAATACAATCGGTATGAATACAACTATTGGGCCGAAGTTAGACTTCCGACCGAGTCAAAGTAGGAAAAGTCAGAAAAAAAAATCCTGTCATGCACTAATGAGAATGTGGAAAAAGTAAACCACTCGGTTGAACCTACGCAACTGCCTCGCTCATCAATAGTGAGTAATAACGCCCACAAACATTCTATGCAAAAAGAAGACAACGAAGGAGTCTTCTCGCGCGTTGTCTATGATCAATCACGCCGACGCGCAGCCAACAAAATAATAACCATGTAATCTCATCTATAAAGCAGTCGATTGTATCCCAGATGCCAATGAAGATCCCAATCGATGTAAAGATTTGGCGTTTTAATTTTGGCACCACGGAAACAATAGGAAATCCTGATTTGTCGTATTTCACCGGGTTTACGCATTTAATTCACGTGCTAATAGATACCTCGGTTGACTCTGCTATTTGTATCGGTTGTTCGTCGGCGTTATTACTCACCGACGATCCGCGTGACAATTAAGAAGGGTCGAAAGAGTCGTTTGCTTCTTCCAAATTCAATTAGTGCATGAAAAGATTTCTTTTTCTGAATGATCCCAATTGGACTTGGTCGAAACTCCAAGGTCGGCCCAATAATTGTATACATACCGCTTGTATTGGTCGACGATACTTGATTGGACCTCTGTTGACAACGGACCGCCGGCCAGATAGAGTCCTTGGTCATACTTATCGACCGGGGCTACCTAGTTGTTCGTATCCTTTACTTGGTCTCCGATGTAGGCAATTCGTTGAATGATCACACTTATTTGCCGGTTAATGTTTGACACGATATATTTCGTGGGCAGCCTGTTGTTTTTCGTAATGTATTTGAGCTGAAGCCTGGTGATTTTACGTGCAAACTATCAATTCACAATGCGAGGAGTCCGGTCTTGGTGTGTCACTCGATACAGTCACGGTTGACGATTTTGTGCCATCGGTGGTCAAAATATTCATCATCTTGTTGCGGCCGGATCGGACATGTTTGTCGATCTGGCGGACGTTTTCGCGATATCCAGCGGTGTCCATGAAGGACGCAAAAAGGAAAAAACAAAACTAAACCGACACGTATTTTAAAAAAAAAAACAATAACATAAAATAAATCTCGGTTCGACAAATTTAAATAAACAAAAAATAATCGATAAATAACTGCTGTAGTTTCTAGGCAAACGAAGGAAAATTATATTATATCGCTAATTATCTGAAATCTAAAATGTTTAACAATGATAATTGTCTGTGAAAATTGAAATATATATTTTTAAAAAACTTATAGAAATATGTAAAAACCTAGTTTAAAAAATCCTGAAACAATTAAAAATAATCTAGAATTTTATATTAAACGTGTATTTGTCGTATTTTCCCAGGTCTAGGCATTATATAAAAAAAAAAAAAATGACGAAAATTTCGACCAACGCAACCCCGTCAACCGAAACTGTACCCAGTGACAAACGAAGGCCGTCACCCTCACATTATGCACTCATGGAGTGCACAAAGAATCACCAGAAGACAGCCTAGATATCTAATGAAAAACAGGCTGCAGACGAAATGTATCGCGTCGAATTATTACCAACCGATGAGTGCAATCAGACAACGCGTTACTGACAACGGAAATAAAGTGACGGAGAGGATTAACCGGGTAGCCAGGGTCGAAAAGGGTGTAAATAGATTCCATGAAGCCATCGGTCCGATGACATCCGAAGTCCAATCAAGTGCCGCCGACAAATACAATCGGTATGAATACAACTATTGGGCCGAAGTTAGACTTCCGACCGAGTCAAAGTAGGAAAAGTCAGAAAAAAAAATCCTGTCATGCACTAATGAGAATGTGGAAAAAGTAAACCACTCGGTTGAACCTACGCAACTGCCTCGCTCATCAATAGTGAGTAATAACGCCCACAAACATTCTATGCAAAAAGAAGACAACGAAGGAGTCTTCTCGCGCGTTGTCTATGATCAATCACGCCGACGCGCAGCCAACAAAATAATAACCATGTAATCTCATCTATAAAGCAGTCGATTGTATCCCAGATGCCAATGAAGATCCCAATCGATGTAAAGATTTGGCGTTTTAATTTTGGCACCACGGAAACAATAGGAAATCCTGATTTGTCGTATTTCACCGGGTTTACGCATTTAATTCACGTGCTAATAGATACCTCGGTTGACTCTGCTATTTGTATCGGTTGTTCGTCGGCGTTATTACTCACCGACGATCCGCGTGACAATTAAGAAGGGTCGAAAGAGTCGTTTGCTTCTTCCAAATTCAATTAGTGCATGAAAAGATTTCTTTTTCTGAATGATCCCAATTGGACTTGGTCGAAACTCCAAGGTCGGCCCAATAATTGTATACATACCGCTTGTATTGGTCGACGATACTTGATTGGACCTCTGTTGACAACGGACCGCCGGCCAGATAGAGTCCTTGGTCATACTTATCGACCGGGGCTACCTAGTTGTTCGTATCCTTTACTTGGTCTCCGATGTAGGCAATTCGTTGAATGATCACACTTATTTGCCGGTTAATGTTTGACACGATATATTTCGTGGGCAGCCTGTTGTTTTTCGTAATGTATTTGAGCTGAAGCCTGGTGATTTTACGTGCAAACTATCAATTCACAATGCGAGGAGTCCGGTCTTGGTGTGTCACTCGATACAGTCACGGTTGACGATTTTGTGCCATCGGTGGTCAAAATATTCATCATCTTGTTGCGGCCGGATCGGACATGTTTGTCGATCTGGCGGACGTTTTCGCGATATCCAGCGGTGTCCATGAAGGACGCAAAAAGGAAAAAACAAAACTAAACCGACACGTATTTTAAAAAAAAAAACAATAACATAAAATAAATCTCGGTTCGACAAATTTAAATAAACAAAAAATAATCGATAAATAACTGCTGTAGTTTCTAGGCAAACGAAGGAAAATTATATTATATCGCTAATTATCTGAAATCTAAAATGTTTAACAATGATAATTGTCTGTGAAAATTGACTAACTAAACAGACGAGGAGTCTTTTCGCGCGTTGTCTATGGTCAAGGTTGTTACATGAAATTGTACACAATGGGTTTTTCCAATAAATTATGAAATTCACATTCTCTTCTCTGACAAAAGACTAACAGATGTTCATAAATTCATTGAATGGTTTGGTATGAATTATAAAATAACTTTATATTTTAATTTTTTCCAAGTATTTTCAAGATAGACATTTTATAGAATTAAATAGGGTATAATTTAGTATTATGGTGGTATTGTGAAATAATCATATTTAGTTTTCTGTTAAGCTTTGTTTATCTAATCTTTGCCATTATTATTATTATTAAACATTAATACTATATTAATTATATATGGATATAAAATTCGTATTTTTTAATCTTAGATATCAAGTTTATCGAAAAGTAGCATAATTGTGAAAAAGAGGGGAAGCGTGTTAACAACATGAATTATTTTTTTTTTTTAAATTTTGCATTTTTCATTTTGCTACCAACATTTTTATATTTTTTATTTAAATATCCGAATCTGGTTACCCTGTAATGACTTGGTTATATATATGTGTGCATAATATATACCCCTCCACAACCCGTGATCAACATTCAAATTCGCCAGTTAATTCATGGACAATGCAAGAGTCTCATCACCTACATGGTCTAATACTATTATTACATTTATTTTACTATATCTAACAAAATTTTACAATATTTACTTAAATTAAAAATTATTAATTTGATATGATCCAGCTCTTACTTACAAAATAATTAGATCAATATAACAGTGACGAAAGTGATATTAATGAAAAATAAATTCTGGATCTAACTCTTGATCTGATTTTCACATATCTGTTGTGTTCTGTCGTTTTTTGGATAATCTGGCATCTAGATAAATAAAAAAAATTGATTAACTTGTATAGATACTATATGGATAATACTAGATGACACTACTGAACTAGCTAATAATGATAAAAACTATTTGAATGTATCACAAAAAGATAAGACACTAATCGTTAAATCTTACTTTCTTTTTTCTGGTTTTCTATAATTGTTTCTACTTTATTGTGAATGTATTGTATATATTCTTCCAACGAATTAAAATTGTTTTATTCCAATTCACTCATAATCTAGAAATGTATCATAACATATACATAACATCAGCCACAAACATATTTTATTTTATTAAAAAATTGACAATGAGGTAAATAATTACAGCAGCATTCAGATATCCGGAAATCAGCGTCAAATATCAGGCAGCCGGACACCAGGAACCGAACCAGAATCTCTTGCTATTCGGAGGATTAAGCAATCGCCACCAAGCAAACTGAGGTTTTCTGCTATTAATCCGTGATTTATAAAATCGTGGTGGCGGCGTCTAGAAGAAAAGCTCTGGCTTCCAGTACTTGACACACATTAAATATACCATTTTGACACGACATAAATCCAAATTTATATTATAACTTGCAGATTTTCATTAACACCTGTATGAAAAAAAATATATATAAGTTTAGTATAAGTATCGTTAATCCTTTACATTCAGGCACATATGATTGTAGTAGATATTAACGAGCCGTAACAGGCACTATACATTTTACTTCAAAGCCAATAGATAACATTTAAAAAAATAAAACTGTTCATCTTGTACCTACCATTATATGGATAATACTTGATAATAATTATATTCTTATTAAATATTTATTTATTGGATTTAAAAAGAAACAACAATATTATATTCTACAATGTTGTAGCTTAAAATTTAGTAAACCAATCTAAAAATCGGTCTTTTAATATTGATTAGTGAACAATGTTTTAATAACTTGTAATTATGTTTTCAGTATCTATAATCAAAATGAAACAACTCAAGCATATTCTATTGAATGAAAGTTATTGAAAATCCAATAAAATATTAGTTAACTCTAATGCCATCTCGTCTAAAAAAATAAGATGCAAACATTTAAGTTCTAATAGTGACAATGTAAAAAAATAAAAATGATTTTGTTTATTTAATTCTATTAAGATCAAATACTCACAAACTGAGATTTCAAAAATCAGTATTAAAATTTAAAAATATTATAAATTTAGTGATAAAAAAATAAAAGTTAAAATCGATTATACATACATATTTTCTAGTTATGTTTTTATGAATTAAATAATATTTTCTAATTAAATAAAAGGGAATTATTTATTTTAGGTAAATGTATGTTATATTTTATGGTTTTTAATAATACACATACAAGATAAATTAAATAATAACGTGAACATAACAAATAAAACAACAACGCCTCCATGCCGTTACACGAAATATAACTGAGTAATAGTAGAATATAGTTGGTTCATGAAATTGAGAAACCATAGTTTATGTATAATAATAATCTATACGAAAAAAACTAATAAGTTTTACCAAACCTTAAATTATTTGTGATATGCTCGTTTCATGTTCACTGTAATCTAACCAGAGCCGCAATGTTCGTGTTTGCAATTAAACGAAGAACGCGCATGAGTATAAGGTGAGAAATTAAATAAATACGAATTTCGAAACCAATAGATTTTATGACCAGTAATTGAGAAATGAACGAGACTTAAACCCATTATGCCAATAATATTGAACATGTAATAATTATTAACAATAACGCTATTTAAACAGGAAAAAAAATGCACACATTTTATCCGTTTGAATCGACAATAATGGTGAACCTGCGTAGGAGATCTGAACGTGACCGGTACCACAACCGTTGCACGTAACGTAATTTGGAGAGACCTAGTCGTTTGTATATAGAATTCGTGTAAAATTAGTGAAGTTTTATATTACCGTAATACACCATGTGATGGATTCGTGGTGTAACACGAACGCCAGCCGCACATGGCTACACTCAAATCTCCGGCAAACGATTCCAATTTATAACGCGAAAACAACGACACGTACGATAAACGTGATAGCTTGTGCGTTTGGATTCGAATGAAAAAAAAATCACTCACGTTCGCCGTTAACAAACCGATGCGGCCATATTAAAATTGTAACAAAGAGGAGACCGCGCACGGACGCGCCACAAACACTGCGTTACGAGTAGCTTTGTAAAATGAAGGGTGCGGGAAAACGAGCGACAACCCTCGACGGAGGTCCAAGGGAGGGTGTACGGGCCGGCTGAAAATATATGTACAACAATCGTGCCTGTAGTTAACGATAAATCTTTATTCGTACATAAGGATTTAACATATACACAATATATCGTGTTCGTAACAAATCGATATTCACATGGTACATTATATTTTTTACCCGTCAGTCCGTAATCTAAAAACACCTAGCCGTTTGTATTTCGAATTCGAGTAAAATTAGTAAAGTAATATATTACCGTAATACACAGTGTGATGGAATCGTAGTGGAACACGTACGCCAGACGCACATCGCTTAAAGAAAAGTTTTAAAGTTGAAAACTGGAAAACAACTACGACATGTCCGATAAACGAGATCGCGTGCGTTCGGATTCAAGAGAATAAAAAAAATCGCTGGCGTTCACCAAAACGAACCGTTGCGTCATATGCAAGTTGTAACAGAGGGGAGACCGCGCACGGACGCCCCACTTACACTGTGTCGTAACGGTCCCTTTGTAAAATGTAGGGTGCCGCAAAACGGGGTGAACGCTCGACGGTGCTCCTTGGAGGAGGGTGTACGGGCGGGCTCAAAATATATGTACAACCATCGTGTCCAAAGTTGACGAAAAATATTTTTTCGTAAACAAGTTTAAACATCTACACTATATATCGTGTACGTAACATGGACAATTCGATATATACATAATACATTATAGTTTTTTTTTTTATTTTTCCCGACAGTCCCAAACGAGAATCCTAAAAACACTGGAAATTTATCGAATTCTCTACTTATATTACTCGCTCTCTTAGCCTTTGAAAATATGTTTTCTTTTGGTTTAGTATTTAATTTTATTAAAATGTTATTAATCTAATGTATTGTATTATTATGCATACATTACGTTATATTAAATATAACAAATTTTATTTTTCTTATCAATTAAGGGGTACAAGATAAAATTTAACTTAAAATTATACAAGTTTTAATTGCAATATCAATAATTTTGTATTTTAGTATTGTTATTAAATATGAAACATTTTTATTTTTTCCTGTATCTAAGTTTAATGTACTTAAGATATTAAATAAATAATAAATCAATTTTAAATGTATAATCAACATTTTAAAACAAAATATAATTTTCAACAAAAATTGATAAATATCTATAAAAAAATTTGTTTTTATTTTTATTAAAAGTTGTTAATTAGGTTGTTTTATAAACAAAAAAAACTATTTAAAACCAATTCAAAATTGTATTATTAGTACATTATTGTTTTTTTTTAATATTAGTAGAATGCTGTAGATTTTTTCTTTAACTGCTTTTAAATAGATTTTCTATGAATTTTCTCTAGGTATTTTGTATTATTTATATGAATTCGTCAGTATGTTATACATGACTTTGTGTTCAATGTGTATTTTAGCAGCCTGTAGTAACTGCTATATTATTTATAATTAATAAAATAATAAACCAATAATTGAAAAAACTAAATCATGAGAATTTTACTATCAATGTGTATGTTTTACATTATTAATTGATTGGTAGGTCTCAAAAAATGATAACAATAATTATAAGACAAAATATAATTTTTAAATGACACCTAGTACTACAAAAATCTAAAACCAAAGTAAAACAAGGGAGAGAATAAAAGCAAATAATCACATTTAATTATGCCATTAAAACTATTTCAAAGTGATGTTAAAATGTATACACAATGTATTACACATTTTTTTAACAAACAAAAGAGAAAAAATAGTAAAAATCTTCAAAACTAGATATATTTGTTGTTAATAATTAATCAAGCAATGGTGTATATCAGATAATAAAAAATAACTAAAACCTTACAGAAAAACAATTAACAAGTCGCCAATAATGATTTTTAAACATGAAAATCTATTGAAATTAAATGTAATAAATAAAAATATCTCTATCAACATGAAGTGGTGTAAAAAGAGTAAAATCACCTATGATCATTGTCAATTTCTAACTGAAAAAGTTTAAATCGGGGTATAAAAAACAAGAGCTAATGTATAGAGTTTTTCAATAATGTAAGGAGAAATAATACCTATTTAATTTTGTAAAAAAAATTAGTCATTCATTTGTGTTGGAAATACTGGTTATAATAAAATGGGAAAAATGTATTAAGAATAATTTATAATAATACTTAATATTTATGTTCCATAGGAAATTTTAATTTGTCATATTAACATAAAAGTACCTACACAAAAATACCATAAAAAATAGCCATAATTAATATGGTTTTTAAGAAACTAAATTAATTTATATTCCACAATATACAAAATTAATAGTATTCCAATTTAAAAGTATAGTACACCAAGCGTTTTTAGAGGGGGAGATAACAACAATCAAATTTAATATAAAAAAATTGTTTTCTTGTTAAATTATGATAAGATTTTTATATTTTATGTTTTAAAAGACCGAATCTGGTTAACCTGTTATGACTTGGTTATATATATGTATGCAAAATATATACCCCGCCACAACCCGTGATTAACATTCTAATTTGACACTTAATTCATGGACAATACAAGTCTCATCACTCATCACCTACATGGCCTAATACTATTATTATATTTGTTTTATGATATCTAACAAAATTGTATAATATTTACTTAAATTAAAATTATAAAATTTATGTGAACCAGCAATTGCTTTTACTTACAATATAATCCAGAACTACATAATAGTGATGTAAATGATAATTCTTGGAAAATGAATTCCCGAAAATTGTTATTTCATTGTCACACTACCATAGTATCATCAGTCAGCAAATTTGAATCACCTGCTTGGTTAACTATTCCAAAAAATGAAAACTAATATAAGTTTATAAATCATATAATATATATATTGTAAAAATTCAATTTTTACCACTTATTCTATAGTATTTGTGAACACTTTTTCCGTGACAAGACATCTTGGTTTATATGTTTATATCTATAATAGGTAATATTCTACTACACCATTTATAACACTTGATCCAATTTTCAAATATCTGTTGAAATATGTTTGGTTCATCTCGTATCTACATAAAAAAAAGAAAACTTGTATAGTACGAGTATATGGATCATACTAGATGAACTAGCTAAAAATAATAAAATCTATTTTAATGTGTCACAAAAAGATATGTAATCAGCTATTGGTACAATATATCAGTTTATCGGAAATCGGTCCAACCCTCACGATAACCTAAACATTTAATCGCAAAAAATAAGAAAATAAAAACTAAGAAATATAATTTTAAAAAAGACAATAATCATGAACTAGTTAAAGACATTTACTTACTTTGTTCTGGTGTTCTTTAATTATTTCTATTTCTTTGTCAATGAATTGATGAATTATATATTATCTGCCAACGAATTACATTTCTTTTATTCCAATTCGGACTTAAACTAGAAACACATACATTAAATTAGCCACAGACATATTTTATTATATTTAAATATTGACTATAAGGTAAATAGTTACTGCAGCACCCAGATGACGTGATTGTACTCTTTCGGAAATTAGTGTCAAATATCAGGAGGCTGAACACAGGGAATCGAACCAGAAACTCTTGTTTGCCGGGCGATTGAGCAATCGCCACTATGAGCTAACTGAGTTCGAACACTATTTCCGGTGTCTAAGAGAAAAGCGCGGACTTTCGGGCCGTTACATTGCAGATAACATTTTGACATGACATAAGACCAATATATATTGAAACGTCCAACTTTTCATTAACACCTGTTTGGAATAAAATATATACGTTAATTAGAAGTATTGTATATTGTCTTTATTTAAGGACCTATGACTGTAGTAGATATTGGCGAGCGGTATGGACACTATGAATTTTACTTCATAACCAATAAATATCATTTTAAAAAATAAAATTGTTCAACTTGTACCACTGTATGAATAATAGTAGATAATTATAATAATTTTTTACAATAGGTTTTTTTCTAAATATTCATATATTAGGTTTAAAGGGAAACATGAGTATAATATTTTACTATATTGTAGCATTAAATTTGGTAAACTATTTTAATTTAAGTTTAGTGAACAAAGTATCATAAACTTGTAATTATGTTTCAGGATCTATAAACAGAAGGCAACAATTCTGCGATATACTATTGATAGTTATTGAATAACCAATATTAGTTGGCTCAAATGCCATCTTCTCTAAAAAAAAACAAGGTGCAAAAATTATAAGTTCCCAAAGTGACAATTTATGAAAAATAAAAATGATTTTGTATATGCCATAATACATGAACATATTATAGCATATCCATGGTAAATAATTAAAAATTGACAATGTACCAAAGAAAAAAATTGAACAGGTTAAACATTAATAAAAAATATTGATATATTATGTAGCAATATTCATAATCCGTTATTTTATTAAATATATATTTATACAGAATGTGGTATTCATTTTATATTAAGTTTTGTTTAATTAAAATTAAAAAACTATTTTTTTTTTTTTTTATTATTATTTATTATATTATATAAAAATAAAATATGATTATGCATATGTATATTCTTATAATGTTTTTATGAATTATTTAATATTATATTTTTTTTAAAAAAGAGGGAATTATTTATTTATAATAAATGTGTTTTATATTTTATGTGTTATTTATAATTCCCACATATATACAAAACAAATTAAATAATAATGTGAATATAAAAAAGAATTCGTGTAAAATTAGTGAAGTTTTATATTACCGTAATACACCGTGTGATGGATTCGTGGTGGAACACGTACGCCAGCCGCACATCACTAAACGAAAATTTTTAAAGTTTCAAACGCAAAAACAACTACGACAAGTCCGATAAACGAGATTGCGTGAGTTCGGATTCAAGAGAATAAAAAAAATCACAGGCGTTCACCAAAACGATCCAATGCGTCATATGTAATTTGTAACAACGGAGACCGCACACAGACGCCCCACTTACACTGTGTCGTTGCGGGTCCCTTCGTAAAATGAAGGGTTCGCAAAACGGGAGACAACGCTCGACGACGAAAAAGGAGGAGGGTGTGCAGGTGGGCTCTAAATATCGATATTACAATCTTGTCTAAAGTCGACGATAAAAATGTGTATGTGATATAAAAATAAAATATGATTGTACATATGTATATTCTAATGTTTTTATGATTTATTTAATATTTTCTAATTTCAAAAAAGGGGGAAAAAAATGAACACAAACGATGCACCTAACCTAATCTGCAGACACCTAAACGTTCGTATTAATGATTCGGGTGAAATTAGTAAAGTTTTATATTACCGTAATACACCGTGTGACGGTGTCGTAGTGTAACACGTCCGCCAGCCGCACATCGCTATGCGGAAATTTCGGGCAAATGTTTAAAGTTTATAACGCGAAAACAACAAGGATACGTCCGGTAAACGCGTTAGCTTGTGCGTGTGGATTCGAGAAAAAAAAATTACTGGCGTTCGCCTCTAACGAGAACCGATGCGGCGGCCATATGCAATTGTTAACAGACCGGTGACCGCGCACGGGCGCGCCACAAACACTGCGTTATGGATAGCTTTGTAAAATGAAGGGTACGGGAAAATGGGCGACAACCCTCGACGGCGGTCCAACGAGGAGGATGTACGGACGGGCTCAAAATATATGTACAACAATCGTGTTTGATGTTGACGATAAATCTTTATTCGTTAATAAAATTGTACATATACACTATCTTGTTAGTAAGATAAACAGATCGATATTCACATTATGGGGGGTTTTTTTTTTTACTTGACAGTACTAAGCTAGAAATATGAAAACAATGAAAATGTATTGAATTCTCTATTTGTATTACTCGTTCACTTAGCATTTGCCCAATCAGCAGCTTAACTATTTTTTAAATTTATAAAATAAAAAAAACCATTTTAATTCAATATTATTTTCTTACATTTTAATTATTAGTCATACATTTTATTTTATATAATAAATTTGTTCTTTCTTCTATATTAAATGGTACAAGTAAAAATTGAACTTAGAATTATACAAGTTTTATTAGAAATATTTGTATTATTCTAATGAAATGTTGTTAATTGGATTGTTTTATAAACATTATAAAAAAAACTATTTAAAATCAATTAAAAATGATATTATTAGTACATTAAAGTTTTTATTTTTTAATTAGATATCAATGGTGTAGATTTATATTTGTTTTGTTTAAAATTAGTTATCTATGATTTAGTGATTTAATAATTTAAGTTTCAAATAGTTATTCTTATTTATTCTTTTATACATTTAATTAATATATATACCCATAGCTATAACAATTGTTAATTCTAGTTAAATTTTTTATTATTTTGTGTAAAGTATATAGATTCATTATTATATTGTAGGATTGTATACAAGATGTGTGTTAGCAGCCTGTAGTGAATGCTAGTGTTTTATATTTCATACAATTGTGTGTATTGTACCAATTGTGTACAAATAATGAAAAAGCATAGTAAAAATACTAAGACTAGGAAGGATTATAAGTAAGGCTAGGAAACTGATACACTAAAAACCTACAGAAAATTCATTAACAATTTAAAAGTTTTTCAATACATATTATTAACTCAAAATACAGTTTCTGAAAGAATAACTGATCTAGGGCGTGCAACTTGTCAGTTTATAATTTAAAAAAATGTACTTCAATCTCTTGTAATAAAAAAATGGATATTGGTGGCAAAGCTCAATTAGCTTTGTTTCTTCATGCTTGCAATATAAAATTCAATATTATTTAATTTATTGTATATGATACCAATGTATCATAATATACCAGGAGATGATGTATTTGTTTTTATTATTGAACAATTGAAGAAATAATATTTACCATTTTCAAAGGTTCCGTTGACCAATTGCAGAAAAAAAAAGCAAACGATACAACAAGAACTGTAAAAATAAGGTCAATATTAGAAGACTTAAAGCCAGTAAGCAGGTTATCAAGCTCCAATCTATAAGAAAGATTCTGAAAGTTAAAAGATGCCATACAATTATTTTTAGTGACTAAAGAACAAGTCAGATCTAATATGATTCATGACCAATCCTTCATAGGAATATAACAAAGATTTTGTCAAATATTGATTTAAAATTACAAGGAATATCAAATTTTAACAGCCATAAATGACAATGAAAAGGACTTTTATCAAATGTAAATTAGAGTTATGACAGTCACAATTACAAAATTAAGATTTAATACATTTTTAAATGTGCATATAAAACAAGTAAAAAATAATCCAGTTATCTACAAAAAATATTCATAACAAATTATATGTTGCAAGACTAAATTCAAAAATAGTTTTCAACTTGTTAGATCCAGGTTAACTGACTCATCTTAATTCAGTCTTAAAAGTGGCTTCGTCCAATCAAATTTCAAACAATATAGAAATGTTAGTGGCAGAAAAGAGATGTTAAATATTGCAAACATCAATAAGAAATTATTAATTCGTTATTTATGTAATTTAAATAATAAATAATATTAAATTAAATTATACTTGTTGTGTTCAAAATGAATAATAAAAAAATTTGTATAACATTTTTCATTTTTTGATACATTTTTATGTGAAACTCGCATACTATTCAATATATTTGACCCAGTTAATACTGGTCAACCTATAAATTATTGTAACATAAGGTAAGGCGGATACTTACTTGTAAGATATGACAAACAAATTTATGCGGTTACATTTCAGCTCAGTAAAACTAAAATGGGACCTAATACTAATAGATCGCCATGCATAATTACTTTAAGATTAAATATGCTCGTGGTTATATGAAAGATATTTAAGAATCAATACTAACTCGACGTAAATTCAATTTCTACAAAATGCAACGGTTTTTTGAATGGTCTGACCAACAAATCTCAGTTGACAGGATTGTATTTGACCAGCCACCACCTATAAAAGTTTAAATAAATTAAAATATTACTCTAAAATCTATATGATTCTTCTGCAATACCTGAGGTAACTTTAATTTTGTATGGATATAGATTCAAATATACAACAATCATCTACAGATGATTTTATTTTTCACATAAACTAAAATAGTTTTCTATATTTCTAGTAGGTGTTTTTAATTCAGGAGAAAGTGAAGATTACATTGTCTGGTAGAATTCTCCCCTATAGGTGGCGATACCACAATAAAAAAAAAAGTGTTTTTAACTACTTGGGTTGGAAATATTTTGCCACAAATTGCAAACCTTAATTATTGTAAACCTTATAAACCATATTCCATAAAATAACTTGATAACAAACTATTATACCTAGTCTTCGGGGTTTCCAAATGGTCAGCCTGCATCTGCATTCGAAATCTACAAATATCTAGGCTTTCTCCAATATAAGCGATCAGCCAAATTCATAAGCGTCCAAAGCCATCGGAAACATTTTGTATTCTGATGTATCTGACTAGTGTCACCGTAACCAATTTACCGCAGCGACTTTATTCATAAAGAAAAAATTAAACAAATTAATATAATTAGCAAAAATATAAGTACAAAGATTTGATGGACATCTCCAAACACTCGATTTGTTTTTTTAATTTAGTAAATCGGATATACCGTAATTAAAATGAAATCTCTTTTTTTTCAATAGACACAGTCTAGTTCTGTTAGATCAAGATTAACAGACACTCATCTGAATTCAGTAATACAAGTGGCTTGTCCAATAAAATTTCATCAAAAATTGAAAAGTTTTAGAAGAAAATTGATGTAAAATATTGCAAACATCAATAAGAAATTACTAATTAGAATACATTAGAATAGGCTTCATAACCAGCAGGGGGACCGACAGATAACAAAAATCTGACTTGCAACCGTTTATAACAACTAATGTTAAACTAATATACCAATGGGTCAACCTACAAATTATTGTAACAATAGGTAAGGCGGATACTTACAATTAAGATTTGACGAAAACCAAGAAAATTTAATACAGACACAATTTATGTGGTACTCGATTGGACTCAGCATGCAGGCGGTTCCATTTGAAAATTGTAGTTTATGTCTTGTGGCTGGCGATAATCAAACCAAACGGGTCATCATACCTGCAAATTATTGTGACATTATGTATGGGGATACTTATTAAGTTCGTGGTACAGAAATTGTACTTGACATTTAATGATTGATACTTACATAAATGATGACGTGAAGACATTTAATATTTACAATATTCGTGCGGATTTCAATATGATGCGGACTCAGCAAGGCAGCAGTGACCACCGTATTACATTAATATACCAAACGGTTCGACGTGCCTAATTATTTTCTCATGAAGTTTTCCAGTGGTAATAATTAAGTACAGAAATTGTATTCAACGACCATTAACAAATGCTATACTAATGCGAGCGACGATGATGTATCAATATTAAAATCGTTGGCCATATCTTCTGTTTAATCGTATGTTGATTATTCCATTTTGGATCAGCATGAAACATTTTAATTGTAATAGGACATGTACACGGCATACGGCGATAGTTCAAATCATTGGATTTAACTACAAAATAACAAATTATTAAAGAAAACATTTTTTTCTAATAATAATAAGAGCAACACTCCAGTTGTGAATAGTAAAATGTCAAAGACTAAACCCAAACAAATAATTACCGACTGAATTTCACATGACGACTATGCTAAATTAAATAAATTGAAAAATGCTAAATAACAATATAGTTGTAAACACTCAATTTTCTTATCAAAACTTATTATCGGACCGTACTATCATTGATAAGAAGGACGATTTTTGAGACCGTCTATTTTATGTTCATACTATTTAATTTTTTTTTGCCACTTCTTGTTTTGTTTTAAATTGGCTGTGTTCGAAGTAAATTACCAATACATCCAGAGTATAACCCTGGTAACAATTTGTGACTACTGTAAATTTCATTGTCATGTTGACCCGTTTAATGTTTTGCAGGGCAACGTTTCGGAAACGTCTAATTTTGCAAGCTGGACAAATTATTTGCTTTGTTACCTACCAATGTAAGTATACAATGTAACTTAAATTTTAACCCTGCCCCGAGTTCGGTCAATTCGTTATAAAATTTTAAAAATGCCAGTTTCAAAGGTTTGATGTTTTTTTTTTTTTTTTTTGTGAAATATGTACACAGGTACATCATGAAGATTTGTAAAATTTTAATTCCGTCTAGTTCCAGATATAAATCGTCGTCAAACATTACAACAGAAATCAATAGACACCAACCATTAACTACTAGGTAAGAAATAATAATTTTTTACGTCAAATAATTAAGAATTACCGAATTGACAATAGCGATAGCATTTTTTTTTTTATCCAGAATTATACAAATATAATAACTGACATAGTTAAGATTTCACATGACTATATCACAACAATATTTAGTTTACTTCATCATTTGTAATGTGCTCAATATAAAAATATATTTGTAAATTTACACGTTTTAAGGTAAAGCTAATTTTGTTAACAATAATAATACTACAATACATTTCTTGTTCTTTTTGTGTTTAAAACCGACTTGATATATAATTATGTATTTATTTATTAACTATTAATGAATGGATGAACCCTTTAATTACAAAATAAGTTATGAATTACGAATAAAATCAACAATACATAATTATCTAGATGATTTATTAATATTTAAGCACTTACCTACAGTAAACAATTAATTTCTAGTATGCAATTTATATAAAAAAATTCAGAACTCAATTCATTATGTATTTATATCTTATTTCCTTTTACAGATGACACTATGAAAAATTAATAATCATCAAAAGATGTTACTGAATCAAATTGTTACACAATATATATTTATACTGAAACAAGTCATTACTTTTACCTGGTGTTCAATGATTGATTCAAAGTCAGCAAGAATTTTTCTCGTGCTCAGGGACATGATCTGGTTTAAGAGAACCGAGACCAGGGGACTACAGAAGGTAGTGAACATCACTCGCAACAGTTTATTAATCAACATTATATGATAATGTGATGGAAGTAGTCACCCAATGGTAACACTACCTTTACTTGTATTATAAATTAATTATTACTTAAAAATAAATTATTTTAAAATTGTTATTATTAATTTAATAATGACAATCATTGAAGTGTAATGTTAAATAAATTGTCTTTAATTAAATTTTAAATCAGATTCAAAATGTATATGTAATACAGTTATGATTCGCATCTTGGTATGGGAACTTTTCTATTTTATGAAAGTCATTCTGAATGTGGCTGAACAACTATGCTTCTCATGTTTTAGAATATAACAATATAAGTGAGTTAATTATTAAACTATTAGTAGATTTCTATATAAGGGGTTTTTTTTACTTTATTTAAATTGTATTCATTATATTTAATTTTTAGAATTCAATGACTGTAATGGCGGGATAAAGTCAAAGTTCAAATCATATAAGGATCCAATACAGGCCTTTGATAAAACATCAAATTTTCAAAAAGAATTTGATGATGTCTTGCTATTGACAGCTCTGTGTGGACAATGTGAACCTTCATTGTTTTATAAAACATTTATAGGATTATTAGTTTAAAGTTAATTTTATTCATTAACCAATTAACATATAGTTTTGGCTTACACTTCAAACTCTAAAAATTAATTACTACCGTAGACATAAATACAACCTTTAAATTATATTATGTGTAGCTATGTATAATTTATATTCATAACACATATATAGGTGACAGTTTGTAATATTATTATCATGTTAACAATTTTTCTTAAACAGTTTTATTGGTCATATATGCATATAGTTGTTCTCTGTTATGTTTCTCTAGGTATGCCCACCAGAAAGCTTATACAGATATTCATATAAAAATATTTAGTCATCTTTGAATTTTAAATGTTATATATTTATTATAAGTAGGACATATATTGACAAAGTACAGAATATTTTATATTCACCCAACACTGTAGGAGTTTATAAGTTGAACTACAATTAAATGTTAAATAATTATTCATTAGAATTAATATATTTATTTATCTAACAATACCTTGTAGAAATTGATGTGATCAGTATATTAATGTTCTGGATTTATTTGAATAATATAACATTGTCAATCATTGGCTTAAATATTATTGGCATATTGTATTATTTTTACATGTACATAACAATTCAATATTATTTCTAAAAAATCAAATTGTGTATAAAAAAAATAAGAAAAATAATTATTTACTTTGTGTAAAAAATAATAATTTGACTATAAAAATGTTAAGACCATTCTATACAGTGAATTTTGATTGTCCTGTTGAGTGTTCATTATAGGAATGTTTGAATATGCTTAGTAGTTTATTCCCGTGGGTTTTTCTTATAATAAATTAGCCTTTTTTTCTTAATATTACTTAGGCTCGAGAGTTTTAAAATGCATACTTCATTGATTTGCATACACTTATTAAATATTAACTAAAACAATTTTTTTACTTTATTAGTATTTAATTACACAAATACTGATAATATATAACAATCAACATTACATTTTTAATTTTTCACAATATACTAAAAAAAAAAAAAAAAATTGACATGTTTCAAAATTATGTCATCATAAAACGTTAACTTATTAATTATATTTTGTGCACATAGTTTTCCCGGGTCTCAACATTTGAACTGGAAATATAATACCTATAACGCAATTTAATATAATGAGAAACATTAGTATACTCCTTGTTTTTTTTATATTTGAAGGACATTAAATACAAAAAAACCAATATTACATTTAATTACACTTTGATCCTCATCGTATAAAAATTAACGGTCTGAACACAGTATATTTTCCGATCGGGTTAAATAATCGTGCAACTAATATATTATTTATCCAACAGCTGATGTGTTGTTAGCCATTCTTACACCTTTATTTTGTAAAAAGGTCAGCCGTCCCTCCAGGGTGGGCGTAACCCCCAATGAAAAAAATCAATACTCAATTGCTGTGGCCAGAATACTTACATTGTATAAACAGTCCATAGGTACACGTTTCGTCCTTTTGGTTTTATATTCGTGTGTCAACCGATTCGTACTGCACGTAATTTTTCAACTGGTCAACTCTGTGCGTGTTTCAAGTGCCGATAAGATGGACCGTGACGGTAGAAAGATCAAATTGGATCCCGAGGTGGAACGTAAAGTGGTAGCCGCCGGTGTGAATAAAATAAACGATTGTATGCCAGAAGGTTTTGAGCACTTAGACCCGGGCATGACTACACTTCCCGAGTTATTAAACGCATTGATAAAAACAACAGCTGTGGGTTTACTGTATTATGCCCAATTGAAAACGCTACAGGACGAGGTGAGTAGTTGAAAAGAAATTATCCAATAAGTTTATTGTTCGGTATGCAACTGTTCGCCTCTTATTCTGTGATTTCTATATTAATTATGTTGATTATATTCCTTATAGTTTCAAGGAAAGTCGGGAAAGGACAAGGGTCTGTAAGACGATTAAATTAATGTAGACATTACATTAGACCCAATAACTAGTCAACTACATAGATTTTCTCACAACAACATACAGGTAAAAATTTATTAGTTAATTGTCCAAAAGTTCTTATGTAAATATGCATACGTTTTTTTCAGCCATTTTCAGTCACCAATATAATATCGTGTCGACGCCCTTTGCTTTTTACCCAATATCAATCAATATAATGGGATGTTGCCATCGGATCAAACACCTAACAGCGGTTCTCACATAGTCTTATTTAGCGTTTCATATTTTATATTTAACTTATCGATTGTTGCAATTTATAACGATTTAAATTATACTAGAATAGTGAAAATAAAAATTACTTTTTCCATATTCAAAACAGAAAATTAGACGCTTTATAATTTGTAAACAAAAAGTCATTGTCTTTAAAATATTCTGGTAATTTTTATGTTAAACTCAAAAGACCTATTGTTAGTTTTTTCAGTTGAATCTTCATCAAATATTTAAATCAAATGAAAGTATTTTTATTTTTAATAATTTATGTTCAGTATGCTGTTATAAAAACATGATCTTTTGCGATATGATATATTTATTGTATTTTAAATGGCTATATTGTTTTAGTTATATAGTTATAATTATCTATTTTGTAGTATTAAATGTCTCAACCATGGATTATATATTATAATATAATGGTTCAACTATCTTATATCCAATGTGTTGTTTTTTCCATTCATTTCATGCTTAATCCTACCAGTTACCTCATGCATATTTTTATTGAACCACAACTAAAAATTGTGTTTTATCGATTCTTTTCGATTTATTTTTTTGTATGTCCATTGTCTATATTTCCTGCGAGTATTTGCTACCTTATGATTAACGCTTGCATACATGCCTGTAAGCATGTTTGTAGAGCATTATGCCTACCTAGTCGGTTGTTTTACGGGACACCGGACCTGAGTGACAATTGATTATACCGACTACTAATGCACTGATACGCTGCCTCGTCCGTATGTGTTTTCGTGTTTTCAGTATCCAGTAGTTTTACATCCAAAAAAAAAAAAGTCAATATACCTCTATATAATACGAGGTGTGTTCAATAAATACCCGGATGTCATGTATTAAAAATTATACATCAAACTTTTAAAAAATTTAAATAATTCTACATCTGCACATGTATGCGTGTAATTTAAAATACGTTCGACGAACCGCGAAAATTAACGTTTATTATGATAAACGAATATTGTTCGTCCCGAGAATTTCAGATTCATAGAGAAAGGAGGGTCTAGCGGTTTTATCCTTACAATGATGGAAATTTTTATATTTTTCTGTAAACACTTTTTCTATTAAAAGACTTCATCTGATCAATACACTTCTATACTGTTTCAGGAATCAAATTTTGCCTAGTTGGTACTTTAGAGAGGTAATTGTTCGATATGCCTATTAGTTTTTTAACGAGACAGAAAAAAATATAATAATATGACGAAAAAACAGCAAACCCGAGTTTTATTATATCGTTTTTATTCATGTTGATTTCTGGTTACCATTGAAACAATGATGAAACACAACTAATTCTAGAATGTTCATTTATGTTTTTCGTTTGTAATTTATCATTGAGAAGAGATTTAAATTAAATACTTATCTATACACTTACCTAACTTGCCACCTAATACAGTGACCCACCCATAGCACAAGGTATGTACTGTATTAAAATATTTTTTATCCAATATATACTATTGTTTTTTTAACGCTCGCGACTTGACGGATTGGCAATTAGGGAAACGTTTGCCAACAGGCACGAAGGATTACAGTTCTTCATCTTCATGAAGAATCAAGATAATTGATCCAAAATCATCTAGACGCAGATAAACATAAAAAATATTTCAATTGCCTTTGATAAAACAATAGATGATAATATTGGCGTTTTGATAACTTGATAATTTTATGTAAATTTTTTTTTTTTTTTATCTTTTTTCAATGAAAAACCGTCCGAAAGTCATCACTGACATATAACTTAATTAATCGCAACCCATAACGGTTGCGCGTAATTAAAGGTAAAAATGTTTCATTTAAATGTTCAGATCGTAGTGTATGATCGTTGACAATACTCTATAGAGTATAGTCTATAGAGATGCTATAGACCAATGAAATAACAGTTAAGTCAAGAATTACACATTCAAACTGTTAAATCCTAAAACTAAAAATTTGAGTAATAAAAAAAAAAAATTTACCAATAAAAACTTTTCACTACATGTTTAATGGCTATCATCAAATTACATAAATAATTAATAAATAAAAATAAAAAATTTAAACGAAAATAAAATATAAATAACAAAATACAAAAACATAATTGCTATATGAATATTTACGATTTATTTGATTACGCCTTTCAGATAGTCAGTTACTTTTACAGGTGACGATGGTAAAACTGCCTATCCTTATCATTTACGGCGTGACCTAGACAACACTTACTATTAATTATTTATATATAAATGTTATTTAATTGCTATGTAAATATTTATTTTAATAATTATAAACCCCAGTAAATTTTAAAATTATTATAATTTTATTACTATAATACATTTAAGTTCTATAAATGAAAACAAAATTGTTTCATCTGCAGATGTAAAAAAACACCTAACTATTTTAATGGTTAACTAACCTTAGAAAATTTGGACTATATTTATTTTATTGCACTTATGGTTAAATATTTTAAATATTTTTTTAGAAAAATTCAATTTAGAAATAGTTGATTTAGAAATGATTTAGAACTTTTGCACTATAATTACTTCCTTGAACATTAAAATTGAAACAATTAAAACATTGAATGGCTTTATAATATACTATGGCTTAATTTAAATTTCCATCTATTTTGTGTGTATGTAGTTGATGATTATTATTTCTCAATAAAATTCTATATTTTTATATACTGAAAAATGTACGTATCCCGATGTGCCGATAACACCTACACGATATTAATAATTAAGGCTAGATAAATGATATAGGAAAAACCTACAGAAAAGGCGTTGAAAAGTTACCAATAATGCTATAAGAAAATACTTTTTAATCATGATATAGCTATAAAAAAATGACCTAAAATTGTAAAAATATTGTTGAACGTGATTTTTAATTCCGAAAAATATTCGAAAAAAATTATTCTTAAAACACCTAAATACAGTTTATTATCTATGTGAAACAATAAATGAAAAACTGTTTTAATGAATTGATAATTTTTCATTATTACGGGAAATGTCATTTTATATTTCGTAATCCATATAAAATTAATAACTATACCGTAGCACGGAAATTTAAAAGTACTGTAGGGAACGTGTTCAAACGATATTCAAAATTAAAATTAGAACATACTTTGCAATATTATAATCACCACTAAATTACTTAGGTATAATATACTGAAAAAATAATAATACAAACTATTCAAATTACCAAAAAAAATAATGATAAATAATTTTCCACTATACAATTATGTATGTATCTTGCCAGGTAACCTTGCAAAAAGGCTTTGTACAATAAATATATTTCACTTGCATTAAGATATATATTATGTTTTTGATTTACATTAGAAAAATTCATTATTACCTATTAATTTGACCACGATTTCTATAAATATATATTTTTTTTTTAAAAAATAACAATATTGTTACATGTACTTGGTAGTACGAACTAAAAAACCCGCTATAACTACAATAGGCAACCAATTAGTATTTATATTTTTTTAATTTACATTTAGACAAATTGAAATTAAAAAAATAATATTTTCAAATATTAAAATATATTATATTTAGGCTAGATATTGTAACAATGCTTCTTTTGCGTTAGCTATAGACAGCAAATATCCTTAAAATATACAAATATATTTACACATAGGGATTAGCAGGTATTATGAGATAATACCAGGGATTCCCAACCACTGTGCCGCGAAATTCTTCAGGTTTACTGTGTAATTTTTTTCTTATACAAATACAAGTACTGACATGGTTTCGATAAAACACTACTACATTACAAGCTGTTTGGTATAAAAATAAATGTGTAAATTTACACGTTTTACGCTTAAGTTAAATTTTTTATAAATATTTTTCATAATACCAAGCAGTGACGCGCGACATTTCGAGTAAATACGTGGGCGGGCATTACCCTCAGTATGCCAAAAAGTGTGGTTGGCCGTAGTATGGTTAGCGCTAGCAATAGCGAGTTCAGGATTCCGTTTTGGACGTAGATATGAATGTCCACACCAGGATATTGCAACAACTGAAACTGTGAAATTGAGACCATGTTCAGACAAGCGTAGAACCTTTGCGTGATGCTTATGAATGGGTACACGTGTCTGAAATAGAGTACAACGACTAGTGATGGTATTACTATAATACAATATTCTCTGGGAATTATGCTGTTAATGAGAATGCTGTACCTGAATATTTTAAAACTATGATAAAATAAAAAAGAAACATTTGTTTTTAATATAATTATATTGATGGAAATGCAAATACTGTACAAGTATTTGTATAATTTAAATAGCTAATAATAATTACTATTTAATCTATCTCTCAATTTCTCTGGTAAGCAATTAAATAAATAAAATTATTTAATTAAGTTTGAAACACCAAAATGGATTTTAACTAACACCATCAAAAAGTTTTATTTAGATTAAATATAAGTAGGTGGCAGTTTAAGAAGTTTTTAAAAATAGGTGTTGCAGTTTATTGTTTAATGGTACCTACATAAAATCTATGCGATCTCATTTAAAAAAAAGATTAATAAAATTAATTCATTCTATGTATAGATTATGGCAATTTATTTTTGTATTCCTCACGTCTTTTACCTCTTGATTATCTTATAAATCGAAATTAGATGTATTTACACATTACATCTTATATACGACTTTGGTTTGTTCTTTTTCTACATATGTTTTTATTTAATTATATTTCATATACATATATATTTTTTATTTTTGACATGTTCAATACTGATATTTATAAAATATAAATAACAAGTTTACAATTTTTTTGAGTGTAATAACAAACAATTATGGTGGATAATAAAAATATAATTAATTACCTACTTTATGGTTAAATTGTATGTAAATGGTGTAATCAGATAAAAAAAAAAACAACTCATATTTGTAAATATCGCTCCACTCAGAGTCTAAAACATATTTAGTTATTTATTCTACACATAATATATTATAACCAACATTTATTTAAACAATAAATTTATATAAATAAATTATTAAAAAAGATGTTTATCTACATTATTATATTTTACGCTCTTAATATACATTAGTATTTTTAATTATACAAATTATATATAAAAGTATATTTGTTCAAATTTTTAGCGCGATAGTAATTCTACTGCTATAGTTTAAAAGAAGCGTTTAGGCGATTGTCGTGATGTTGATATTGATTTAAACTCATCTTTTACTATAATTTAAACAAGCACAGATATAGAGAATTTACAGTTAAGATTGTCTTAATATAACTAAAAATTTTCTATTTTTAATAAAATAATTCAATTTAAAAAAAAAAATTAATTAAAATAGGTGTTACATAATTATTTGTTATAGATCTAGTCTTAGAATAAAGTCTATGTTTATTATGTTTATACACATTATTTATTATTACCATACTATATTTGTTTAATTTAAATTTTAGTGTGATAGTAATTCTATGGCTATAATTTTCAGAAGAAGCATATAAGGAGCATAGACTTGTTCACGTCTCATTTTTCAACAGACGCAGTAAAAGTTCCAGTACGTATACAAATGGAACTGATCGAGATTCAAAATGATTCAAATTTTAAAAAAAAAACAAATACAATATAGTTGGTGTGCATAAATTTTACAATTTTTAGCTAGTACGATATGTAGAAACTCGTAGATTTGCGTATAAAATTATGTCTATGTTTAGTAGTAATAATCTATGTGACAAACTATTATCATTAATGAACAGTAATAAACAGCAATAGATAGTCAAGTTATTATTTGAAATTATACAAAAAAAAAAAAATAGAAACTTTTAATATAATAATATCAATATTCTCTAAGGTTTTAGAATTATTGGTATTCAAATTTTTCAAATTATGCATTATTTTTTTCCGTAGCGCAGATAATTTTGGACGCTTCTTTTTACTGAAATGAAAATCTGTAAAATCACTTATTTTATTTAATTTATAGTTATTTGCAAATATGTAAAACAAAGCCAAATAACAGAGGGATGTTTGACAGTAACAATTAAATATAAGTCAATGAATTATCTAACATTAAAAAATAAAATATAATATTAGAAATACAAATATGCAAAACAAGAAATTATTTATTTATTAATAGATTGTTTATCGTCCGGCAGCGAGTGGATGAGGCGACTACGTTCTATAGGACATATACGCGCATGCAGCCATTGCAGGCATGCTTGAAAATATTTTTGTACTTATAAGACAATGAAAAAGCTCAGAAAATATCTATATATTTCTATAGTAGTCCAGTGTTTTAATACACTGATCGAAAATTACCTGTAGTCTCAACTATTAAAGTACCACTAAGTAAAACCGCCAAAATCTATTAGCGCAACTGGTGAGTCCTTTGTAAACCCCCCCCCCCCCAAAAAAAAAAACAAAAAAAAAGGTTTTAATTACATTTGACTATAATAAATATTACCACTAATTAAATAATTGTGTACTATTTAAATAAGTATATATTATGTTTCCATCTATACATATACTATGTGTAATATATATGTACAGATGGCATAGAGTTTTCTAATTACGCACAAATATCGTTATTTAAGTCAAAGGACAGGAATGTTTTCCCGAAAAAAAAAAACAAAATTTCTTTTAATTAAAAACTAATTATACAAAAAATATTCTTTGCTATTATATATATCTTGATTTAAATTGCCCTTAGGCACAAATAATATATAATACGAACATGTGATAAATAAGATTTATAATATAAACTATGTGAGGGAAGAAGCCATCCATTAAAAGCACTACCTAATTGTTTTTTTTATTAAATTGTTTAGTTATAGTTTAAACAATTTTTATTCAAATTAAAAAAAAATTATGTAGAAAATATTACATAAAAAATTTAAACAGACAAGTTATTGTAAGCCAATTTTTCTATGAACTCCAAACAGGTTATAATTTTATCTACATTATGTCGCATACAAAATTAATTATTAAAAATCTATTGTACGACACACGTGTAGAATGACGAAAACCTTTTGTCTGTTCAAACACTTTACGGACGCAATTGGGGTTTGTCACCAAAAATACGCGTATGATACAAACAAATAACTATTATCGTTATGTTCGACATAGTAATATATAATATTAATATCATCAAATTTCATTACCAAAAATAACGTTGAAGGTAATTAACAAAGTTATACATTAGTCGATTTTGAAATATTTTCAAGTTTCTTGAAAATTGTTTTTATCATTTAATTGTTTTAATAATCAAAATACGAGATAAACCCCCCCCAACACAGTAGTTACACGTATGTAACATTTCGAATAATTTATCAGAACAAGAATATTTTGATTATTGAACGATTCGTGAGGGACAATGTTTTGGTATATTTCGTCTTGGTGCCGTGTTGTCCGTATCATTTATAATTATTTTCCCAATGAAAAGCCATTGGAATCGGCAGATTTAATATTATTTAATTACAATCGATATCAGTTTCGCGCTCTTACGGATTTCATCGATAACTCAATGGAATATTTCGTGAGTAAAGGCCGTAGCGAAGTAATTTTTTAAGATTTTTTAAAAATAAAAGTTACCGTTAATGTCATATAACAAAGTGGGCGTCCAACTTCATAGACCTTTGTATATATCAAATGAATGATGTATTATTTCTTATATTTGGTATTTATTTTATTTATTTGAGTAATACAATGATGGCTCATATTGCAATTTACCTTTGATGCGGTGAAAAGTTTACAAGTCGATGGTCGGGATGCATATCGAAACGACCGTTAAAAGTATTGTGAACATTTCGTATTCGATAATCCAACGAAATCGTATACGGCGGATTTGTCCGTGCGATCGACGAAAAATACGAAAAACTTATACACAAAATATTTATGTCTTTAATATCATTTAATTTTAATCCTGACGCTGAAGGTATAGAGGGTTATTCACAAGACAATTATGTGGCTGTTAGTTATGAAAATAGATCAATTGGTTTTCTTGTCGATACTGTTAAGGCATGCTTAGTGATATCGAGTGTTTACGCTGCAATGAATTACCAAATTTAGAATAAATACGAGAACAAAAAGGGAAATGTATTACATCAATCGTTTTCGAAACTATTATTGGATAAGGAAATACAAATCATCACTAGACACAATTTAATAATAAAAACTAAAAACAATATTAATAAAAAAAAATTGGCTAAACATTATCCAGAAAATAAAACGTTATGATCTATTTGTTATAAACAGTATACGTCTTTGGTCAATTCTTGGATTGCTATTGGAAGAAAAAATCGAGTGATATTGCCTTGAAGTGTTGTAAGCAAAATAAGAGATGACTTTCCAGAACCAAATGGAGTATATGTAGGATTCAAAAATTCAATAAATTTACCCGCTTAACCAAGCTGTATTACTAAAAATATTGTTAGGGTTTGCATTAGAGTAATAAATAAGATAATAATTTTATTATTAAAATAACAAGTGTAATATTTACTTTTTTTTTTGTACAATATTGTAATTTATGAACTATATAATAATTGTGTATACTTTGTTAATATTACACAATTTAAATACACAAAATCGTTATTTAATATGCATTACAAAAATCTTTGATCCGATAAAATTATTTGGCTTTATGAATTATATCTTGTAAATATAAAAACTATTCCAAACAGCAACATCCAATTTATGAAAAATAACTTTGTTTTACTATTTCGATGATTCACGGAGACATAACTAATCGTTTGATCGGAACTCCGCTCATTAAATCAGTGTATTTGGCGATTTAAATCGGTTTGGGCTTTTCTTGTCGTTATTTTATTTTTGAAAAAATCATTTTTGGCTGGTAATTCGTTGTAATACAAATGATATCCCTTATTTTTTCCATTTTGAAATATTAACAGAACTTTTATAAAGCTATTGGTTTTCGAAGTTTGCGAGACAACTATGTTCTAACATTGTTTTGATTATTTAAATAAGAAAAGTGATTGTATATTGTCACTCGTTTTGCATGTGTATACAGTTTACCATTATGCAAAATTTATATTTATCATACAAATTTTTACCCTTTGATCAAATCCAAATTATTTGTATGATTACTTAAAATACAATAAGGATTGATATTTGCTTATCAATTAAAACGCCAACAGTTGCAATTTTTTTATTAAAAGAATGAATACTAAAAACCTATTTATTATTTTTAATCTTGTACAATAAAAACGATTTAAAAAAAATATTTAATAACTTTGAAATGCATGCAAGTGAGAGAAAGAGTTGGAGAAAACTACAAACGCGGACACTGCTAGGTATCGTTAATGGATTAAAGAGACAAGCGCACGACATTAATCCGTATGTTAACAACATTTTCGATGGTTGAAACGCGTCCGCGGGTACCAGGGTCCCATGTAACAATTGTTATTTCTTTACGATTATCTACGTTTATCGTTAGTGCGTACATACACTGCAGCGGTGACTGTTTCCAATAATAGTAATAATAAAAAATTATACAAAATAAATTGTATTTTCGTTGTGTTATAATTGTGCTTTTCTATAAAAAGAAACAATGTTTTACAAAATTGACGGTTTCTGAGAGAAATCTAAAAGTTTATATATTAATGATTTGTTCATGTTTTTCTTTTTTACTACTATATTGTCGTTTGGGAGATTAATATTATATGACATACTTGGTAGTAGTTGTTTATTTACTATTTTTTTTTTTTTTTTAATAATCAACAAAATTTAAACCTTTCAACAATCCGTATAAACATTTTACATTTTTTAAACAACCTGTAGAATATTTTTCAATTGCTCAACATTACTGATAATTGTAGGTATAGTTTTCCATAAATAAAACAATGTACAACAAAATAAACGTTTATATTTAAAGGATTTTTTCATGGTTTTTTTTTTTTTTTTTTTATTAGAATATTATCGTTAGTGTTACGGACTCTGTCCTTTAACGTGTCCATGGCCAAGTACGGATTACGCAATGTTATGCAATAGTAATACTGCCTAATATTAATATTATTTATTACTCATCATAACATTTGTCAATATTTAATGTTTTATAAATATTTAGAATTGAACATTTAAGTTAAAAATGCATTGAATTGTATTGTATTATAAAACAAATTTGACATTTAAATACATAGACATTCAGTAGTATTGAATCAATGTATAAAATTAATTTTTTTTTTTTATATAATGTGAAAAATATGAATATAAATATTATGTCTAATTCACACAGCACAATGTTCTAAACATATTTACTTAATATTGAATTTAAAATGTTTGTTGATTAATTATAGGTTATTATATATTCACCCAACACTGTAGGTGCTTATTAGTTTAACTACAATTAAATGTTAAATAGTAATTTATTAGAATTAATATATTTAATTGTTCAGCGATATTGTGTAATAATTAATGTGTTCCATATGACAATATTTTGAATTTGTTGCAAAACAATTTTGCTTCTTCTTCATATGCGACCTGAGCAATGACTTAATTACAATAATATTTTTAGGATGTTATGTTTTGTAATGATTGATTCTCGAATCGAATAAATACTATTTGTACAAATTAATTATGTTTATGTAAATAAAAAAAAACTTAGCGACAATGTAACTCTTATATAAAATAAACAAAATTCTCATCTATTTTTATTTCTATTATTTAATTTATGAAAATTTCGCGTGAGAAACAACAATGAAAACATATTTAATTTTAAATATTTTATATTAGATTAAAGAATTTATATTCATATGAATTTTTTAGGTATATTGTTGATTAAAATTGGTTATCGTAAATAGTTATTCGACAATCAGAGATAAGGGCAGTATCTTGTATTCCAATACAAGATAGTCGATACTTTCCTATCTTGTTTTGCGATACATTTTTAGACTATGTATTTCATGAATTGTGATCCGTCAAAGATACTCAGTATATTAAAAGGATACATTTAAACATTTTTTTTTTTTTTTTTTTTCTATACTAAAACTATGTATTAGTACAAACCTAACTAGATATAATCCAGTTTTTCTCCTCACCACTGGTAGAACGCATGTTTTTAGTAAACTGTCAAGTATTTTGTTTGAAAGACTTTTTTTTTTTTAATCAAATATCTTATATAAATAACAATAAAATGTACAAATAATTAATTGAAATTATTCACTGTAAAATAATAATAGTAATAATGTATAATATTATTATGAAATATAAATCGTTATATAATAATTAAATGATATTATTTGTATTGTATTATATACTAGTTTAAATTGCTAACATTATTGAACAATTGTATAATATGACAAATTTGACATTTAAAAAAATCAGTAGTATTGGATTAATGTATACATATTTTTTAAATGTGTAAAATAAATTGTTTGATTATTATGTCAATAAATACCCACACAATATGATAATATACTAAACATATTTACTCAATATTGAATTTAAAATGTTTGTTGACTAATTATAGGTTATTTTATATTCACCCAACACTGTAGGTGCTTATAAGTTGAACTACAGTTAAATGTTAAATAACAATTTATTAGAATTAATTATTTTTTGCCATTTTATTTTTCCCAAATACAAAACTCACCTCCTCAATGTACCAACTGGACAAAATAATTGCCTTTTAAGATTTTGAATGTAGCTAGATTTTTGGATAAAAAGTGGTTTACAGTCACAAAAAAAAAACACAAATAAATTAAAAACCAATACATTTGTCGCTACTCTTAAAATCTATGATATGACCAAGCAAAATAAATAATATATTTATATAAATATATTTTTTTTTTTTTAATATTTTTGGGAGGAAATATAAGCTAAGGTTTATCCAATTTTATTTCGTTGATCGGTGGGCAATACGTTCGATATAAATATTGACTAAACAACACAGCGCTGGTTTTACGGTTGGTGGACGTTGTCAATACGGGGAGATATGCGAACCTTCGTAGACGTCGACACGAGGGAGAAAGAGAGTGAGTGAGAGAGTGATAGAGAGAAACAGATCGTCTCCGTCGTTATTATAGTGGTATATAATACTACTATAATAACAGCTGCGTAGCCAAAGCATTCGGTTTTTTTCATGGGCCCCTGGTACCAAAGGACAGACGTTTTCGACATTTACTCGATATATAAATTAAAAACCTAACCAAAATGATATCGTCCATCGAGAAACGGTGGGCGGACGCATACGGGACCAATAAGCTACCGCCGCCGCCGCACACCGTTACCCGACCACCACCTCGCCGACATCCCTGCCGGAGATCACCGCCCCCACAGACAGTTGGCCACCCGCCACTGACAACGCACGCCCGACAATTACCGCCGCCACCATAAACCGTCGGCCGTCCTCCGACACCACCCGCCCAGCAATGCCGCTGTTTAATAGGTCATTGTGTGGTGCAGGTGAGCATGGTATATTATACAAATATTATTTATTACCCATCATAATATTTGTCAATTTTGTTGTATTTTATGACAAATTTGACATTTAAAAAAATAGACATTCAGTAGTATTGAATTAACGTATACAATTTTTTTTAATTTTGTAAAATAAATTGTTGGATTATTATGTCAATTAATACCCACACAGTATGATAATATTCATAAAAAGATTTACTCAATATTAAATTTATAATGTTATATAATTATTATTAAGTTGGACATTGTTGACTAATTATAGATTATTACATATTCACCCAACACTATGTGCTTATTAGTCGAACTACAATAAAATTTTAAATTGTAATTTATTAGAATTATTATATTTATTTATATAGCGATACCTTGTAGAAATTGATGTGTTCCTTATAAAAATGTTGTGAATTTGTAAAAATATAATATTGTCTTAACTTATATATTATTATTATAATTGCCCGTGATTAATGTTTTATCAATTCTAGTTGAAATATGAATTAATTTGATTAGTTAAATAGGTAAATTAATTAAACAATAACTCACCTATGTTTTTTAGGGATGGGATTGTGACACGTTCTTTATTGTATTGTGTAATCTTCACATAATATAATAGGCCACGATATAGAGACTAAAAAAATTGCGGATACAAAATTTTTTTTTTTCTCGCGTATTATCCTACGCGCTATTAGTTCCCGAATTAATTTCAGTTTGGCTTATCGTCTAACGAGATCTCGTTCTCTACCATTCTATCTGTACGATTTGATTGTAATTATCATGTGTATAATAGTGTTTCGTATTAGATAAAGTTCACGGTTTTTTTTTCTTTCTATTCGGCCCGTATACAATATATAAATATATAATGTAATCTCAGAATTCCCAAATTATGCCAGTCTAGCAAGTCACTCAAACGTCCGTTACAGCCGCGCTGGATATATCATTGTCCGACGACGTCGATATTCTGCCGCCTTAAGACCACACCCATATTTTTACTGACATTGTAATACCAGAAGTGCTTGTGAGGGATCACCGGCGTTGGCCCCTCCTGCAACACCACCACACGATGACCAGTAGCGCCGCTGCCGCCGCCACATACCGTCAGCCAACACGGCAATACTACCGAACGCCGAAGACCTATCGCTTTCAACCCTGGTATCCAAATTGTATCGGTTTACAGAGCTCCGCTCGGATTGTTTTTCTTTTTATTGCAACGATTCATCGTTTCTACCAGTGGCGCACCCAAGGCGGTGAGGGAGGTAGGATTGTAGCTGAAGCTCCCCCCCCAAAGTATAATTTTAACATTGAATTATATATTATTATAGCATATTGTCACAAATATAGTATTACAATGATGAATGATGATGTTTTTTTTTCTCCAAATTGTATTATGTTAGGTACACATTAATAGTAATAGTACACATAATCCAACAGATGAACAAATTTCAAATTTTAAAAATCTTTTCGAATTTTATGAAAAACATATGTAACAAAATAGCTTTTCTGTGGCAATGGCCAATTTCAAATTATGGTATAAACAATTCAATAACTGTCACTATCCTTTACCACTAAACGCAATTTATGATTTAAATTTGTGTGATTTAAAAATATTTGAATCAGTATATATGCTTTTGAAAATTTTTGCAACGTTACCAGTAAGTACAAGTACAGCTAAAAGATCGTTTACCACACTATGGCGAATCAAAACCTATCTCCGAAACACAATGGGGACAAAGACGTTTAAATTGACTGGCAAATTTTCACTTATATCGAGAAATACAAATTAAAGAATCCGAAGTATTAACAGTTCTTTCCGAAAAGAGATTCAGAAAACTTAAATTTTAAATAGATTTGTCATAATATTTAGTTATTAATATGATAATAAAAAAATTATTAAATACAATATAACATATTATGTACTATGTGGTTATAATAAAAAAAAGTGATTATTTAAAAATGTATGGTAAGTGTTTACTTATGTGTAAGAAAAATAGGAAAATGTTTAAGCCCCCCCCCCTCAAACACAAATTCTAGGTTCGCGCCTGTGTACAATAATTTTGAATTATTTGATCAATTTTTAAACCTTAAATTACCTGATCGACTGAAGAATCAGTTTATACAATGTACAAGTATATATTTTATATTTCAATCGAATTGCCGGTAGCATTGATAAATCGTTGAGATCAAAAATACAATTCGGTGCGGGGCTCTGTAAATAAGACACGTATCAGGATCAATTATCAGGAAGGAGGGGGGTAAAATATTTTTAATACATAATTATATTATTATTATAATGATAATATTATACAGTACAAAATATAATATAATAATGTATACAAACTATAAATAATGAATACAATTGTTAAATACAATTTTAAATCATAAAATATAATCAACCTTGCATGCCATTCTGTAAAATGTGTTGATTATTTCTGCAATATTTATTAGGATATTTTGGTGGACTAACAATAAAGTTAAACCTGTTAGACGATTTTCACTGCAGCTATTCCTCAAATAGGTTTTGTTTAAATTGCACTTACGTAATAAATAATAATCAATTAGACGAGCCACAAACACATTTTTCAACCCTTCTCGTACCGTGTTCAACTGGCACGTCGCACAGTTACATAAAATAAAATAAAATAAATTTACCAATTATAATCATATGCGTGTGTGTAATATAATTTATTTATAAAAGTATGTAAGATTATATATGATAATTAGCTGATTGTTATTATTTATAAATAAATTTATTCATACGACTATTGTAAAATAAATAAATACAATTTATTCAGATACTGAAAATTTTTAAATTGTAAAATGTAAACGCGTTCAAAGTCGAGAAATTTACAGAAACCCTCGAAAATTCCACACAAGGGTTTTCTATGACTATTATATATACGTTGTTATCAATGGTAAAAATTAGTATTACGATAAAAATCGTATATTAATAAATAATTATTGTTAAGGTGTATTATTGTGTAGTGGCTATCAAAAAAAAAAAAAGAGAGCTTTCTTAACGTACTGTGAAAGTTTAGTAGCGCCACTGTAATTATGGATAAAGTATTGTTGTCCCACGCAAAACAGTTTTTACAGTTTTTATCATCTCGTTCTCTTCAACGATAAAAGACAATAGTTGAAATCAGCGATTTGTTTTCTTCTACATACGCACCGAACTTCTGTTTATTGGAAGGTTTATTAAAAACCTATTCATGTAATACGTGGCACTGAAGTACCTTTTGGAATACCTGGCATAGTTTTTTAATAACATGATTTCTATGCAGAAATATCAGTCTGTTCTATTAAACAATTATACAAAATATGCAGCTGAAATTTTAGATATAGGACAGGATGCACATGCAAAACAGCTAATATTGCTATCAAACATTGAACATTGACATTAATAATTAAACGTGTGCTTTTTTTTAATGTATTTTTTTTCCACTAAATAGTCGTTACTATACCCGTGGGTATATTATATAGAACACGACAAACATAATATTTTATAATAAATATAATATTATTATACGTTTTATTTCAATTAAAAATAAAGCTTTAAACAGAAACATTCCGGAGACCTGATTAGGTTAGGTTACGTTTATTTTCAGTTTTTTGTTATAACATATATATATATTTTTTTTTTTTCAATTTAGATAAGTAATGGATAACGCATCCAAAATAAATTTGTTTCTATTCGATTAGTATAGATAATCGTAAAGTAAATTATTTGAATTTTATTTTTGTATATATAAATGGTCCAGGGCCTTCCCTGAATTTTTTTAGCAAAATCCTAAAAAAATATTGGACCGTCCGGAATTTTTTCAGCTGCGGCCTCATTGTAAGCACTGGATAAAAAATGCCAAGGCAAGCTTCGACCTGCCCCCCCAAATAAAAGTAAAAAAAAAAATACAATTATATTTACCGCCGAAATAAAATGTATTATATAATAATATAATAATTATATTTACAAGATTCCAGAACAATACAAAAAATATTTGAAAATTTGGTTCAATAGTCATAAATTACTTGCTGCGTATGTACAGAGAACATTTTTTAGAAAAATTTCATCCCCACCCGCTAGAAAAAATTTTAAAATACGCCTCTGATATAGGGCATCCTCGCTATATGTATATAACAACTATACGATACGATATTAATCGTACTGCTCATAATTTCAAGGAGTACATTCTTAAGTTATCTTGATTACTGGTCTGTTGTTCGGGGTGGCCCCCGTCGGTCCCGGACGGGCTAAGTGCGCAAATACCTAAAACCCGCCACACCAAACCACCCAACGAATGCTATCCCGAAAGGTTTCTCTCTCATTTAACATTCGTGGCCGGCGTCGCGTGTTTTCTCTTAGGAAAAACCTATTGGTGCAAGACAATGGACAATGTCTCTGTACCTAGTTGCCCAGCTGCCATAAGCTGTCAGCGTTAACTGGAAACGGCATGTGCTCAGTCAATGTTTAAATGTCGGGGTCAAGCATACCCTACACTTGTCCCGGTTTGCAGCACTGTTACCGCCGTTCTCTCTTCTCGAGTATATCCTTAGCGTATAACTCGAAAGCCGCAAGAGACCGTTGACCAAGTTGGCCACGGACCACGGCCCTCGGACCCCCGCGATATACAAGGCCTCAGTTAATTCCGTACGCTGATCAGCGTGCAGAGGACAATGTAAAAGCGTATGCCACGAATCCTCCGGGAAGGACTCGCCGCATATACACGACGCATATATCCCGAATCAGTACAAGTAAGCCTCGAAGGCACCATGACCAGTGAGGAACTGCGCAGCAAAGTGGGTTGGTGAAAACCAACTCTGTGCGAGCGCCCACTGGACATCAGATATAAATTGATACGTAACCCGACCGGTGACGGCCGAGTTCCATCTCTCTTGCCGCTCGGCGACTAAGCTCGATTCGATGTCGTCGATGATTACTGGTCTGGAATATTATCGCCGAACATACGTGATTACGACATAGACGCCGTACTGAACAGTATTACGGGCAGCATACTATCACAAATAAACGGCAGGGATCAATTGTCGTTAAATTCGACTAACCTAATCGTAATTTAGTATAATATTACACAATGTTATAATAATTATGTAAAATATTACACGGATTGCATGATCCCTCGTCGTTACCTACTACGGAACGATTCGACGGTAAGATGTGATTGTAAGAACGACGAGGGACCGAGTAATCCATTCAAAAATCCGTGTCTATTTCATATCTGCGTTAAAATGTGAAAATCTGCGTTAGTACTAGAAAATGTCAAGGGAACGAAAGATGCGAATCCTGTTCATCATAACAACATGTGGACCAATTGATAAGATCTAAACCAATGTTAAATTGGCATTTTAAAATTAATACAATTTTTTATTATAAAGAAACGAGTATTATATTTGTTTGTAAACCAATATAAATCAATTAGTGATGGGAAAAATCCGGATCTGCCGAAGTTCGAGAAACCGGATTTTTGAATTCTGAAATTCGAAATCCGAAAAGAATATAATAGATCCGAATAGTTGTCGACTTATTGTAACTTCGGATTTTTATCTAAATACAAATTTCGGTTTTTAAAATTCCGATTTTATATTCTTTAATTAATTTCTCATAAAACCTAATAGCATTAATGTGTAAAACATTAAATACGTTTTACAATTTAAAAATTATCACAAATAGAATTTTTTTTTTTTTTAATTATTTATTAAATACATACAATGTGTACGTTTTTTTTGTATGTTAAGCACGTTTGATATTTTAAATTTTTGACATGATGAGAAGTTAGGTTAACTGATATGTTATTAATAAACTAAAAAAATATTATATGTTTTTTCATTTAGATATGTCATGTATGCATTCCTTTCATATCTTCTTTAAGAACTAAACAAATTAGTAAATAACAATTAATTATTTTTAATGATTTAAAATGGTAAAAAACAAATCAATAACAACTCCCAACAAATAGTTCAAAAGTAGTCGATTTATTGATCTCAAAATTCAAAATTAGTCAAAAACTGAAATACATATTAAATGTTCGAAAAAGTGCAATAGTTATTTCCATTAAAAAAAAAAAAATAATGTATTTAATACAATATAGGATATTATCGAGTTTTAAACGAATCCTACAAATATAAGTACAAATACAAGGAATGGGCGGCGCAGAGTGCCCACGCCTTAATCTAAGGAAAATGTATGTATAGCATTTCACTAAGTAGTACTTAGTTTATTTTTACTTTTATATAATTACTAGCCTTAAAGTAGTGTGTAGCATTGTATGTAACGTAACATTATGTAGTATCCCTTCTCCCAAAGTAGTACTTTCCGGCGTTTCCGGGAGGCGGGTGTATTGCTGATTAAAAAAAAAAAAAAAGTAATACCCCTTAAGCATTTATTCTTAGGGTATTTTTAAGCATAACTACCATTGTGAGCCTGCTCCGTGAAGGGGAAAACAGAATTTTACTTCTATAATTTGTAATTTTCTTTTTTCGCTGAATAATCGATAAGGATGTAGGGGGGAAAAACGACCCTCCGGGGTGAAGTGCACCCCCTAAAACACCGTGGTACCTCGAAAAAAAAAAAAAAGGTTAGGTTAACTTGATTTACATCAAAAGAATTTTTTTTTTATTTTTTTTAGATACAGCATACGCGTCTAAAAAAAAAAAATTCAAGAGTAGTAATAAATAAAAGAAAGTTGAGGTCAAGTAAAATAATTAATTTGTTATTAAACTGAATCTTTTGTATAGATAAAAACTATTTTTTTTTCGCATATTTTAAGTGTTTATTTTTAGCATTTTAATATATATAAATGCATATGATTGAACTTTTGATGGCATATTTCAATGCATTTTTACCAATTATTAGTGCATAAGTGCATGCTTATTTAGGCATATTTTAGGACATGAATTAACGAGTCCTGCACATAGGCGTAGCTGAAGGAGGGAGTGACCACGTTGCCATTCCGTTCCCACAATTTAAAACATCACCTCGATACATTTACTACTCGATGCGCGCTTTGTATCGTTTATTTCGTTGATAAACGTGAATTTCGAATATAATACAAAAGTTGATTAGTACATAGGGGTAATATAAATTACTGGAAATCTATTTCCGCCCTTCTCCTACCCGGCCTGCCGAAAACAGATCTAGGTAGGTACGTAATTTAACAAAATGATTGCAATCCGTCTGCCCGGATAATAGTGTATGATAATACAAATACGGATATGATAATGGCGGGCAACAGTATCACACCCAAAATATTTTTTGTCGGTTATAATGGTGTATTTTATCATTTGGATCTCATTTTCCAAAAAAATAAATAACTAATTTACACTATTGATGAAAACATCAGATAATTACAAACAATTATCGTCTACAAAAATAATTTATACACTATTTTCATTAGGATCGGCGAGGAGACGATACAAGGATATATGAATTATTTTTCATTCAATAATTATTCTAATAAACATTCTGTAATCTATATAATTATAAAAAAAAAAAAAAAAATTAACATAATAAGGATTATAATATAATAATATAATAAAAGAAATAATAAAAGTTGTTAAAAATTCAGCAATATTCCCCCCTCCCTCTTTCACGACAAAATAATTTGACCACTACTGAACGGGGGTTGCAAGGTTACAAAACGTCATAATTTTACGTACACCTGTTTGAATTAGGTACCAATATTCAAATCTTATATTGGCCAATTGTTATTATTGTCGCGTGGTTACAAATAAAGAAAACGCTAACTAGTATAATACATATCGATAAACGTTGTCCAAGATAAAATCAATATGGCTAATCAAAAAAAATTATATATCTATCAGACACGGAACACAAGAATCACTAATGGGTGAAATCGACAAATTATTATGGAACGTCGACGACATCCTGTCGAGACTGTTAGCGGTACGCAGTACTAAGCCTGGCAAGAACGTGGAGCTATCCGAAGACGATATCACTGGCCTGTGTGCGAAATCCAGGGAGATATTTTTGGACCAGCCTATACTACTGGAACTACTGAGTGCCTTTGAAATTAGTGGGGGAAATTCAGGGTCAATACTACGACCTTTTCCGCTTGTTCGAGCACGGTAGCTACCCGCCTGATTCGAACTACTTATTTATGGGCGATTACGTAGACCGTGGCAAACAGTCTCTGGAAACTATATGTTTATTATTGGCGTACAAGATAAAATACCCTAAAAATTTTTTCCTTTTACGTGGTAATCATGAATGCGCTAGTATAAACAAAATATACGGATTTTACGACGAATGCAAACGGCGGTATAATATAAAGCTCTGGAAAACATTCATTGACTGTTTTAATTGTTTGCCAGTGGCAGTAATTGTTAACGAAAAGATTTTCTGTTGTCATGGTGGTCTAAGTCCCGATTTGCAAACAATGGAACAAATAAGACGGCTCATTAGGCCAACCGACGTACTTGACCAGGGACTATTGTGCGATTTGCTCTGGTCCGATCTAGATAACGATACAAATGTCTGGGGAGAGAACGATAGGGGTGTATCGTTTACATTCGGGGCGGAAATTGTTACTAAATTTTTGAATAAACACGACTTCGATATCATTTGCAGAGCTCACCAGGTTGTAGAGGACGGTTATGAGTTCTTTGCTAAACAACAGCTCGTCACATTATTTTCGGCGCCAAATTACTGTGGCGAATTCGACAATGCTGGCGCAATGATGTCTATCAATGAATCTCTGATGTGTTCGTTTCAAATTTTGAAGCCGGCGGACAAAAAAAAATACGTGTATGGAGACGCGTCGTCTGATCAACCAGTAACTTCGCCCGGACTGACTAGTAATAGTAAACTAGACAAAAATTATTAAAATTGACCCGTTTTGATTCTATTTGTATTATTATATACACCTACGTGTCGTATAACAAATTATAACTACACGACAAAATTAATTTTATACACAATACATTTGTATTTTTGTTTCTGATAGAAAAAAATGAATACCCAACAACTTGTTTAAATATGTAATTCAGTCTCGCGCGGACAACCAAACCGTATGTATACGTATTCCCCGCTTTTATAATATGTTTAAGTGAGAGCTGTTAAGATGTATTTTTGATAATTGGACGAAAATAATTAAGAAACTCGTCTATTTAACACTCAGACATAGTGTTTATAGACAAATACTCTACTAAATTATATAAATTTTATTGATCACACAAAATAATTTGCATTAATCACAAAATCATATGCTTATAGAATATCATACTAAATTAAAATATAAAACAAACATTTTTTATTGACTACAAAAAAAAGAATATAGACATCATAGTAGTAGTTTTTTTACAGTATAAAATGTATTGGGTAATTAATTTTATACAATTATACAGAGTAAACATATTAGACTAAACTATTTCTACTCACAATTTATTCTCATCCCTGTGAACACAAAACTATTAGGTAATTACTAGGGTTACAGAATAAAAAAAAAAATTCTATATTAGTACTATACTGTCACCATTTGTACATGGCAGCAGTATGAACAAAATATTTTAAAATAATATGTGTGGTCCATGATGATAAAATATCTGACAATTTTAACTTTTATAAATTTATAATATGTGTTATTTTGTAATATAACTGGTGATTTTAAAAAATTATTATGAGGAGAAAACACTTATGTAGGATTAATGTAATTAATTTCTTAATTATCTTTCTTTTCTAATAATTAACATTAAGGTTCTAAAACGAATCATGTAATAAATAATTAATTTTAATATTTACATTCCTGTATGGTAATATATCACCAGGTAATTATCATAACAATATGATTATACATTACCTACGCGTATAGGAATGCAATTTTGTGTCAAAATTTCAAGTCAACCCATCAAGTACTGGTAGAAACAATGAATCGTTGCAATAAAAAGAAAAACTATCCGAGCGGAGCTCTGTAAACCGATATATTGTTTTTACGAACAGAACGTGTTGAAAACTTAAAATTTGAATACCAGGGTTGAATGCGAGGGGTCTTCGGCGTTCGGTAGTATTGCCGTGTTGGCTGACGGTACGTGGCGGCGGCAGCGGCGCTACTGGTCTTCGTGTGGTGGTGTTACAGGAGGGGCCAACGCCGGCGATCCCTCACAAGCACTTCTGGTATTCAATGTCAGTAAAAATATGGGTGTGGTCTAAAGACGGCAGAATATCGACGTCGTCAGGCAACTCACAGTACTCGATGTTTCGCGAGAATAAGCCACGGACAATGATATATCCAGCGCGACTGTAACGGACGTTTGAGTGACTTGCTAGACTGGCATAATTTGGGAATTCTGAGATTACATTATATATTTATATATTGTATACGGGCCGAATAGAAAGAAAAAAAAACCGTGAACTTTATCTAATACGAAACACTATTATACACATGATAATTACAATCAAATCGTACAGATAGAATGGTAGAGAACGAGATCTCGTTAGACGATAAGCCAAACTGAAATTAATTCGGGAACTAATAGCGCGTAGGATAATACGCGAGAAAAAAAAAAATTTTGTATCCGCAATTTTTTTAGTCTCTATATCGTGGCCTATTATATTATGTGAAGATTACACAATACAATAAAGAACGTGTCACAATCCCATCCCTAAAAAACATAGGTGAGTTATTGTTTAATTAATTTACCTATTTAACTAATCAAATTAATTCATATTTCAACTAGAATTGATAAAACATTAATCACGGGCAATTATAATAATAATATATAAATTAAGACAATATTATATTTTTACAAATTCACAACATTTTTATAAGGAACACATCAATTACTACAAGGTATCGCTATATAAATAAATATAATAATTCTAATAAATAACAATTTAACATTTTATTGTAGTTCGACTAATAAGCACATAGTGTTGTAAAAACACAAATTGTATAATTCCGAAAGTTAGATAAATTTTTACTGTCATATAATATTCAATAGGCAGTGAAATAATTTATTTTTACCTTTTATAGGTGGTTAAACAATAAACTCACATAGGAATGTAATATTCTAAACAATAGAACCTAAAATTATAACCAAGGTTTTATTTTTTTTTACAATTTCCAGCCAAATAGACTTACATTTTTATTTTTAATGACATTTTACTATCGTAGTAGAGTATCTAAATAATTAAAAATGTTTTCATAAATTAAATCTGAACATTTTAACCTACTCTACTGTGTCCTCATATAGTTAATCATTTTTGGTGTCCGCTTTACTGTGTTAAGATCAATTTTTGTATTTTTCAGCTAGCAGAGCATTCAGAACATTTAAACCATAGATTGTACATAATTTGTTGTTGCAATAAATATTATATTTAACATTTAGTACTTCCAAAATATGTATTGTTTTTTTACGAAACTATTTTCCCGTGTGAAATGGTCATAAATAAAATAACAGTAATAAAAATAGATACACTGTTTTACTCTAAAATGTTTGAATTTTAAATAAGAATTATATTGTCACTCAGTTTTAAAGTATTTTTAATTTACATATTCAAATATATTTAATTCGTACAATGAGTATTTGTTCGATTATAATAAGTCTTTAACAATTCTAAAATAAACTTTATTATGGCATTGTTCAGGTCGCATACGAGTAAGAAGCAATAGTGGTGTACAATTATAGTAAATAAATTTAAAGTAAAATATAAAAAAATAAAGATAAATAACAATGAATAAATAGTTAACTTATTCTTAGTAGGACGATTATTGTTGATCAAATTATTATATATGACCGACAGAACAAATTGCCATTAAAATATGTATTACAACCAACGAATATAACACTAGTGTGTACCAAATAATGTAGTAAAAAAATTGTAATTATATTAATTTATGTCGCATCTACTTAATGAAATAGCTTATTTCATGAAGTGTATCCATTTAGTGAAAATTACGTTTTTCTACTATTTGGATAATTTTTTAATCATAATTGAAAATAATTGTACACAAGTAGTGTATGCTCGTTGACTATACTCTACCTTATACCAGTTGTTTTTTAGACTAGTAACAGGTTATTTTATATTATAATATAACATGGAAAAAATATTATTTTATACAAAGATGTTAGATTATTATGCTACAAAGCCGAACAAAAAAAAAACAGCTATTAAACGTGTAATAAACAGATGCCAAAAAGTATGCTGCTGCAAAGCTCTCCTATAACATTTAATAATTCGTCATTGATTGTACTCATTATTTACCAATGAAATACCATTCAATATATAAATTTCAAATTTTATGCTTAATTGAAGATTGAAAAACTAACATAACAAGGTAATGATCCCAAGTTATGTGACCAAGCGGTCTGTAGAACACACAAAATGAAACCAGAGAAATAAAAAACCGTTATAAAAAAAGTTTTAGTATTTCAATAACTATGCCTTATAATATTTTTTTAATGTTGAAAATTAATTATAATTATTTTTGAATATTTAAAAAAAATTATATTTGGTTAATATGTTAAAAAAAAAAAAAAAACATAAATAAAACGATCTTATTGTGTTATTTATATTATATTGTTCACATTTTGTTTCTACGAATTCATGTTTATTGAAATATCAACTGCAATATTATTTTGTAAATCATGATGACTAAATACAACATGTAGATATTGATATACCTATATACACAATTAATATAAAATAACGTGCTTACACAATTTATTTATAGGTTAAGTAAGTTAAATAAGGTGTTTGAATAGGTACTGTACATATCTGTATTGGATATTATTTTAGAAAACCTAACCTACCAATATATTGTAAGTAGTTATGACGCAAAAGTTATAACTCACCAGTTATTGTTTGTACAAGTAATAGGAGTGCTTTACAAAAATTAGGCATTTGTTTGTTAAATTTTGATATAATATTTACAAGAACATTTTAATTTTAGAGAACCGGATCCGGTTCTCTAAAATAGCTTTATATATTTATATATTAGCTTTAGATCATAGCTTTATATATTTAAATATAATACAAATTTACCTTATCTTATACATATTTGTTTCATAAGTATTCATTTAATTTTACAATTGAGTGATAAATACATGTTTAAACTAAAGTACCTAGTATTGTATTATTTACAAGATTAATTAAAACTAAATGAAATAAGAACTAATACAATAGAACAATATTGATTGGTTTACCTCTATGTATACGAGGTGTGACAGAAAAGTAACAAGACTTTCTAAATATAAATTAAACTATGAACGTTATCTATAAGACGATTATTGAAATATTATTAGTAATTATAAAATCGGTTTATTTATCGTATTTATTAGCATTGTTATTAGTGTGGTGGACTATTTTACCAGAAAATGTTAGAAGATTTAAACCACTTTTATTTAAAAGTCTTGTCCTTTTCTGTCACATCTCGTATTCATTATTTCAGTTAATCGGGGAATAAATCCAGTCTTAGAAAAAAAAAAAAATGTGATTTTTCAAATAACAGTTTTTGGTTTGGTTCGATCAATTGTGATTTAGTTTTAAACACCTGTATTAAAATGTAGTAGGTTACAGTTAAATAATTTAGAAAATCATAGTTTTCAATAATTTTTCTGAAAAACCAGGTTTATTCCCTACGTTTAATAAATACAAAAATCAGTAGTTATTGTTGCAAAATGACACATATTATACATTTTTAATAGTTTAAATTATCAGTGAATTTTGCACTATGAATTGACACACTTGTTTAATCATAATTATAAAAATAGTATTGTAATATTACATTTGTACATTTATTGTTTTTAGAGAAACGTGTATACTACTACATTTAACACTAGTTTTTTTTTTTTTTTAAATATACCTAATTTCTTTAAAGTGTTCTTGTATATATACTTCATTAGTCTCTGAATAGGGCACTGTAATCACTTTAAATTTTCCATTTACCATTATTTCTTCTAATAAATTTTGAAGGACTGGTGCTGAAAGTAAGTCAACATCATCCTCTTCATAAGCTTGGTTTTCAGATTGTACAAAACGAAAAACATTGATCATAAATTGTCTTGACATATTTATATTACAGGGGATACCAGACTGATTTTTTTGTAACACAGCCTTATATATATCTAGTCCATGAAGTGACTCTTGTGTCAGTACCCAAACTAAGTACTTCAACGTTTTAGAGAGTTTTTTGAGACATATTATCATGTAACGGTGACTCATTACAGACTAAAAGAATATCATTCAGTATTATAATATCAATTTAAAATTATTCAACAAAATATATTAAAATATAACAATAGTAGAATACTTACTCGAGTCATATACATGGGAATTATAAGTAAAGAATCTAAACCAGTAAATTTTCCTAATTCTTCTTCTATGCAGTTATTGACTATTATATTAACTAATTCCAAAATCTTGAGCTTTGTTAGTGATCTAATTACAACAAAAAGTTCTTTTGCAAAATCATCCTCCATACATCTACAATTTACTAATCTCAAGATTTTTAAATTAGTAAATCTTTTTATTAATATAGGTAAACCATCAATTATGCTTTTGCAGTCTCCTATCTCCAAATGTTCTAGGCTGGTTGTAACTGGTTCCAAAGACTGGCACAAATTTTTAGGGAATGATTTAATGGAGATTAACGACTAGAAAAAAAAAAAAAAAAAACATAGTTTGATCAAAAACTTGGTATACAAATTTAATTAATTACAAATATACATGAATATATTTTTAAAGGATAGTAACTAAATTTAGAAAAATTTGAGATTGATTGATATAAAACATGAAAACATTAAAAACTTCCTTATATACAATTAAAGAAAAACGTATAAATTATAATGGGAGCATCTAATAAAATACAACTATTTTGTTAACTTACTAAAGTGCGTAATTTTGTCAAGTTTTCAAATGTAAATAATGTCGATGGCTCCAGTGTGATTCCTGGTAGAGCTTTTAATCTTAGTTCTGTTAAATTAACCATTCGGCTTATAGAACTAATAGATATATATACGTTTACACCTCTGCCATGAATTATTCGTATATTTGGATTTCTAAAGGAATAATAAAATTAATAAATATCATTATAGCTACATTCGTAAAGTATAAAAATATCATATTCTCAGTATTACATTATTAAGTATGCATTGAATACTGATAAATGAGGTAATGCTATAATGCACTCATGAAATACATCGATAAGACACTTATATAACTCAAGTTTATGTAATTGGGTTGCTCTTTTTGTCGCGGAAATAAAATTTGTCCAAAAATTTTCGAAATCTTGAAGCTCAGAAGGCATTAACATACCTCTAGAGCCTAATGTAGTTGAACCTTTTTCAATTATAATGTCTATAAATTTGTCCCAATCATAAACCATAGTTTCTTTTAATTGAACATGCCGCCACTAGTAAAACAATTTAACAATTAAAAATAAAACATGCCTAAATTTTAAGAAAATTAAGTAGTATTGTTACGTGTGATCGACTTAATATTTGATATATTATGTTTACATTATTTATCCTTAGCTGCCCTCTGTGACTTAGCCTGTGCACAGTATTAAAACAAAGCCCATAAGAAAAACAGAATAAAATAACACAGAAAACCAACAATTGAAATACAATTAATACATTGATAACAAAACCATAGATATTATACACTTTTCTATTATTATATTAGGGTATCAATTTAATCAATTTAATTACTTACGCATAAAAGGCCAAAAGGTAGACCAAAGAAACAATAGATACAGAAATGCGATTATTGGAGGTCAGTGACAAATGGCAGCCAAAACTTTTAGTTTCGAGGGTACATGATCACTTGGATACAGCGCTGTCGGTCTTGTATCGGCGGAGCAGCCGCCGTGGCCACCCTGGTTGAACGCCTGCACCAGGCAATTCCAGAACGGCATGTCACGGCGACCAGGCGCATCCTCAGCTTGCGGATAGGGAAATGACCTTCAGGTTTTAGGGTTAGCTGCGAAATAAGTCAGTACTGAACTGGTCGAATAAGCAGTCGCGGATAGCACACAAATAGGGTAAGGCGGACTCTAGCCTTGGTTGGCAGCCGTCCTAGAGGAAGAAAATCCTCGATAAAAAAACCCCCTGTCGGTAGGGTTAAAACGCAATGGTTAGAATTTACCGAACAAATTATAATGGAAGCACACTAGTGTGATATTGAGATGATAAAGTTTACGGGAAGCTAGTAGATCACTTTATTGCCTATCCCACCAATAAACACATCACACGTAACAATAATACTAAAAACTACTTTAAATTTAAAGTCGGATCTAAATACAATTACATTATTATTATTATTATTTTTTTTTTTAACAATTTTTCAATACTAGAATTCCAATTACATACGGTTATAATAATAAAATTTGTTTAAAGATTTCTTGTAATTTTTGTAAAAAAAAAAATTTGATAAAGTTTAAAATAAATATACTAATGTAATCAAGTTTTTCAATACAATAAGCCTTAGATTAATCTTAAATTCAGTTCATATAGAAAGAGCAGTTTCAGTTTAAAAAAAAGTTATCTTATGTTATTACAGAAAAAACATTTTTTATTTAATTTATTTACATTTTTTTGGAATTTTAGGTCGAAAATTATTCTTTATAAAGACATTTAAATCCGAGTAATTTTAATGACTAATATTAAAATTGCAAATATCTTACTAAAATGTTATCCTTTGAAACACTATTCCAAGAAGTACACACTCTGGATGCAACTTCTAGGTCTTTTATATTTAAATATGAAAAAATATGCCTCATTGCTACATTATTAAATGATTGCATGTACGATATTGGATCTGTATGTGAACCATTCATTTCAGATGTTCTGTAATAATTTGATTAAATTAAGTCAGCTTATAATTAATTTTAAGTTTTTAAATGAAAAAAGGTCATTTTGTTTAGTTTTGGTTCTCGACCAGGCACATATAAAGTATGTTAGATTTAAATATGCCAACAAAATTGGTCTCAGAACATGAATAAAATAATAAAATAATAAATATAGGAATTAAAAAGAATTCAAGAATATTACACAACCAAATGAATTAAAGAATTTAAAAAGTTTAACTTAATATTACTTCATACAAATAAGACCAATGCTACTGTGTGCCTGGTGAATATTACATTTCCTCATAAGAAAGAAATATTTAAATATTTACTCACTCGTCTAAATTTTTGGGTTCTGGAGTAACACAAGTCATCATACTAAGCCCTCGTCTCAGTTTTATTTTAAAAACGTATTGTTTATGAAAAATATAGCACTTTCAAAGGTAATCCTTGGCATGTAATCGTGTTTAAACCAACAACATTTTCATCAATCTCATTATTTTGTTCTTCAGTTTTGGAAACCGATGTTTTCTTATTAATAAAGAAATTAAGAGAATTTGATGCTTGATAAACTTGTCCTATACGAATTGGTTCAGCACGTAATTGTTCTGGTTAAGAAACACCTACTACATTAGTGGTGACTACACGCGTTTACTTGTTTGTCGACCACACAATTCACAATTCTAAAAAAAAAAAAATTTAAAAACCACAGAAAAGAATGACTATAAAATGTAAACTACAAATATATATATAAGTAACGTCTCACGCTTTTTCACACATAATTATAAGTGTCGGTTCGGACGGAGCGTTATTTAACGTGCTTGAAATTAAGGTCGCCAACCTAAAGTCGGAAGACGAACGTTTTTTTATCGTTTACGAGAGATCATAAATAAAATACAAATTTACCACAAATCCGCGATATGAACCAAAAGGTCTGGTTTATTATAAGGCTGGATTTAGTGCTCGACCGACGGTCGAACGTAGCTATATCAATGTATGCTTATGAACAACTACAGTGCAGCGCTGATAAATTGCTACGGGCGTACAGCTACGTAGCGCTGACGAGGACCGTCGGTCGAGCGCGTCCGTCGGGCGTACGTCGGTCGACCGACCGTACGCGCATACGCAAATTTATATATGATATTACAATTTTATTTTATATTGTAAATTGTTAATTATATTAGTTATAATTGATGAAATCTTATATTATTTTATAAAAGAATACTTATAAACTGCTAAAAAATGAACATCGATACTGAGTGTATTATTTCTGAGGTACGTCTTTGTCAATTAAGCACTAAACGTTCGGTGACGACCGATGATCAGCGCGTACGATTGAGCACTAAATCCAGCCTAAAGCGTTTCTAAAGAGAGTGTGTATACACAATGCCTACAGAAAAACACAAATGCTGAACATTTTATATTTTTAGATTTCCTCTGAAACAACCGGATATCTGCAATAAGTTGTAAACACTTCACTGCTAGAAAGTGCTGTAAAGTTTGCAGCGATAATTTTAAACCTGAACACAATAAAATGACAATCGAGGAAAGTTTTTGATTGTACTTATAAAGAGGAACTCTGATCCCACAATTTATAACATACCTATATACATATAAAAGTTGTTAAAAATTCAGCAATATTCCCCCCTCCCTCTTTCACGACAAAATAATTTGACCACTACTGAACGGGGGTTGCAAGGTTACAAAACGTCATAATTTTACGTACACCTGTTCGAATTATGTACCAAAATCTTATATTGGCCAATTGTTATTATTGTCGCGTGGTTACAAAAAAAGAAAACGCTAACTAGTATACAGCAAATCGATAAACGTTGTTCAAGATAAAATCAATATTGCTAATCAAAAAAAATTATATATCTATCAGACACGGAACACAAGAATCACTAATGGGTGAAATCGACAAATTATTATGGAACGTCGACGACATCCTGTCAAGACTGTTGGAGGTACGCGGTAGTAAGCCTGGCAAGAACGTAGAGCTATCCGAAGACGATATCACTGGCCTGTGTGCGAAATCCAGGGAGATATTTTTGGACCAGCCTATACTCCTGGAACTCCGAGTGCCTTTGAAAATATGCGGAGACATTCATGGTCAATACTACGACCTTCTCCGCTTGTTCGAGCACGGTAGCTACCCGCCTGATTCGAACTACTTATTTTTGGGCGATTACGTAGACCGTGGCAAACAGTCTCTGGAAACTATATGTTTATTATTGGCGTACAAGATAAAATACCCTAAAAATTTTTTCCTTTTACGTGGTAATCATGAATGCGCTAGTATAAACAAAATATACGGATTTTACGACGAATGCAAACGGCGGTATAATATAAAGCTCTGGAAAACGTTCATTGACTGTTTTAATTGTTTGCCAGTGGCAGCAATTGTTGACGAAAAGATTTTCTGTTGTCATGGTGGTCTAAGTCCCGATTTGCAAACAATGGAACAAATAAGACGGCTCATTAGGCCAACCGACGTACCTGACCAGGGACTATTGTGTGATTTGCTCTGGTCCGATCCAGATAACGATACAGTTGTCTGGGGAGAGAATGATAGGGGTGTATCGTTTACATTCGGAGCGGAAGTTGTTACTAAATTTTTGAATAAACACGATTTCGATCTCATTTGCAGAGCTCACCAGGTTGTAGAGGACGGTTATGAGTTCTTTGCTAAACAACAGCTCGTCACCTTATTTTCGGCGCCGAATTACTGTGGCGAATTCGACAATGCTGGCGCAATGATGTCTATCAATGAATCTCTGATGTGTTCGTTTCAAATTTTAAAGCCGGCGGACAAAAAAAAATACGTGTATGGAGACGCGTCGTCTGATCAACCAGTAACTTCGCCCGGACTGACTAGTAATAGTAAACTAGACAAAAATTATTAAAATTGACCCGTTTTGATTCTATTTGTATTATTATATACACCTACGTGTCGTATAACAAATTATAACTACACGACAAAATTAATTTTATACACAATACATTTGTATTTTTGTTTCTGATAGAAAAAAATGAATACCCAACAACTTGTTTAAATATGTAATTCAGTCTCGCGCGTACAACCAAACCGTCTGTATACGTTTTCCCCGCCTTCATAATATGTTTAAGTGAGAGCCGTTAAGATGTATTTTTGATAATTGGACTAAAATAATTAAGACACTCGTCTATTTAACACTCAGACATAGTGTTTACAGACAAATACTCTACTAAATTATATAAATTTTATTGATCACACAAAATAATTTACATTAATCACAAATTCATATGCTTATAGAATATCATACTAAATTAAAATATAAAACAAACATTTTTTATTGACTACAAAAAAAAGAATATAGACATCATAGTAGTAGTTTTTTTACAGTATAAAATGTATTGGGTAATTAATTTTATACAATTATACAAAGTAAACACATTAGACTCAAAAATAACAAGTATAATAAATTATTTATTATAAATGACAATAATGAAAATTAGAAATGGATTTATTAGATTAGATCAACCTATCTATGGAGTGAATTTATCAGTTTTTATTATAGGTTTAATTATACCGGCATTAAATCTGGTTTTACAATCGTTCAATCATATGAAGGAAAATAATAAATATTAAATAGGGAAAATATAGTATATTATAGTTTATTATATTATAGTTTTATAAATTAAATATTTTTAAATCCTTAACATTTTCCATAGAAAAAAAAATAAAATTATTATAACATCCAATGTTTTTTTTAAACTAGATGAAAATGTTATCAAATATTTATGTATTGAAAATAAAAAAAGAATGATTACACAACAGTTGGAGATATTCCATTAGAATCTAGGTTTAAAATTAAAGTTGCTTTAAATTTAAAAAAATAGATGTAACAATACAGTTTGCAAATAATCAAATAAGTACTGGAAAACAAAAGTTTAACCTAACTAAAACACAAATAAATAAATAAAATAAATCTGAGAATGAAAATAAAGGTTCTGTGTTAGAACTAAAATTTGAACAAATTAAACTAGGTGGATTTGTCTTCTTGTTTTTGCGGGAATTGGTAAAGGAAGCACTTGCTTTAGTTGGAAGTGCTATTTCAAATTCTATTATAGAATCAAAGCTCAAAATAGCCATAGAAAATGAGATCCGGTAGTAATAATAAAGAAACAAAACAAATTCTAAACAACAATAGAAATTGGATCTGGTATATAAAAATACTTCGTGGTAATCGAACAATAAAAAAAAAATCAAACCGTTAACTTATTTTGATATTTAAAATTTTTTTAAATAAATTTAAAATATTAGAAGATATTTTATGAAGGATGAATTTCCTATAAAACCACTGGAATATTAATGTGGAATAAATAAATTTATATAATTCTGATCAGAATGAAACATATTGAGTAGCTTAGAGTAAACAAGGTGATTTAAAAAATAATTTCGATTCTTTTGGATATGCTAAACACCCAAAAGATGTAGTAATATATTTCGCTGTAAAATTCTTCAATATAATTTTATAAAATATCAAGATTATGATGATTCACCTATTTATGGGTATTTATGTATTGAATTTATTAAAGATTACAAAAAATGTATTTAAATTATTATTATTTATCTTATTTTCCGAAATCTCAAATCTAAAAAAACTACAATTTTTAAATTGATGGAGCAGATAATTTCTTTAATATTAAAGATGCCAAATATGAAATTTATGTTAAATATTTATAATCAGTTGGTGCTGAGTATCCAGCTATTAGTAACATAAAATTATGTGATAAATTTCTATCATTTTATTTTCTCGGATGAAGTGATAAAAAATTGAGTATAAGTGGATGAAATCGACAATGTAGTATAGCGCGTACAATTAAAGGATGTGTTAGTTTTTCTTTAGATAATAATGGGCCAACAATAAGTTCTGTTTTTCAATCAACATTTGAAGGAGGTGGAAAATATCAAGCAATTGGAAATTTATTTAATCTAAGTTTAGGTGCTTTTAAGTATATTAGTATTTTCAAAGGGGTTTTACAATCCTTTTTACAAGAAACTCAGGTAATGCTTTTTTAAAAAAAACCAATAATTGCTTTATTTTCGAACAATTTGAAAATAACTATTTTATTGAATTTATTCTTCTAAAAATTTGACTTTTTATTTTCATCAACCATATGATTATTAATATTTTTTTTTAGGTTCAGAAAAAAAAAGCCGGGTGCAGAACTTATGTTTAGATAAGATCAAAACTAATTAGATATTAAGTCTCTTAAGTGTTATCAGTGAAAAGCATAAATATTTATTGCTAATTGATTATACACTATTTTTTTCTGGACAAAGAAACATATTAAAAATCATGAAGTGAATGAGAATAAAAAGTCCAAACATCAACATTTTTTGAATAATAAACTCTAAAAAATTGCTATTTTCAAATAACTTAAAGATAATAAAGTAAAAAGTTATTTATTTTTTACCAAAACATTAAAATTGAATTTAAATATGAATTGTTGTAGTCTATATCCCAGTGAGTTAAAAAAAAAAAAATAAATAAATTTATCATTTTCATTAAATCTCAGCAAATATCGAAATGGGTATATCTTCATGGAACATCTTGTATTACTGATTGAAATTTAAAAGAATCTTACAAGTAGATATTTTATACAACGAGTACATTTAATAATCATAAAATGCTGATACTACAAACAAACAAACAAATACAATAAATGAAAAGTATTTTATAGAAATATTATTAATAGTAATAAATGAATTTTAGTAATAACATAATTACATTTGTCATAGATTTATATTATTACTCTAATAGTTTTATTAAAGATTCAATTTAGATATATGTGTAGTTGAAAAAAAAAAAATTATATACATACATACCTTGTATAAGGAACAGTTGAAATCTAGAAATCGATTGGAACCGTGGTCCCAGCGTATCGTAGTTAAAAAATTACAACGAAATTAAAAAAAAAAAAAAACAGGTCAATAAAATTTTTTTAACGAATCTACGACAAAATGCCGCGAGCACAAAAGTGTCACCGCATAATAAAATTTGTACAAACTAATGATGGGCACTATCGAATAGTACTACTCGAACTATTCAATAGTATTTAAAATATTCGAATAATTTCTAATTATTTGATATTTTCATGGTCTAAACCTAATCTGATCTACCTTTTTTGCCTTATTTGGCATACCATCAAAAGCAGGCGGTGTTGTATGTAATAGATTAATGACTAAAAGGTATCTTATTTTTCAATAAAATCCGTGTGATTTTACAAAATTTGTTATTCAGTAGATAATATAAGGTCAGTGGCGTCTAATTGACCTAATATCTAAGTTAACAAATTAGTGACGTGAAATAATTTAGAAGTAACAAAATTAAGATAAAAATATGTATTATTAGCTACTACATCCACAGGTAAAAGGTATTTTTTTAACTTTGAAAATAATTAAATCATATTTGAGAATGACAAAGGAAGAAAATAAATCATTCGCATTATTAATAATACACAATGAAATTTTTGTAAAACCGGAAGATGTAATAGATTTGTTCGCTTAATGCTCTCCTAGACGTTGACAATTTGTTATAAATGTTACAATTCTGACTATTACAATTTTTTACGTAGGTACAAATATTATTAATTTTAATTTTTAAATATCATATTTTACTAAGTTACGCTATAATTTTTAAATACTATAATACATTGTATTTTTAATAACGTACGATTTTAATACTACGATGAAAAACTTTGCCCCTCCCCTCCCAAAAAATAATAAATGCTGGATCCGCCACTGTGTATTGTTTTTCGAAATATTGGATATTGTGACTCCGAAATAAAGTATTCGGTCACGGGTAAAAATATTCAATAGTACAATCTTTTCATTGGTAAAAATCTAATAGTTAAACTTTTTTAATTTATTTGTTCGTCTATTTAGTGAAATTCTCTTTAATGCCTATGTCTATTTTATGGTACTTTTAGGTACGTACTGTTGTAAACCAACTTATATGGCGTATAATAAATTGTTATTATATTTGTTATTTATTTTAGACGCATTAATTTGTGCCAAACATCCCACAGTTTCCAAATCCAAATAAAACAGTGTTTTTTTTAGAAATGATACAAAACAGACGAACAAAATATTAAAAAAGTATTAGTTTCAACAGCTACAAATAATGACTTATTAGTTTGCACCAGGACTTTTTTTTTAATATCAACTGCGGTACCAGATTTTTAGATTTGTAAGCCCGTTTGCGGCATCGTGCAGGTCTTTCAGAGTCTATCCTCGCCTTGCTTTGATGTACTACGCGTTGATGAGTGACCAACGTAGCGTTACGTTTAAAAATGCTTTGACAGACATCGTAGATGTAATAAGGTGTCTACCTAATAGACCGTCGACTCTATAGAAAAAAATATAATTGACGAATACAATTTAATTTGAAAAAACAATTAATAGACCAGAAAAAGACAAATATATATAATTATACAACAACCGGTATGTAAATCAGGTTCACAGGTTAGATGGGAGGCTTGTACGCTTATGTCACTGTTATCATTGTCGTTGACATTTTGGTCAATCGTATTTTCTTTGAAAGCCTCACCCGCCCTTTGATTTTTAACTATAGAATTCTTCTTAGTAAGCATACACTTAAGGCATAAATAGTTTTTTATCAATGTTTCCCAGTCATCTGTGGCCATGTTGGTATTCGGCCTCCTTTGTTTTTTTCGTACTACACATTTAATATTTCGACTAGCAGAGGTACTGGGGTACAAGGCTCCACCAAACAGGCTGGAATAAAGGGCACATTGTTTAAAACAGCGGCAGTGGCAGTGGTGGTATTACAATATGTAAGATGTGCCGTATGAGCACATACATTTGACTTCCACATAGTCTCACAAACGTTTATAACTATTCGATTATGAATCTATAATGCACTGACATGACACGTATATACCTACAAATATCCTACCTATTAAACTCATAGTAATATTTGTGTATAGAAATTGTATTCAAAAACTGATTATAGGATAGATACTTACTCAACGAAGCAAAGGAGGACAACCGTGCATTATTTAATACGGACACGGTTTAACACAATTCGTGTTTCTCGATACGACTCGAGGATTTTGTGAGTCGATTTGGATTTTCTGACGAATTCAAACTAAACAATGAAACTCGACGTTTTAGTTTGTGTATAAAATAAAACGTATATATTTCAATAAATTTGCACTCATCCGATGAGTAATGGAGGTCAAACTTGATCACGCCACGTAAACAGCGTTCTGTGTACTGGAGTCATCTGATGATACAGCTTTTATGCTATGACGAATGCAACGGCTTGCGCCAACAGGTGATTGTCACGACACGCTCCGATGACAATTCGAAAATTGTGATTATTAAATTATGAAATTTAATGTGATACGAAATTCGTTTTTATACGCATTCGGCCGATAATAATTTAAAAAAATATATATATATATATATATATATATTATTACCTATATATATATTATATTGTATACCAGGAAGAATTATATAAATTACAACATAGGTTAAGTTAGATTAAAAATAAGTATAGAAATAAACTGAACGAAGCTCCAGAGTTACGATTATATCTTGCATCATTTGAACCTGATTTTAAAATTGTTATATTACAATTTATTTATTCATTAAATAAGTAAAAATATTCATTTTTTTTTTATTTTTTTTTGTGTCTTATTACAAAATATAAAAATATATACATTATTACATTATAATATATTTTTTTTTTTAAGAGTAGTTATGTAAAAAAAGTTTAAAAGTAGGGGTACGGAAAAATGCTTGGGAACCGCTGACCTACGTGAGTTTATTGTCGCTATGGACCTGCTAAGGAATGAACTAAAGGACAGCGTCTTCCACTCAGTGGAAGAGGGATGTTTAGCAACAAAGATAATAACAGATTACATATAGTTTAAGTACCCTTCATAAGGGTCTGGGACAATTGACCGATAGGACAACTGACCATCAAATAAAGGATGTGATAAAAAAAAAAAAATGATATATATTATTTATTAAAAATTCACAACTGGGAATTATTAAATATCATACAGACATATTCCTTTTTTTTTTTTTTTTCATGTCATTATTCATATGTTACTTTTTCTATGTATTCTTCATTCTGATTTTATATCCAGTGTCGTATTATTTTTTTAAATCGAAACAGATCTTAATAGGTAATACTTTGTTAACTACTCCAGGCTTTTTTTACATTTATTTATAAATTTTTTGTTTCTTTAATTTTAATAAAATTTTAGATGTTACATATATCCTAATATATGATATTAATATTCCTTCCATTTAATATTAATACACCATATACGACTATATCAATTAAAATGTACCACTAAGCCCTTAATGGACTAAAAAAATTGCCCCCCTGAAGAACATGGCACACTTTCGGCCACCCCCACTAATTACGGGCCTGATTGCATTATTATATATACATATTTTTTAATTTACCATCTCCAACCCATTTTGGGTACACCACTGATTCTTCCTCTTTGCCTTATACACCACAGTGACAAATTAGGTCAAATTATTATTATTTAAAAAATGTTTTAACTGTTTTCTGGCCAATCAATTTAATTATCTATTAAAAGAATCGTAGGTATATTATAAGTTTCCAAGACTAACCGTGTATATGTTCAAACAATACTATCGATTACCTATTTATAGTAAGAATAATAATTTTTTATATATATTATTACTTTTTATTAAATCAGTAGAATTTAACCAGAAATGTAATTAGTTTGATAGGAGATATTTAACAGTTGTTTGTACATACCACACAAAATGAAGAATAAATCTACTAACCAAAAAAAAACAACTAAAGAAGTGGTGAACCAATTTAATAACAACGAATACATTAAGCCAGATGACCAGTTGGAACTAGATGTACAAGTAAGAATTAAAACCATTAAATTGTGATTATACAATTTGTACATAACCATGTTATATTTATACTACAATACATCTTTACGAAGTAGCTTAGTCCACCTAATATTTCCTAGAGTTTATTTAAGTACCCTTTTTCAGTTCTTTTAAAAATGAACTAATTCAAATTCTAGTACATAGATTTCAAAATTAATTAGTTCAAGTTCATCAAATTGAAATAAGAGTAATTTATATATAATATTCAAAAATATTTATTTATATATTGATAAATGACCCCATGAACCATGACTATCCTCCACCCCCTAGCTACGTGCCTACGTTGTATTAAAAATGGAAATGCTCCATCTCTGCTCCTTAACGGTATATCCAAAATGCATATCAACATTTTTAAAATAACATTTATATTTCGAAACCACAAAAGGGGCGGTGTTGCCATTTAAAAATTAAAAATTAATATTAATTTCAGATATAATGATTAGGGAGGAAGTACTGTAGTTTGTATTAATTTGGGGAAGTAGGATACATAGAGAAATTTAATTTAGATCTGTACACAACGATTAACCATTGCTAGCGACACACAATCCAGAGCGAGTTCAGTTAAACTGTGTTTTGAAATGGCGTGAATTTTCCAATTTGTCTACGTTTTTTACCTAATTATTAAGAAAACTACAACGAAAATCAAATAAGACCTCCTTAATGCACTAACAATTCACTTCGCTCAGGATATCTAAAATGTGTAAATAGTGATTTTTTTTTTTAATTTCTTAAATATACACGTTATAAGAATAGTTGATTAATTTTTAAAATAATTTTAACAACCGTTTAAGAAACTCACTTATTGTAAATATAACATAATTAAACAAAAAATTTATTTTAGGAGCTAGATGAGATTTATGGTAATATTTTTCATATCAGAGAACCGATCAAGGCACATTCAAGGGTAATTTATGACCATAAACAACGGGTTTTCATAAATACGAAAAATTCAAAAAATACAAAATATGTAGCAGCCAATTTTAAATCAACATTACTTTATCGTGGTTCGGCCGAAGCTGAAATACAATTGTCAAATGAATTATGTAGTAAGATCAACTTCAAATGTACAATAAATCTAACTATATATACGAATCGTGTAATTATATCGATTTTTTTTTTTACAGAACAATATGAGAGTGCTGGTTTGGATGATAAAGTTAGCACAGTTGAATCGGAAGAACAAGAAGAAGAAGAAGATATAAATAATTTGAATGATACTAATGCAGTCGAAGAGAATGTAGTCGAAGAGAATGTAGACGAAGAAGTAGTAGATGAAGAATTGGGGGATGGCGAAGAAGTGACTGAAAATGAGGAGGAGATAAATGAAATGGAAGAACATACAAGTGGATCGGATATACTCAAAAATAGTTCTACGTTACATAAAGAACCATTGGCCGTGACGAAAAAAAAGTCTGATACGTCCTTATTGAGTTTACCGATCCGAAGATTATGCGTCTTTAAAAAACTTCCAAACAAATTTAACTATATAAAAAGATATACACAAACCAATAAATGCATTCCCAGAGTAAGCAAATTATTGCATTTTATATATTCTTGTACGGGTATCATTTATTATACGAGATTACTTATAACTTATATAGGACCAAGACACTAATACGCAGACAACTATAACATTAGGATTAAATGGGAATGTGTCACCAGCAGAACTATTTGACTTGTACAATGAAGATTATGAGAAACAACAAAAAGAAAAAGAAAAAGAAAAAAAAGCCAAAATGAAACTTGTACCCAAGAATGAAACTATTAAACACCATCATGGTGTACAAAGCCGAGAACAAATTGTAATGAACACGGTTAGAATGTTCGATAAAATCCTCAGCTTAAACGAATCAGACGCCATAGCACAAGGTAAATAAAAAATGACAGATACATATTTCGCTCTATAGGTCCGGGGACACTGTTGTAGGGGGGAAATTGGGAAGTAATGATATAGCGGAAAATTGTATTTATTTAATTTATTAAACCGTTATTAACGAAATACGAATCTGAGTCAAAGTTCGGTTAATCATTTTCAACCGTAATTTTGACGATTTTTATCAAAATTTATTATCAAAACGGAATTATTAAAATATACTCAATTTTTTTTTTTCGTCATTAAGTTATTCGTTACCATAAGACACAACTTTTAGGTTTTACTTTCAACCGTGTGTCAAATTTTCGTGCATTTCTGCTCGGCCAAAACAATTTTATTTAATTAACTCAAAAGTTATTTAAAATGCCTATAAATAGTTCAAAAATGTCGAAAATAATTGTCGTACATTTTCCCATTTTTCTTACGTTTTTTCCCCAATTATTAAGATAACTACAACAAAAACCATAAAATAACCCCCCCCCCCCAATGTACCAATAAGATTTAAAATGCTATCAAAAAAGGAAATACTACACTTGAAAATCGGAGCAGGATGTGTAGCTGGTAGAAACGTAGTCCACGGACAGAAAAAACAACATCGTAGTAAAACCAATACGATTTTCGCTTCGCTCAGGATCTAAAATGTATAGAAAAAAAACCCTTCAAATTATTTATAAATTAATGTTAGTAAATATAGTTGGTGTTTAAATTATTTTAAAATAATTGCTTTATAAGATTATATACTACGAAAGTCAATCAATAAGTACCAGCGCCAACAGATTATTTGTTTTAGATTTCCGTTATTATGATGACCCATCTGATCAATTCAGGAGCAAAGGAGAAGGAACGATAATGCTAATGTGGACAATGGTATACGAAAAAGCAAAACATTTATTCGTGACTGATATAAGTTGGAGCCCTGATTATTTTGACATGTTTGCCGTAACGCTGGGCATTCGTAAGTAAAAACATTTTATTTGATTTGATTTGCACTCGGTAAAATGTATAAGTTACAGTTAAAACCCAAAATCCGTCAAAACTAGTTTCCACAAACCCCTTTCGTTACAATTGGTTTTGACTAGTTAATAAATAGAATTAACATGAACCCTCAACGTAGGAACTAGTTTTTACTTATTTGTTTTTTTTTTTTTGTTTTGTTTTTTTAGTGTCTGAAATATACGTATTGATGAAAACTAGGATTATCTGGTGAAAATTGATGTCCAGAAGTAATTTTTATATCGTTAGTTTAAACTAGATTTAACTAGGGAAAAATTTTAATAAAAACAACTACATTTAAATCCATTAAGTATAGGCAATTATAATACATCGACAGGGTTAACACTATCAGTGGCATTTAGAATTACACATTATCTGACTTTTTAAAACTAGTTTCAACCTACTCATTTAAACTTGCGGTTAGATCTGTTTTAACCAGTCAAAACCAGTTTTGACGGATTTTGGATTTTTGTCTAGTTATTTCTGCACTAACATTTTCTACGGCTATTGAACAATTTTTGATTTATATGTTTAAAAGTGTAGAATTTTCCGAGGTTCAATTTTATAAACCGTACATAAAGGATAAGACGCCAGCGGCCTTAATACACGAATACTATAATATCAATATAAATATTGGCAGAGCTGCGTCCCTAAGGCCAGCGGTTTATGAGCAATATAATACGATTTTATAACTTATTATAAAACGTATTAGTAGTTTTATAGGTACTTGAGATAATTAGGGGATCACGATCACCTCCCTTTAATTTTTCCACAGTTTAGGTTAAGTTAGGTTTGGACCCGCGATTTGTCTCTGTGCCCCGGGTCCATAAAATGATCAGGACCGCACTGAATGTTGGTTTAATACGAAAATTAGGTATATTGAATTATACTCTATGTTGTGTTTAAATCTTAACTCAAATGGATAATAATAAATATAAATTAAATCGTCCAGTGGCTTAACAACAGGGCGTCTCGATAGGCAAAACCCGAACGGGCCCACAAGTACCAAAGGCTTTGTCGTAACCTAGAAATGAGCAATTTTAATATTTAAAAATAAGACTACTGTACGACGATAATTAATACAAAATCGAGAATTTAGCTGCCAATTCATAAAAATTACTAATTTTTTTATCTCGAGTGAACAATAATTTATAGGTTATTCTTAAAAATCGGGGCCCGCCGACCAATTTTTCCACGGGCCTCGTATATCCTATACAGTAACGCCACTGACGTCGGTCACGCGTTATACGCTTACACTTAACGTTTATAGCACAGGGCCATCTGCCTTTTAACGAAACTCCGGATTTGGGCTTTGTGTGCCTGTGGTCATTGAAGAATACGTCGTACCCCGAATACGTGACTCAGACACACAGCGGTGCATTATGTCTGAGTTTCAACACCGCGCACACGGACGTCCTGGCCGTCGGTTTGCGCGACGGCAGTGTGGCCGTGTACGACTTAAAGTCGCCAATCGCCAAACCGTACTACATGTCGACGTCTGTCGATACAAAACACATGGCGTGCGTGAGACAGGTATACTGTTATTATATAATACAATTTAAAACAAATATTTATCATATTTTTTACGAGTTGATCGACTTAATATAAGACTTTGCAAGGCGCGACACGTCGTTAATAATTGTTTTTACGGAAATCATATAATGTAGTTTGCAAAACGCGACAGGTCGCGCGACGAGTCAATTTTGGGTTGCCACTGCCGACGACACTACTGCCGCAGGAGCGGACCGTAATCTTAACTCGCTGAACAATATTAAAATTATAGTCGATATTGAACTATTATCATTTATAAACTAATAAGTTAAAATCTATAAGGTATAAATTACATTGAAGTAGATATACTATGAGCATTTCCTAATCGTATTAGCTATGAATGAAGATAAGTGTCACAGAGATGAGAATGTTATTCAAATAGACGAGTAGATAGGCACATGCTCTAACTGATATTTTACAAGTACCCTAGGTGAAATATTCGAATTTAACTAAAAAAAATATCCTCAACGATTTACGTAGGTAATCTGGTGTGCAGATTTAGCTTCTGGCGAAATGAATTTCTTTTCAGTGTCCGAAGACGGTATGGTCTGCCAATGGGTGTTATCGACAAATGAATTAATCAAATTTGTTAAAATGTCTTTGATCATAGATACTCCTAAAACAGAGCTCGGCGGAATCGAACAAGCCTACTATGGTGACTATATTTGTTATTTTTTTCTAACCTCTGTTGATTTATAATACCTACAATTAAGTACACGCAATTCTGCAGATGCAGATTTATATTTTTATATTATTATGTATTCGAAAAAAAACCAACTCGTTAATTTTTGTAGCCAGGGGCACGACAATTACATTTAATCCCCAAGACTCCAATATATACTTCGTTGGTACAATTGAGGGGTATATTTTTAAATGTAATATGGAATGGACTGATTGCATGCAACGATTTCAAGCTCACCTTATGCCGGTCATCCGAATCGACTTCAACAAATACAATTCGAACATTTACTTAACATGCAGTGAAGATTATTTAGTGAAATTGTGGGAGGACAAATACAAGTAAGTTAAATTTAGTCAATTTCTAAAATAAAAAGAAGAGGTTTTACGTGCTTAAAAAGATGTACGGTCGTCAGAAATTAATTAGAACAAGTAGGCAATAGCTAGGTAATAAATACCAGTTTTTTAGTATTCATTAGAACGTGTTTTTAATAGTTACGTCCGATTTTACTCTAGTAAAAAAATCTAGATGGGACTTACTTCATATCATAGATAGGCCACTGTTGTATGCGAGCAGTTGGAAAAATAAGAGCATATAAGATACTTTAGTATAAATATCGTGTATAGAGTCGGTTAAACATTTGTTTTCTAAATTTAAATTGAAAAATGGTATGGTGAAACAATAGTGCAGTTTTGAAATGTTGGCATTCGTGCGGTGATAGTAGGAACTTAGGAGAGGTCTCATTGTGTTGGGCGTATCGTGCTGTCAGTTGTCACCATGGTTTGGTCTGGAGAAAACCGGAGTTTTGCCGTCCACACATTGTTTGAAAATGGCCGTTATTTCGTTGCCATCCAACGTGCCTTCCTTTCATCTGCACTTCAATCTTATAAATCGCGCGTCATAATATCGAGTTAAATGCGTACACTCAAAGAAACTGGTTCCAAAGTAAAACTTAGGAGTTTAGGAAGACCCAAAATGATAAGAACACCCAACTATTTGACGAGAGTGAGAGAAGCCTACGCGCTCTGCCCGAAAGTATGCAAATGCATTGGGCATTTCTGACTGTTCACTAAGAAGGATTTCGCATCAAGTCTTCTCATTTCATCCCTACAAGATTATGATTGTCAAAGAGTTTATCCACCTGATTAATGAAAATTACATTAATTTTACCCAAGAAATGTTGAACCAGATCCATGTGAAGTCGACTTTTTTCAGTAGTGAAAGTGGGCTTTCTCATCTCAGTGGAAAAATGAATACACAACATTTTCAGTACTGGGCTGAAAATAATCCAATGCAAATTCACAAAAGAGCTTTTCAATCTCCAAAAGTGACCATATGGTGTGTGATTTCCAAATTTGGGGTGATTGGGCATTTGATCTTCAAAAGGCCTCCATCCCCATTTAAAAAATGAAATTTATATTTTGTTTCTAAAACTTTATTGGAACGCATAAGAACATAGAATTTTTTTCTACGTTTCTTTTCAAATTCATTAATGATGACGTCATAGGATAATTTTTATTTGACGCAATAGTTGGATGATATTTTTTTGTTATAAAATTATCAAGTGAACCACTATATTTGAACACTCAATATTTCAACTTATTTATTTAAAATTATCTTAATCTAAGTTTTTCTGCACCGGATGCATTTTCTTTTTTCTTTGGTCTATTAAATATAATAAATATAATGAATCAAAATTAGGCCTCTTGAAAATGGAGGTCAGGCGACTAGCCACCAAAATACTCGCCTAAATCAAGATCTGTACCCAGTACCTATCCTACTAACAGAACCTGACTTATTTATAGGGTGCTAATACAAGAAATCGATGAAAATTTGTAAACCCAAAGTCTAAAGGCAAAATAACGTATAGGTTATTTATTACACATACACGATTAATATTTTATTCAACTGTTTTCACTGAGTTACAGGAGTCCGCTGTTTACGTTTGATCTGAAGACCGCGTTGTCGGACGTGTGCTGGTCGCCGTTTTCAAGTACAACTTTTAGTGTTATCACTGCGACAGATTGTCGAATTGTCTTTTACGATCTGGACGTAAGCACATATGAGGCAGTCTGTGATCAGCTCATACACCCCCCGGGCGAATATCGGCTGACCAGAGCGGCTCTTGATAAGCGGACGCCGTTGGTTGTGATTGGTAGCTCCAAGTAAGACGTCGACGAACCATATTTTGCAACAATGGCTTTTTTTAGCAGTAGCTGTTATAGTAGCGGCTGTTTTTTTTTTATATAGAATATCGATTTTATACAGAGTATTTGCTATCGTAAGCATTACTATAAAAGCAATAAAAAAAAAAGTTTTTAAAATTATGTTTTGAAAGTGATAAAATTTGTCGCTCGTGCTAATATCTTCAATCCTATAGTTGACACATTATATTCAAATACAGCCAATTTCGGACCATTACAAACATTATATAAAACCGAATATTTAATTTTAAAATTTTAATAGAAATTCAAGTATTCGTATATACTTAATAGCGTAGCGCACTATTATTAAAAAACACAATATTAATATATTAAAAACTTTTTTTTATTTTTTCACGTTACAATGCAACCGCTTCCCGGAAACGCCGTAAAGCACTACTTCGGGAGGCGGGTTGCCATATATTAAAAACCTAGCTGTTACTAGTTACCAAATTCCGGAGTTAATTATTTGTAATTCGGCCACTTATTTAGTTAGTTTTGTTTCTGAGTCGCAACTTACAACTAGAATAATAAATATCGAATACAATAACAATAATTAATACATTTTCGAAATTCAAGTATTTTTTGGGAGTAGCAAAAAAAAAAACTCATTAGTGACGCCACTGTGGTTGACACTAGTGCATAAGGTACACGGCAATTTGAGTGTACACCGGTTGAACAATTCCCTGGTTACCGATCAGTCTTAATACGTCGGGCGCTTGCCTAGCCACAACGATAAATGAAATTAAACAATTAATTCTGTGATTTCACAGGTCTATGGTCGTAACGTACAAATTGTCGCCCAACCTCCGGATAACTTTGAAATCTCCAAAGAAAGGGGAACAGATCCCTTCGGAAATATTGGAGTTGACAAAATTGGACAATGTGCTGAATCAGGTTAGAGAATAAACAACCATCCCGTCAGTACAGTCTTTAACGGCAATACTCCAGTGAAATGTTTCGGATGAAAATGTATAATGTAAACAAAATGAAACTTTCCTAATAGAAAAAATGTGTAACCACAATTAAAAATATAAATTATATATTATTAAAAAGTACGCGCGTATTATTTTCCTAATTGAATTTGGAAAAAAATTACTAAATTCGAATGTGTAAATTCGAAAGACGAGCAAAGGGAACGTGTTTTGATGTCAAATAATGTTATAAATATATCGAACAAAAAATAACATTGCGCATATATTGAATTTGTTTATAGAGTATATTGTTATTGTTATTTATTCTATTGTTTACAGTAGATTTGTTATGTTTTGCAGAAAAGTTCCTACCGAAGTTCAGTACTTTGGAAAAATAACGTCTTTAAATAAAAACTAATAAATTTACAATCGGACCGGTTCGATCTAATTATTAGTTATTGGGGGGGACTTTTGGTCGCGTTATGTTAGTGTAGAATATCGCATATTATATTATTAATCAACTACAAAAACGATTGTTGGTTTAATTAATCTATTCACTGTCACTGTTTATATTCTGTAACTTATTTAACCCACTGAATGTATTAATCGTATAGATTGTAGATATATTTTCTTAAAGCAAAAAACTTTGGTTTTCAAATTTTCATAAGCAAAATACCTAGATATCGAGTATAATAGTAGTTTAGAAGTTGGCTAGGTAATAGTACCGAATACTTTTTTAATTTGTCTGTTACCGAAGGACGAATGTTGTGAATTTGCCGAAAAAGAAAACAGGAGTTGATCAAATATAAAAATGGCGAAAAACAAAAAAAAACTTTGTTTTTCCACATGATTCTAGAGCGGTGTGTCTATTGTATTTTTTAATACATTTAATTAAAAACAGAGTTGATTAAAACAAATATATAATATGGGGTAATATATAATATTAGGTATAGGTATCTACATTTATTATCAATATATAACCACGAATAATGTATTAATTTATTATAAATTACAATGTATTAATAGTAATTAAAAAATATATATATTTTAAGTGTTAATTGTAAAATAATGAATTATGCGGTACAATTTTAATTCGTATTATTCTTTACAACATTTGAAGTAAATGTTAATAAAACATGTGTAACCTTTTAAATTTTCCTAAATCGTCAACACTGGGCCTTTTTGGGCCAGTCCGACACTGCTAATAATATATTATTATAATTTAATTGTCAAGGGTTCTATATTGTTGATTGCCACAGCACTGTATTTTAGCTTTAAGATTGAGTAATTTATAAAAAAAAAACCAAATGGAAAAAAATTAATAAATAAACAATTGGTACATTTGTATAATATTCTTCACTATTAATTTTATATTATAATTTTGTTCTACATCTATTGATGCTAATGCTTCGATTTTAGCCAATACAAGAATATTCTGTTGAAACGTTCCGAAGTAATTATAAATAACATAATCATATAATATACAAAAACTAATTTAAAAAAAATATCCTTAATGGGTTATAAGTAGAGATATGAATCTATATACTTTTATAGTTTATAATTTATATGTACATAACAAAATCAAAAATACAGTTTATATTGTAACTTATTTTTAGACCACACACTACTTAAGTAAAATAATGTTATTTAAATTCAAATTTTGATATTTTATTAACATGGAAATAAGATGTTATCAGTCGCATTAGTATAAATGGCTGTCAGCCACTAACATTATGATGAAAAATTACGTACAGTAAGCCGTAAATAATATGAAATACAATTTCGCTTATTTTTTTTATTTTAATTTAAATTTAAACCGCCTTCAAGTCGGATGGTCCGGTTGCCGAGTCAAAGTGCTCGGCAAAAGGCTTCTGACCTGCTATCGGTGCCAAACGGAAACCACGAATGAAAAAATCCGGCAAGACAACGTCGAAACTACCAGTACAACGGCGAGGGATATCTGGCTGTCAACTGCAGGAAGGAGGAAAAAGGGAAGTGGCCGCCACCGAAGGATACCGCCGACCGGAGAAGCGGGGAGCCAGTCGTGGAGGATGCGGCGAACCCCCCCCCCTTTTAAGAATGTGAGGGCAGAAAGCTGGTCTCGACCTACTGCTGCTCATAGTGCGAGTTTAGTAATTCTTAATGTGAGCCCGCCCCGCCCGCAGGGGCAAACGGGATTTTAAAAGCATGTGTATTAATTATAATTGTTTTTCATTTTTAATAAATGATGGCGATTACGGAACCGCCGAAGTCATTACTTCGATGGCGGATGTATTGCCAATGCAGAACATCAAAAAAAAAAATCGCATGTAATTGCCCCCCTCCCTTTCTAGGTATGACAACAGTACGAATCTCTGAATCTTCTAAAACAAAGAAAGAAATGAATTAATTTTTATAATCATAAGATTAAAATATTTTATTAATAAATATTTCATAAAAGTTTATATATATTTTACGTTTTCTCCTGTTTTATAATATATTGTCACGTTATCCCATTATTTTTTATTTTTTAAGTTTTGTTTAATTAAGCCATTTAATTAGTCTTTGATTATTTTATGTACACAGAACAAAAATACATTTACACCACCCCATTAAGACATGGTTTTGATTCTGGTGAATAAATTATTTTGCTCCCCCCCTTGTTTTTTACCAAGTTACACTACTGTATAGCAATAATTATTTGATTTGGAATAAATTAATGTATGTATCTAATCGCTTTATATTATGCATATATTTTGTTTAATATGAATAAAAGGAGAACATTGTCCTTTTATGAAAAATAAATCTTGCAGGAATATAATCTAACGAAAGTGATACTATTATTCCATAATAATTAAATTTTCCAAAAGAGCTGACAGAATAATTCAAGATTATTCAATCCGACAATTATACGAATAATCAACATACCGCAATTATTTGATTTGACGAGTAATGTGTGTCTTATATCTGAGATTTGCTCATTATGGGATTTTGTTGTTTTATTTTATAAAAACAATTTAAAATAAATACGCGATCAAATAAACGATTAGGTCGCAACTAATAGAGCTAACAGTCAGCGGTCTTCGAGTGCGACTGCATGGCCACCTGGACGGCCTCCATGAGCCTGTCGATGTTGGCCGTCTGGTCCGCTGACTGTTTCCTGAGCAGCGTCAGCTCGTTCTTGAGTCGGTCAATCTCTCCGGCCGACCGGCACTGGGCCGCGGACAGCTGCCCGTTCTGATCGGCCAGGCTGGTGGTCAGCTGGTTGCGCTGTTCGAACAGCAGCTGGCCCTCGCAGTCAGCCCGCGTGACTTCGGCCCGCAGCCAGTTCAGGGCGTACAGCAACTTCTTGACGGACGACTGTTGCGCGCCTTCTTCGCTCTCGTCCTGGCCGTGGCCACCGCCACCGCCGGCCACTCCGTCGTCCCCGTTTCCGCCGCCGTCCTGTTGTCCGTCGACGGGCGGTACGGTGGCGAGTATCAAACGCTTCAGATACGCATTCGGGTCCAACCAGTACTTGGACCAGCTAAACAGCGGCACGGCCTCGCGCAAGAAGTCTAACGCTATCGTGGCCCGGTTGAACATCCGGTGCGCCAGGTAAGAGTACTTGGCGTCCAGCGCCGCCTGTTCCTTTGCCAGCCCGTCGCTGATGTGCTCCGTCCGGCTCTCGAACACGTCCGACGCGAATGCTCTAAAGTCATCCACCATTCCATCAGATAATCTGATCATCAACGATGCCTGGTCGCACGTGTACTGTGACACCTGTGTAGCGCCGAATAAAATAATAATAAATATTAGGCAGATTTGTGAACAAAAAACGCATTTTAAAAGTATATATCGAGTACAAAAATAAATGCTCCCATCACAAGTTTTTCATATACTCCATATATTTTTCGTAATAACTCCTAGGTCACGATTTCATACCGAAGCTTTCTCGGCTTCAATTTGCACATGCCTCACCTTATATCTCATCGTTTCTCTTTTTCTCAAGCATTGCACATGCTCATATACACACTCTGCATATCACTGCTACTATAACATTTTTCTTTGGTTTTTATTGAGGTCATCGCTGACCTTACCTTGTAACGACAGATACGCACGTACCTGGAAGTAAAAATCTTGCAGCGTCGTCTGGTCGCTGACGGCATTTAAAACTAATAACAGTCCGGGATTTGTAGACTTCTGTTCGATTTCGGTGAGCACGGGAAATGCGCAATCACCTAACAAGTCCCTGTAGGCCACATCGATGGGCTTCGGCCGCGGTTTTTTCAAGTGCCGTCCCATGCTGTCCAAACACGGGTCACAGACTTTTCCGGATACGGGTTTCGTTTGGGGAGCACGACGGGCCCCCGCAGAGCACGGGCCGCATTCCCCTCCACCGCCACCGGCCAAGTGCAGTTCGTCGCGTTTACGTTTCGGCAACGATGCATCCTCGTAATCTTTTGCACTGCACTTACTGTTACTCTTTTCTTCGTTTCTACCGTGGACTTTGTTCTCTTCGTTCGCAGACAAGACCGTACCACATAAAGCGCCGTTTTCAATGTCAGATGTTTGCCTTCCGTTTGTGTCGTCGTCGTTTTTGGTAACGTTGCAGACGGCGGTGTCGTTCTCGCCGTCCGCTCCCTCGTACGCCGACCCCGACTCCGTACTGCCGCCACCGCTCTTGTTTATAATCCTGCAACACTTTTCGCGGTTCCTGCACCATACCGGAGGCGGTCCATCGCACGCCGGCTGCTGCGAATACAATAGATACCGACTCAGTGGCAACAGAGGTCCCGCTGGCGGGTTCTGGTGAAAAGGCGGCCCGATCCGCCTGTTGACTACCATGTACTGCAAGAGTTTCAAGTACTCGAAGTCGTTTTGGTCGCGGTTCTCGCCCGCTGTCAGCCTGGTCAGCCATTTTCCGATTCGCAATACTAACTGTTGGTCGCGAATTACGACCACACGTTCGCTAATATCGTTGGCGGCCGCCTCGAAGTCGCCTATACTGTCGGACATCGTACTGTTTAAATGCAACACGACTAAAAAAAATACGACACTCAATTATTACAAATTTAGTACCGACATGTAATACTATTTTTTTTTTTTTAAATAAAATTAATTGTACTGATGGTTGTCCCCAACGTTACCGATTTGTATAATATATTCTCCTCATTAATATAATAATAAATAGGTGATAACCAATGACAACAATATTGTTTAAACCTATTTATTATTACAATTATTACAACACTGTAGACAATTTTAAAACATTCATAATAATATATTTAAAAAGGACATTAATTTATTTTTGAATTTTATTTTGCATAGAGTATTCGAGGAATCTTTGTCTCTTCACAAAAAGACCACCAACAGAAGGTCCCTTTAGAATTATTTGTTTAAAATAATGAAATGGTTTTTTAACAGTAGGGGTATGTCCAAAACAAATTTCAATAATATATAATAAATAACAGAATACTGTTTAAATAAACTACATTTTCCATTTTTAGATTACAAACAGAGCGAGGAATGCATTTTATATTATTTATACGGTTAAAATATATATATTGTTACAGTTTTAGAGGTTTATTCTAAATAAATGTCAATAAAAATAATGAATCTGTTTACATAATCAAAACTCTGTTTTGTTATTTAACTGTTGTTTATTGTACATTTTCGCTAAATTTATTAAAATTTCTTATTAAACAATGAATTCAAGAATACATTTTAAAAAAAAAGTACATAGTATTAATCCAATAAAAAACATAATCATAAAAAAATAATTTATTTATGTCCCTAATTATCACAGCGATATTAGATCAAAAAACAGATTTATTTAACAGTTTTAATATAAAATTTAATAATTCGTATATATAAATATGTATCTACCAAATACAATATCAACATTAATATGTGTTCATAAATCCATCAATCAATTTTTGTTTTTTTTTTTTAAAAGTAAAAAAATAATATTTTTTTTAAGATTGCCAATTACAAATGTCTAATATTACCATAATTATACGATCTAGTCATTAAATTTTAATAGGTACCTAAGTAATATTTCTTAAAAATTAATAGTATAATTATTTTAGCCATTTTTTTTTTAAATATAATTGAATTCCACAATGACACAATGTCACAAATTTCAATGTTTACAGTGTATGTAAGTTAATTTATTTGAAAAATGTAGATTTAATGTATGATTTTATTCACATTTTTCAGTTTTATTTCGTTATACAAAATTTTTGTTCTGTTTTCTTAAAAAATTGAGTGCTAACACTTTAATATATGCACATTAAAAAACTTAATAAAGTAGGTACCTGCGATTGTTTAAAACTAAACTGGTTTATATAAAATACAAAAAAAAAAAAATATACATGTTTAATTAATATTTAAATTTTGTCAAACAGTGTTAGGAGGGATGGTTAAAAAAATAATAGCCATTTCTGCCAGTCTGCGCACATCTATATCAACTAAAATGCAAATTACTAAAGGCAACGGATTTTAATTTAAATAAATACATATTTATTAGGTGGTTTGAATACATTTCATTAGATCAGACATTATTCAGCACATCAATGCCAATAAACATAGAAAATAGAGACAAACAACTTAAATTTCAACAAAATTGTAATTATACTTTAACTGCGTTTACTGAAAGTAAGTACAAGTCTAATACCTTTAGACATCGCCCTACTTTTTAAATTGAATAATTCTGCAAATAAAAATTTTATGGTAAAATATACTGGTCATCAAATTCCTGATAAGAGCACACTTCGTAAAAATTATGTAGGTTTATGACGAAACTATTTCAAAAATTCGAAAAATCATTGAAGGCCTAATGGGGTTGGAATGGATGAAACCATAAATGTTATCGTAGAAAAATTAAAAACTGAACCATCCAAACCATTTTTGTTGTTTTGAAGAATTAGAAAAATACAACCACAAAACTATAAGTCAATTATTTAATAATACAATGGATGGAATAAGGATGGTTTTTTTTTTTATTATTTATGGTTTTTATTATAATTTGTGTTCTCTATGATACTTGTATGTTTCAATTTAAATAGTTCAATATTATAAATTAATAAAATAACATATAGATTTAAATATTTTTACTTTTATCCTAAATTAAAATCCGTTTCATAGTTATCATTATACAGTAGAAATTACTCTTGATTGTGTTACAGTGAGACTACTGGACAATGGTAACATTATTGTGGTATGAACAGTGGTGTTGTAAACATTGTTCTTATTCATAGATGATAAACTATGCGATTGCTTATATATTAAGTAAAACTAATATTATGAAAACAACGATAGTTTATACCTAGTCTAATGAAATTATAATATTTTAGTAAACCAAAGATGATACAATTAATATAACTGTGAACTGTCATTCAGTATGATACAAAATTGCACAGCTGCTGCAATTATGGTATCTTATTATTATTTTTTTTTTTTTAGTAATGCACTAGCAATGTCAAAGAACTCAAACATCTAGTTTTAATAACTGATTAGCATAGGTTACTGACCAATAATCAAATTATTTTAATGTTTAATTTTAAATTTTGTAAGATTGTGAATTGTTATATTATAATGTGTGAATAAAATGTATGTTTGAATAAATGCAATCATTTATAATAATTTATTTAGAGAAAAAATAATAATAAAAAAGATGAGAATTGAATTTAAATCAACGATAAATCATTGCTAACAAAATATGATTCAGAGCAAAGTTCAGATAATCAATAATCAAAACAGAATTATTACACCTTTCAATTCTTGTCTTTCTCAACATAAAATAAAACTTATGGTGAAATTTGCATGCATTTATGTTTGCCAAAACAGTTTTACAATGTCATATAGTTTTGATATTTTATCCATACCTAGAAAGATCTAATATTAATATTTTGTAAAAATATCAGGTATCTACAATTATTTTTAACAGAGTTACATTAAATAAAAAAAATAATCAAAAATAATGAAACCACTGCCTAATTGTCTTGTTTACCATAGGTTGTTTCCCAATTATTAATACTACAACGAAAATCAAAAGAATGATCAACTCTCTAATGAACCAACAGGATTCAAAATGCTTTTAGAAAAGGTGCTACACTTTAAATCAGAGAAAGAAGTCTGGTAGTAAAGTTGCCCATGGATGTGGAAAATATTAATAATAAAAAAATATAAATAATAAAACCAAAGCATTCTTTGCTTCCCTTGAAATATAAAATTTATTTAATTCAAATTGGTAAATAATAGTGTAATATGTATTAATCATAAAAAACACATCTGTTTGATATTTAAAACATAATAAAAGATTGATACCAGCCGAACAGATTGTCCTCAACGTACAAAAATAAAAAACCAAGAAGTTATAGTAGTAACTTGCTGAGTGTTAAAAAAAAAAATACAACAAAAAAATGTGCTCTATTAGAGAATTAAATTTACCAAAAAAAAAAAAATAATAAAGTCAATCAATTTAAGTAAGTAACATACGTTTAACAATATATCATTTAGCAACATATTGAATGACAGTCTTAACAATTTAACTTAATAGTATGTAAATAAAACAATTTTAATAGGTATGCAACATAAGCTATGATATAAATGTACAAATTAAGTTTCTATAAAAATAATTTCAAATATTGGTGCATAAATTGTTTAAATTTTAAATTAAATTGCTTTGATTTTATTTACCATGTGTTAATCAAATATCAAACATTTTCTTTAGTTCCATATGAAAATATTAAAATAGTCAAAATTATTTTAAACAATATAATTTTTATGTGAATAAAAGTAATAATTACTTATTACAACTTATTTTGTTACTTTTGTATATTATAAATGAAATTCAAGAACCCTTGTATACATAGTCAATGTGTTTTATACAAAGTTAAATAAGTAATTATTTGTTTTGTTCCAATACTATTTATATCACATGCTTAATATCCTATCAAAATTGTCACGTATATCGCAATAAAAGTTCCTCTTTAAAATTCTAAAATTTTGATTTAATCATTAGTTAGTCAATTATTACTATTACTATTCATAACATTATAATTACTATACAAATCGTATAAAATAATAGAACTCAAACTTTCCAAAACCATGAAAATTAAAATTACCATGAATGAGCTAATTTAAAATATATTAAGAAAATAAGGAAATTAAGTCTGAGAACATTCAAATTTACTAACTACGAAAAATAATAATATCTAAAATAAATAAAATTACAAAACACTCCATTATTGGTTCATTTTGTATATAAGTGAGGACTAAATAGTATCAAATGGTTAGTTTGTACTTATTGAGTTTGTGTAAATTTCTGTTGACTGATTGGTGAGTGGTGTTGGCTACTTTTCCAGTCTATATTTTGTTCAGTTGTTTTATAGAATCTGGTAGACATCTTATTAAATATTGGCAACAGCTCGTTAGCTTCATTTGATAAAGCCTAAAAAAAAAAATTTAATAATGATAAAAAAAATTATAAGTGATGAATTTAATAGATCATAATTTTATGATCTATGAATTACCATAATTATCTATAATTTGCCATTTGTAAAATTGTTCTTTTTAAATTTCAAAAAAAAATCTATATTTATATTCTACTTGAATCTCTATAGCTATACCAAAACTTATGTTTTTGATATCTATTTCAATGAATAAATAAATATTATACAATATTAAATGAAAATACTATTTGGTTGACAACTTCTTAACAACTTAAATCAATATAATAATTCCATTAAATTTGTAAAACTTAATTGATAATAAATTACTTCTTACTTTTAAATAAATCAAAGAATCTGTACCAAAACCATCACAGGACAGCAGAACTAAATCACCATGCAAATACCGTGCATAAAGCCTAGAAATAGGTAGTCCATAGCCATACCCTAAAATTTTAATAAATTGCATTAAAATCTAATTGGTTTTTTGTATTTATATACATGCCTGCTAATGGTACTGTATGAGCATCTGATTTTGAAGGTTGCGGGGCAGTTGAGTACATGTAATGAAACATCCGTTCACTCAAACTTCTTGGAATACCACCACCTTGGTCAGACACCTGTTATACATACAAATTAATATCATGCAACATCAGAAAAATATCATGGCACCAAAAAAATTATTTAATTTCTTGGAGACCTAAGAAAACTTAAATGGCCTAACTTTTAGATTTGTATTATATTGAATGAATTTATTTTAAATTTATAATGGTCAAAGGCTTGCGCAGGTGATGGTCAGGGTGGGTAATTGCCTTCCCTGCTAGCTAAATTTTTTTCCAAGCTAAATAAATAATTATATATATATTGGCAATATGATGTAAACTGATAGGTGACTGATATAATTATGATAAAAATTTACCACTTATATGTGATATTGTTAAGTGAACAAAAACTTCAAAGCTGGAAGCTGAAATGTTTAAAAGTGAAGTGAATCACTTCTTTAACACATAAATAATTTACCCAAGTGATAAAAATAAAAAAGGAACACATGGCATGGATAAGCAAGGTGGTTAAAAGAAATTGGTGGTGGAAGAGAAACAATTTTTAAAAACATATTAAAAACATTTGTTACTATTCCAGTTATTTATTGTTCATATGAACAAAATTGAGTTTAATCACAATAAAGTTATGTAGTACAATGTAACAAGACAGACTAGATGAACTACTCACAATGTTCATTGAACAAAAGTTAGCTTATATAATAAATATTGATGATGTAATTATGAAAATATTTACTCCCTTTGATAGAAGACTATAGAATCTAGATAATAATATATTATAACTTTTTTTTTTATATATTAATAACAATGTAGTTCATATTATTTTAAAATTATTAATGAGAATATAAGTGTAAAGCAAAATGTGATATTTGTATTATTATAGGTACCTATTTAATTCACTATAATATTAAATTAATTATATTATATACTACAATTATTAATTTCATATTACAAATGATATTGGTTGATAAATATTATATTAATGAAGTAAACCTATTTGGTCCCCACTTCTAGAAAATATTTCTGCAGACACTGATGATGTTGATAAAACAAAATTGTTGACCCCCTTACTCTTTTATGGTAAAGTAAAGGTTGCCATAAAATTCCATTTTGAATTTTCCTTGATTTTTCAGGGATGGAAACAAGATGTTTACCAGAGTAAATAAATGTTAAAATGTTTGTTACATTAACATCATTTTTGAATTGTACACCCAGAAAATAATAGGACAGAAAATACAGTATGATGAAATATTGTTTAGATAGTTTAAACAGTGTCACTAAATTACTAATTATCATACAATTAATAAAAGTATATTGATATAAAAAGAAAGAAATGTTTTTTTTTTTTTTATATAAATTTTATAAATATTTTTCATAGAAAATAATATTATTAATATTTTTCGAATTTTGAATAATTATATTATTTACAAAATAGAAATGGAAATTTAAAATTTAAATTCCAGAATTTCATACAAATTCCCTGACTTTCTAAGTTTCCAGAAGGCGTGGCAACCAAAAATGGTGTGATTTTGATTAAATACCTTTTGGATAAATGAAAATTCACCATTGTATATGAGAAATATATAAGAATATAGGTTATACTTAGATGAATATTTCAAAAATACTTTTTAGGTTGCGTGCATAGCAAGGAGGTATTAATTTTACAAAATTGTAAATTTTTTTCTCTACAGAAAACACTTGTTCGGTTAGTAAAAATTCTCCAATTTTTTTTATGTCATACATTATAAGATATAGATTTTTCACATATATTATATATATTTTTAATTTGTTTTTATAGTTATTTCTTGAATGTTAACCAATATACAATTTGTTAAAACTATATCTAGACTTAAGTACTGTACATTTCTCAGAATTTTTATTTTTTGCTTACAATATAGTAGATTATTAATTACTAATCATTTTCAAATAGGCATAAACTTCAGTTTTATTTTTTCAAAAATATTTGTGAGGTAATAGTAATTTAAATTTATTTCAGAGATAAAATCAAACTTACTATGTAATTAGTAATGAAAATCCTATAAATGATATTTTAAAATAACAATTCTTAATTTGTATAAAACAACTAACCAAGATACCATAAGCACTACATTTATAAACTTACTTTAACACAGACATCTTCTTTTCCTTTTACAATAGTTACAACGAGGGGCGGCAATATATCAGTCTGATGGTGCTCCACAGTTGCTCTCATTGAATTCTTGAACAATTCAAATAGCATATGATACAAGTGTGATGGCACATACACAATTTTTATTGGTTCACTGTCCCCATCTATGAAACAATTAAGTATAAAATTATAAATTCTGTGATCACCAATAAACTAGTGTAGTTGGGTAAAACTTACCAATACTTTTACAGATTTCCAATTCGGGAGAGGCCAAGTAATATTGGTCACACAAGAATCGAGCATTTTCATATGCATCTTTCACAACACTTATCACATTACAGTAAGGATCAATGCATCCAATATGTTCATGATGATGATTGTTGATAATATGATCACCAAATAATAATGCTACAAGAATAAAATAACTGCTATTAATTCAAAATAGATTTTAAACTGTACCAGACGTACTATGTTGATTGATAAGCATACGAATACCAATTCGAGACATATAGAATCGGTCAAGAAAATATTGAATACTATTTTCAGTGTGTAAATCAATTTCGTGTGAGTCCTTCAGCTCCAATACACCTTGTGCCATTGTTTGAACAACATCTGAATGCCGATTACGAATCTTCACCAATGTTTTACAAAACCTGAAATAACAAGAAAAACAAATTAATTCATTGATAAATATTACCATTTTTTTATTTTTTTCATTACAGAAAATTGAATCTATTTTAACAATACTGTTTGCACATAACAAATGAAAAATATAACTTTTTAACACAAATATAAAATCTTTTCATACTACATACTTATTCAATGTCTTTTCAGTACATCCATCATCAATTTCAAATTCAATCATTTCGTTGAACGATTGGCTATACCAATTGTTCACTAAATTCACAGATGGCATTTTTAGCAGATTATCCGGTAGCAAATGAATTTCTTTCATAATATTTGCCAATCGAACAGGTAGTTCTTTTTTTAAAAATTGATATGATTTTTGTTCATTCGCTTTTAGTCCTATAATGAAAAAAAAATAAATAGTACAATTAGTTAATTTTTTTATTTATTGAAAATAATATTAGGATAAATACAAAAATTGCACTTTTAAGAGAGACATAAACTAAATTCAGGACACAGGGGAAAAAGGGTAGTGTTAGTCAATTTTTTAAAATTGTTTAGCAGAGCAAAACTTCTTTACAAACTCTTGTATCTTTTTTTAACAAATAGATCCAATATTATCTAACTAAAACATTTTTTTCACAGAATGGACCTCAACATTTGATAATAGTTTTGAAGCACCATCAAGTGGTACCATTATATTAAAATTGAAAAAATAGACCTACTACCTGTGTATCCTTAAAATATTTATGATATTTTAATGAATTATTTAGGCAAAATTGTAGAATTTTTTTTTTGTTATTGAAAAGGCTAGTGTAATATAAAAATGTTTGGTGAGGATTAAAATATTATCATTTGTGTAAATATAAAGTATTTTCATAGCATATTTTTTTTTTATTATAACTATAACTATTTTATAGTACTTACATACAATTATTAAACAATACCAATAAGATCATTTGGTAATAATTAAGATATGTTCCATCCAGGAAATAATTTATAGTAAAATATTTATCGGTATTATTTTTGAAAATCAACTGGTGCATTTATTTTTCTTAGGTATGTATTTGAATTTATTTTATAAGATTAGGGTTAAACTAATTAATAATATTGAAAATAACTCCAGTAAAATTCAGAATAATTTTTGGAAATATATTTAGTAAATCGTTTTTAAACATATGCTGCCCAGAGAAACTAGGTAAATAATATATATTATCTAGTCTCTCTAAAACTTCATATTTGAACTGCTGATAATTGAGTTAATTCTGAAACTTGATTTCTAATTCCACAGGTACCTACTTAACACATATAAAAAGTTCACACGTCCAGTTCTATTTTATTATATTATAAATAATTAAGCATTTTATTCCCTAATCGTAAAACATAATAGGATCACTGCAATACTGCATTCATTCATATTATTAGGTATTTATTGTTTATTATTATATTATTTAGTAATAGAGTAATATTTATTATGTTTAAGACAATCATATTATTATTAAACTAATTATATTTTAATACCAGCTTAATTTTTTAATATTTTATCATAACAATGTATTTGATACCTACCTATACTTAGAAATATTTTTTATACATAAAAATAACAAAGTTATTTCCTATAGTATTATTGTTTGTACTAAATATTTAATCAAGTACAAACTTATAATCTAGTTTTTTGTTGTTATAATATTATGGATTGTGCTATTATTCTGAAATGTTTTATAAAACCAAATAAATGTTTGATAATTTTAATATAATAGTATACACATTTTTGTAACCAGTTTTTGGTGTCCGTGTAGCCGGACAAAAAAAACTTTTATCTTTATTTGTTCATCTAATTGTTTTTGGTTCATAGTTTTTTTTATTTTTTTTTCTTCAATTTAAAACAATTTTTTTTTTAAAAACTAACCTTGTATGTTTACTAAATGGTATGCAATAATTATACAAGTTATAAATTTTACTCTCTAGGTCACTAACTGACCTTCAAGTGTGTATAATTGCATTTCCTAAGTCAGCTGTATAAATTATATAAAACTACTAATAATAATAATAATAATAAACTGCAATCCTTGGAAAAGTAAAAACGAGTATGATAGAACAATGGCATTAGAGGGTAAATGTACATTAGTCAACAAACCATAAAATAAATAAAGAACAAAGATTTGACATAATCTGCATTAACTCATTGGAAACACATAGATAATAGATTAAGTTGTGTTACATGACCTTTAGATAAACTTAACAATGATACGGTTATCTCAAGTACCTCTGCCCAGTAGAATTAATATTCAAAAAGTTGAATATTTATTATATATATATATGAAAAAAATTCAATCTGTTTGGAGAAAAATACACATTCCCTTTAACGATTCAACGGTAGATGTCCGTATCGTCTTCTGTCCTTATGGACGGATATGTGTGTGAGGGAATGTTAACCCTGCCCGGGGTATATAAAACAATAATAAAAAATTAAAAAATATTTGAAAAAAAATACAAAAACCGACGACTCACCGAAATCGATAAACTGTTTGATGGATAACGACGACGGGTTGAACTGCGAATAGAAATCGACCATTTTCTCGACATTTTTGGCAAGCCTATACGCGATGAGTCTCATGTTGATTTCCCGTGTTGGATCTCCTTGGGTAGAACGACCGTTGCTCTTGTTTCCGACGCGAACTGCTCGATGAAAAATAATAACGGTGAAAAAAAAAAAAAAAAACCACTACAATAAAATTAATCACGGAGCCAGCGGACGGTAGGACTACGATAAAATAAGTAAGAACGACGAGGGGAGAAAAAAAAAAAAAAAAAAAAAAAAAAAAAAAAAAAAAAAAAAAAAGGAACCGAAATCGAATACGAAACGGCACACTGATGTCGTCTGCGGGTTACAGGTAGCGGAGAATCATTTTATTATAATAATCGTCCACGTTAATGATAACGAGACGGTGGCGGCGGCGGCGGCGATAATAATTATTATTATTATTATTATTTTTATATTTTCACTGCCGTTTGTTGTTGCGACGGCCGTGGTATAGTTTTTCACATGTGTGAGGGTGCGTGCGCGCGCGCGTACGTTCGTATTTGAAAAGAACCGGCGGCGCGCACGCACATACGCACAAAAAAAAAAAAAAAAAAAACACTACTTTAAAGAACATAATAATAACAGAAAATATACTGCGGCGTCCAGACGGACCGCCGTGCCGGTGATAAGCGGAGATTAGAGTACCCGCCGCCGACTTTTGTCGGACGGGTGGCGCTATCTGTCGCCGAGGCGCGTGTACCGGCTCGCCGCCGAGTCGACGTGAACGTACTGATCGCACTGCGCGTCCTGTCCCAATATTTTTGATCGCGTTGCGCGCTCTTGAAAATATTCCAACCACCGACAACATATATTACTACGACGAGACGTTACAAAAACGAGAGACGCGGACGGTATAAATTGATTGCCTCCTACTCTCTTTAGTGGTCTCTACGACCGGGCATGTAGGGTACACGGGGTGATATATATATATATATTTTTTTTTTCAAACACGCCACGATACCCGCGGTCTCGGAAAATATTATTTCGATTATTATGGGAATTTTCAAAACGTACGCGTATATCGTGCGGATTATTAGTCGATTGATGATATTTTTAATACGGTTATTGGTAATACATATAATATATATTACACCGGTATTCGACGGTAACCTATAGATACCGCCGCATTATGGGTTTCGGTTTGAAAATCAAAAATACCTGTAAATAATATAGCGGATAAAATAACTATTTTCAGAAAATAAAAAAATTAATTTTAAAAATATAAAATAATAACAATAACTCTGTGTAATTTATTATGTTATTGTACCGTAAACCTCGTTACGGCTACAGTGTCGTCGTCGTAAACGTCTGGATCTGCAGCGCTTTAAAATAAAAATATAATTTAAGTATGGTTGAAAAAAAAAATTCAATAATGAAGCCGTATTTTTTTTTTTTTTAAGCGTTTAATGTTTTATTGGAAATCGTATAAATCACGGTCTACAAAAAAAACCAACGAACGAACCGAAAAAAAAAAATTCACGTGATAGTTGTAATTTATTACGCTTTTACGGATGAATATTATTGCCGATTTCGTTAACGACGGTAAAATATATGTTTACGCGTACGGAAATAAAAATTAAATTCCCCTGTAAATGTTATATTACGTTCACGGCCGCAGCGATAAACAAAAATACCGCTCTGTACAATATGAATTTATTTCAACGCGCGCGTCTACGTACCTCGGTGCTCGGTGGCAGCAGTCCCGCGGTGGTGTTGTCGGTCTCTAATGAGTATATACCAGAAGTCTTGCCGCTTCGGATTCACGGCGGATATATTATAATTTATTATATTACGATATAATCGCCGGGGATCTTGACGAGAGGAAAAAAATGAAAAAAAAATTTAATCATAGACGCTTGTGCGAAGAGATGAAAAACGTATGATGGTTTGCAACCGTCCGTGTATGGACACTACTGCACGACTATATTTGATTATCGTTCGCGCGCACAGTAACCACTGGCCGGGACGCGGCGTTCGAATCTGTGGTGCGAGCGGTTGGGAAGGGACTCACGAAAGTATATATTTTTTTTTTTTTTTCTCTCCCGAACGTAATATTTTTATTGTGTGCCTTGAATATAACAGGACCGGGGTTGACAGCGGCGGCATACGAAGAGTATAATATTGTATATATAATATACTCTATACAGAGCGATTGGTTTTACGGTACTTACATATTAATAATATACCAACAGAACGATTATTACTGTTGTCGGTCACAATGGTTACAAGATTACATTTCGAACGTATTCCGAGTGATTTACAAAAAAATAAAAAATACTTTACACTTTCGAATCCGTCGTATAAGGTATTTTTTTTTTTTGTTTTTGTTCGTACAACACTGTTTTATTAGTTGACGTTTCGATTTAAAATAATACGGAAAAAAATTTTTTAAAATTATTCGAGTACTTATTTAAAATATCGAATACAAATATGCACCTTTATTATTGTTTTTGCAACCTTATCATATAATATGTTTAATATATTATAAATAAACCATTATTTATTATATCGATTTTTAAACACTCGAACGGCAGTGCTTATAATATATTACTAATACCATAAATTGACAGGTATATGTGGTTTCAGTTGAAATATATTTTTCGCGTGGAAACGTTGAAGTGGATCGTAATAGGTGGTCGAATAAGATGGCCGAATAAGATGGCGTAATAGCGGAACACAATTATCCGGACACTCGCCCGTTAAAAAAAAAAAATCACCCTGTATACACAGCGACGAATACAACTGCGCACGTCGCCGCATCGCTATATTAATTATATTTTGTAATCTCGCGGTTCTATACAACGACTGACTTTGTCAATATCTATATAAGTGGCATGTCAAGGTGGTGCAGAACGTTTTAACGCCAAGCGTAGGCGGAAATTAGGGTCTAGATGGGACCGAGTCCCCTCAAAATGTAGCTCTCCCTTAAATATACTCAAATATTAGACATACTCGTATGTGTATGATGTTATGAAGTAAATCATAGATATCGTTGGTTCAAAACCCAATGATGGTTTGATTATTTTTGCAAGCGCGATAGAGAGGAGCGGTTTTTGATAAACAGTAAAATATTTTAAAATATCAGCCCCCCCCCCCTCTAAAGTTATGGCGACTTTCCAAAAGTAGAACAATACGCGTTTTTAAGTAAAAAATGAAAATTACGTATTTATTATACATTAGGCTATTAGAAATAATTCAGACCCCCACCTCCGAAACGTTTTATCGTATACGGACCCGACTCGTATAGTACACGATATTGTATGTGTGCATTAGTGATGTTCGAGAATCCGGATTTGTGGATTCCCAAATTTAATATAAACCCGGATTTTTATCCGAATCCAAATTTCGGTTTCAAAATGTGTGATTTGATACCATTAATTCATTTCTCATAGAACTATTATTATTATCTTATTGTTGATAGCATTTAATACGTTTTCCACAATTCAAAAATATCACAAATAGAAATGAATTGTCACACCACTAACGTGTATAGTCGGTGGAGTCACAATAATATCGTTCAATCTACTATATGATCGGGTATCCCACATTCCAATCGTCACCGACCGAAAACTGGTTATAACATCTGTCGCCACTATTTCTTTTGTGTATACAGTGCGGCTAATCCGGTGTAGATCCAGTGTCAGTGTCCAGTGTAGCCAATCCAAATATTTTTTTATCAGGCTTGTACAAGCATTTCCGGCCATCGTTTCGAAAGGAGCAGCTGCTCGGATGATTCGAGACGTATGAGTGGGGGGGACGTCTGTGACGCCTTTGTCCTTGGTATCCATTAGCTTTCACTAGTGAAATAAATCAAATAATAATCTTATCAGACTGTATATTTCGTATCAACGGGTTTTTATACGATATATAAATAATATTATTATTGCTGAATTAAAAAAAAAAAAAAACAAATTTCGAAATTCATCCATGTCGTAAAATAAAAAAAATAAAAATCGTAATAAAATAATAAGTGTGCATTTATCAATTAATTCGTCCGCTATAATACTTGTCATAATATTATAATGTATAATTCTAGTCGTCAATGATATTATTTAAAACAGATTCTACTGTAATAATGAAAAATCAATGTTTTTTTTCTCAACAACCTTGTTCGACTGGGTTTTCTATACATTACAATTTTTCCTATTATAGACTATTCTGTAATAATTATTGGCGTCCGAGTGGTGTAGGCGTTTGTTTTTTTATTTTTTCTATTGATCCAATATGAAGCCATACGCGACAGTGGTAAAAAAACAAACTAATAATAATAGTTGTCAACTAACTGCAACAATACAGTCGTATTATCTGTCATATATTAAACGAAATAAACGCGTCGAATAATGCGTTTTTTAAAAATAATGTTACTAGTGGCGGTTTTCGTTACTTGTTGCATTATTTTAAGGGGGGTTTTTTTTTTTAACGTTTTACAGACCCACGGGCTAACAACATTCGAACACTATATTAATTGTAATTAGTATAGCGTGTCCATTAAGTTGAACATGATACAGATGGCCCAAATAATAGGTTTTTAATTAAAAATGTCAACATAATAAATTGCAGCGATATATTCCTATTTTTTTTTTTTTTTAGTGAGTATACGATATACCCCGTATACCGGTCTACGGGGGGTTATATATTTAACATGTATGTATGTGTGTTTGTATGTTCTCTTGTTATAGTGGTGTATTCAGAGGATGAGTTTGTGGGTTATAACCACTCCCGAAACGTCTTTGATAAACATTTTTTTTTTTTTTTTTTTTTTTTAAGAAGACGTTTGTTAAATTATTTTACCCAATAAAAATAATATCCTATTAAGTGTGAAAATTTCAAATGTAACCATCCTCCTCCCCTCGAAATATTTCCCTGGCTACGCCGCTGCCATCGTATAAGTGCTACTTAATTTAATGGAGCGATTTCAATAAATGACGCGCGTATACGGATTTATTATGAACTCGCCAGTGTTATAGGCCAATTTAAAAGTAATTATTTATCGGTATAGGGGACCTCGAATCGTTGTCATAACGTGTACCGGTATGCAATATTTACAAGTGAAAAAGTTTGAGTAAACGCGTTAAACGAAAAAACAAAGGAGTGGAATATACGTTCAACTACACCGCTGAATTATTAAATTACCAGAAGGACAGGGGAGACTGCGGTTTAGCAATATTGTTTAGTCCGGGACTTAATTATTCATAAAACAATGTTATATACATAATCCCACACTTTATTATTTAACGACCGGATAGACTAGTTGACGTTTTCATACCGCTCAAACATTTCATCAGTATAGCATAATTAAAACTGATAATAATAGTACGTCCGTTTACAGAGGGTATTTTATTAACACCATAAACTCACAAACCGATTATTTTGTAATACAATTTACGAAAATATTTATACAGGAATATCAAAAAATAGCTGCAACGCTAAAAATACGACATTCGTAAAATATTGTGGATTCCAAACAAATTTCAGTTTCAGTATTTTAGTTCACTTATCTGTATTATGTACCAAAAACTGGGCAAGTTAATCAATTTTCTTTAACTAGTTTCGGTTAGGTCGTCCTAGAGATAAAATGTAATTCAGCTATGAGTTAAAGTTAAATTAAAAATATAAACGATTTTCAGTAGACAACTAAGTTAAAAATTAATAGTTTGTTTTTTTTTTTTTTACAAAAAATTTGTTAAGAACTTAAACTTTAACAAAATAACTAAGTTTTTTTCTGGCATTCTATCTTTTTTTTTCAACTAGTTAAAAGTTATCCAAAAAAGTAACTTATCGTTGAATTTTTTAACAATAGTTATACTGTCCAGCCTTGATTATACGTTAATGATTTTAACTTTATATTGAGTGTGGTTATTTAGGTTATCTGTATTCGAGTATTATGCGGTTCAATCGGTGACCATCTGACCGCTACATTATTAATAAGTTTTCATTATTATAACACCGTCTACCGTCGAATGAAAATATGATACACGTCTATAGACGGTGTTTTCTCGGAATTATAATTTTTCGATAAAAAAAATCGTGTAAAAAATCTCATCTGACCGGTATTAGTCAATAAACAACAAACAAATCGGATAAAATTATATATTAAAAAAAAAAAATACATGTTTTCCTTACGAAAATTAATTACGAACGCGTATAACAACTAGTAGGCATATTGCTACTTGCGTATAATGTGCATGTTATCTTTATAAGTTTTAATGATATACAAAAAAAAACATTATTAAACTGCGTATTGTTTCCCCTTTCTTTGTTCTACATATTTTATTACCCGATGATGAATTTTTTTAACACACGCGCAACCTACACACAATACCCCGAGTTTGGGTTTTTTTTTTTCGTTTTCTATATATTTTTATTTATTTATTTGTATTACATATTAAATATTTGTTTACATTTTTATGTTTATTTTATTTCGTTTGGTTTTTTCGTTGCTCACATAATAATACTTGAATTCTCGACTTTTCGATAATATTCGGAACTTTATAGAAATCACATGGAAATTTTTCCCCGAACGTTATAACGCTATTGTAGTGCCGTAGCCGGGATTATGCACCGGCGGTGGGGAGGGATATACTTAAACGTCTTTTTAAGTGTAAAATAAACTATATAAGTAGGTGCTAGAATTAAAGAATCACACGATATAGTACCTATGATTTATAACAAATTTATTACGTCATAACGTATGAGAAAAGGCGAGGTAGGGGAGGTAGGCAGACACTAAAAATTCCCTCCTCGCCACGCCACTGATTACGGTTAATATATTACGCAATACGTCTGGCCTACGCAACTGTGGGAATGTCCGGGGGGCCTTTGGAATCCGCTCGATCAGCGATTCCAGCGGGGTCGGTATCCTGCTCCGGCGAACCGACGGGCGGGTTCCCACGATATCGGCTACGGTGAATACTGATAGTGCGACAGTCGTACAGTACAAAGCACTTCAATTCATGTGCATAATTATTTTTTTGAATATAATGTGTAAAATATTTTTATTTTAATAATCCAGTATAATAGTGATGGTTTATTATTCCCAATAGAACCGTCGCGTGCACGATGCATCAACACACATCGTCAACAGTCCGATAAACGGAAAACGCATATATAGGCCCCCCTCGAGGGGACTGCAGGGAATTTTATCCGCTGTTTTTTTTGTTTTCGGAATATATATAAATATAAAGATACAAAGTGATTATATACGAGAAAAAAATAGTCACCGTTATAAAATTACCTCCCCCCATCCCCCTCATAAACGAATTTCTGCGGGCGCCCATGTGGGAAAACGTACGGTTTTCCGAACGGATTTAATTGAGAAATACTGAATAGCGTACGAATATAAAAATAATTGGTAAAATATTTTTAGTAACATACAGGAAAAGGTTGGAGTTACAGTTTGTTGGGTCAGAGCATCTGTTAAATTATTATTTATTTTCATCTATAAACGAAAAACTTGGCAAAAATATTAATATAGACACGCCAAAGTAAATCGCCAACGACCGTTTATATATTTATAATTTATAGTCATTTGTAAACCCCGTACGTATTATTTAGGTAGGTAAGATATGATTTACATCATATTAGATTCTGTGCGACTTAGTGAATTTACTAAAACATATAGGTTTTTTTTCTCGAAAACACCGTTATCAAATTTTCCATGTAGTATCGTCCTTAAATTATGTCGATTTCTCGTACGGTAATACTTTATTCTAAAATGTTTTCTAGATTCCCAACAGTTTTTCCAAAAAACTAAAAAAAACACGACAACAAATGACATTGGTTTTATTTTTGTTGGTTTCTGGGTTACAATAACGACTAGGACTATATCCAGTTTACCGATATTCGCTCAGAATCGTTTTTTGATTGCAAAGATTTGTCGTTGCTTTCAGTATTTAAACTAAATTATCCTATAGTAAGTATACCTACTAAACTGTTCACCTACAATAGTAGCTTACTGTGCGGAGTATGTTCGGCTTTGATTTGACCTTTCAAGTGTCATCAATTATTTATATAATTATTACTAATTCGACAATTATACAAGACAATTGGAAAAGTTAACTTGTACGTAATTTAATACAGTACCATACAGTTTAATTGATACTATTATATATGGATTATTAAGACAAAATAAATTATAAAAATATCAATACTATTTCTTTGTACTATGGCTATATATTATATAGCCTAGTGGTCTATTTAGCCACTTAAAATTACTATAATCATTATATTTAAATAATTATAAGCACAACAACACCTCCGAATAAAATCTCGTGTACTTTACTGACACTATAACATAATATATTTCCTTGGGGTGCAAAACAGTATTTAAAAAAATGTCATTGGGGTCCATTCCCTATACCCCCCCCCCCGTAAATACACCACTGTAGGCTATATTATACGGATAATCATTTATAGTTTAACTATTGGTATTATAATAATAGTAATGGATGTATGTTTTTACGTACCTATATAATTTTATCAATTATTTATTGTAAGTTTACTGTGTAATTTTTGTCATAAACATGATGATAAATGGCTAATTATTTATTTAACTATACCGTGAGGTAAAAGTCGTGTTATAGTTTAGCGCAGGGTTGAAACGTATAGTATAAAACGTTTAGTATAGAATAGATAATAATAATATACGTTGTACATCGTATAAAAATAAAATCCCTAATAAACAAAAATACATTTATAATTTAAACTTACAATAAAACAAGGGAAAATAAATAATAAACCGACAATTTTGATGATTAACTTGTCGCGGACGTATTTATAAGTTATTGTACTCGTGATATTTATAACACTTTTATGATATTAAACTATACACGAAAAAAAAATAAAAGAAGAGTATTATACTATTTAATATTAAAGTGTATTAGACATATAAATATATTATCAACACACGATTTCAAAATATAATTCTAATTATAAAAAATATTTTATTATCTTCTATTTGGATAGGTACTGGAAATAATGAGAAAAGAAAATTGCAAATAAATAGATTTTTTATAATTTATAACTAATATATTTTCACTAAATACAAAAATTAAAAATCTAACTTAATATCTGAAACAAAAATATATACGTTTTATACGTTTTTATATCAATCCTGGTTGAAAAATAATATTTCATGTACGTATTATGAACAAAATATATATATATATATTCATACAGGCACACATGCGGAGAAAATTGTATACATTTTTATGGGGTTTTCGGAAGGTGAGCCGAATTTCACATTTTTAAATAGATTTCAAATGTTTAACCTTTTCGGTAAGATCATGCGCAATACCACTTATTTTTTTTTATACGGCAAAAACGATTTTTTTTTAATTGTAAAATTGGGAGTGTTACGGGATGTTGAAATTTTTTATTTACGAATAATATTTAACAACAAATAAACATTTTATAATCGATATTATTAATTTATTACAATTTTCATTACGTTCAATTATTTTTTTTTATTTTATCTCACTAGTATAAATTATTATTAGTAAGACTATTATAAGTCTTCTCTGGGTACAAATTGAAAATTAATAATACGTGAGAGAGGGGGGGGCGTATACGTTTCAAACTTAACAGTATTCGATTCATACTGGGGACAAATTAAAATTAAAAAAAAAAAATTAAATAAAACACAGCTATACTGCACTATCACACTTCACACTATCCTATGTCCAGCATCTATATCATAGCGAATTACGAAAAATTATACGCAAACGTAGGGCGCGGCGGTCACGTACCTATTCGTGCGTGTTTCAGAATTGGGTCACACGGCATACATCCAATAATTAAAAAATAATAATAATACTATATTTTTAATATTTAATGCACCCGACTTTTTATCTTTATTATAATAAAATAATATAACGATATAACAGAAAAACAGATAAAGTGTAATAAAATTATTAACAAAATAATTATTATTAATAATAAAATAATTAAAACAACACAATTTAATACCATACAGTGGTATTTTGAAATAATATTATCTCATCTCGTTTTCTGATAAGTTTTGTTTATCGAAGCACTATTATGTAATATCAAAATAACTGTAATGTTTCATACGCTATTTTTTTTGTAAACAAATTAAAAATCACATAAAAAATCATATTCAAGTTGAAACGTCAATGTTCCCAGAAGAAGAAGCTCTATAAAACAGCCATCGTCATTTAATTTAAAATTTGTACCAAAAACACACAAATGATATACAATATGATATTTGTAATATCTTCGTGATTTCGTCACCCTGTATAGCTAGATCAAATATCCCGAATAAATGTTATTTAAATCGTCGTGAATATTGTCTATAAATATTTCAACGGAATATATTAATAATGTGACGTCACCCCATGCAAATGTGAAGCGTAAGTAGTTAATGATTATTGTTTTTATTTTTTTAAGAATCCGCTAATTCCATTAACCTACTTTTTTATTTACATTACTTTGTTAATCGTAGATAATTATAGAATTTTACGCAGTGGACGACGTAGAGGTATAGGTACTCGAGAATATTGTAGTACACACGATGACGTAGTAAGATTTTGTTTCATTCACATTTCTAGTAAAATAAAAAAAAATAATAGGTACTAACTAAGGCCTGGATTTGTATGCGAAAAAAAACCCATGGAATATGCAAGTTCATATCATAAATATGCATAAAATATGCAAAAAAAAAAGAAAAATGTGTATTACAAATTACTACAGTATACGATTTATAGTAAAAATATTAAACAATCTAAATAAATGTATAAAAAAAGTTTATTAAAAAAAAAAAAAAACAGAATAAAATTATTTTTATTAATTATGATTTATGACATTGCGTTTGAAAAGTATTACTAATATTATTTATACTAAATTATTGTGTGACGAGTACTAGCATGAGGTAATAAAAATTGATTTCCAGTTTTCGAATTGAAAACTCCTACGATTATATCGAAGCATACATTTGTATTTGGAAAAATTTCTTATTCATTTTTATGCACAAATTTCACGTTTTTATAGGAAATACCGGATTTTAAGTACTTCTTTTAATGGATATTGTAAAATGTGCAATTTATATGCATTTTCATACAAATGCGCAAAAAAAAAAAAAAAAATTAACCATAGAATCTACACATTCACACATAAAACATCGACCTTTTTAATCAAAATTATTCTAGGTGAATTGTAGTAGAATATGCATTTGCATATAAATCCGGGCTTTAGAAATAACTGTAATCAAACCTACGGTGAACAGGTGGGTATTATTAATTATTATTAGTATATTTATCGATTACATTGTTATTCAAGAAAAAATAAATCCATTTCATCGATATAGCGATATCCGTATAACTGCACATTACAATATTATATGGACGAAGCGTTGCGTAAAGAATGCGATAAACGAATTAATCAAAATAAATAATAATTTTGTGATCTTGCATAAATTATTATAATTGTGAAAAAACAACGAATACGCGAGATATGTTATTTTATTGATTAAATAATAATTATCAATATAGTTCTGTAGTCTTGCTTAGCGTTTCAAATTTAATGGGACTATTAATTATTATATTATTAACAATTAAAGAAATATAAAATATATATTTTATAATATTATATATTACGGGACACAAATAAATTAATAAAATGTGCGAACAAAGAAAAAAACAAAACAGAGCTTATATTATATACGAGGTCGTGTGTAAATATGACTGGTTTCGATTTTAAAAAACCGTCATCGGGTAATATAACGTAGAAACAAACGGAAATACCTACCTCGTATAATACTCGACCGAATATTAAAAAATCAAAATTACAAATACATAGGAAAAAATCACAGTCAACGAGTTGTGTCCCGACGATTTTTCTGGTACACGAGTTGTGCCCAATGACAAAAGAGGGTTACACGAGTTAAGCCCCGACGAAAGAAACGTACTGGTACACAAGTTTTGTGCCAGTAAAAATTATATTGCAATGTAAATATATATTTTACACAATAATAAAAGTAAATTCTGTTCGTTTTTATTATGTATCGTAAGAAAATATTAAGGTTGCACGTAGCTGATAGCGAACTATGGTACACATACTAATATTATACGTAACTATTATTATATCACACTCAAATTTCCCAGGCAAATCGATAAAATATATTAAGTAATACAATATTATACGATTAGTTGCTATCCAAACATTATCCGTTCATTATAGAGCACAAGTGAAAAAAGGGAAATAAGTGAACAAAACAAAGCCTTTTTAGTAGTTGACGGTTATATATTTTCTTTTCATAAATTATTAAAGTGTGATTTGCAGAAATGTAGATGTACGAGTACTAAAACTTTATGCAAACATCTTTTTACAAATTAATAATCATAATGAAATAGTTGAACGCAATATAAGTCATAACCACGAGAAACTTGAAACGCCCGTCTAAATCGACAGAAAATAAGTAATATGTTAAAAAGAAAAGCTATAGATGACGTGTGCGAGAGACCATGCAAATTAATTCATAATGAGCTGCGTAAGGAAGACGTAGAAACACTAACTTATTACGACGTTTCTCGTATTCGTGATAATATGTATATAAACTCGATTTCAAATTCTACCAAAACTACCAAAATCAATTATTAGATATCCATAAAATAATTGAAAATTAACAAATCATGTCAAACCGAGGAGAAAATATGATGTTTGTTAATGATCGTCAAAATAATATTATTGGATTTTCTTGTTCTACGAATTTAGAATTATTGGCGAAATCAGACATTTGGTTTATTGATGGCACAACTGAGTGTTCTCCAAAATTGTTTTACCAAATGTTTACAATACATACTATTAAAAATGAACAATATATACTATTAATAATATGTATTATGTTGCTCAATAAAAGACAAGAATCATAATTGATAGTTTACGAACGTATAAAATAATATTTTGTTGATTTAAACGTAACATTAAATTTACAACGTGCTCTCGTGGACTTTGAAATAGTAATTAATTTTGCTATCGCCAATGTGTGGCCAACGATAGAAATTAAAGGCTGCCGCTTCCAACTCGGTCAAAGTTGGTGGCGAAAAATCCAAGAAATCGTTTTATCTGCAGAATATAAGGAAGGATAGATTTTCGGAAATAAGCAAATTTTTTAAGTACATTTTTGGTTTACCATTTCTCAACCCAGATGAAGTAGAAAATGCATTTGTATTTGATCTGATGTTTTGTGATGTTTCAAATAATTCCGAAGTTCTTAAATTTGCAACTTAAATATCTATGTCATGAATTACTACGTCATTTTATTTACTCTTCGTGTATGGGCAGAATTTTCCAGTTCAATGTTACGCACAACTAACAGTCGTGAAACACTTTTCTCCAAATTTAATTCAATGTTCTATTCAAGCCATTTCAATATTTTTTAATTTATTGAAATCATAAAGAATTTGCAATGTGATAATTACATTCAAATAAGAAGTACTGGAACTTTATCAAAAATTAAATGCGTATAAAAAATGGAAAAATGTCTCGATTTGAATTTATAAAAATAATTTCATTTAAATTTTTCTACAATACTTAATTATTTTTACTTTTTATTTATATACATTTTAAATATGATGAGACGATGACGAGACGAGAAATGAATGATCATTTAAATTATTGTATAAACTAAATTATCATATTTTAAATCAGGTATGTTTTACTATATGTACATTGTATATTCGTAACATAAATTAAATTGATTATTATTATTTGCAAATACATATTATAATTATTGTTAAATGTGACAATATTACGTTTTACATAAATTTTTTTCATAATGTGTAATTATTTTATATACTTTACTATGGGACACAACTCGTGTAACCCAAAATGAAAAAAACGTGGGACATAACTCATTTGCAGCCGAAAAAAATCACCATTTTTTCACACTATCGGGGAATCGATTAATTTTATTAGAAGAGATTGTAAAAAGTGATGTGATGACACTATATGGTGTTTATGACGTTTTACTTATTATTGAAAACAAATCGGTGTAGAATATTATTTTAAAAATTTGTCTGTAAATTCGAGATGTTTTTAAAATTATTTAACCCTAACTCCGTTATACAATATGTGCGACTCTTTAATACTTACAGAACTATTTTTTATTACGATTTTAACAGGTTTAGTGTAGATAGTGTACGGTTTGTTTACGACACTTTCGAAAATATATTATAAAATACGGCGGGGGATAGACCTCACGTGACGCCTGATCTTATGTCGTCTTGAATTCCGAGTTCCCATGTTTACTAATTATTACGATAGAAAACATTTTTTTTTTTTTTTTTTTTTTAAATGTATCGATTTCCATTATAATAATTATAATGCAATATTCATAATGCGATTGATGTATTTATTCGGTTTTTGACCGATGATCTCGTTACTGTCGTTATCAGTTATTACACGCGTTAGTTTAAAATCAGTTGAGTTAAATTCGTCTAATCTGTGGACGTAATGATTCCCAATAGCAGAATTGAAATTGTGAATGGTAAAACTTGAATGAACAAATTACTACTCTGAAAACCGGAATCGAAGTACCATTACGTTTGTGTAAAAATATTATTTTTTATACTCTATGCGCACTTCCCGCTTTCATTTGTACGCCAGAAATGTCGTTTTCATGCTCACTAAGAAACAGACATTTAAACGTAACTCTACTTATTATTTACATTATTCAAACTAAATACAATTTTATATAATTAACACATAATTAAATACGGAGCCTCTTCCCCCATAGAACATTCTCAATTACGCCACTGCTAGGGGTGTAGGTACTTTAAATTCGCGATCATTCGGGTAGATATAATATTTGAATGTGTCGAAAAATTTGACACGTACGCTTCTTACTAGAATTTAGCGACTTAACCGTTAGTTTATTTCAATAATTTACACTTTTCCTACGCAAATTCGATGATCGGTGTGATATTAGGAATATTTTGACCGGTAATGTGTATTGAGTTGCATATACGCGCGATTTACGGCGTTTATTATTTTAATGCTTGGTTTTTTTTATAAAATATAATATAAAACAATGATGACGTCCGTACGTTCCGTATTTAAGGAATTGCGTATAGGCAACTTTCTCGACATATCTTCCGGTGGGTTCTAGAATGGTGGACTTAGGAAAGATAATTATTAAAAAAAAAAAAAAAACAATACATCATCTTACTTAAATACCATAAAACTTATCTTTTCTGCCAGAAATTTTACTTAATAAATAAACGGATTTTCTTCCAACATTTTAAAAGGCCACAGGAAATCGCCTTGTTTATTTCAATAATTTACATTTTTCCTACGCAAATTCGATGATCGGTGTGATATTAGGAATATTTTGACCGGTCGTGTATTGAGTTGCGTATACGCGCGATTTACGGCGTTTATTATTTTAATGCTTGGTTTTTTTTATAAAATATAATATAAAACAATGATGACGTCCGTACGTTCCGTATTTAAGGAGTTGCGTATAGGTAACTTTCTCGACATATCTTCCGGTGGGTTCTAGAATGGTGGATTTTAGAAAGATAATTATTAAAAAAAAAAAAAAAACAATACATCATCTTACTTAAATACCATAAAACTTATTTTTTCTGCCAGAAATTTTACTTAATAAATAAACGGATTTTCTTTCAACATTTTAAAAGGCCACAGGGAATCGCCTTGATAAGAGCCAAAATCGGCCACTTATGATCGACTCACCTATCACCGTTTAAATTTATTATCTATATCTGTTGTTTATAACTATCAGTTGTTATCAATTAGCGTCCGGCGCTTATCTCGACCGTACAGTGGCCAGTCACGAATTACAAAAGTAAAATCAAAACCTAACAATTTGTTTGGATTTTATTTTTCGGTTCGAGTGTTGTGATTATTGTGTCATCTAACATTGGATTAAACGATCTGACAACGAGTCTTTTATTGGGATACCTACCTAACTCAATCAAATGGCTGTATTCAAACACACAGTATACAGACTACGGTTTGAATTGGAGGTAATGAGTAATAAAAACTATAATGTATTATTATGCAAATTATCATAATAAATAATTATTTTTACAGACAGAAATCAAGGACTATTTTAATAGTTTAAAAACTGAAGGGTTACAATACGCAGTGGACTTTATAACGCAGACATATTTCAAAAAATATTCCTCTCACCTTGTTGATACGTACAAGTAAAACAATCGCATTAGAAAATTGGATTCATTACAAGTCAATTAGCAGGATTTACCAGATCTGTTAGAAGAACTTCTCAAAACTGTGACGAAATTATGGAGTCGTTATTTTACCCCTTTGTGGGAATAATTTGTCAAACAAAGTGGAATAATATAAAAATACCATTTAATAATGTAATATAAAGATGATAGAATAATTCATATACATTTTAATATTACTGAAGTCATCGGCTGTTTGGTAAGGACTAGAACAATTAAAATAGAACCAAGTATATTACAAAATACATACAACTAATATAATTTAAAAAATGTATCTAATAAGTTAAATTATTCATTTATTTGTTGCATGATTTTTAACAGTCTGAAAGTTTTTTAAATACATAAATTGTATACATTTACATTTTGTGTGATGTAACTTGGTTATTTTTCAAAATGTTATCATTTTGTACAATAAATATAGTTTAAATATGTACAATAAATATAGTTTAAATATGTACAAACAGTTTGTACATTAACTTAAAAAAATGTATAGGTTAAATGAAAAAAAGACATGATTGTATTTTGTATAACAAGAAGTACTTCGAATAAATTTGTATATAGGTAGATGTAGATAAATAAATTAAAATAAATACTAAATACAAAATTAATTCCTATTGAATTATAAATAAAAAAATTAAAAATTTTTTTTAGTTTTATATTTATCCCTAAAATATTATCTAATAGAATATTTGTGTAATTTTTAATTTTTATATCTTAAAAAAAGGAAAGATTAAGGGTGTATAACATTTGACTAGTAATTATTGCCAACAAATAATTTGAATATGCATGTGTATTTAACTAATAATAAAACTTATTTGTTCAATGTACAAAATACTCATGAATCGTTTATATTATTTTGAAGACTATTAAAAACCCAATCATCATTTAAAATACGTAGCTATATTAGAATATAAAATTATAACTAATACTTTTAGATTTATTAACTAAAAAAAATTAATTTTTGAGCTTATCGCTATAATATTTTTGTCATATTTTAGGTTTTCCAATATGTCAGAAAAAAAAATGTTGACCTTCATTGAATTTGTAATAAACATCCACCAAGTGAAATTAAATAAAAGCTTGTTAAAATGACCATTGTAAAAGGAGCAGACCAGACTGACACATTGTGAATTAAGTAAGTACACATAATTATGTTGCAAGGATGGCAAATAAGATTTGTTTAATGACACAATTCAAAAATTTTTTAGCTGTGCTACTAGGTTAGGTTAATTATTTTTAATAACACAGAACATTTTTACAAAATATAAATGAAAAATGAATGATAATAATGTAGAAAAAAATTATAAAAAAAATCAATTTTTTTTGTTTGTTAAAAACCTTTTGCTTCATATTACTTGAACAATTTTTTATGTCTAACTGATATTTTGTTGCTTGCAAGGTAATACATGCTACTGAATCTTCCTCGCTTAATCTGTTAGAAGTCTTTGAATGTGCATGATTTAATGCAGAAAAAAGACTCTCACAAGCATAAGTTGAAGATAAGATTGTTAACAATGGACTTGCTAATTTTTTGACTGAATAAAAGATATCTGGAATATTATTCCATTCTCCTAATACTGTGTTTGTCAATATTGCATTCTATTATTGTTTCATTATGTATTCAATGACAGTATAATAGTTAATTTTAAAAGTTCCTTACGCATTTTATTTCTTTTTGAAAAACATGCGAAAATTGATAATTTAGTAGATGACATTATATCAGTTATTTCATCCAAACAAATTGAGAAAAAAATCACAACTAATTATGAAGTTGATAGGAAATATTGACGCTCATTTTTAAAATTCTTTCTTTAACAGTATTTCTACTCAGCTGTAATTCTCGAATTCTTTGAAGTATTTTTTCTTTATATTAAAATCTTGGAACAAACTAGGAGCAGCTTTTTTAAAAATTAATCATCAGTAAATTGATTTGAGTGTATGAAAATCAAATTAGAAATGTTGAAACTTGCTTCAGTGATATTATTATTTAGTTTTTACGAATATACATTTCAAATTATATTGGTTTTTAAACGATGAGAAATTAGTTCTTTTCTTTCGGCAGTATTTAAATAGGAAATTTCTTTATGGTTCGTTTTAAAATGCCATTTGATAGATGTTCGAGATACAACAACTTCAGTCCACAGGCCTCATCGACTTTTATCTTTATGTTTAATAAAGCCATAATCAATTGTCCATGATAGTAAAAAATGTTGAACATCCTGTAATTTTTGTTTTTTTGTAGATAACATTTTGAATAAAAATACGTATTAATAAAATAAAACTCACACATAGCTATAGTCTCTCCATACAAGAACAAGAACTGATTAACTTGCCCTTATACTTCATGACACAGTGTCCCAGTATAAAATATAAATAATATAGAAAACAATATGTCATTGTGAAATATATATAGATTTTTTAGATTATTAATACCTATATGTGTAATCGATAATTCAGTTTTGTTGATATATATTATATGTTGCCTAAAAATCTATAAATATATATATATACTTATAGATACAATAAGAGATGTCTTTCATGATGTGTCCATATACTTTTATGGACACATGAAAGTCTTTCGGGGTTTTATCGAAAATTTACCTGTACCACTTATTTGCCGTCCTATAATAATCCTCTATAATACATAACACAAAATGTGATCAATCTAATATAATCTAATATCTTACCTAACCTATTGATAGTATCCATTAGACACTATTATTTTGCAATTATATTTAAAACTAAAGACTAAATTAAATAGATTTTTCTTAAAAAATGTATTACTTTCGAATACTTTCTTAATTCATCTTAATTATTACATATCCATTATGATTGTTATCATGTTAAATTTTATATTACCACCTATTTGCCTATTGTATCAAGGAACATATAAATTGTATATATTATTTTGTTATTTTTATATTACAACAATTTTTTTTTTAAAGTATATACTATACTTTCGATGTACTAACTACTTTTTAAAAATTGATTAATAATTTTTTTTTTTTAGGAAAAAAAGATTTTCAAAGTTTGCAATAAAGAATTAGTATTAATGTTAGAATACTATTATAGTAGAATGACCAAAGTCCAGTTATGAGTCGCCTTAAATTTCTCCAGCGGAAGAACAACATAAATCGAAATCCATAGTTTGACTTTTATTCGATATATTTATAATGTGTGTTAGTCTGTATGATTTGGTAAGGACACTATAAGAACCTTGTTTATAAAATAATGATTTTGTAGTATTAATACATACAGTTAAATGTAAATTATTAGAAACTAAAATCTATACTTTTTCATTGGAATTTATTAATCATTTTTAAAATGATTTCTATTTTATGTATAATTTATTGTACATTGTATCTAGTTTATTTTATTGTTAAGCTGTTTTAAATATATACCCACAATTATGAAATATTGTACTAGTTATTTCTTTTTATGATATAGATTATATCCTAGAGAAGATTGTATGTAACTTGATTGACTTTTTAAGTCCCCTTTTATTATATGTAAACGGGCAAATGTTAAACTGTCATTTTAATATTAAATTATAGGGAACAATATTTCATCAACCAATCAAAAGCAATATTGTGGCATAGTGTCCACAGCTCGTTTACACAATTATCACCCATCATAAATGTTGAATAACACAAATTGAATTGGAATTTAACTATCATTACAAATTATTTCTATGGTTAAGTGTTTGTATAACATTTGTCTACATACGTTAATTTACAATACTTGAAACTATATTTCTCAACCTTTCATTTCAATGTATTCATACGGAATAACAATTTATAATATACTGTATATTAGTTCGAATTTGAATATTAATACCTCAATTATTTTTGTAAGCCTTTTTACTTGTGTTAATTATAGTGACTTTTATTTTTTTCTGAGTATATGAATTATTTTTAGTATACAAATTAAAAAATATAAATTGATTACCCTACTAATTATATATTATTAAATGGACGGTTTGGGCATATTGATCAGTTGTGTACATTTGTTGTTTCAATTGATTATTATGTATTACTTTTAAAAATAGTTTATAGAAATTAAATATTATCTCAGTGTTGGATGTACAGTATACCTACTGCCATAGTGAAATAATTAAATACATTATAAAAAATATAGATGTAAAACCATCGACCGTCAAAAACGAGTCGCGCGACCATTTTCGTTTGGCTGTAGTAAATAAAACGCCAATTGGTACTCACCGGTCACAGCGATGGAACGCTATTGTATCTACACCCGGAACCGCGGTCGTTGGCGATCTTCGTTCTCAACAAACGATATCGTCGAGACGACACTTTATTTTAAATTGAACGTAATTGACGCCGGTTACGTCGTAGGCAAACGAAAAGACGACACTACAATAATAAGTTTAATAATAATATTATCGAACGCGAGAAAGCACAACGGTAAAATTCCGCGGACAGTGACCGCCGCGAACTGGTGATGGCGGGTGATTTCCACTATGCGCGTAAACATTCCTTTGCCGTGATCGGTTGGTATACACGGTATGCTTTTGGGTATACCGAAAGTGTTTGTACACGTATTTACCGTACGCTTTCGGATTAGATTCGGCATTTTTCGCGTGAACGGCACGGTTATAAACGCCGTTTGTTCCAGAATACTGATAAACAATACGTAAAATAGATAGACAGTAGGTAGTCCGACCGTTCATTTTCCCACGGAGCATTTTATATCGTACCAGCGCCGCAAACATAATAACAATATCAATTATAGGATATATTTTATGCTGACAGTAGTGCCAACACCAAAGTTGCTCGATGTCTTCGTGGGAAATTATTGTCGGCCGCCGTGTTTCTAGGCAAGTTTGGGTGTTTTCATTGTTCGCCGTTCAGTTTTCGTCGTTTTTTCCACCCTCCGGTCGCAAAGTTCGTTTTTAATATTTTTGTCGTTTATTGCGGTGACGTAGCGCAAAGCAACCGAACAAAAAGATCGTCTATTAAAAGCAACATATAACTCTGTGAGTATTTCGAAAATTATAACTATTTAATATAATATACATAGGTTAATGGTAGGGCCTTAATGACAGGTGTGGTCTGTATTGCTGCATTGTACTCGGTGCCAGATACAGTCGAGTCGCGATAACTCGAACCTCGATAACTCAAAGAACTCGACAACTCGATTTTTTTTTAATTCCCCAAGAAATTATAATAACACTCAATGTATTATAAGTCTTGTTAACTCGAATATAAAATTGTGATGAATAGCTTAGTCGAAGTATATATATTTATATCTGCTATATCTGGATATTCTGGGTATTTCGTGATAATTATTATGTATTATGTTTTATCTACTTCAGTACTGTATAATAAAGATTACTGATTATTAGCGCACACACAATAATAATAAGTATGGTTGGTTAGTATGTGTCTACACTCTACCTCTCGTGTTTGTCGTGCGTATTTTTGAATGTTTTTAAACATGTCTCAAAAACGAAAGTTAAACCATTTAATTATAGCTGACAAAGTTCATGTGATACAATTGGTGGAGAAAGGTAACCGGAAAAAACAAGACGTCGCAAAAGAATTTAATATTTCTCCAAATACGCTGTCGACATTTTTAAAAAATATGGTGATGGTTTAGAAAACAATGACGATGATGATGGTGGATATGATTGGCAAATTGTAGCAGATAAACTTAATATCGATCAAGAGATTACATTTCAATCATATGCTACAATCGATGATACTGTTGTAGTCAGTGGAATGTTAACTGATAACGAAATCATGGGTATAATATATCAAATAGTGATTCCGATAATAATGAAAATGATGAGCCTGAAACAACTTTAAATATGATTACGGCGAACCAAGCAATGTCATCATTATAAACTGTTAGGTAATTTGTTGAATCTGTCAAAGGCGTGGATACTTCTATTTTCGAATCCATAGGCAAATTAGAAGATTTTGTCAAAAAACCAAAAATTAATAACAAATTATTTTTCTATTGTATCTTATAAATAATACATATTTAGTTTTTGTATAGCATTTATGTATAAACATAAATGTATTATATTTGTCATAACGTTTTTATCGTAAAATTTTAAAATTATATTTCATTACATAGGTAACTCGAAGTATTTATTTTATTTTGATAAATTCGAGTTAGGTATCTCGAATAATACATATCTCGAGGTGAATTTTTATCCCCCTTCAACTTCGAGTTATCATGACTCGACTGTATTTTGAAATGTTTTCGGGGCCCCGATAATACGAATATCAGAATAGCATAAAATAAAATAGTATACGTAATTTTTTTTTCGAATATTGTTATTTAATTTCGGTTTGAAATTATTATTATTATTATTTTTGTTTCTCGGAAGGAGGTAATAACTGTGTAATGAAAATCGTGCCATATCGTTGTAACGATTAAAAATATAATTGATATTGCGAGGTCTGGTGCGATAACCGATGGGTAGTAACGTAGACGACGGTGGACGGTCGATCATACACGAAATTACCGAAAAATGTAATTCAAAATCATTTTAAATATTTATAATTCGTTCAGTCGTTGTGTGGTTGCGTTATTCGTGTCTCGTGTAACCGTTTTATATAAGCTTATATTTTTGTGAATTATTTTATCATGTCAAAACTTTTATGTGGTTCCACCAAAAAAAAAAAAAAAAAATAATAAAAAAAAAAAAACTAAAGAGAGGAGAAGGAAATAAAACAAATAAAAGGATCCTTAAATATGTTTATTGTGAAAAACAATCTAGAAAATAATGGTTAGTAATTTTGACGTTTGAAGTACATATAAATTTATATAATATATATTATTTGTATGTTTTTAATTTTTTGTTTGTCGCAAGAAATATTCTAATTATTAAATATTCAGATGTTAGAATTGTTGAACGGTTACTATTTTTATTTTAATTAAAAATTATCAATTCTGAAAAGTAATGAGTATGAGTAGTACCTTTAACCAGCGGTGTTCCTACTGTTTATTCCATATACGCCGTATACTCTCAATGAATTTTCAAAAAATAAAAATAATTATTGTTTTTGCAGTGAACGATTCATGTCATTATAAAAAACCGAATAATATACATATATATTTGGTACAAAAATAGTATTTCGCCGGCAATGTTATCTTGACAACGTTGTTACACTGAATAGTAGTTAACAGTTGTATTAAAATACTCAAGTCTATAAATATATTATATTTATATAGACAATGAATATAATGTTGTACACCAGGCCTATTTTTATTGAAACTATTCTGAATATCTTCTGGTCAGGTGTAGAACGTGTAGGAATATCAAGTTATATTTATTTTTTGAAATAAATAAAAATAATGATACAAATGTTTGTTTTTTATCATTTACTTTTCTCCCTAATTATACCAAGTCTGGAACCTTATATATATATATATAGCTAATGGCATATGGAGGGAACTTTTTTTTTTAGCTCTCTACACCTTTACAATTTTTCATTGAAATTCTTAAAATTGTGCTGAGTATACCCTCAACAAATTTGATGGGGAAATCACTGCCTAAAACTAGTAAGAGTATAATTATAAATAAAAACCATCTTAAACCCAATAATAATAACAACATTAGTAAACCAAGTACCTATTCCAAACTCAAAAGTATTTTTCAATAATTAATTGTTTATAAGTCATTTTGCATGCATTACAATAAATTGTATTATATTTTAGATACCTACACTATAGGCACTATAACTAATTAAAAAAATAATGATAATTAGTATATACATGTTTTGGGTTTGAATACTGTTAAATTTGGTATCTAGTCCGACGAATAAAATCCGAATTTATAGTTAAATAATTTATTATTTAAGATTTATTTTAAATATTGTATTATAATTATTTATAAAATAATATATGGTATCAATGCAATATGATTTTTAATAAAAATAAATATAGGCATAGGTACTATGCTGCAAATTGCAATTATTTTTCAAGGGAACCCCAAAATGTTGTTTTCCACCAGGGCTTCCAGATTTCAAGATCTGGTGGCATTGATTGTACTACATAACTTTTTAAAATGTTTGTTAACACGAACGTTCTTTTTGTTCATATCACAAATCGTGCCAAATTACCCGACCTACAAATTTAATAGTTATTTCAAAGTTTTCCACGAAACTTACAAACCAAATAGATGTATTACTCATATATATGAGCACGTAAAGAGTAATACATTTTTCATTTTTTAACCCCCCCCCCCAACAAAAAATGATTTTCTTTGTACAAAATATATTGTATAAAACATTGATATTTGTATAATATTTATAATTAACATGGTACAATGTACTCGTGTTATCGACCGCATTTTTGTATCACTGTTTACAATGAATTTATCAATAACTGCTCACCGGTAAAATGCGAAAAAAATATTATCAAGCCTATAATTGTGTATAACAAATTAATTTTACTTTTATTTCTATACCATTAATATGGGTAAAAAATCTATACTAATATTATAAAGAGATATAAGAGTTTGTGTTTGTATGTATCATTTTTTACTCTTTTATAATTATTATATAAAATCGACACGTACATAGATCATAGTTCAAAAAAGATTACGATTTTCCGCCTTCAAATTATCTACACTATTATTATTTTATAAATATATAATATTATTAATATTATAAAGAGATAAACCTAACATTTGTTAGTTTGTGAGTTTGTGTGCGGTGAGTAATCTTTGGAACGACTAAACCGATTCTAAAATTTCTTTCGCTAATAGAAAGCTACACTATACTTGATTAACTCGAACACGTTTTATTTCGATAAAAGTAAATTAAAGGGAGCTTTCACAGGGTTGGGTTATTGGTATTTTTGGTACGAAAATTGAATTATTTTTGTTGATTTATGGGTTTCCTCGGTGATTTGGATGAAAAAATAACAGTTACCTATTACCTATTTGGTTTAGCTGTCACGGAGAAGAGAGTCCCGTTTTTATAATAAATTAAAAAGATTTACAAAAAAAAAAAGTTAGAACTATTCTTGGGTATCATTTTTAGCAACAATTATGGATAACCGGACTTGACCCGAGCAAGACCGGCTAATGGCAGTTAATTATTAATAAATGTATATTGGATAAGACATTCAAGATTATTCTTGACTGGCTTAAATATCGTATTCAATTTTTATTAGTCTCAAAAAACCTATAACAATTTCAATAATTTAATACTATACTAACTTACCGTTCTAGTTTTTAAAATTAAATTAAATTCTCACAGATTTTATTTAATACGTTATGGAAGTTCAAGTTAATTTTCATTTATTTATTAATTTTTAATATACGAGAGATGTTTAACAATTCTAATTTTATTACATAGCTGAATAGAGGAGAAACAACCAAATTTAATGGCAAACACACCACTTCGATTTTTTTTTCTTGTATAGATACCCAGTTAAATTGATTTATATTATTTTAAAAATCGATACGTATTATTATTAAAATAGATTTGTATTGACAAAAGTGCCCAGGCCAGTAATATAGTAGTAAATAATTGAATATTTTTATTTGACGCTTTGGTAAAAGCGGCCGAGTATAAAAAATTTAACTCTCAAAGCCTGTAAAACGAGTTTGGTGAAAAAAAGCTCGCCAGTCGACTAGTTAATTTTTAAGGATTTTGGGTTTTTACAGAAAAAAAGTCAATATATATATATATACGTATTTTGTTTAATTTCGACCAACAGTATACTGACGCTAAAAAGTTTTTTTCGGTGCATTTATTACAATAGTTGCGAGGTCGTTATATTTATTTATTTACATTTATTTAAGATTGATTTTTTTTTTTTTTTTCTAGTCGTCAGTTATATGCACCGGTAATTTATCTTTCGTTCAATAATAATAATGATAGTAATATAACTATTGTGCAGTACAACGGGCAAAAGTTCGTCGTGTACGCGCGGGCATAAAACTTTTTGTTTACCTAGCTTACCTATCTAATTCATTAGGTTCCCGCGAACGATTTATTAACCGACAGCTGCTCGACGGACGATTTATCAAAAAAAAAAAAAAAACGAAAAATTATGTATACACATAAAATAAATAAAAAATAAAATTACTGTCAAACTTCCATCGGTACAATAACGTAACTACACGCACGGTAAAGTCTTTAAATCCTTTTCCATGTCCTATTACGGTGCGTATTGATTTTCAACTTCGTAAAATATTATATAAAAGTACAATTGGCGTTATGTGACGTGAGTCCCGGAGACGGGTAATAATTAATCAAACTCATTTTCGTGAAAGCACACTGTTCGGCGATTTATCCAAAATATAGCAGCGTCAGACATGTATAAGTTATATACGAAAAACCCACACCCCTCCGAATACTCGCTTTTATACTAGGTTTTATCCGATATTCGTGAGGAATGAAAATAGAAACCGACGAGAAAATATCGTAAACTATAATATGTTATCGCCGGGGGTTAGGTAATGTCTACGGAACACGCAAATACGCAATCGTAATAGTTTGCGAATAAAACCGGCGGAAATATTATATCCGAAAAAAAATAATAATGTTTAGGGAGGTGCCGTACCTCGAGTAACCTATAGTAATGATTTTTTTTTTTTATTAGATTCTGATCAAGAAATTCATATTAGCTATCTTCTTCTTTCTTCTACATATACCAAAATTTGATGGTTTCTTGTTAGCCTTATAGTGGCCTAATAGTTAGCTCCTTGTGGTCCGAGGTCGTGTGAGGTGCCCGAGATATGGTCTGTCCACACACACAACTTTGGTCATTCTGTATGTCCAATTTCGTTAAATTTCTTTTTGTCTTCACAAAGTCACAACGCCTGTTCTTATTCTTTTCTGTTTTTGATCTTTTCAATCACTTTTTGAAATACCTATGTCCTTTTCCCGTAATAATGATTAGAAACCGATTACAAAAACGTAAAGTATTTTCGGATCCGCCCCTGATGTGAATGCCATATTTTCACAAGATTCCTCAAGTATATAAGTTGATATTATTGAAATATAAAAAAAAAAATACAAACAATTCAGAGTCATGATTAATTTGGTTTTTTCGACCAAAGTTTCGGATTTGTTCTTGAATTTAAATTTTATTACGTGAGATGGATATTAGGAGGCCCCCAATAAAATATCTATCATTTGGCATGCCAAAAAGTAAATTGTGAATATTGAAATCGTCGGAAGACGTGACGTTAAAATAAGTCAAATATTGCCAGTGAAAGAAATAATGGTTATAATATTTTGTATACATTTCACAAACAGTCGGAATATTAAAATAATTTATTGAATAGCGATGAGACCAGAAATGAAATTAATAATAATTAACACTATACGCAATGATGGCCAAACGACAAGATAATAATATATTATTATAAGATAGATGAGCCATAGAAGGGACCAAAACACCGGGAGTTTAATAATAATAGTGACGATTAAATAGCGAAAACACAATATTAGGTTTTTTAATTTTTCAAAATCATAATGTTATGACAAAACGTTATTATGACAATAATTCTATTTTACGATAACCCAACAATACACGAATATTCAATTATTTAAACATTTCATAAAATATAATACCTACACTAGGAAAAAAACCGTTTTAATTTCTATGATTTTATTCCAATTTTATTATTGTCTTCGTTTTTATTTCAAATATAGTTGTAATAGATAAATCAACTGGAAAAATTATATCATATAATGTATGCATTTCCGCTGATTTAAATAAACTCTTCAACATGGTTTTTAAAACAAAGAGGAAAAACGATATTTTATTTTATGTAAGATTTAGTTGGAAAAATAATTATCTTAAAAACAACGAATAACTGTATCTTAATAAAATTAAAAATATAATTTAAATTAATAGCTTAGGGATTTTAAATCAATTTAAGTAGTCTTATTATAATCGCTCACAATAATAAAACATTTAAAATTGCGTACGGTAAATTCGTTTCATTTTTTTTTTAAATTATCTAGTATTTCAAACAAAACTAACAAATTTAAAAGAACTCGATTAAATGTTTAAATTATACGCATGTAGGATATTAATAAACGACAAAATAAAACATTTTAATTTCTAAATTTCTATATGATGGTTTCTGCCTTTCTAGGTTCACGTTTTGCAAAATTCTTATATTCTTATTACGTTTTTAAAACATAATAATATTGTCCGAAATAATATTCTTTAACCTGGTAAAATATGCTTTTTTTGTGCAGTGAAAATGTGTGTACATCCATGTTCGTTGACTAATAAGCCGCAAAGAAAGCTCGCCCAATGAAAGCTGCATATAATAATATATAGTCTCAGTAAAACTTCCCAGGAATTTTCAATGCGGGGGTTTGTAGTACCTGGATACACCTGAATAATAATCATAAATAAATCGTGAAGAATATTCATCTAATCCGACAGTGTGAATTTTAAAACCGGATCCGAAAATACCAATTTTTATTTAACATACCAAGTGTTTTCTTAAAACTTGGCTAAAATACGTTTATACGTTTTGAGATTAAATTACTCATTAATGTCATTAATGTTGAGGGCACCCCTGGGTACGCCACTGAGTGTCGGTCGATTCGATCCGGATGTTGATATTCCGGTATTGATTTCCTTTTTAACGACATCTTTAATAAAATGATTGGTTAAAGTATGTATATTTCAATTATTGCCGTCGCGAACTACGATTAGTCGGTTTATTACACAGGATAATAATAATATTATATCAGCTATACGATTTTCGTAATAGGCAATTATTGTTTTCGCGCCCGATAATATCCGCAATCCTCGATATTTTATTTCGAAATGACGTAATTTCACGGCCGTGCTTATAATAATATAATTATTATCCAGTTTCTCTATGGAAAACAATTATAATATTATAATAGTACACCTAACCTAGTGTTTGTCCTCGCAAAACGACGACGGCCGAGGTCACGTAATAAAGCGTATATGGTTTAAGTACCAAAAGTCGTATAATAACTTTTAGTGGTGTTTTTTTTTTTTCTAGTCCCCCTTTTTCAAAACGTTACACGCTCGAATATATACATATATATTTATATATTATATACGTATTACGGTTCGCGTTTTATACGGCAGTAAAGTAAAACGAGTCGACGATATAATAATATTGCGTTTAACGAAACATCCGAGTATATTAAATATATAATATAATATACAGTTATATACGGTTTCGTGAAACGGCGTGTAGAATGTTTGGCGCACAAACAAAAATTAAAATTCGGTCTTTATATACGCAGCGTAGGTACGCTATAAACAAAAAATCGTTACCCGCAGCAAACCGTTTTTTCTGCTTTTTTTTTTTTTGTTTTTTGCACGCGAATTTCACGTATATTTTCTATATTATTAATTAGTGCCGCCTGCGCATAATACGAGGGGGCACGTACAATTTTTGAGAAAATATCTGCTCGGAACATCGTATTTTGTATTCTGTGATTATGAATCCATAAACCATAAGAAGTCGAGTTATACGATAATAATGCTCGCTGGAACGTGTAAGGACTTGGGACGCACGTACTATTAAAACCACGATTGTTGAAAATATCGCTGATATTTCTAACGGATTAACCGTATACAATTATTTATTATTTATCGTTATTAATAACTACCCGGCTACCCACGATGAAATACGGGTCCGATAAAATACTTTTCGACATAATATTTTTCAACAAATTATAGACCTCCGGGATATATATTTATCCATAGTGACCTATAGTTAAATATATATCTCCCTCTTAGAGAGACAATACGCCATTGATGTGCTCTACCAAAATGATTGTCAGAGATTGTCGAAAAATCGATCCCCCAAAACAGCGTATAATATAATATTATTGGAGGACTATATAATTTGTTGGAACATATTACAATCAGGACCGTACTCATCCCCTACAAATTATCTTAAATTATAATAACTTATAAACACCATAAATACAAAATACGTTACCAATACAGGCCGTTATTCGCCTGTTATTATATTATATTTAAATTATTATAAGCACAACGCGCCCTCAGAAAAAAAAAATCCTGTATACGTTACTGAAACTATGAACGTAATATATTTACTTGGAATACAAAATGGTTTTAAAAAAATGTCATGGGGGGATCTATCTCTCACATCAACTCTGAAAATACGCCACTGGAACACATTAGTAAAATTAAATTTTCCGGTGTTTTCATATCTTTATAAGTATAAGGGACCCTCTTTTCTTCATATTTTTACCTTTGATCGTTGTCATGTTTTCCATTATGACATTGCATCACGCTATCAAAATGCTTGGTGGGTTTGATTAGGATTTGACGACAAATTTATATTAATATTACTTTAATCAAACCGGTTCTCTTTAGATTTGGGTTATACGAATCGGACACATGACAACGTTTATTATGTGAATAACAGTTATTATTATTTTTATTAATTCGACCTCAGTACGTATAATTTTTATACAATATACAATTCGAGTATATTGTAATATCCGGCAGCAAACTTCAATCGGTTATTTATCATCAACGATGCTCGTCTATGTCTTATTTTCGATAAACAAAACCATCGTGTCTCGCAGAAAGTACTTAAATTTTAGATTCTGAGCGAAACAAAATATTAGTTTTACTATGTTTTTTTTTAAATTTTTTTATTTTATTATTCTGCCCGTAAAAAACTTTTCACAAACATCCTGCTCCGATTTCCAAGCACCTTTTCTATAAGTATTTTGGATCTAGTTGGTGCATTAGATAGTTAATTGTTTTTGATTTATTCGTTGAAGTTTTCTTAATAATTGGAGAAAAAACGTAAGAAAAACGGGACAATTTACGGCAATGCGTTTCATTATTTTCGATTATTTCTTTTTGGTGTAACTTGGTTGAAAATAGGGATATACAATTTTCACAGAACATTAATATAAGGCCTTTCTAGGCGATTTAAAAAAAAAATTCTTCATAAAAAATGTTATGAACTATTGGTGATTTATTTATTAGCTCTAAAAACTAAACGAGCAAGTGTTCACGAACGAAGTCAACAATTATTTGACTTGCATATTGTTATTTAGGCTTGCCTCGTGATGTGGCTTGACTCACATTACTATACGTATTTTGAACGTTGTAATTTATTTTTTTTAACATAAAATAGACACCTATACTATTATAGAATATAAGTACGTTTTACGCGGATATATTTGTATATTATACATAGATATGGACATTTTTTTGTATTATATTATCTGTTTTAAGTGTAAATGATTAGTATAAAATGTATATAGGTAAAGATCAGTGGTTTCCACACTTTTTTTCATTGCCGCCCACTAAAAATAAAATCTTTCAGACGCTCAAAGATAAATGTACTTTTGCTAATAATTTAGTTCGGTATGCGTGAGAAGCAGCGATCTCAAGTCCCCACGATTGGTTATTTGTAACCATTGTCTTTTTTTTTTTTTTTTTTTGTAAGTAAATATAGTTACTACGTTGATGAATCCACGTTCAACCAAACAGGATGACGGAAATGCAATAGAAAATCGTTCTACAACAGCTTAGAATCCAGGATAAATTGTAGGTATCTGATTTCGCAGCCAAAACGCATTGATAACACATTGAAACAGCCACCGTCCACTTTTATAATCCAATGACCCCCTCCCTAGTTGAGCTTGTAACTAATTTCGCCCACTTTGGGAAACACTGGTGTAGATAGGTATGTAGTTAGGTATAGGTAGGTACTGTATTATGTTTGTATGCTATATTGTATACACTATAAGGCCGATTAGATAAGACTAATAATTACATTGCACCAAAGACGACAAATTATTTAAACGTATGTAATAATACAGTCAGTAACCGCAATAACGTATTATATACTGTGTACGCGTTGTTCGTATAACGCGGTTTTTTTTTTTTTTTTAGAAATCACAATACTTTATATTTTACAATTTTCCACTACAAATTTCATACATCTAAATCGATCAACAAAATTGTTTATTATTATTATTATTATTATTTTTTTATTTTTACTAAACCGTGGAAATCGTATACAAGTGCACGGAGAGTAGGTATATAGAATAATATGAAATTATTAGAGTTAACTTAAAATAGAACGTTCTGTTAGAATATTCTGAACGTATTGGTTTTACTATAATGTGTGTGCGTGTGTTTTTTTTTTCCGTAAACAACTTTTCCACGAGAAATCTTGTTCCGATTTTCAAGTGTAGTATCTTTTTTAAAAGAATTTTGGATCTAGTTGGTGCATGAGGAAGGTCATTTTTTGATTTTTGTTGTAGTTTTCTTAAAGACATTTGCAATATTTTAGTTTATTTTTGGTTTTAATTAATTTATGTGCATAAAATTGTATTGACTGAGCATAAATGCCTAAAAATTGTACACAAGATTCATATAAGCTGTATTTTATAATGAAAAGAGGTTTTCAACATTTGTATGTTATTTTATATATTTTTTTTTTTTTTTGTAAAATATTTTTAGGTCCTCAGGTTCCGGGCCTTAATGATAATGACAAACATTGCTAAAATAATATAAAATAATTTTTTTTTAAGATTCTGAGTAAAATGAAGAATGTATTGTTTTTACCTTGTTTGTCTGTAAACAACTTTTTCACCAGAAATCTTAGTCCGATTTTCAAGTGTAGCATCTTTTCTGAATATCGGATCTAGTTGGTGTAATGAAAGGGTAATTTTTTGATTTTCGTTGTAGTATAATTATATTTTTATTTTTTTATATTATAATTAATAATTGTGAAAAAACAGGAGGATTTACGATAACACCGGTTTCTTTATTTTTGAGTTTGTTTTTTTGTTGTAATTCGGTTAAAATACTTAGCGTAGAGATCGAAAATAACATTTTTACAAAGTATTAATATTCTAGGAGTGGACATATTTTCGAAACAGTACTGCGTTTTTTAATACTGAGCTTTTTATGGGAATTTGTCGAGTTTTTAAAATGTTTATTTGGTTTATGTGAATAAAATTATATTAGCCGAGCAGAAATGTCTGACAATTGTACACGAGGTTCATCTTAAGTTGTGCTTGGTTGTCAAAACACAAACAGTCAAGTGTAATGTAATAGTTTTAACATTTTTTATAATCTTTTAAGTTTATAAATTTAAGTTTAAAGTTCAAATTTTCACAAAAACCGTAAAAACCACGGAATTTCAAAACATGTTAACCAAACTTCGCTCAGAATCGTTTTTCGTTAGTAAATGATTTATAGTTGCGAACAGATTTAAATAAAATTCCCTTCTATAACCAGCACCTTCCCAACTTCCCACCTACAACAGTGGCCCCCATTCACAGTGCGGAATTTTTTATATAATATTGATTATTATTTAAATTAATTGTAGTTTTAATTCGCCTTTACATTGCCGAAAATGACTGCAGTTTTTCACGGGGCTGAACGACGACGGCCCCCGAGGACATTGCTCGTGTTATTAACCGGTATGCATACAATTTTTCTGTGTTTTATACGACTTCGACTCGTTTGAAGTCATAGAAGTATATTTAGGACTCGAAGACCGGGCTGTAGGAGATACGGACGAATCGCTCTTCCAGGTTAAGATAACGAAACAAATTATCGCTATAGGTACGAAATAATTATTACAAAAACGTATGTATTAGATATCCGTTAAATATCATAGTCAATAAATAATTTCATAAGCGTTTTTCAGTAAATACGCCGCGGCGTCCTCGTTCGTTTTTAAAATATTAACTGCTACGATTGTATTTGTCGGTAGAATACTTACCTAAAAAAAAAAAAAAAAAATCCTACACAAATATCAATAACTTCGGAATATCGTATACACCGACAATTGCTATAAAAATTACAGGAAATGCCATTAATCGATAATAACTACGCGACACGGTCCCGGTCTATGTGTGATAATATATAATTTTAGATTCTGAGCGTAGCGAAGAAGCCATTCGTTTTGCTATAAGATATGTATTTTTTTTTTTTTTTTTGACTATCTATGGAAAACTTTTTCTGTTAGTAAAAATGTTCCAATTTTTTCATGCTGTTATTCAATAAATGCGGGTTTTTCGCTTGATGATACTTTATTTGAACAATTTTTCTGGATTCCCGACATTTTTTTTCCTTAAAACCTTACTTACATCGAATGACGACGATACATTGATTTTACTTTTGTTACTTTCTGGCTTACCTTGGCTACAAGGGAATAAAATCAAGTCTATAAATCTTTACTAGTTTACCGACTTCCGCTTAGAATCCTTTTTTTGATTGCAATGGTTTCTCGTTGCAACTAGATTACCCCTCTAGAAATGTTTTCGATATACATATTTTTTCTTTAAGATGATGTTAAATTTATCCAATAAAAATATTTTCTTATTAGGAGTGAGGATTTCAAATGTAGAATACCCCCTCCCCACGAAATATTATTCCGGCTACGTCACTGATCTCGATTATTAGCGATTACTATAATTATTTCGGAAAGATTAATTCGTGTAAGAGTTTTTACTATCATCTCCCGCCAGGGCAAACACTGCATTATAGTGTATATCCGCCGCAGAGATGCTTCTAAAAATGCGGAAACGAAATGCGCCATAACTGTTATACGCCGTACCACGCTGTATACGCTGTACCTAAAAACTATTTTTCCTATATTTTTGCTGCTGCCAACATTGCAAATCGAAAAATATTAAACCTTGACCCGGTTTTCGCGTATAATATAATACACATATATTGTATAATATTATAATATTATTACCGTAGCGAAATGATCGCTCGCAATCAAAATTGCACTGGTAACGAGATACGACAGAAATGCCGCATATTCGTATATTAAAATATTGTAACTGCACTGTATGCACGTATATTATATATAATGTACAATATATAGGTACGCCTACCTTATAGATAATACATTTTCATTTTATCAGTTTGGTTTTATTGTTATTATATATTATAGAATCGTATTATACTATGCCGATATATCAACGGTATTTTATTATTATTTTTTTTTCATTTATTTTTTTATTTTTTATTTTTTTCATATATAGTCGCTTTTGTTTCACCGATAGGTACGTTATTTCTAACACTACTGCAGTGTGCAATTCGCGGTAACGTTCGCGACGGTTTTATAACGCTATATAAATAACTATAATACTAGTCTGTATATTGACTTAACCGAAATAACGCAATTTATTATATAAGATTGTCAACCGCCATAAAATCACGTGTAAAAATATGTTAGGCGTGACCGTATACCATAATACGCCCGTGCGTTTTTGAACATTATTTGATAAAATATAACCGTAGGCGGGTGGGTAGATTTAATCTACTCGCCTAATGGAAAACTGCAATCGTCTTAGTGGAATTCGAAAATGTCATATATTATTTTTACTCAAGGTAGGCGCATTTGAAGAATTCTAAAATATAACTGTCGTTGAGTTGGAAATATTTGAAACCACTTTAGCTCGAGGTATTTTTTTTTTTTTTTTTTGATTCTCAACCTGAATATTATAGCGAAGTAACCTTTATAGGTATATTAAGATATGTGTTTTTTTCTTTGAAAATACTTTTCCAAAAAAATCGCTTTTTATGTTTGGTTTTTTTTATTAAAAATTGTTTTGGCGAGAAATATTTTTCCCCGCATTACCTTACGAGATCCGGTATTTTACCGCCCGGTAATACTTTACATGAGAAATATGTCTAGAAAAAAGAAAATTTAAAAAAATTAAAAATACATTGGTTTATATTTATAGATTTCTGTGTTACATTTTGGGCATACAGTGGGAGGGGGGGTGACACGATTAATAATTTTACCAGTTTACTGAGGTCCGCGTAGAATCAGTTTTTCGATTGCAATGATTGAATCGTCGCTCCAGTATAAAAACTAAATTACCCTACGTCTAATACCTTCTGAACTTCCCACCTACAACAACGGCCTACCCAAGTGCAATATATGACCGGCTTCTTTTAATTTATGTGTATAGTTTGAATATATAAGAAAACGTAAATTAAAACCGAGGAGGACGAGGAAGAGTAGGGCTGCAGCTTATCGATTTTATTAGTACTTATTTATAATATTAGTTTCGCACGCAGGTCTTTAAATTAAAATATGGTTTTTTTTTTTTTGTATGTGATATAAAATAAAATATTTAATACTAAGAATACATTGAAATTGTTACGTAAAGTTGAGCGAAGCGAGACGATTGCACAACAAAACCGTGTTTTAATATATTCGTATACTTTGTAGGTACTTTATAATCAATTTCAACATTATTTCCCTTCTAACCATATTATTCATTTTAGAACGGTCCTTACTAAATTCTCAGTGCTTAGGAATTTTCAATGGGAATAATCATGAATAAAGCGTCTTCTATATACTATAACTATACTATATAACAGGGATCTCTGACATTTTTTTTACAGCAGACCATATCTGAGATACCTTCGGCATCGCGGGCCAAATTTTTTTAGAGAGCGATAGAAAGGTAATGAAACTGAAAACAAATAAGAATTATTTTAATGAACTAAAATTTTACAAAGAGAAAAATTGTTTTATTGTGATAAATTAGTGTTACTTAATAAGAAGTTTGGAATTGCTCGTCTTATCAAACTTGGTTGTTCCAACTAGCAGCGTCGCTCGTAAATGTTCGTCACTTAAGTTGGCTAAATACTTTGATTTACCGTATTTAATTTTTGAAAAAGTTTACTCACACAGGTAGGTAAAGCTAAATATTGAAATCATTTCACGTGCATATAATTTGAGAAAAACAGTTCTCTGGCCACATGGCGTAACATTTTTGCAGTCTGGTTTTCTCGAAACAGTTTTTGAGCTGGTTGTATAGTATGAGCTCGATAACTTCAAGTTGAAGCTTCGTTAGTGAAGTTTCCATGGTTTTTCGAAAATTCCGCTCAAAACGAATTATTCGAACATCAGTTAACTTGGCGGACCGGTTCAAAAAGTTTGAGGGGCCGTCAATTGGAGACTCCTGCTATATAATATAGTATATACATAAACCGATAATGGCAATTTAAAAGCCAATTTTTAATTCAATAAATCGAAGATTTTCCTATTGTAACATTTCCGCAATATATCAATTTATCAAAAAAAAAAAAAAAAAAAAAATAGTAATCATAGTTGTTGTATGTATTTTTAAGCCAACAGGAAGGTATATCAGTATATTTCACTCTCCGTGCACATCACTAACCGAATCCTTTTAATCGATTTAACTTTCACAGTCCGTCGCCTGAGGTCTGAACTCTCTTCTATTTCTGTTCTAAATATTATACTTCGAACACAAAATAGGACAGTATTTTTAATTTTTTCTAGCCATTAAATTTAAATGGCATTCGTATACTCGTGTTCAAATTTATTTATTGTACGAACGTAATCCACCAACTACTCGATAACATTACATAATGATATGTAATTTATTATCTTTTTATAGTTATAAAATCACTGTACGTATATAAATTATGTGTGGTTTCATCATCAATCTATCAAACGGTATAGCTATTAATAATTATTTGCCGATGTACAGTAAACGTTATTAAAAACTATAAAATGGAAAATAAAAAAATGCTTGAAGACGTTCATTTTTAAGAATTATATTTAAAAAAAAAAAATTTTCTTTTATTATTAATACAAATTATTATCATACCAGCAATATGGTTTTATAACTTATGTGCGCTTTTCTTTTATACTCCGATTTTTTAAGTGTAACACCCTTTTTGAAGTATTTTGAATCATCTGGTGCATTGTATAGATCTATTTTTGATTTTCGTTGTAGTTTTCTTAACAATTGGGAAAAAAACGTAAAAAGTACGGCATAATTTACGACAGTAATGGTTTTATTATTTTCGAATTTTTTTTTATGTTTTATATTTTTGATCGATTAAACATAATCGCAAAGAACTGAAATTTGTACATAATATTAATATTAGTTCGTTCTAAAGGTGAACAAGTTTTCAAAATATTATGGCCATTTTTGATTTATTTATTGGTATTTTAAGTTTTTTTTAGGTTTAGTTTGGTTTTATTTAGATAAAACTGTTTTGGTCAAACAGAAATACACAAAAGGTTCGTCATAAATTGTATACTTAATAACGAAAAAGAAATAAAGACGACCGAATTATGATGATTTATTTTTTTATAAACTTCTAAAGTAAAACATAACATAATTAATTGAACTTTACTCAGAATCGTTTTTCGTTAGTAATGATTTATCGTTGCGTATACAGATATAAATTAAATTTCCATCCGTATTCTGCCTTACCACCGATAACAGTGGTCCACCCGCGGGGCGAGGTATGTGTCTGGGTCTTTCTTTTTAATATATAAAAAATTTAAAGCAAAAATGTTTCGTGAGTAATCGAAAATCATTTTACAGGCCACCCTGGCACCCGCGGCCGCCGTGCGTTTATCAAGCGAACCGGAGTCGAGAGGGTGGCGCGAATATTTTATTACGGGATGGGCGGCGGGCGAGTGTCCTCCCCGCACCGGTGCCGGGGAACCGCCGGTTTTGTTGTGCACGTTGTCAAGCAACTGAAATAATAATATATACCTAATAATAATATTCTATCGTGTACACAAACCGTACTATGGGTACTATGGAAATAGCGGTCGTCGACTTGTTATTATTTATTATTATAATTTTTTTTTTTTTTTTCCAAGACTACGAACACAGTATATATAATACACTTACGTTAGGCGTGACCCGAACGGGTGAAGGTCTGCCGTGCGGCGCGGGGGGCGGAAAAGTCCATTTTCAATAGATATATACGCGCCCACCTAGTAGCTACCCTTCCTGCCCGTCGTCCGCGTGCGCCGTTTAAAAGTCACGCATTGGTACCATTCCGGTTTTTTATTTTTTTATTATAATATTATACGCGGGCCGTTACGATATTACTATAATAATAATAATAATATATCGTGCAAGGCGCCGCGTAAAGTTTTTTTGTCGACTCGGCCGCGCCGGCACGAAACGACTCCGACGGCCCCGCCCCGGGTCGTCCAATGAGAATAAAGCTCGCCGGTATCGATCCCTCGTATAGTTTCGTGTCCGACCCCTTGCATTTTACGGACGACATGGCGCGCGGGGTTACGGTTCGCGGCGGCAGCGGCGTCGGCGACGGCCGGGTACGACGGCGACGGCGCGCTGCGGCGACGACGACGACGACGGCGGCGGCGACGACGGCGACGCCGGAACGATTTCACTTGCATTCGTCCGCGCCTCTTCGCCGAATTCGGTTTTCGGTCCCATTCGCGTCGCACGCGCCCCGCGCTGACAACGACGGGCCGCGCGACTCGCACGCACTTTGCCTTCGCGTCCGCGCGCGCACGCTCACCACCGTCAACCGTACGTACACATAATATTATTATACGTGCGCGCGCGGCGGCGGCGGCGTGCGTGTGTGTACGCGTTGCGTTCGTACGTATTGTATTGTATTTCCCCTCCACCACACAAACACACACGATCGGTCCTTCGAAACTCTTTCGACACAATGTACATTTATACTATATAATAATACTATACAATATATACGTACGTACGTACGGTTTCGTGTACAAACGATATTCAAGGACGTATTCAAATGTTTTAATTCACCGTGTACAATCGTACCTGTAGTGTACCCGTACGTAACGTACGGACGTCCGTTACGGTTTCGGCTGTCGTATTGTATAGGACGCGCGCGCGGGCCCGTACCATTGTATATACCGCCGGTACGCCCGTATACAATATACACAGTCATCGGTCCGCCCGGAAGGTGAGTACGCAACAGTTTTTACTATAAATAATAATAATAACGCGTAGGCGTGTATAAGTAGAGATATATTTTTTGTTCAAATTATCTCGCGACGGTATCGGTGGTTTTGCGAATAATTTATCGGTTTGCAAATATCATATTATTTTTGATAATTTTCTCCACACAGAGGATAGCCTGTGCGCGTAAACGTAATCATTTTGTCGTTTTCGCGCGCTAGTCACCGCGCGTGCGTCACCCGATGCCGTCTTTGGGAGACTGTGCGCGGCGGCGACGCGACGAGTCCGACGATTTTTCGCGCGCGCCTTTAATTATTAATTATATTTTATGCGTGTCGGTAGTTCGCGACAATATTATAATATCGTAACGAACGACTATAATATTATCATATTAATTGTCCTTGTCGTTGTCGTTGCTGCCGTTGCCGTTGTTGTTGTACCGCGACGACGACGTTATTACGGCCCGACCGTTACCCGCTTCGATAGGTACGACGACGGCGGCGGCGGCGTTCGGTGTGATAATTCGATTCGTATACCGGCCCCAACCTGCGACGAGTCGATATTATATCGGTCTGCGGAAGGACGTATGGGTTGGGGGAGGAAATCGTATATATATAAAAAACAAATTATATATATAAAAAAAAAAACCACCGGATCGGCGGGGAACCTTATTATAATAATAATTCCGTGCCGGAGTGGGACCATATCGTCATAATCTATAATGCCGAGACGGCCGTCGTCTGTTTTTAAAAAAAAAAAAAAAATGTTTTCTTTTTTTTTTTCTTACCAGTTATAGGCACCGTGCAGTTTGTTGTACTCATATTATTATTATTATTATTATTATAGGTACACCCGGTGGGAAGTGGTTTCAATCAATTCTCTCCGATGTACTCTCGTCCACTCTAATAATACACGCGCGTTTCAACAATATAATATAATATTTATTAAGGGGATCTCTCTGTCTGTGTGTTCAATTTCGGTTTTAAGGTAAAATTGAATAATCACCTGAGGTTGCCCGGGGTATGCGCCGAGCCGTTTTCCTCAAATTTTCGGCCGGGGAAATGGAGGTTTGAGAGGTACGCGTATTGTATTTCGTTGTTCCGGTTACCCGACAAAACTTTTGATTATTAATTTAGTGATTTTTTTTTTTTCGTACACGATGTTTCTAAATACCCCAGCTCCAGATGTCATAGCGTCGCCCTTTCCCCAGGGTTTTTTTTTTTATTAGCAAAGGAATAAAAAGCCTACAATCGTGTATAGACATAAACATAAATTATAATTCGTAATTAAATCGTTATTTTTTAACTGTTTGTATTACGAAAGCCACGCGGTTTTTTTAAACTACCTTCAGTTTTGCAACAACAGTTATTTATACAATTTCTCATATATATTATCATTTATTATCTTATATTTTATTATTACTACTACAATTTTTTTTTTCATTTTATTATCAACGCGTTTTTAAGAACGGCATAATATGTAACATTTTCGTATTATATTTATTTGGATAGTCTAAAAAAATAAACCATCTTTTCATCTACTACGTATATGATGCATTGCTCACCGGAGATGTTTTATTCGATTATACGATGTTTAACGCGCGGTTCATTGAACTTGTCGTACGTTGTGTGCGTAACGTTTGGTTCCCCCCCGCGACGAAAGTAATTTTTTAATTTTTCTTTAAACGAAACGGTTTACTACGAGGACGCGGTACGTGTAGAACTCGCTTAATTCGGTTTATAGAATATAATAAAATCTTGCCTGTTATTATATTTAAAGAGCACCTCGATGCGTAGAAAAAAAAATATAGTCGTTATTATGTCTAAACGATTTACTTAACTTCCGTTATACGCTGTACAATGGAAAATAACGCGTCGAGGTGTCCTCCGGAATATTGTCCTTTCTTTTTTAATTTTATTATAGTCTGAACACAAAATTAAGCGAATTCTTTATAGAGACTCAGTCTGCGTAACCGTGTTTTTTTACTGTGTCGCCAGTTACATAGACGGACATATAAATTGTGGCGTTTGTAGGTTGAAGTTAGAGTTTAAGGAACAGGTAAAAAAAAAAAACACGTAAAACGATACAAATAAAAAAGCTAGACAATGTGTTTTTTGGTATACGAATAATGGAAATTTACGGTTTTTTTTTTAACCAAGCTATCAATATTTTAACGATTAAGTTGAATATCGCAAATCGCACCGATCAAAACCCAGAAAATTAAATTACAAATTAATATCTGTTTTCGAAATGTTCAAAATTCTGTTCATCACCAAGCCTCGCAATTTTGTCTGGCTTATGGGTTTAAAACGTCACATTTGTTCGTAAAAATGGCCGTATCCCTTCATCTTTAATGACCATCGAAATTAGTAGAAAAGTCTTTAAAGTTTATTAGAAGATAAAAAAAAAAATTTCAAATTTTACAAAATAGACAATTTGGAAAACTTGCTGCTCTGACCACCGTAAACACGGGTGTCAATATGTAAATATTTGAGACTATTTACGAGAGCGATTAGTCGCTGTTTTTCTCCAATATGTTAGTCAAATGAAAAAATTTACAGCTATTTATCAAAAAAAAAATTATGGCTATCATTTTTTTGTTTGAAAATATTTTAGAAAACATTCTCTTAAAATCGCCATTATATGCATGTTATCTATTTTTAAAATTGGTATTAGGGATACAACACTTATGGAAAAACGTGTAGACGGCAACATTTTGAAGACAAAAACTCGTCGGCGTTTTATAATTTTCTAAATATTCTCAATTCGTCGTCGACAGTACGAAAAAATGTAGGTATTTTACTGTTTTTATTTTAATGAACTGTCAATTTTGTTATTATTATTATTCCAAAAAAGCTGCTGCCTCCAAAATGTCGTTATTTATGAATTAACAATAAGATTCTATTATCTCTATATGTTTTTTTAAAAAAGCATTATAATACTAATCGTTTGTTTGACACGAACACTTTTTACATTATAACACGACAAATGGCAAAGTCAGTAACCGATTTTAGTTATTTTGGGTACCATATGGCCTTAATAGTCAATTTTTTTTTTTTTTTACCCTGGAAATTGTTGAATTAATACAATATTAAAAATATTAAATACGATTAAACGTCCCCGTGGTAAATCGAGTAGTGTTTTGTTGCCAGTTGCGATTCAAAAACTTTAACTCATTGCGTTTTTTATCTCTAAATAATAATATTTCATCGTAACGCAAACGCGTTTCCATTTAATCCTGCAGCGGTAATATTTATATATATAAATATTTGTAACTAGTTTTATCGACCGTTAAAATAATAATGTCATCGCGGAGAAACATTCTCAAAAATGTTCACCATAGGTATTATAGGTAGGCATAGTTTCTAGTTCAATCTAAACGTACTTAACGAGCGCACTTTCACCGCAAACTTTTCGAAACGAAATAATTTCTAATATACGTTTATATTGTTCCAATCGCCATAGTATCGCTAAAACAATTAAAAAAAAAAAAAAAAATTAAAAAAATTATACATATTATAATAGCGGCGGCGACGTACGTATATATATATAAATAAAGAAAAATAAAATATCAAATAATTTGCCCGTTAAAATCCTTTTAAACCCGGTCGGGTTTAGGGGTTTTCGTTCACCGATTCGATTAATACGATATTCCGAATTTAAAATTATAATAGGCAGTGATTTAAAAGAAATTTCGTAAAAATCAAAATGTATTGGTATGCATAAAAAAAAAAAATGGTCAAAAAATAACCTTGCCGGGAAGTTACAATTTATACTTTACAGTATACTGTTGGATATTATATGTCCATTTGCAATATCTATTTATAAACATACGCCCATTTCGTGTGTCTGGACCAACATTTGTGGACGGACCGAACTTTTCAAAAATAGACTGTTCAATAGAAAGAAAAAAAAAACTGGTAATTTTAAAAACTGACGGACGGACTTAAAAAAAATACCGAACTATTCAGAGCAATAAAACACTGGAACGGAACAGAATATATTCATCAATAATAATAAAAAAATACAATGAAATTTAAAATTTTTTGTTAATCGTATGTGCCAATTTCGCAGCTGAATTAAAAATTGTTTTATTTGATAGAAATCAATAATGTTGCTCACTGGACGTCCATCCATAGCTATTATAATATAATATTATAGAAATTTATTTCTCATAAAAAAAAAAATAGAAAAGAAAAGGGAATCCTAATTTTTTACTAAGGTGTATAATACGACGTGGTGTACCGTAGTATACGTTATTATTTCCCATGCATATTTTAGTGTAACGTAAAGTAATACGATTGTATTCTTTACGGACGGTTCACGGATTAATACGGTTTGACGGGACTGAAATGAACCGTAGGAAAATCGAAGCGATATAATATTTTTTGTATGACGATGGGCAAACATACAAGTTATATAGATATCGGATTCTTCTCGAAGCGGTTTAAAAAAAAAAAAGAATTATATAAACTTGAAAACGCCTACACCCAAATATATATATATCATAAGTTTATGATATAGCCCCACATGGCTTTATGGTTTCTTTTTCCATGCAAGGGCTCTTAGCGTTTTTTTTTTTTACCGTTAACCTTTACCCAGATGAGGAGGCAAAGACAATATATAATTGAAAAAAGATAGGTTACTGCTCGTGGGGAGACCACTTTTATATAGGTGGGAAATCGGAGGGTATGATTGATAGGGAATTTAATTTATATCTGATCGCAACAAAAATAATTCTGAGCAATGTACGGTTAAAATTGTTTGATAAATTTAAATTTAAAATTATCTGTTTCTTTTTGTCTCGATAATGTACAGCGTTTTTATAGATCCAAAACAGTTTTATCCGTGAATTTTACAATGCCCGTAAACATCTAAATTTCAAACGCTTATAAAAAAAAAATCTTAACTTTCAATATTTTTATATGGCCATAATAATAATTTATGATGAAGCTTGTGTATAATGTTCGACCATTTCTATGAAACTCATACGATTTTATCCATATAAAAATCATATAAAATCAAATTCTTAATATAACTCAGAAATGTCTTGAAAATTATGCTTTTAGATCTCTACGATTATTTTTAATCAAATTAAAACAAAATAACAGAAACAATTATATTTCTTTCATTTTTTTTATTTTTCCCTTAATTATTATGAAAACTATCAGCCAATTAGACAAAACTTAAAACCATAAACCACCCATTGTAGTCGATGATCGAAGCAATATTTCTGATCGAAAAGTTGTTGACAGAAAAAATAAAATACACATTATAGTAAAACTAATGTTCAACATTCCCCCTTACGCTCAGAATCTAGAAATATTTGACGATAATTTTAACGCCAAAAAGTCGAAATAATAATCAACTTTTTAAAATACCGACTTATATTTTGGCTATCTTTTTCTCCAATCAGTCTGATGGATGTAACGAAGTGATACGAATTATAAAAATAGATTCGAATTCAGCATGGAGTCGATACATGAAATCGGCTAGGCGACTTTTTTACATTTTGAATTTTCACTTTCGTAAGTTTGATTAAAATTGTTCTAAATCGTTTTTAAAAAGAACTTTCGAATTAAATTTAGTTTAAATAGTTTGATGTTTAAAATATACTAAAATCTATTTTAGATTAGATTTTATATGATATTTTCTCATTTTTTTGTGCCTATGAAAACAATTTCGACCAGAAGGTTCTTCGATTTGCTTCAATCATCAACTTCGGGTGTGTGGTTTTTGTTTAGGATTATTTATAGTTAAATTAGAAATGTTCGAGCTTTTTTAGGATTTTCGTATAAATTCTCGACAAACCGCATACTCGAGAGGTTGTTTTTATTTAATATGGCAAAATAAAAACATTGAAAATCACCATTCCGGAACAATATTGATGATTGCTGTTTATTATCTACGGTCATGTCGGTCTGTAATCGGTTAATTCTATGTCTCGCGATGCGAAAAATTTATGCGTTTACAGGTTATAGAAGATAAAAATTCTAAAAGATGAAGAAAAAAAAACATATTGTTACGGAATAATCGAAAAGCCTATTATAATTTTTATTTTTTTTTTTTCTATCTGCCGTCGCACTGCGGCGTGCGTGTATATTATTATAACGAAGCAAGGTCTGAATATTATTATTATTTTTTTTTTTTTTTGATTATAATATTCCATTAAAGCCGCCGTGTAAGTAGAGCAGAGTAGTAGTACTGCGGTGCAGGTGCGATTTTTTTTTTGTCTTTCGCCGACTAATGCAACGACGACGGCGGGCAGTGGCGTGGAAACCCTCGTTGTAGGCGTATTAAATATATATTTTTTTTATTTATGTATATATAGTATATAGGTAACGTTTTAACGATTTTTTTTTAGCCGACAGAAAAAAAAAACGCGTTTTAACGAAGTTCCGAGACGGACAGTGTTGTAGGTACGTGTTCCAATATTCGACGCGCGTTGCACTAGTATAATAATATATATTTGATAAATTTACGCTATATTATATATTCGAACCGGCGAAATACATAATATTATTATATATATATTCGGTATTATAGGTCGTCGCGCACGTATAGATTTTGTATTTAATATATTTCGTTTCGTTTTTTTTTTTTTTTTTTTTATTTCTCTCTCATTCCGTCAAATTTCTTCGGTATATATACGGGAAAAAAATAGGTAAAAAAAAAAAAAAAAAAAAACCCGACACTAATAATAAAAAAATATACACACGTCCGCGGCGGTTTGGCGTACACACGACGATCGAAAATACCTTTATATAATATTATTTAGCGTGTGTGTGTGCGACTAGCGGATGTGTCTAAATAGGAGTCTTCTTCTTTGTGCGCTCGTCTTCACACGTATTAACGGCGGCGGCAGTGTTTGTGGGTCCGTCGTGACGTACGCATACAGGGCGTTCGCCCCGGTATATAATGATAAAGTCGACCGTAACTTTAACGTCAGAGGACTTTGTCCACGTTGAGTACTTTCATAATGCCTTTTTTCGAATTTGTCGAAAAATCCCGAAACACGTGTCGCTTATAATTTCCAACCGTAACCCACTCCCAGTTTCCCCCCTTTTCCCTCGTTCGACCCCCCCCTGTCTATAAAACCGTATATACGGTTCAACGTTTTTCCGTGCGCCGGAGAAAAATATCTTTTTTCAACCATTTTATCATTTTACGAACTCAACTTGAAAAATTACGGATTTTCACACTAACTTTCATCCTTCCTTGGCGCACGCCCGCGGTACAAATGTACCTACCGTAAAAATGTCAAGTTTCTAATTTCAGCGGTGTAGTCGTCAGTTTCTCAATTAATAATACATTTCGGCTTTACGAATTTAAAGCGACGCTTTTTATCCTAATTTCTCATTAATTTTGAAAAATCCGCAATAGTTCTTTCTAGTGATTATAGTTATCTACTTGCATGCCAAATTTGAAGTATCTAATAATTATTATAGTTACGGAAATAATGCTACTTTAAATCGAAAACATAAATTCTCTTTATTTCCTAACCCGTGGAAATTTCATAAAAATCAGGCCTTATTCCTTGTCTACATCATCATAAACGGAACCACCGTGCAAATTGTCAGCTTTCTAGGCCCAAGAGTTTAGGCTGGGCGTAGATGAGTCAGTCAGTGAGTAGATTAAACAACTAGGTAGTTATAATAAAAATTAAAAAAATGGGCGAGTCGCTGTCGTGGGTGGAAATAAGGAAAGATAGGATACAGAGGGGAATTTAATTTATATCTGTACGCAATCATAAATCATATTTGCTAATGATAAACGATTCTGAGCGAAATTCAGTTAAAATTCGTGTTCTGAAACGCCGTAGTTTTTAAGATTTTCATAGAAATTAACTCTTAACCGCTTATAAAACAAAATTATTACATTACTCTTAACTTTTTTTCTTTTTAAATAATATAATTTATGATGAACCTCGTGTCAAATTTTCCGTGCATTTCTGTTGAGCCAAAACAGTTTTGTTCAATTAATTCCCCAAAAAAACCTTAAAACTCTTATAAATAATTAAAAAATGGCCAGAATATTTTGAAAATTTGTCTACGCCTAGAAAGGTGCGCTCTCTATAGAATTGTTTAACTCGGTTATTTCGTATTTCAGTAAAAAAAATCCCTCGTAATACGTTATAGTGGTTTTGTTAAATATCGGAAATATTATTTTCAAGAAAATTTTGATACTTAAACAAATATTTGTATTTAAATATAAATATAATATCTACAATATATATACATGCAATACAATTATATTAACTATCATATAAGTATCCCCTCACCATAAAACGTGTGGTATTTTGTCATAACAAAATTAATGTAAAATATAGTATATAGTATTAAATATTACAATTTTTTTTTTCGGTAGAATCTACACAAAAAAAGCTTTTGTAAAATCCAAAACGGATTACCAAAACTCGATTTGGCATTTTCGGCTTTATTTTTACGACGATTTTTGACGATAGAACGCCGTCTGTATTATAAAGGTCGTTTATAAACCTTTGTCAAGTTGAACGGGCGAGTGACCTTTGACGGACTCTTTTGTAAGGAGCAGAGCTATATGCAAATATTTTTTTTTTTTTAAGTACACAAAACGACGTATGAATTTTTATCCTCCATTAAAACTGACTCACTTAACCACACTGTAAAAACCATCTAAAAACGACTTTCTCGATTATAATATTCTTTTGTATACGGGTAATATGTATTGGTTAATTTTTCAAAACTGGAAACTCGTCGAGTTTTATTTATTCGGGGTTGTGTTTTAACATCTCGACCCCCCACTCTAAATAGGAATATTAGTGTTACCATTAATATATAACGTTAAAAAATCCTCGATTTATATATTCCAGAGTGAATTTCATTGGCGTTGTACGTACACGTTCGACGAGGAGGAAAAATATGTATCCGGGCCGATTTTATTTATTCGCGTAGAAGTACACGCCATTTTCGTTATTGTAGCCCGACGAATAGGGTGCAGGGATGCTGGGGGACGGACTACCGATCTCGCCCGAACTTTGGTGCCTGCCTCTTTTTCAAAAGGGTGTGCGCAAATATTTGTCGTTCCTCCGGGCGCGCGTTTATTGTCGCGGACGTTTTCGCTCGGGATATATAAAAAATAAACAAACAGACCACAATTAATAAAAATATATGAAATACATCTTCCGTCATACCGGCATTTGCCGTCTCTGTTTATCTACCGGGAAACATAGAAAATTGCGTTATACTCAGAACGTAAATTGTGGCGATTTGATCGAACTCGGGGTTTGAACGCAAATAACGCAATTTAACAAAAAAAATATTTCCGGAGGGGTTTACGTAGCTATTTTCTAAAATAAATGGCAAACAAAAAAGTTATAGCCATGTTGGTTACGGGGTTTTTTTTTTAAATTAAAGACATTTTTTTATACGACAATTTTGTAGAAAAAAGCTTCTCGAAAATATTCTCCTCTTTAAATTTTATTATTTGCGTTCAAACTAAACACCACAATTTACGTTCTAAATATTACATAATTTGTTATATTGCCCATTAACTAGACAGTAACGGTGGACGTCCTCTTAACGGTTTTTCGACATTATACGACATGTATACAAATGTCGCGATAAGAAATCCGTTTTAATGATAATATAATTATAGTTGGACGAAGTTTGGTGAAATGAAATCGAGCCGAGTTGAGTTCAAAAAGTCTCGTGTTAATTTTTCCAAAGTCGAGTATACTCTAAAACCGTAGTAATTGAGCAAAAAATCATAATCGTTTCTTTAAACCTGGGTCCACGTGTATAAACCCCGAATTTAGAAATCCGGTCAGTAGAATTCTGAACGTAGAAACCGGGACCGAGCATATCTGGAGTCAAGTGCGTTTTTGTTTTGGACTACTATGTATTATTGGCAAAATATTTCGGTCGAATCGCAAAATTATATTATAGTCGTTATTTCATAAAAGAATAATACAAAAAAAAAAAAAAACGGTTATTTGGCATCTGCTTATAAACGGATGTACAGAAAATATATAAACGGGTTTTTTTTTTTTACTGCAGGTGTGTTTTGACACGGCACGCATGGTCCGATGCATTTGCTGAGCTGTTAACAATCATTTCATTTTCTCCATGTTAAACTTTAAACATATTTTTGTTCGCAAAAAGTATTATTTATCAACTGCATTATTATTCTATGCGCGTAACAGTATGTAGTATTACACAACATTGATGCCCCGGTGTTTCACGTAAGTATGTCATAAACGGAAATAAACCATACTGAAAAAAAAAAAATAAAAAAATACCACAGTCGTTATTGATTTTGAACGTAGCCAGGAATGCATTGGTTTTACTATGATGTGTGGTTTTTTTGTGTGCGTGGTGTGACTTTTTTTTTTTTGCGAAACAATTTATCTAAAACGGTGCGTCGGAGAGATCGGTTTTTGATTTTTCTTGTAGTTAATAATTGGGAAAATAATCTTGAAAAATGTCAGGAAAACAAGAATATTTACGTAATAACGGTTTTTATTTTTTTTTTTTTTTGTAATCCAATTAAAAATAATCGTAAATACCTGACAATTTCATCGAACATAGTGTAATTTTCAAAACATTCTGATGATTATTTAGCTATTTATAGCCATATAGTCAAGTGTTTATATTTGGATTTACGTGGACGAAATTTGTTTGGCTTCCATAAAATGCACAAAAATTTAAGTTTAATGTTAAAAAAGAAAAAAATGTTGGGCGCGCTAATAAGTTTTTTTATATAATCATTTCTAGTTCAAATTTTAATTAAAATCGTACCTATAAATTACGGCACATTTTGCGTACCTGCCATTTGTGTGATTTTTGACGGTTCCATAAAAACGCTTAACAATTTGAAACGAAAAAACACGGACAATTATAATTAATTTTGTAATTATTAATTAATACGATTTTCAATTAAAATTTGTCCAAACATTTATTGTTATTTAATTATGAAGAGCTATTTTCTCGTACAATTTTCAAGTACTCCAGCTGAACTTATTTTGTTTCTATACTTCCAAAAAAAAGAGACTATTTTACGAAAAATTGTATAGGACCATTGTAATAAAAAAAATATTAATATAATTATTGTTGTATTAATTATTTTCCGAAAGAGAAATGTACTACTCAATTTTCGTAAAGTTTAAACTGTAGAGATAAGATTTTGATGACTTTCATTGCTTTACACAATGCTAATCAAGCTAAAAATTTGTTTCATTATATAACGATTTACAAATTATACGTAATCTTTATTTGGCATTTTTCTTTTTAAGAGAATTTTCGCATATTTTATTTTTAGTCAATTATTTTTAAATGTTTTTTAAGTCATCATAATCCTATGTTCTTAAAATCCTCTTGTTATAATTTTCGAGTACTTTACGAGCTGAAGCTCATATGTTCTAGAATTTAATCCATTATACTAATTTATAGTGAATAAATAAATGGACGATGTGATACAGTGTCGTTGAAATTGTCGAGTGTGTACAGGGTGATCAACTATAACTCCAAGATTTCGTAGACAATTTAATGAACAAGCTGCTCTAAAATGTTATTTTACCGGTTTTTTTTATTTTGTCACCCTTGCTTTTGGCGCGAAACCACTACACTTTTTAATTTTTTAACGGCAACTTAAATTAAAAATTCCATAAATAGTGGACGTAGTGGAAGTTTTAGTTGAATTCGATTTTGTTGTTGAAATGTTTAATGTTTTTTTAACCCGTCGACGAAAGTTAAATAATTATATTATTATGTTTAGACTGCTTTATCTATTTATGGCATTTTTAGTATAGGTTGTTGTTTGAAAATCAAAAGTGGGGTGGTAGGATTTCGCTCGCAAAAATATTTTAGTGCTGTTTCTTAAAATGTCAAAAAAAAAAAAAAAAAAAAAACCGATAAAAGTCAATAAATTCTGAAATAACGAGTGTCAGCTACAATCGGTGTTGATCGCCCTGTATATAATAATTTTTTGGGCGACAAAATATGATTCGTTCTCTATAATATAATAGCCGGTGCCGCTTTTCATTTCCGGTCGGTGTGCTTAGTTTGCCCGCGTCATACCGATGTTCTTTTGCACCTGTCGCCGGTTAACTATCACGTCGCCGATCAGCGCGTCCAGGTGGGCTTCGGTTTTAGCCTGGTGTCGGCAGCCGTCGTTGATTTGGGCGGAAAACAAGCGGGCCATCTGGTTATCGGCCTGTGTATAGCCGGCTGCCTCCAACTGGAACATGGCCCTATCGGCGATGTCGGCCGTGCAGTACGCGGCTAACGCCCGGGCGTGTAGGGCACGGTACGCCGGGCCCGGCTTACTCTGTTCCGCCGTGTCGAGCAACACCTGGGCTCGGCGCCGGCGGGTAACTTCGATACAATTCAGCCGGTCCAATTCGACGTGCTCGGCCAGACGTTTGCGCTTGTAGACGTTCTGTTCACGGCGGTACACGGCCGCGTCGTCCTCGTACATTACGCACACGGTGGTCTGATTAAGGATGGCGGACACCAGTGTCTCGGCTGCCTCCTTCCATTCCGTCTGGAAATCGATCAGGTCCGCGTCGCTCACCTGGGTGGACGCGTCCAAGCCCGTGGCCGTCTTGACCACCACGATACCGACGTCCTCCAGCAAGTAGCCTGGCGTCAAGTCCGTCTGCGCGGCGTCGTGCTGGACGGCGCGCGTCTGCGTATCTGATTCCGCGGGCATCGGCGGCACGCACTGCACGTATGCATGTGTCCGGCGTCTGCCGCCCAGCTTCATTTTTAGCCGTAACCGATGGTTAGCCTCTAATCGTTTGCGCTGGACCGTCAGCGACGGCTGGTGCGGCGGTGTCTGAGGCCTCATCCTCACAAAGTTGCTGCCTCTCAGCACCCGTTGGTCGTACATCCCGTTGCCGGCGGTCGGGCATTTGGGTGGCGACGACGGGCGCGTTTTTTGCGGGGCCACGCAGTTAGCCTCCCGTAACCGCACACGTCGGCTAAACGGTGGCCGCGGTCCCTCGGCCGGCGACAAGTCGACCGTCACTTGTGTCCAATTGACCATGAGCATTGTGGCGGCGTGGATGTGCGCTTATCCGACCGGCAGCAGCAGCGTTCTGCAAAGCGAACAATGAACGGTCCGGTTTATTTTACACACGCACAGTATCACATACGAAATATTATCGTTAGTCGTGTTATTTTAATATCCGGCACCTCTCCACCCCACCAGCCTGCGTATTGCGTTGTCGTTGTTATCGTTATTTACACATACAGAGTGTTCCGAAAGCGTATTATAGCCAGGAAAAAAAAGAGAAGCTTATGACACGTAAAACGTAGAAAATATTGTATTGCGGCGATCTGGCTATTATTCGCGTATTCCATTTATATATAATTACGTAAATTTGGTTTCTGAATGATGAAAATTGATTGTTTTTAATATGATGTGTGTGTTGTTTCCCCCTCCTCCATCTGTGAACCACTTTTTACCAGAAATATTGCTCGAATCGAAAAACGACAAATGAAATTGTCCGTTGAGTTTTGGATTTAGTTGATGCGTTGTGTGTGTCATTTTTTGATTTTTCTCGTGGGGTTTTCCTGAATAATAGAGAAAAAACCGAAATATTTATACGTTAACAGTTTCCTATTTTTTTCGATGTTGTTTTTTTTTTTTATTGCTATTCGGCTAAAAATAATCGTAGAGACTTTTCACCGAATACTTACGTTACCATTTTCTAGACGTGGCGTGTATTTTCAAATGTATAGCTATTTGAAATTTTCGTGGTTTTTAGTATTTATTTGACTTTGTGTAACGTTGTAGAAAAATCTCGAATAATTGATTAATGAAACATAATACAACAAAAATTATTTTTGTTTAAATTTTGACGGATATCGTAGAAATCACGATTAACCAACGGAATTCGTTCAGAATTGTTTTTCGTTAGCAATGATTTATCGTCGCGCATAGATATAAATTCTTTTAGATGTCTTACTTTATCAATGACCTACTTACTGACACTATCATGTACGACGAGGAGCGTATAGTGATTTAATTTTTGCTCTTTTATGTATATTTACTGATCAATACTTTTCCGATTTGATTCATTATAAATGTATTAAAAATTTCTAGCCCGCCTCAATAAAAAAAAAAACAACTTATATTAGAATCTTATACATGACTATGACTGATTGGTAAATTTTCAACGACAAAAAAATGACGCGTCGTTTTGCCATTTTGTATTAGGTACATTTTTTTATCTCCGGACGTAAAAATTCCTAGTTCCTATCCCGGTATGTACGATTAATGTAAACCTAACCTAACCGACTTGATTAAAATGAAACGACAGAACCTGATTAATGAAATTATCATTACTCGGAGACTATCCGTTTTGCGGCGAATGTGCTGGCGGATTTATAATTTAAGAAACATATTTGTAACGTAAAAATGGAATTCATTCGGTGCGGGTGCGACGGGTAACAGTTTTTCGAGTGTAAAGTCGATACATATTGGCTTAAAACTGTTGATGAGAAATTACGCTATATAATATATAATAAAAAAGAAAAACATAAATAAATTTAAATCGTAGTCTTTCGAAATTTCCTATATGCAGGCGATCGTTGTGAGTTCTTAAAAAAAATTTCGGCCGGGCTCCGTTCAATACGCCCTGTATACCTAACCTATAATAATAAAATAATAAAATACGTCTTTGAACAGTATACGCCGAGCCGGTGACGACGACGGTTTTTTTTTTTTTTTTGTGACCAATCGAATTTTAGATAGATACACCTATTATGATTTACGAAAAAAAAAAACTAGATGAAAAAAATATATATATAAAAATCCCATTCGTAGCTGCTGCTGTTGTTCTCCTAGGCGCGCGGAGTGCCGCCTGCGTTTTCACACAGCAGAACGAAAAAAAAAAAAGAGATTATTTTATTTTAATGGTAGAAAGGCCAAGATCCGTCCCGGGTTGTCGCACATTGTAACCTTGAATCATACCGTGAGCGTTTTTTTTTTTATTTTTATATATATATATATATATTTTTTTTCCCTCTTCTACCCAACTCGACATTATAATATTATACGATATTCTAGGACGCGGTAGCGCGTCGGTCGACCCGAGCCGCGGCGCGGCGTACGGGACTTTCGTCGCAGTAGTAATTGTGTATCAAATCCACAAACAAAGAAAATATCACTACGCACGCACACGATTCACTTATATATATATATATATATATACTTAAAAATATATAACACTTATTTTTGAAAGCCGTTTTCCGTGAATTTTCAAAAAATAAAAAAAATACGGACACGATATAATACGAGCATAAAAAAACACCGATACGACGACGTCTGATCGTTCGGTTGGCCGCCTGTTCGGTCTTACCGTAAAATATCGTTTCTATCACGGTCGATTAAAGTAGAAAAAAAAAAATAGAGAAAAAATAGTAGAAAAAACGATTTCGTGTGATGCCGGGGACAGTATAACAAAGTAATATAATATAATTTTTTACACGGTGGCGGAACTAGATACTTCTGGAAGTACCCCTATACGGCTATAACGGAATTTAAAAAAACCCAGTCAACAATTTGTCTTTCTCGTGTTACGTCTATACTACATTTTAATTAATTTGTATGTGTGAGATATTGAGGTGACACATATAATGAAATAAATATCGAACAGAGAAAATAAAATATACGTATAGTAGGCGTGGACAATAGTATTATTAGGCTAACAAATCGACATGTTTAGTTTCAAAGTTGGAGATGCAGTTTTCCCACTGGTTTAATGTGGGTAGAGCTGTGAGACAGTCGATTCCCCGATGATAGGAACGGTAGGTTTTTGATTAACCGATGGGCATTTGAAAGCAATATGGCTGATGATCTGCTTCTTAGCACCGTATTTACATTCCGGTGAACCTGTCTGCACACTTACCACGGGATGTACGGATTCTATTAAGTGTGTACCATATCCTGTCCTATGTTTGTTTTTAGCTAGTCATTTCGATGTTAGAGTCGGTTAAATAGAGCTGTCTTTATTTGGGGCGATTTCTAAATTTTAATCGTTGTTTAACCGCGTCATCAATAAAATTGTCGACGGGCAATAACGTACATGATTGCGGTTTATTTTCGTAAACTCTTCAATCGAGGCATTCGCTCTCCAAAATATCCGAATATATAATAACACATTATTAATACTCGTACACTTTGAATATGTTTACGTATTAGTAGGTAAATATAAAAATTAAAATTAAGTTGAACAATTTTTTTTTTCCGCTTTGGTCCTGCTGTGCGAATGATTTTATCAGCGCCGACATGTTTAAATTTTTCGCACGTTGGTTTTCAATAGTTATTGTGGCCAGATTGCTTAGGTATGTTTGAGACATTGAGACATTATCTGAGGTAGCTTTTTATGATTAACTTCAGCCTTGAAAATGATCTCTCAACACTGGCAGCAATTACCGGCAACGCGAGAAATATGTAAAATGCTTTTAATAATGCCTGGAAACTAGTCGTAAGATTATTGTTTTCAGTTACTGAAAATGTACACATACCAATAACACTAGAAAATGATTTAAGCTCAGATATTTAAATACAATTTCAAAAGATTCTATTCGGTTGGTTAATTCTGCCCTGTTAAAAGTCTTCAAATACGTCGGTTAATTTCTTCGTACACCAATACTAGTTTTGTCTTTCGAAATTGGTCCAAGATTTAATATACAACTAAATAATTTATATATATGCACGTATACTCGCACACGTGATGTAGGAAACGACGTTTTATTTTTTTTACGACAATATCTCAGATCGGTAGATATCTTATTTGAATAAAAATTAAGCGTACAACGGGTTTGCGTGCAATGCGCTCTAAAACTACACAACCGATTTTGATAAGATTATGCTCATGTGTGTGATTCGGTCCAACTTAAAGTATAGGATAGTTTTTATCTCGATAAATTACCGTACATTTTTTTTTATTACAAATTTAAAGTTTTTTTTATAGGATTATCGTTGTATATATACACAAATCAATAATTAATACGTACTAGGGGAAACTATCGTTGCTTAATTACAAAAAAAAAAAAAATATTATTTTTCTTTCGTTGTTCTATAGATATAAAAGCGAAATACCACTCACTCGCTCACTGATCAACGTCCAGACCAATCCACTGGACCTAGAGACTTGGTAAATTTTGGTCGTATATATGATATGGTATAGGTGCCTAAAAGCCTAAGAGTGACAAACGATAAACGATCGTTTTACGTATTAATTTTCATTTTTAGTAAAAAACGGTAGAAAATCTAACCGCAAAAAAGTTGGGTGAGGGGTCGGGGGTTAAATCCACAGGTAATTTCAATTTTTCACGGGCAACGCCGTGCGGTACAGCTAGTTTATAATAAATATTCGTCGGATAGGAACGCGGCGGCATGTAGAAAGACCGGGAAAATCGGCGAAACAATCGGTGGTTTTTTTTTTTTTAAACATATTTTATAATTATTTTGACCGTAAATTTTCCGTTTCGGCCGCGCGGTTTTCCGCCCGTCGTCATCGCGGTAAAAGAGCGCGCGCAGGCGTTCGGTTTTCTAACCTTACACCGGGAGTTCCTTTTATCTTTCTTTGTCTAACACACTAACGCATAAGCAGCGTAGCGCGATTTACATCATTTTTTTTTTTTTTTTTTGTCGACGTAGTGAACCGACTAGAGTTCCGAAAACGTATTTAAAATTCAGCGTGAAGTATACACGATATTGATCGATCGGCCACGTCGCTTTTTTGAATTACAGTCATCGATTTTCAAAAATTTTAAAGCGTATAATAAAATGACTAAAAATAAATTTTTAAAAAAGTGGCCGATCGACCCCGTGTATACGTGCACTCTTGGTGCTGTATACAAATCTGTTATTTTTGTTCTAAAATGTTGTGTTTGCGTACGCGTTAGACAAAGAAAAATATGGGAATCTTATAAGATAAATTAATATAAATCAAGGAATCAATGTTAATTAATTTAATGTTCTTTTTTTTTTTTTTTTTTTTTTTTTTTTTAACAATGTATTTTAAATCCAATTTTTGTGCTCGGTTCTTAAAAGAGGGCGTGCTGTACAAGCAGTGGTATCGCTATTTCAGTTGTTTTTTCCCGGGTGTGCGGACTTTTAGGCAGGCAAATTTTAACATTTCACCGTTAAATATATATATATATGTGTTCTCTCTTTTCCTTTTATAATCATAACTGCGATTATAATTATTCATATCAACTAACTTACGTACTTTTCAGATCGCTAGCGATCGAAATAAATAAAAACCCTATAATCTTATGCAACCGGCCGAAACAATTTCATATTATAGACAAAAAACCGCCCGCGACCATTGCAATTTATTTCGTAATTACAAATTAATACAATTTTGAATTCAAATTGATAAAATGCACCCAAACGTTTTTAGCCGAACGCCCACGAGGAGTGATGCCATTAATTTTTCTTCTACTCGTACAAAACACGTTGCTATTTTAACATCGGCGTATACAAGTACTGGGTACTTATATGGTATAATTTTTTATGTATACAGTGGCGTCGTGAACATATCGCATAGCCTAAGCAAAGTATTTAAAAAAAATAAATGCCCCACTTCCACTTTCGCATATTTCCAGGGCTAAGCAATTGCATTAGGGAAACGTCGTTCAACTGTTTATATACAGTGAAATCTCTATCAGTGGACACATCTCAAAAGTGGCACATACCCAATAGTGGACACTTTTAAATTCTCCACCAAAAATATATGTACACTTTTAAATAGCGGATATTCCTAATAGTGAACGTGGACACTAAAACTAAAAATTACCTCTCATAAATGGACATAATATATGTATATACATACTCGATATCGAAAATGTTTAAGTAATAAAAATCCTATATTTATCTTTTATACATTTCGGTTATATTTTATTGTCTTAATGGTTTCCCCATTCGATAAATGAAAACTGGTTCGGTTACATCGGCTGTATGCTGACCGCTGTGTGAACACGTACCCACGTTAATTTAAAACGAATAAATAGATTATAATAATAATTCCCTATGACGACTGTCCACTATATATAGCGGTTTCACTGTATTTACAGGAATATACTTAAATAGTACTCGTACGAGCCGTGTATACCGGGACACGGGTGATAACTTCGCCCCTCGTCGTGACTCGACGTGTTCTTTTAATTGTATTTTATCCGTTACGAATAACGTTCGGCGATAAAAAAAAAAAAAGCGACTTCGTTTCGTTTACGTATATCCGGATTAAAAAACAACACGCGTGTTATAATAATAATAATGTATTTATAATGTATAAACGAAACGGTGTCGGAAACGTATCGACAAAAATACCCTCCACCGGAATTCTGGTTCGCCGCCGCTGATATTATTATGAGACGGACCCCTCGCGTCCGGTCGTCTAGACTGGCGGAATCGACGAAATTTGTCGTCCAACACTCTCGGGCTTTCTTCCCCGACTCGCCGCCCGCATCAAACCGTATTACCGATCAATACTTCCCACCAGACCACGACAAGTGTTTCGTGATGTTCGTCACATCGCGCCTTGTATATATATATCAGCTATCCAGTCCAAGACTGCAACAACTAAAAAAAGTATCTTTTATCAATAAAGCCATTTGAAAATTCATTGAATATTTTATCAACTATAAAATATTAAATAAATTATTTACGAAATACAATTTTTGGTATACACATAACTCTTTGCTTTATATTTCCACCTTGTTACTAATATTATATAAATACGAAATTAATTTTGAATGGGTTATGGTCATATATTACAGTTTTGAATTGAAATATTATTATAAGCTCTCTAGTGATTCAGCTAACTTTTATTTCGTTCTTGAATTGAAATAACTATGGAAAACAGAACAAAAAATAATGTAGTTAAATCATTTTTCGATTTTTTGAGTTGGTGTCGTCTTGAACTAGACAGTCAGATATAATAGTAGTCGCTAATTAAAATCAATCTTGTCCCATGGCAAAATCGTTTGACCGCCACCGATTTATTATTATAACGTTTATAGAATCGAGAAATCGCAGTTTCGGTGGTTTTTGATACTTTTGTTTAGCACGTGGAACGTTACACGATTAAAAAAGAAATTATTAATTTATTTTCATCCGACTTGGAAGACGCTATGGTCCACAGGTGATGGTATAATCGGTCTTGGTCTTGTATAATCTTATCTTTGTTCTTCTCGATATTTTTTTAATTTTATTTAAATAGTTGGACTAATGGAAAATAGCATTTTTTGTTTCGAGCTGTAATTCTTCTACGTATCTCTTCACGGTTATCTGCTTGTGAGGTTATATCTACCCCTAGATATTTAAAATTACGTATTTTTTTTCAAATTGTATTTATTTTATTGTTATTGCGGTTTGTGGATGATCTGTCCTAGATATAATCATAAATTTTGTGTTCTTTTCATAAAACAAATGAAGGTTTTTAAAAATAAAAAAATATGTTATTTTACGAAATGTATATATACGTAGTATACGTTATTATAATATCACAGAGGCGGGATGTACAGTTATGCACTGCAATTTTGCAGTTATATATTAAATCGATATTATAGAACTCCGCAACAAATCATAACCTTAACTTTTAATAAAAAATAAAAAATCATAACGCGAGTACTGAGAAATACGAGACGTCCAATCGTTATCGGCTTTCATTGTATATTATTGTTTATTGTTCGTAAATTGCACTTTTCGACTAAATTGCATTATTTCATCGTAATGACGTCTGCCGAGGTATACATTTTCCTGACTCGAAATTTTATGTATATAAAAAAAAAAAAAAAATAGACCACAATCGACTACAACGCAAGGAAATCGTTTTAAAAACTATTTATCAGTTGTGAGCATCGATTGTGATCATGTATTGGACGGTTTGTTGTTTCCTGGCGGAAAAAAACTCATGAAAAGTACTCAAATATGTAAAATCTTACTGTAATTAAAATATTTACTTTTATTTGACCGCCTTTTTTTTTTTTTTTTTTTTTTTTAAACATGAATACAACAATTTTGATACGATATATTTATATTTGTTTTTAATCAAACGTTTAAAGTGTTGGATTATTTTATATAATTACATTTATATTTATATACATAGTAATGTACGAATTTATACATTCGTGTAATATAAATATTTATTGATAATTAAAACTAAACATATATTTTACACGCGGTTTCTATTACGGACCGCCCGAAATCTTCTTTGGCCCGGGTCCAGTAAAGTTTAAATCCAGTCTACGGTATTGGGTACGTCGTTTTTATTGTATGTTTCGGTACCTATTTATGTAATTTTTTTTAAAATTTTTAATAAACCGAGAACGTTAAAGTATGCCAAACGTTGTAAATATATATATAAATTAATATTAAAAAAAAATAATAATAATATACAATATATCGAATAAACTTATATACATATAAAAAAATTAATATTATAACGTATTACCTATATATTTTTTATCTATCGGGGAAAAAAAAAATGTATTATGACGAGCGCACGCAAATTATTATATTATATCCATGTCGGTAGCGGCGGTGTTGTTCAAATATCATACGAAAATAATAATAAAAATATATCGTTGTGATTTTCATTATTTTTTTTTTCCCACCTTTCAGGAAACCGAGACTTACTATAATATACAGCGTGATCGTTGTTTTCGGGTAACAACAGAGTTCGAAAGATCTTTTTCTTTTTTTGTTCAAACGACTATTACTTGTATCATTTCTCATCTCAACAGTCGTTTGACATACGACCGTCAAAAGTTTATTAAAAAAAAAAAAAAAAAAAAAAATATTGTTTATTTCTCTCGATTTTCATAAAATGTTTGTAATATGTATGTGTAGTTTTACGAATAATTTTATGAAAAAAAATCACAAGTTTAGATGGCTGGGAAATTTTTGAGATAGAAAAATATTGTATTAGTCAAAGTTGCTTAAAAAAAATTACTATTCGAATCTGGTGTTGAAAAATGGAAGTTTCTGCAGGTTTAATTGCGCCGAATGAGTTGAAAATTTGAAAATTAATCCGAAAACGTGTACTTATTTCAATATTCCGTATTACCTTCCGAAAACCGAATCCGCGAGGTCAACGTGAAAAAATGATCACACTGTATACACACATATAGTGTGAAATAACAATATTATTTTCGTGTAATTTTATAAATTGTTGTTGTGTATAGAAAAAACTATGATAGAAAACGATTTATACCGACAAAGAAATAGAAAAACGCGTACAAGTTACGCTAGTTAGTGAACGGGGGAAAAAAAAAATAACAATAATAAAACACGAACTAAATAAATGATCAAGGCCGTCGATTTACGGGAGGTTTTTGACCCATTGAAAATTGTTTTCCAGTATATTTTTTTTTTTATATATACTTATATTATCACGCCGCCGCTGTGACTATAATATAGCTAAATTTCACAAAAAAAATGAAAAAGAAAAAGAATAGAGAGCACATTACGCACCGCGGGTAGGCCACTGTTGTAAGTGAAAAGCTTGTAAAATATAGGATGTAGGATAATTTATTTTATATTCCGCAAGCAACCGTTGCAATCATAAAATGATTGTGAGCCGAGCTAGGTTATAGACGCGTGTTATTTTTTTTTTTTAACCCAGAGATCAACAAAAATATAAACACGTACATTTGTTGTCAGTTTTTAAAATATTTTATGTTTGGTATCTAGAAAAAAATGTTTTCAAATGAAATACCACCGGATGAAAAATCCGCATCTTTTAATATGGTACGATAATATGCGAAAAATTTGAAACGGTTTTTTTACTAACCGAAAACGTGGTGGCCGTTAATAATAAAAAAAAACACATCTAAGTCAAACTAATTTATAGGTTCTTTACTATACAATCTGAAAATCTAAAAATCGAACAATTAAAATGTAAAATGACTTCTCGAAGACCGTAGGAGGTACATAATAATATTATTTTCTTTCGAAAAAACCGTACGCGAATGTATAATTTACACGAGCATCAGACCGTGCCGTTATAGTTATACCGGATAATTAACATAATTTGTTCGTTATACTTAAAAAAAAAATATATATAAAATATGGGCGACCACGTCGGATGGGTAATTATTATTATTTCCGTGCTTACACCGTCAGTGTAAGAGTGATGTGCGTGTGCAGTTTATGATTTGTAGGTTTTTATTTTTATTTTTTGCGGAGAACTGCTCCTGTATGTTCAGACGGGTGTTTTAAATGTGTTCGCGTTGACCACAAGTCTGGAAAGCCCGACAATTTCAGGGGGGAAATTTCAAAATCCCCTAGATTTTGTGATTTTCTAAAACTTAAAACTAAATTTCTAAACAATTCGTATTGCATACCGTCGCGTATATCATTTAATCCCTGCCATGGGTGTAACTATTATTATGGTTAATTTTCGTCGACTATTTTTTTTACCATCTGATTTTTTTAGACATTTCTTATTAGTGCCTAGTTACAGTAGATATATTCAAATTGTAGCGTATCGAAGGCTACGTGTTTATAAACATAACTTTGGTTCGCTTAAAATGTTCTATTAGTCGAGAAATACCGGACTGTATTTTAATAATACAAAATATGATACGATAAAGACAGTCGAACAATATTTCGGTACCTACCTAAATTCCAAAATTCATATAAATACTCCGTATAATTTTATAATATATATATATATATTGTTGTTGTTTTTTTTTATAAATTGTATAGTTGAATTTGCTACTCTGGGTAATGCGGGGTCGCCACGGCGCCGCTGCAGCACAGGTGACTCACGTTTAGTACGCGACACACTTGTTATCGTATATTCTCGTCGTTGTCATTGTGACAATACACCGATAATCGTTCGCACACCTTTTTTTTTTTTTTATTTCGATAATTTCACCGTAATTTTTTATTTTTTATTTTTTAATGGATTATTATTATTATTTTTTTATATACACACACACACATATATATATATATATATATATATATATATATATATATATATATAGAGCTATAGGCGCGCCGATGACATTGTCGGCGGAGTAGTCACCGGCGCGCCAGCAATTCGTATTATATGTGCACCACGCAAACAGTAAACCATCGTTGCGAACGTAAAACGATTCCGAGCGGAGTCGTTAGGTTTAACACTTTGTCATCCGTCGTTATGAGTAAACTACGAGGGAAATCGGAAAATATCGTTCACCCGACGCGCCGACTAGTTGCGAAATGCAACAAAATATAGCCCGTTTCGTCGGATTTCGATTGTGGACCGGGACAGGTCCGTTACATTAGCTAGTACCCCCAACATGGAATCTCCTCATAAGAAAATTTTTGGTGAAAATTTAGAGTCGACAAGTGAATTGCACAAAAAGTGGGCTGCTGGTGTAACTTTACAATAGCACTGCCGAAGTTAATAAATCGATTTTGACGTGTTCTGAGAGGTGTACAATTTCGGAACTAACGATTACAAATATGTACAAATGGATTAACAATTTTTAGTGAAATTTGTTTTATGAGATTCCGTGTTCTGGGGGGGGGATGACGGACCGGGACTTCTGGTAGAGAAGTCGTTTACAGACGAGGGCCGGGGGAAATAATATTATTATATATTTATATTTAAATCATCCTGTATATTATTGGAACCACGGAGTTTATCTATTATGGCCAAAGACACGGTGAATATAATATTCTCGTCGGATCCCGGTAATTATAGCGGCAACCGGAGAGTTGAATACCACAAAACGCGCGAGGTGACGCAGATGCATTATGTCGCTATTATATAACGTAACGTTCTTTTTAGAGAATTTTTTTTTTCTTTCCATGTACATCGTTTATTCTTAATAATATAATGTACCTAAATATATACTTGTATACAGAGCGATCCATTTAATTCAGTTTCAATAAAAAAAAAATCCCCGGAGGGTGCTCGAGCTCTGCATTTTCCGGGCAATTTAAACTATAATCGATGAGGCTTTTTTAAGCGAAAATATCGTAAAACAATTTAACACTTTGGTTTATTATATTTTACTACAGTAAATAATATACAATATATTTATGTTGATTAATTTTGTCATATTTATTTATAATATTGACGTCATGTTTTTTTAAAGTTTTATCTATATAAGCAGAGGTTTTAATATACAAACACGAAAATTATTAGAGGGTGCTAATAGCCCCTAAGTCCCTCCGCCTCCTAATTGCGCCTATCCTATTTACCATAATAATGATCTGGTTCCCCCCCCCTTCGATCGTTATATGAAATCGTTTGAACTTTGATTCGAGACTATTTTTTAGAATTTTACAACTATTTGTTTAATACCTTAATCGAGTATTGATTCACATTACTTAAAATTTACAAATGGCAACTTTTGGAAAATATTTTCTCCAGTCGATAGTGCGTTTCTGGAACCGAGCGTGGGTAGTGGTGGGGGTGAAAATAGTCATAGAAACAGAGCTCGCGAGCCCAATGAAAATCGAATTCGCTTAGAAATTTCCACCGGGATAATTTTGTAGCCGGATCGCTACAAATGCGAATCGCCCTGTATACCGATGCCGGTGCGTAAACACAATATTGTACACACACACACACACGGGTAGGTACGACAATAAAAAAAAATACATATATTATGTGTACCGCGACTATACTGCACACAACACACGGGCACCGAAAAAAAAAGTAGTTACGGGTGGTTAGTGTTGACAGGTGTGCAGCAGAGCTACGGCGACTACCGCAGCACACGCGCACACGCACGCCCAAAACACAGGGTTTCTCAAAATTTACGACGAACTTATTATCAATAGTGGTGTGTAATAATAATAACGACGATAATAATATACGCTAGCTGGCCGGCCGTTAAAAAAATTATAGTATTTCTAAAGGTAGGTGTACGCGTACACCTGCCACTATATTATCGTCACGAACGATGCAAAGGTGGTTTTTTTTTTTTTAATTTTTCGAATTTGTTTTGTTTCGTTATCCTCTCTCTCACAATCTCTCTCGCTCTTTCACGCCCTCACTCTCTCTCTCTCTCTCTCTAATAAAACGCCATTGGCCACCCGACACCCGTCCGCCGGCGTAATTTTTCGAGTTCGCAAAGTATATAATATGTTATAGAGTACCTGTACACACACGGTACATAGTAATATTATAGGTTATGTTTTGTATTAATCGTATCGCCTACACCGCCGCCGACGCCGCCACCGCCGTCGCCGTCGCCGCAGGAAGTTTTACCATACCGGGACGTGCGTAGTCTTTTTCGGACCGTATAGGAAGTCGGTATACGGTCGTTATTTTTTTTTTTTTTCATATTTTTTCTTTTACATAATTTTATTACACGGTAGGTAATTTTTTTCTTTTTTACGTCGCTTCTCGTTCGTTGTATGCAATATTATAACTGTGCGGTTTTTTCGCTCGCTCTCTCTCTCTCTTTCTCTCTCTCTCTCTCTCTCTCTCTCTCTCACTATTTCTCTCCCACCCTCTCTCTGTCTATCTTTTTTTTTTGTCTAATTTTTTCCGGTTCGCGGTTTACATACGTACATTATAATTTTATGATGCACGTGTATATCGACGATGACGTTGTGGTATTATCCAGCTCGAAAATATCCGCGCCTACTCCTCCGAAGTCGCATTATACAAGTACCTATATCATTTATGCACGTTAATCGACAAAGTTAATCGAATTGCTTTTTTTTTTTTTTTTTTTTTCACTAGTTTAAGGTTAAGTCAAACCGTATTAATAGTAATTATAAGTAATAAAAAATAAACGCGCAGTGTACACTGTAGGTTTTTTTGTTTTACTTTGAAAATTCATAAATAATATTTTAGAAATAATTCGATTAATAACAAAACAACAATGTCGAGATAAAATTGTTTATTAAACGATATAACCAACTTATCTGCTATTAATATTCTATGTATTATTATTTTTTTTTTTTTAAGTTAAAGCTTATCAAATAGAGTAACTTATAATATTTTAGTGAACTGCCATTTTTTGGGCAAAGTTGGGTTTATTTCTTTTTTTCAACGATACTCTTGTATTTTTTGACGTGTGTTATAACGTGTATTATCGTCTATACAGTTTTATTTATTTGTTAAAACGTTAATATATTTATATTTTTATATGTATGGTACAAATAAATATAAACTCGATATTCAATATTATAGTATAAGGGCATCTATTCACACACGATATCGTTCTGTTGTAAAATATATCGAGCATATTATTATTATTATTATTTTTTATCGCTAGTGCTGTTTTACTGGCGCACGCACGTAACAAATCGTAGTTGACCGCCGGTGTAGGGGCGGCGGTCGGGAAAACCATTTCCGTTATAATAAAAAAAATTATTATAACAGGTTCGTACAAGATCGTCGTTCTTTGATAGACGATAGTTACGGCTAATTACGCGAATAACACAACAGGGGGAAAAAAGTAAAAAAAAAAAAAAAAAAGTAACTAACAAATAAATTAAGTACACGTTAATTTTACGCAGAGTTGAACTCCTGTCGAAAACCAAAAGACAAATTATTATTACAGCGACGAGATATGTTTGTTTTCGACAGGCCACGATTGCGCACATTTTACATTTTTATCCGCGAAATACTTGATTTCGTATTTTTTTCTACCCATTCGTATTGAAGAAAAGCACACACGCACTCCGATGATCGCGCACAAAACAAATACACGATTGAAATTTTTATACTCGAATAAAAAGAAAACACATTTTTGACGCGGTTGAGTATTTACTTATTTGGTACGCTTAGTAAAACGTGTGTGGAATTCTATACGCGTTTATAAAATCGTAATGTTTTGAAAGCGTTTCGTACACTTAATACATACGGTTCGACATTTGTTAGGTGTTTTTCGATTTTTTACGAGGGTAACAACGCAAATAAATCGAAAACCTCGTGCCCTGAATATTTTGAATCCGATGCGTGTGTGGCAGCGAAACCCGTTACCACTAATACGTCATTATTATTATAGTAATTTCTCGACTGTAATCTCCGAGACGTATAATTGCAATGTATGTATAAATAATATATTGTAAACGTATATTGTTGACCACAACCAAGATAGTTTTCGTATATAAGTGAGTAGCCGCCAGGGACGGATGGGCCGTCCTATATTTTTAGGTAAAATCAAAAGTAGATAGTTCCGTATAGAGAATTTATGTTATTAGATATGTTTAGATAGTTTTGAATTTCAATTAAAAAATGTCTTGTTGTATTGAATTGATTTGGTATTAGATGTTAAATACACGAATAAATTATTATAGATTATAAATTGTTTTAATTTATTTAAGATCAGATCTACCAATAGAGGACTATAAACAGATGATAAAAAATAACATTTCTTCGTTTGAAATGCCTTTATTTTCCGCGTTTTATTTGTGACTGCTTGCTTATAATCAACACTTCCAGAATTTTCATAATATAACGTTTAAACGGTGCCACGGTTTTGTTAATATAATTATACAAAACTTACGTAGGACATATTTTGTTGAAATTCGAACGTATTCATTATTTTGTCGATAAATGGTGAGGAGGGATGGGGTATAAGCAACCACGTAATTTGATTCTAGTCGTGCCTATGCTTTTTGTGGTTCACTGGCCGGGTTCAGGGCCGGGTAGGCCTTGCGTGCGATCGAGCTTAGGTTAGATGTGCCGCCAGGATTTTAATAATTTGTGTCACTGAACCGAAATGTCTAGTTTTTCTTTTTTGTTCGATTTCACAATTGTAATTGAATTGGCTGAACCAGGCCTACAATGATCTATTGTTCTCGGGATATTTATATTTTAGATTCTGGGCCGATAAAATAATGAGCACGACTGACTGTATTCGTCCAATCCAGCCCTGGCCAGGTTCGATTCATATTTCCCGGGCCGACATAATATCGCTAATCCGCCTCTAGTTCGTGCTACTTTCCGACGGCCGGTAAAAATTGAATCAAGTTCAAGTGTTACCTATCGTTTTAAAGGTTTTTTTTTTTTTTTTGGAAGAAGTATAAAAATAAAATTATTTGCAATTCTAAATATATATATATATATATATATATATATTTTATGTACATTTAAAAAAAAACACAGTATAATATAAGCGATGACAACACACGCTTTTAATAATTTCTATTGTGTCAATTGCACTCGGTCCAGTTTTTTATACGAATTTATAAAAATCCGAAAACTAATTAATATTATTATTCAATTGTTTTCGACACGTTTTATTTCTTCAAGTTTCAGACGGTGTAGTAGCGTATAATATACTAAAAGCACCGATAAAAAATCGGAATCTGATAACGATTCTGAGATCGGACCTCGGTAGAGTTTGAAAATTCGAAATTTTCGTTTTTCTCCGTATAGTACATAGTCGAGGTAACTCAAATATTTTAGAAAACCTGTCGAGTGTCTAGAAAAACGTTTAAAACAAAGTATTGTCGGGAGGAAAAAATCCGATTTTTTTTAAGTTGCGATGTGACGAAAATTTAGAACAATTCGATTAGCCGAATAAATGTATCCCGAGAAAAAAAACACACATTGTCAGTATACAAATTCATCGATAAACAGTTAAGTTTACTGAATAATTTATATTTTATCGCAAGACTATTTCGGTTGAATCATTTTTATATAATTTTATAAAAAAATAATTCAATATACACGTGTTCCTTGTGAGTTGTATTATTTTTAAACAAACAATTAGTGTTTTCTGGAGTCTGAAAAAAAAACAATATTGCATAGTCACTGTGGATCGATTAAAAAACGCGATCGTTAAACATATAGTTAATCTATTCCTACGTGAATAATAATGAAATAATAATAATAAAAAAACCAACAGGAAGGATACGGATGAGGTTTTTTATGGGGTGTTGTTAACGTTTCGCATCGTTCAACCGAAATGAACTCATTGTATAAATCCAACCGCGTTTCGGTCGTCCGAGGCAAGATGTACACATATAAAATAGAAATCAAACTGTATAATTGATCGTAAAATTGAAAATAAATAAAATACTTTTAGGATATTTTTAGTTTTCTTTAGTCGTCTTCAGAATAAAAAATAAATAAAAAACCGCATAAATTATACTTTGCACTGCGGGTAGTCAACTGTATATAGTGTAGGCGAGAAGTTATTATGGGTACTCATAAATCGTTGCAAATAAAATACGATGTTAACGAGTTTATCTAAAACCGGTGTCTCATTTGCGTGTCAGTTTTTATTATTATTTTTTTTGGAAAATCCGTTGGAAATCTAAAATAATTTATCGCTGGGCGGAAAATCGCCGTGAAAGTTCGAGGGGGGGGTATGTTTATACTAATCGATAATTCTAGTGTTTTTTCTTTAAAATAAAACTGATTAAAACGAAAATAGTTTCCTTACTGTCAGAATGTAAAAACCACGAGTCGAATAAAAAAAAAAAAAAAATACCATAGAAATAATTTATAACCGCGGTTGTCAACAACGAATATGACTCGTGTCCAAACTTTAATCCGTTATCTCTATTACGAGTTGAAGTATTTACCGACTTATTGGTAGATTCAACTGGTATTTTGTTATCATCAAATATTTTATCGATATGCCACTGTAGGGATCGGTTAACGTTTGAGCTCTAGTGCGAATTCACCGGAGTCAAAGGACTAAATGTGAAGCTGATCGGGAGCAGTTAGCAGGGGGGGGGTACAGTTTTTGTGACATCAGTTAATAACCGCAGGGGAAAATGTTCTGTAAACTATCCCTCTCTACTATAAATCAATAATCGCTTAACATTATGACGCTGAATACATTGTGGTTACCTACTATAGGTTGTTTAGAGTATTTATTTAGTAATTAAATCTTGAAAAACAATTATATATTATTTTATTTTCTACATAAGTCTACATTTGTTATGTCTTTCTGCTGTTGGGTCATGTAATAGTCGCGGAAGAAAATCCTACAATTCATTCGTGATTATTATTTATAACTACTACTATATCCCCTCATATTGAAAATTACCGGGCACTCCACTGCTGCTGTAGGTAGGTATAGCTATGGTATACAATACCTATAAAGAACGTTAATGAACAATGCGGACGTTGCGGAGGATACGAAAGAGAAAGGTGTGATGTGACGTGATGTGCAGGAGGAAGAGGTTAGATAAAGCGGCGAAGGTCTTAAATGGACCGTTAAGTCGGGGGAAAAAAAATAAAATATATGTATATATATATATATAAAAACTATGAATTAACTGCGGTTATATTATATACCCCGGGGGTCGTCAACCTGCCGCAGCCGCAGCACAGGAAAATAATAAAAATATAACGAAACCACGGTTATTATTATTGGTGAAATAGTTTTTCCTCCGCGCTATGCATTAGACGCGTATTATTATTATTATTACTATTATTTTTTTTTTTTTATAGATTCTGAGCGTAGCGAAGAATGCGTTGGATTTTGTACGATGCGTACTTTTTTTTCTTTTGTCAGTTAACTAATTTTCCACCGGAAATCTCGCTCCGATCGTCAATTTCAGGGTTGGTTTCTCGCGGCGCGTTGTGGAGGTCGGTTTTTGATTTCCCTAACTAGTAGTTTTTTTTTTTTTTTTTTTTAATTATAGAGGGAAAATGTGTCGGAAAAACGAGCGTATTTACTCAATGACGGTTTCTATTATTTTTGTTTGTTATGTTGTAATTCAGTTAAAAATATTCACGAAGACCGAATATTTTACCACATTCTAGAAGCGATGCAATTTTCAAAATTATTCTGGCGTTATTTTGAATTATTGATGACTATTTGAAATTACCGAGTTTTCTTTTGTGTTATGGGAATACAAATGTTGGAGTTCATGTTCATCGGCTTTCGGAGTTCAAGTTTATATTGAAATCCGTTGAAAACACCGTCGTCAGACAATGGCAATTAAGTTTTCAGTTAAAAATCACCTATATCGTTGTACAATTTCTTTTTTATAAACTTATCAAAACCAGTGGCGCACAAAGGAGGAGGGGGGTGACGGCAGACTCCAACATCAGGGCCCCGTGTCCCGTTATCGATACTAGTGATGATCAAAATTGGTCTTGGTCTTGGCAGCACGGGCACCAGCAAGATCAAGACTAATATTGAGTCTGCAAGACCAAGACGGACAATGTAAGAGTTTTGCAGTCTTGTTAATTATTTTTCCCTTTTGAAAAGTACATTTTTAGTACGAGTAAGGCCGCCTTAGTCTAGACCGCAAGACCAAGACCAATTTTGTTCATCAATATAATCGACCACGTTTACGCTATCTGGAAATTAATACAATTTGGTTCATACTCTATATCGCCCTACCCCAAATGTGCATTATCTTATTATCTTATTATGTCGTACGTTATTATTACCATGGTTCAAGATATCATACGTTTGAAGATTTTATATTTATCGCTATTTTATTATATTACGTTTAGAGGACAAGAAACAAAAAAAGTAAAAAAAACACTACACTACTCCTGTAAATAATGTATTAATTCTAGAGCCCTAAAATCGTAGTTGTGCCACTGATTCAAAACACGATATTGCGTTTTTACCGAACTTAAACGAGAAACGTTTTTCATGTACGTACAAAACCGCGGCCCACCCACGGTGCGGAACGTGTCGGATTGTGTTGCTGTTTTTTTTCCTCTCTCGCGCTCTCTTCGCCGCTCGGCGATTTTCCCGGCTCGGATTTTCTATTATAGTATACACGGGTACCTATACAGTTTTCTTGTCAGCGGTGTTTGCCCGCCCGGGCACAGGAAGTTTACGGTTCGCTATATAAATTCAGTCTCACGGTTTGAGTTTTCCCCCCGCGACGACGACGGTCTCTATTATACATAAGTATAGCTATACAGATACCGACGCGAACAAAATGCCCCCGATGGTGTAAATCGGTCTCTTGTAATCGGTTCCGCCAGTTTTCTCGGTACACGGTCCACTAAAGTCGCGTTTCAATGATTTGTTCAATTCATTCATACTAAAAAAAAAAAAAAAAAAAATTAAAAACATCGCGTCACCGTGACATTAACTCAATCGACTGTTACAGCCGACCGGTGTTGTTCGGAATCGACGAATCTATCTGGTTATAAATTGTAATATAAAAATAATAATACAAAAAAAAAAAAATATATATATATATACTAATACTTTCTAGAGCGCGGAAAAATCGGCTCCGTGTAATATATATTCACATTTCACGCGATGTAAATATAAGAATAAAAAAAAAAAAAATACTAGTCGATTTTTAAATTACGTTTTATTTTTGTTGTGTCCAATTAATCGAAACGTAAAAACTAAAACGTCACTGCCGTAGTTATAATTTCAATAATGTTATTCTGGAGTTAATTTACATGCCGATTGAAACGAATAATTTCCGATTTTTATCGATCGATTGAACGTGATAATTTACGGTTTAGTTAAAAATAATTATAATGTTGTTTAGACATATTTCGAAATATTGTAAAACGCTTCATTTAAAACCAAACTGGTATAACGCTGAGTTGAATTTTCCGATTTATTACTAACGAAATACAACGGTTGTAAACGGAAATTGGAATTATAATTGCATTTTTTAACTATCGTTTTTCGTGGATAATTTTTTTTTTTTTTTAAATCTTGTCAACAACTTGTTTTATTTTTCGATTTCGACGCGATTTACACCTATGTTGTTTTAACCGACGTTAATTATTCCTAACGTAGGTAATTTATAAAAAATTGAACTCTATCTGATTTTATTACCTATGCTTTTAGTGTAGGGATATATTTTGTGTGTTATAGCTATTTTCCAGCCTTAAGTCCGTTACCGTGTCCCAAGGCGTAATGTTAAATTGGTTTTTCTGGGAGAGTAAAGCCATGGGTGGAATGGAAGGAAGTATCATTTCTAGAAAACTGGAGACAAATCGTTTGGGCGGTATGGCCTGAAAGATCTCAATAGAAGAAGATTGGCAATTTTCACACAGTTTACATTTTTGTCCATACGCGTATAGAAATGCATCAAACAAATACATTTTCTATCTTATCGGTTATTATTGGATCGCCAAGATTAACACAGGGGCGTCATTGTGAGGGGGGCAGGGTGCACGGTTGTATCATTAACTTTTAAAATAGTCCCGAATGCCGAAATTATGTACCATAATTTTATACAAATAATGTATGGAATTGTTTCGGCCGGGTGCTTTTATAATTCTTTCAATCGCTAGCAATTTGAAAATTACATTTAGTCGATGTGAATAATAATTGCCATTGTTATGATTATACTAGGGGATAATAAATGTTAAAATCGGCCTGCCCAAAAGCTGGCACGCTCTAGAAAATAAACCGAACTGGATTTACTAATATTTGTTTGTAAGAACCCGTAAGAAATACACTTTAAACGCGTTTATCGAACAATTTTTTTTTTTTTTTTTAGAGCATTAAAATCCGTCCGCCTTTGACGTTCAGTAGTTTTATCGAACTATGATATTATTATTATAATTAAATACGTTTTAAATTATTTTACGTCTGCGCATAACACGTGTATTTTTCGACTAAGTTATTCCATCCGCTGCGCAGTGTCGCATATTATAGGTTACATTTTTTTTTTTTTGTCCATAGCGTATTAATTATTCTTTGCTCGATAGGTAGGTAGGTCATTATCGATATTTTTTTATCCGACCCCCGTCGTCTCGGACAATAATTATTATTTCGAACGTTGGTTTCTCTTATATATATATATATATTCACGATCTGTGTGCGACACGTTTAATTTTTATCGAAATAAATCGTATAATATTTAATCGATATTATTATTATTATTATTATTATTAATCATGCAGGCACGTCTCGTACTCGTACGTTAAATAATTTTATGCTAATATATAATAATGTTGCGTGCCTGTGCCCAAAACAACTCGCAGGTTTAATTGTTATATTACTTACTACTGATTTGTGCGTACTAGTCCGGTATAAAAAAAAAAAAAAGAAATATCGTCGACGAATAAACTAAAATTTAAAATTAGAGAAATCTCTCTATTGCGCGTATAAATAAATTTGTCCGTTTCCTCCCCTCCTGGTTTTCCTGAATTTATTAACGAAACTACAACGAAAATCACCTCGATGATTTTTACTATGTTTTAATATGATGTGTGCCTTTTTCTTTTCGGTCGTGATGAACAATTTTTCTACCCGAAAACTTGCACCGATCAAAAAACAATACAAGTTTTTGAGCTTTCTTGTCGAATTTCGGATCATATTGTTGCGTTGGGGAGGATGTTTTATGATTCTCCATGTGGTTCCTCATTAACGGGGAAAAACAATGGGCATTTAACGGTTTTCTGTTATTTTTGATTTTGTTTTATATTGTTATTACTCGAGACTTAAAATTTTCACCGAATTTTTGTATTACCCCTTTTGAAATAAAATACCTTATGGCAATTTTCGAGCCATTTGTAATTTACGAATTTTTTTTTCATCCTAAAAATTTGACTCGATATTCATCGCAAGTTGCCATATTTTAATCAAATAATGATGAGAAAAAAATCCTTCGTATCAATAGAATATACACTTTGTTAAGGCGCTAAATCGCAACATAATCGATTTCGGTACCTACGAATTTTTTTTTTTACCGAAATAATTATTTTTACCGTGTAATTATACAATGTACATAATAAGAATACACACACCCAAATGATTGTAAAATTATAAAATATATTTTGGCGGCGGCGTCGACTACTATTGACTACTGTTGACATGCGCACTACTACGTAATTATGTTATTCCACACGATTGTGCCCGATGTACTAGACCGTTCTATACTATTAAAAAAAAAAAAAAAAATCGTTATTATTTTACAACGGACAGTAATGATTGTCGTCGACAGGATTTTTGTTTTATGTATTTTGTCGCATTTATAATAATACGTGCGAATAACGCGGCGTACCTATACGATGGATACAAACAGGGGCGCCGGAACAACGGGGCCCCACGAGAAAAGTTCACTGGGGGGCTAAGCCCCCATCTCTGAAATGTATAGGTTTCAGTCGTGCCCCGTGATTCGTATGTTGAATATTGCACCAAAACTCGAAAAAAAATATATATATATTTCTAAAAAAGTATTTAGATTATTAAATCACGTTAGTTTTGGTAAAAAATGCTTTATTATACAAAACGTTCAGCCCCCCACGGTTCATAAATCATTCCGGTGCCACTGATAATACGATTATTATTTTCGTCGATAAAAGTTTATTATAAAAGTGACTTTTTATTATTTTGCCACACGCTCGGCCGTCATGTTCGAAGAATGGCATTCGGACGAACAATCGCAATAAATTATTTAAAATCGTTATTTTTTATTTTTTTCGGACTTCGGACTTCAATAGCCCGTATAGCAAATAAACGCGATAATAGCGTATGCTTCTAATTTTGTTCGAACAAATTACATATTTAACGTTTCAATGTTTTATAGTGTTGTAGGTTTTGTTCGAGTCAGTGACGTATCGAGCCCCCTTTCCCATCGGTATAACCCCTCCCGAAACGTCTTTGATATATATTTTTGTTTAATATAAGAACCTTTAACCGATAAAAATAATCCTATCCTAAAATCTTATTAGGAGCAGTGATAAATTCAAATTTTTAACTTCCCCTCCCCACGGGTATATATATTTTCCTGGCTATGCCATCGATTCGAGTTACCTATAGTTGTTTTTTTTTGGCGACCGAATTTCGAGATTTATATCAGTAAAAAATTAAAATACTCGTCCGGAATAGTCTTTTCGTAATAATGTTTTAATACTATATATTCGGACGAGATTGCGTACCTAATTAATGCACTCCCGGCATTTAATCTTATTTACATAATACTCTAATCGTCGTTATCGAATATGTTACACGATTATTAATACGAATAATACGATTTTCATTATTGTAATTCGATTTAATAACAATAATTACCCGTAGATTTTGTCGTCGGGTCTCTGATACAAGAGTTCAAAAGACAATATTATTTGACTTTAATAGTGAGCGATCTTAATATAATATTATACAATATCGATTTTTTTTATTTTTTTTTTACAAAGCACTTTTCTATTATTATAGAACGATATTATATTATATTTATATTATATACATTATTATATTATTGCTTTCGTTTCGAAACGAAAACACCACCCGTCTGCTATTTTAAAATGGTCTTGTCACGCTAACGTCTGTCGGGGGTAGACACGCGAAAATCATATTATAATACGAGTCACCTTGCCTTTTTGAAATGAAATAAAGTAACATTTTTTTTTTTTTTTTTTTTTCATTATTATTGATCAATATTATTATACTGCGGGGCCGAAACGTTTTTCCGTGACGTCATTTCACCCCGGATGTCAGCGGTGGCGTGTCGTCCGCAGTAAAATATAATATACGTTTTTTTTATGTAATTTGTTTTTCTAGTTACTTTTTACGAGTTTACGGCCGTACGCAATTTGCATTTCGCTCGGTTCCGGAGGCCACGGCAACCGATAACAACATAATAGTACAAAAAACCCGGGTAGATAGAACTCGCAGTGGCGCCGGACCGCCCTATAAAAATTAATTAAAAATAAAAGGCGCGGACGTGAAATTTCACAAGTACACTGGCCTACCGATAATCTAATCGAGCGATGAATATTTTGAATTTCAGTACTCGAGCGAGTAATGCGTATTTTTTTGCCGTCCAACTCCGTAGAAAAATACAATTTTCGATACTTTCGGAATATACAAAAAATTAAAAAATAAAAAAATTACGTACAAATCGTATTCGATCGAAATGTTAGGAAAAATACATTATATTAGCTATAATATATACCACGGTTGAACACATGTGCCCTGTACGGTAATATTCGGCGCCCCTAGTAGATAAGTATCCACGACATCTGTTCGAAATTGACTGTTCAAAACGTTACTATACATTTAACTCGTTTGATTATAAATTCAAAAAAAACTAATAAGGATTTTTTTTTTTTTTTCATTTTAGCATGCCAAGATAAAACTATCTGAGGAACAACAGAACGGAACGAGTAAGTTTTAAAAGAATAGTTGGACAAAAAAATGGACGACGGCAGGTAAGACAGCGTTTTTTCTAAGTTATAATGTTAGCGTAGTACGTATGTCGTATAAGTTTTGACGTTTATCGAAAATTCGGCCAGAGAAAACGATAACTTCAATAATTATTATTATTCCCAGAAGTTTGGACTTTGCGGACGTCATGTTAGTCGCGCAAATACATACAAATTTTAAAAAAAAAATGATGTTCTCGTTTCAAAAAAAAAGACAAACATTTATAACGTCACGAGAATACGAGGTAGTTCCTTTTATATATATATATATATTTATGTATAGACGTGTAATTGGATTTTTAGATTTTTATTTGAGATTCAATAATGTAATAAGAACGTATAGGCGGTTTTTTTAAAAAAAGTAAATATATCGCAACGCTGTAATTTTATAAATAAAACGCAAACTGTAAAAAATAAATAATAACGCCGCGGGAACATTATTAGATTCGATGTTTTTTCATTTTTTTTTTTTTTTTTTTTTTTTTTTGGTTTCGTCAGTACATAATAATTTAATGACGCGTATTTTTTCATATATATTGTATCTATCCAGACACGTCTGGAAAAGAAAAACAATAATTATTAATTCTATCGATCATGAGTTTAATTTAATATATAAATAATAAAAAAAAAAAAATGTACTGGAATATTATTATTGTTTTTTGTAACATTTATCTGCGCGATAAAAATATAATAATTTATATATTAGACTGACGACGTTAATTGATGAAAAATGGCGTACTCGATTCCGATTTTCGTATTCGATAATTCGACTAAACGCTATTATTTATATTTATTCATTTCGTCGGTTAACTATTATAACGATATACTTATCTATGACACTTATTGCGGGGTTAAACGCATTTCTACGGTATAGTTATTACTGCTTTTTACCCGCCGCCAACACGGTATTGCGGATCCCCCGAGTATATTGTAAAATCTCCCACGGCCCTCGGGTGAGTCATATCATCGTTTATTGCTCGAGTCAATTAGTATTTTGTAAGTAATATAAATTATTTAGCGGGCAAACTATATAATATTGTATCCTATTAATTAATTTTCGACCGGGTCTTCGAAAAAGAGGTTTTTTTTTTTTTTAATAAATCTATATACGCAATATTGTGCCCCGCCGCCGTAAAGTTTTACGCCGCGTTCATGTTTAAAATCAATCATTATATTTAAAAAAAAAAAAAAACGATTTAGGTACCTCCTAACATATTATAGCATATACTTACCAAAAATAATACATTACGATGTATGTAGGCGTAATTCTCGCGTAAAAACTAATAATAAAAAATAATAATTTAATTTATACAATTATATTAATAATATTATATATTTTATAACTATTTTTATAATTATGTTTTATACGCGTCGGATACATTTTAGTATAATATATTTATTACTATAAAATATAGTAAATATGATAATATATGTATTATAAAAATTTAACGTTTCCAAAATGCGAACAGATTAGCTATTGCTGGGAGTGTGAAATATTTCTCAAATCCAATAACTCTTATAATATTACCATGATTATAACATATTATTTTTTTTACCGTCATATTTGCCATCTTTGTCAATATTATCTAACAGACAATATAACCGAAAACGTATTCACGTAAAGAAACAAACGAAAAGGCCTTTGGAAATCGGTTTTGAAACACCTGCAATTATAAGAAAGAAAAAAAAACGGAGACAAGGCGTTTTACAATAATATTCTCTAAGTATATTCAACTAATATTTGTCTCTTAAGGCCTACGAACACACGAAGTCTATCCATACGCATTTCGATATGTCATTCTTCTTTTCTTTTCTTTTCCTTATTGGTTTCGGTTAAAATACCCATAGATAGATTTTGTAAAAAAATATCTCGAGACAATGCCCCTGTATCTCATGTATAAATAATAAATATTGTTATAAATGTTATAAAAATAATACTATTATTGCACTTATACGACCAATATTAAATCGCTACCGTTGGGCCATGTATTTATAATCTTGCTCGAGGGGTTATCGTCACTCGAGATCGATTTTTAAAACGCACTTGAACACGATGTGGTGATAATATATTATAGTAGACAAACAAACAAACAAACAAAAAAAAAAAGAATAAAACAAACCAACACCGGAAAACGGATTTCGAACAAGAGGCGACACGCGGTTGTTTTGAACTTCTATGTATAGAGTAGGATGTTCGTAAAAAGAATATTATTAACATTTAAGTTATCGTATGTAAACCGAACAAAATATTATGTTAAATTATTATCAACAGTACATGTACAATAATTAATTTTTCAAACAACGTTGGTCAACAAACCGCGTATGGAATTTAAAAGTTTTAAATTCAATATTTTTGTCAATTCGACTCGTCCGATTGAAAATCAAACATACTAATGTTGACCAGGTACACTTTGAAAAAGTCATATTTGATTTACATCACACGTCAATACATTTTATTAATAAATAATACCCCCACGGCTTACACTTTTATTAGTTACTCGTATACGATAATAATATGTTCATTACGATTAAGGCTAGAGACTTTCAAGAGTTTGCATATGTTGATGTAATTGTTAAAAATACAGCCAAGTAACATACAAATGTGTTTCCTAGCAATACGAGTGTATTAAACTGAATTTTTTGTTGCGTATTTTGTATGTTTTTGGTATAAAAGTGAAAGTTTTATAAATATTTTTTTAAAAAAAAAGACTAATATTAAATAAATTTTCCGAAATCTATTTCAAGCCTATGATATTAGTTTAATGGTTTTATTTTGTTTATATTGCAGAGTACATACAATTTTGTAAGATATATTTATTTATATTTGTGTTGCGAAATATTTGCAACTACAATTTTTTTTTAATATAATTTATTAATATTAATATATATATAGTTTTTAAACATATTTTTCAATTTTTCACTGCTATAGCCATATATATATATATATATATATATATATATATATATATATATATTTAGACTATTTTAAAATCATAAAGTCCCAAAGCCCTAGTTATAATATGTGTTTTGACATTTTTAAACAATATATTAACCAGTAATATTATAATTAACTATATGATGAAAAAATAAATAAATAATAAAGACGTACTAAGGTTTGGAATAGGATAAATTAGTTTATACGTCGAAAGCGACGGTAAATCATTGCGATCAAAAAAATAATTCTGATCTGGTAAGGTTTGACGGTATTATTATGGTCGTGTTTCCCCTCCCCCTATTACGGTCAATATCGACAAAAAACAAAACCAACGTAAAATCGTTTGGTCGTCGGTGTTTTACATTTTTACGAAAAACTGTCGGGAATCAAAAATATATGTTTCGAAAAATACAACCACTACTGGGCGAAAAATCCGAATCTGTCGGCGTAGGTACGAAAAACTACGAATCGCTTCTTCGCTTCAACCCTAACTCGGCCAAAAATATGTAATATGGGCGTGGGTTCAAACTGGGATTGTCTGCCTACGTTCAAATATGTAATAACATTATCATGTTTTATATTTTCATTTTTTAATAGGTACCTAATTTTACTAGGTTTGGATATTTGATTTTCTTTCGACTCATATAACCTGATGACGACACGTCGTATAGTTAGACTTCTGTATTTTTTTTCCTCTCCGAGTCTTGTTTGTATTATACCTGTAACATTAATCGGCAACCAGTTTTTCAGAATAATCTTTATATGTTATGTAGGTACATGTTTTTTTTTTAAATTTATTACTTCTATAATGCCTACATAAATTATTGAGAACTATAGAACGGATGAGTATATTACAGAGAGAAAAAAAAAGGAAAAAAACACTAAATGGCCACTGTCAACATTACACGTCATAATAAACACATTATTATTATGTTATTATTTTTTTTTTTTAAGGAAACTTGACGAATTGCTTTTAAATAATTTATTTGACCGTAGGTATATATCAGTTTTACTTATCTTTATATTTAAATCAATAAATAACGTTGGGCAATGCATACATTTTTAATTTTCTATTTCTAACTGACATTTCTACTATGACGTGGAAACATTTTTTTTATTTAATTTAAATATACTCCTATCAAAGGGGGAAAAAATACGACATAATCGTATATATTAAAATAACTTATTTTAAATCATCATGCTCGTACGTAGGTATAACTGTATAAATTTAAAAAATATTTATAAATACATTTCTTTTTTCACAATATGTACAAATATAAAACGTGTATGACGCGTACGAAGAATATTTAAATTTCCATTTATTTTTATATTGAATCCAATTATCATGTAAATCTTGGTTTGTAAATTTATGTATATAATATCATACTTTGAGGAAATCATTTTAATAAATACTATAGAAAAATATTCAAAAACTTTTTCTTTTTACTAAAAATAGCCTTAGAAAAAATGTTTTATTTTTACCTTCAATTGCGTTATAATAATATACGTCACATTTTTCATTACCTATATACTACAACTATATATAAAATCAAAATACTAAGCTGAGGAGTAACTGGTTAAAAAGTTAAAAGTTTAGTTATACAAGTAATGATTTGATAATTATTTAAAAAAAAAATAGAATTTTAGAAATTGTCTTTGCTATATTTTTAAAATAAATACTTTTTACTTCTCTTAGTTATTTCTAGAAAACAATTTACGAATTTTATGTAAAAAAAAAAAAAAAAACAGTTTTTCTAATTTCTTTTCATTTTTTTTCGACGAAAATTACGTATTTTTACCAAAATATTACATATTAATATGTAACAAGAAAGACCCACACACGAGTTTTCATGTAAAAAACTGTCTTTTGTTATTGTTTTCCTGAACCATTTGTAATTTAAAAACAGTTACTCAAATTCATTTATATTTTAAAATTAACATTAAATTAGCGGAGTTTTTTTAGGATAATTTAACTATTTAAACATTTTTGTCTCGCCCAGCTTTGTGATAACATATTATGCAAATTATAAATATAATAATGAATTTCGAATATGAAAAATATTGCGAATATTTCACTAGGTACCTCCTATACGGAATATATTATAATTTAATTCTACCCAATTAAATCGATTAAATTATTATTTTTTCATTTTTCATTTATACTGGCCTTTATATACATTTTGTCATTAAGAAATAAACGAATTCGCAGGCCACAGTAGACTGTGGGCTGTTATTAAATTTTAAATATTATAATAATTTTACGATATTCAAATATTATATTAATACTACATTAAAGTCTCATATTTTAAAAACGATTACGCAAAAATAGTAATTTGAGTAAAAAATTATTTTTTTTTTTTACACATTGTAATACTTACAAGATAGAGAATTTATTGGATATAAATAGATAAAATAAAAACAGTTTTGTCTCTCTCTCGAAAACTTAGAAAAATGTCCCTTGGGGTAGGGGAGGAGCCCATATGCCTAAAAAGCATCGGTATATGATATGCAGTGTTGAGACTTATCTAGATAATATTTTTTTTATCTTTTATCTTATTTAAATGAAAATGTTGACGTCTATCTGAAATTTATCCAAGAAAAAAAAAAATTATCTAAATAAAATGTATTAAATGATGATTTTTCTTCCTTTGCATTTACAGAATTATTTTAACCGTTTACATTTTTATCGCCCCGCTCTAACGTACTTGGCGATATAAACAATAGACAATTTAAAATATATATATTTCACATTTTTTTATCTAGCTATATTCTACTCATCTATCTGAAATAATTAAAATATTCGTTATCTTTATCTCGATACATTTTACCTATCAACGTTTTAACGCTCATTATATGCTACCCTGCGCCACATGACGACATCGGCACCGCGTTTCCCGTCCGTTTAACATTTATTTTATTTTATAATAATATATTATATTATAAATATATATTTTTTTATAATTTTGGAAACCGCGACGACGACGTAACAACAATAATAATAATATTAATATGACGGTCGCTATAACAAAAAGAGCAAAAAAGCCAACGCTGCCGCTGCTGTAGCAACAACTGTACGGTGACCGGCAATTTGTGCGTATTATTATGTTTTTTTTTTCTAGCTTTTTTAGTTTTTTATTATTATTTTTTTTTTATCGTTATTATTATTATTTATTTATTTTTTTTTTTTTTGTCATCGTCGTCGTCCGACCAACGACGTGTTACACACCAAAATGTGAGTCATGCGCGACCAAGCATAACTCCGGCCCCGGCGGCCGGCAACGCGAACAACAACTGAAAAGCCCAGAGTTCATCAGACCACTGTGCGGCCCGTAACTCCCCCCCCCAATCATCATCATCATTATTATCATCGTCATTATCGTCGTCGTGTCGTCGCCGCGGCCGTCACAGTCATCGTCATTTTCCCCGTAGATATCTATATTCTATACGCGCGCGCCCCGTCGCTTTACGATATATAATAATATTATTTGTGACGAGCGTGGCCGCCGCCATTCATACGGTGACGATAATAGTTTTGTGTTCCTGTGTACGTACGCTATATTACGCTAGTATACGGGTGTAGAGGTATACGCACACGCACACACGCGCGCGCGTGCGGCGCGCACAATTCTTTCGCTCGTCGACTTTTACGCGCACGCACACCGGGCAGCGCACGCACGCACGTACGATCGCCGAGTATCACGGTCCGCCGCCGCGACGGGCAGAGACGGTTGGGCTCCATCGAGGCGGCGCGGTGGCGGAACAGCGTCAACGCACGCCGCAGCCGTATCTTTCCGTTTCACGTATATCTCCTACTTAACCTACCTACCTGTACCTACCCGTACCTAACGTGTCCTACCCGTACCTAACGTGTCCTACCCGTACCTACCGAATACTCTTCCGACCGCAACACGTTTCCGAGCCGCCGCCTACGTCCCACCACCGCCGGTCGGTTTGGCGGAAAGCGAGTGGGGAGAGCCACCTCCCCACCCCCCGGAGAAATCTACCGACGCCGCCAGGCTCTTGGTGGCCGATCGAGTTAGACGTCTAGCAGTCAGTATTCGTTTGCTCTCGACTCCGACGAGAAGTCAAATCAACAACACTCTCCCGGTCTCCGATCTTTCATTCTTCTTCTTCCTCTTCTTCTTTTTATTCTTCTTCTTCTTCTTCTTCTTCTTGCCTATCGTCGTTATTAGACTTCTTTTCATTGTCCTCATCGCTCAGTCCGCCCGCCCGCCTCCGAAGAGTCACGCGCGCTCTCTATCTCTCTAGAACTCTCACTCGCGCGTACATATAAAACAATATCGCAATACGATCGTAACGTCATTCTCTCGCGTTCAGATTCACTTCGCCGTCGTAGTCGTCCGTCTCGCATGTCCACTCCGCCGCCGTGTCGCTCTTACGTACGCATTTATTATTATTATTATAATACATTATTACTCACCACCCGCCGTCTATAATTATTTATATTATATAACAATACAATCAATTATATATATAGTTAATATTATTATTTATTATTTTAATATTTGTATTTATAATACATTACTATTAATATAATAATAATAATATTATATTATATTATCGTTTTTCATTTCGCCGGCCCCCGGATCGTTCGAAAGATCTCTCTTTTTTTTTTTCTTCTTTTTCTTTTCTTTTACTTCTCCGCCCAGCTACACTCCTCGGCTAGGACACTGCAACACACGTCCGACCGCATCATTTATTCGCGGATCCGATCCGGCCGCATCCTGCAACGACGACGCATCACACGCGACCGAAGACGCACATCAATCACGCGCACGTCGCGACAATATAATAATAATAATATACGCACGGCCGGTGATGGTGTCACCGAAAATGGCACTGAAAGAATTCACGGGGTATTATTTTACACACCGCCCGTAGTTCTTCTGTGCCGTGCTCGGTAACCATACAAATCTCGCCGTATATATTATATTGGGTATTTTATTGGAAGCATTTTTTTTTATTATTATTTTTTTTTTGTTGTATTTTTTTTTTTTTTTTTTACCGGAATTGAAATACTATACATTACGCAATACGAACAAACACATTTATCTATCTGTATGTATATATATATATATATAAATATAGGTAAGCTTTTTATAAAATTTACATTTTTTTTTTTTTTATTTATTATTTTTATATTGATTATAAGTTTTGATTAATATTATTATTATTTTTTTTCTTAATATATTGTAATAATTATATTGTAGTTTTTATTCGAACCCGTGTCTTGTATATTGTATATATATATATATATATATATATATATATATATATATATATATATATATATATATACAAATGCGACCGCGACAGTTATACCATAATATAATTATTATAATTAATGCATACACTTAATTAGTATTTATTATTACTATTATTATTATTATTCCAATGTTATTCCATTGGCAACCGTCGCCGTCGCAATAATATATAAGTATAATATAATACTTAAATATTTTTTTTTTTATATAAATGTGTGTTTGTACAAGCGTATGTTAAAATGTTTGTAAAAGAACGCTTGGTTCATATTTTATTTTATTGCGTTTATACGTTTTTAAAAAAAAAAATTTGCATTATTATTTATCGTTCTTGATTGAAAAATTTACTATTATATATCTTAAAAAAAAATAAATAAAATTATAATACAATACATAAATATATAATACAGATAAATAACGTAACCCTATACGCAAAACGAAATATATTCCGGATGTATTTATAAAATATTTTCTTAATAATATATTATTATTATTATTGTTACGTTTCGTAATTTTGTATTTGTATTTGTAATTTTTTTTTTTTCTAACAAATCATTTTAGAATTGCCAACTCGCCGTTATAGTAATACGCGAATCCACTGGGGATGTTGTGTTAACGACAGTCCTCGCGTGTTATCGTTATCGAAAAATCTTTCACATAAATAAAAAGCCAAATTCATTTTATTTTTATTTTTAGTGAAAATTGCGATAAGATTTGTGGTGCCTTCCTATGCCGAAAACGAATAAAAAAATATTTTAACCGGTGGTGGTAAATCGCTGACGTACTCCGCATTCCGTTGAATACCATAGAATTTCCCAACAATTACCGTAGATTTATTTCTTCTATAGGTTTACCAATGATTTCCTAGACAAGACTAATAAAGATTTTCGCGATTTTACCAACCGCATTTTAACGGTGCGTTTCAAACGAGACCGTGTCCGGACAATGAAATTATCGTTATGAGAATCCGACTTTGGCCGGTCTTGGCCCATTTCGATTATGTTTTATTGTGTTTTAGGTCGAAAACTATACGCGCGCGCCGGTCGGTTTTCATCGTCCGAGGCGAACGTGCGATTTCCAATGATTTCAGAATGTTCAATGTTATTATGCTATTACAGTACGCATAACATATCCGTAACGGTTTATTCGAGAAAACAAAAAATGTTCGCATATTGTATAATATAATAAGACGTTTTTCTATATATATATATTCGTTTAGAAATAAACTATATCGCGGAGCGCGACCGGTGTTTGTTGCGGATACTACATATGTATATATAATATCTAATATACAATACGGTTTCAAAACGTTCTATTGCGCTAGTTTTTTTTTTCTCTTTAAATATGTATATATATATATATTATTTCGGGATAAAATTTCGGAATAAGTAGCAGAACGAATGAGCGGATAATTATTATATACGCGGTGAACCCGTATATATGTATGTACTATAATAATACCGCGGCAGTGTAACACGGTGCGTTTAGAAAACGCGTACTTACGTAGGTATTTATATGAAAAAAAAAACCTCGCTTAATGCGAGACAGACCGAAATAATAATGATAATAATAATAATAATAATAATACGGTCTGTTAATAATACGTTATACGCCGTGCCTACGTGTATATAATATAATATATATTTATAGGTATGTCTTGCTGTTTCTATACCTATGCGTATCGCTCTTAATTGTAAAAAATAATACAATTTTTTTTTTTTTTTATTTAGTTTAATCCTGTTAATATTACACACAAAGTTACAACATTACGGCATAGACATCGTATATACTCGTATATATTGTTGTAATAATGATGATGATGATAATAATAATAATAATAATAATAACAACGAACAATTGGACAAGGGGGAAAAGAAAAAATATATATATAAGAATAAAAACCGTTAATCGCAATTCTTACAATAAAAGAGTCCATGGTGGCCAATATCAAAAAAAAACCGGCGAAATTATATACGTTTACGATACTTTTATGATGATCGTGACAGTGCTTATCAGTTTTGGTGTTTGACCGACAGGTTCGCTGTCGTCTAAAACCCCTTTGTTATCAATGATATCACGATTTTTTTTTTTTTTGTTCTTGAAAATCTGAAAAAACAGAGATCAGCCATGAGATATATATATACCTAGCCTATTATAATATTACGATGTATATAATTATTTTAAATAATATAATTGACGAATAAATGTGACATATTATTTTCCATTCTATACGATGGCTGATGATTTTTTATTTATTGTCTATTCTTTCTTATATATAAATATATAAATATATAAATATATGTTATATTGTATTGTTTCACAAGTATTATTATTATAACGCCCGCAATAATATTTGCGGTTGTTATTTTTTCTATACGTGTATAATAGGGAAATAATTATAAAAAAAAATCGAGTTTTTTAGGCGTTGTATAACACGTAACTTGGTCACGCACCAAACGTAACGTAAATTAGTGCTAAAACTATTATAAGTGATTTAAAATAGACAGCAAAACTAGCCAAATCATTTTGACTCCTCGTCGAATAGTTGCTCGAATATATACTTCATCACAAGCAATATCTAAAAGGTGAACACCTTTTAATGTTCATTCGAAAAAAATATTGTTGAGTATTATTTTTTAGACGGGAATTATCCGTGACTCGTATGACAACTAGGGAGCGGATTTTCAAAAACCTAAACACATAATATTTGTTCAACACGGATTTCTTAATTCCGATTAAAAACGCGTGCGCTTCGAAACATTTGTATTTTACATATTATGCAATGTTTTTTTAAAGAAACACATTGGCCGTCATTAATTATTCTGTGGGAAAATGCGAGAACGGCTTAATTGATGAGATCGGATTGATAACAAACCGCTATAGAAATAATAATAACTGCAAAATTAAATTGTGTATCTATTCGAAAAAAAAAAAAAGCCATTGGTTTAAAAAACACGAATTATAGAGATATTCGTCTTGCAATCGAAATAAAAACACAGGATTAGATATTGAATTTACAACGTATACGATTTATTGAGTCTGAAATATGTCCCAATATATTCTTATTGGTCGACGTTGAACCGTTACAAAATTATTATGAATAATCATATAAAACTAGTAATATATAATTTTAGAATGATCAAACTGAAAAACATATTTAATACAATTATAAATACATATTTGAAATAAATCCAAAACGATAACATATCAAAAGTAAATAATTATTTTGATTCAATTTAAAGGATTCGTCGTACCTTTGAAGAATATAATGTTAAAGATTCTTTTTAAGCACAGTTGAAGTAGGAGGACCTAGTCCACTTGCGCCGCCCTACTCTAACCTCTGCCTATTCTATCTATATACAGTGTTAGCTATAGAGACTTTTGATAAATATTATTATTTATACAGCGTTGCCTTTAATCTAGCTATTTCACTGTTTGTGTGAAATGAACAATTATTTTTAAAAGAAAAAACTGCGAACAAAATTTGTGTGTAATTAAGAAAATGCACTTATTTTTAATGTAAAATTTGTAATATTTCTGAAATTTTAACGAATTTCGGGCTCGTCGAACTCACTCCGGAAACATTCTGTATAAATAACTTAAAACGGTATTGAAAATTTTTTTTCGAAAAGTCCTATCGTTATAATGTATGTAATCACAAATTCACCGATTCGCGTTAATGTAACCAAGTCAAAGATAATATTATTAATATTTATAATATTTTATAGGTTAAAACATTTTAACTCGACTTATATAGCCATTTGAAATGTTCTAATTAGAAATAATATCGTGTACGTAAGTATATTAGGCGCACTGTTATACTTCTTAGGAGATAAGTATTATATAATTTTTCGAAATACATTATTAAACTAAATTTGCATTATTAAAACTCGACGAGTACAGTTTATATTTTCTGTCAATTTTTAACAGAGTCCATTTTTTTTTTTTTTGGGAGGTGGGGTCATTTTTATTGTCTTTTTATATTATTACAGTTAACGGATTTGTGTGGTACTCCGTGGAAAATTACAATATTATAACAATAAAGACCGACACTAGTGATGCCATCAATTTACTATATGTGCAATGGAACTCAGTAAAACTCAGTAAAACTTATTAAAATCGTTATAGAATATACCCAAACCCACCCGAAACTTCTGGGGACCTTTTTTTTTTTTTTCATTTTAAAATATATATATTTACAATCTATACACAGAGTATAATAAGTAAGTGTGGTAGCTTTTAATTTGACGTTTATATTAAGAATAGGAAGGCTCCCAGCAGTGCCACCTGACATGAGTTATTGGGGGACCTAAAGCGCACAATTGCGTGAAGATTTAAAAATAAAATGGTTTGTTTAATATATAGAGATATTTTTTATAAAAAAATCGAAACGAATCCCTGAACCTTTCTTGCACATAGCCAACATTTGTGCAATTTATTATTTAAAACCAATCTTGTATTTATTTATTTAACAATAACTACTAACCAGATGATTAGATTTGTATACTATTTTTTGTCTTCTTGCCAAATGCCTAATTTAATTGAATAAATGTAATTTTGACAAAATAACGAAAACCCATTAGAAAATTCGTAATTATTCATCGGGGGATACCATAACATTGGTAAAAGTTTTATTATTTATTTATTTTAGAAATATTCAAATATAAGATAGGTAGGGTTTTGGTTTCAAAACCATTGGTCACTATATAATTTATGATACCAAAAAAATAAACGCCTCTAAAATACCTACTTAGTTTTAAACTATACACACAGAGTCGTAGTGCTGCTGGGAGCCACCTAGTCGGAAAGTAAAAGCGAAAAATATTATTCGGGTCGTGTATTTTATGCAATACACCAGTGTTTATTATTAATAATATTATAATACAGCAGCCGGTCGACTTTTTCTCGCGGTTGTATTTTATCGCGTTTCCCGCGCTGCGAGTGATATTTTAGAAAACGGTTTCTCGCGGTGCCGTACATAAAAGTCATTATGTATAATATTATAATATACTTACACTTATATATATATATATATATATATATTAAATACATATACACGAGCGCTATTGCCCTACTATTTTCTTTCTTTCTCTTCCTCTCCATTTGTCTCCACAAAACGAAAAACGTCTTAACATTAGTATTAACGAATATCGACTGATGAAAAAACATAAATCGTTGTTAACTAACACAAGTCCAACGGGGAGAAGGTTTGTTGATTTCAGAATTGAAATTTTGTGTAATTTCGACAGTCTTTAATATTGTACTATTAATTAGGGATTTATTTTATATATATATATATTTACATGGTGTATAAAACGTATATAATTATGTGTTTTATACTACACGGTTTATACGTTTTTTACGTGTTTTATACTATACCGTATTATACGTTTCAACCCTGCGAAATACTTTAATAACTGTATAATAATAATTTTTCCGAACTCAAAGACTATAAGTCGCAAGTCGAAGTATATAATTTTATGTGTCCGGTATTATAATATTATATGGCGGTCATATTCATTTGCATAGTACGCCGTCTTTTTTTTAATATATATATATATATATATAATACCAAATATTAACCTACACCGGTTAGCTTATTTTTAATCGTATTTAAGTTTATGGCCCGAACGAGTAACTAATTTTCTTATACGTACTTTTTTTTTTGCTAGAAAACACTTTTTTACTAACGGTACTATACATATATATAGGCGATAAAAATTTCTGCAAGTAGTGATATGTGCTTTCGACTGTAATTGAAATTGGGCGTAACTCTATACCTACCCATCGAACTCGTTGAATTAACAAAATGTTCATGGAAACGACATAGTTATTTCATTATTATTAATTTTTATTTAATAGCACGAACGAAAACAAAAATAAATAAATACAAACAGCTTCATTCGTCGTCGCGGAAACAGTATTTAAAATACGAGAGTTTATTATTATTATTATTAGATTTTTTTTTTGAACACGTGTGTATTTTATTAATGATAACGACAGACGCGAACGCATCGTCCCAAAAAATATCATCTACACCGACAACTCGTCGACGCGCGAATGTCTGCAGAACCCCATGGCTTTAGATTTCTGAACGTTTTTATGTCCGTAAACGACTTTTCGATCAGAAACATTGCTCCGATCGTAAAATGTATAGGAACTTTCTTATAGCATTTTGAATCTAGTCGGTGTATCGGGGGCAGATCAATTTCTAATTTTCCTTGTAGTTTCTGTAACAGTGGGGGAAAAAAACAGGCGATCGATTACGCGGTTCATCTTCGATTTTTGTTGTAGTTCAGACTAAAATAATCTTTAGAGACCGGAGGAAAAAATCACCAAATACTTCTGTTGTTCTTAGTTTTCATGTATCTTAATGTAAAAAATTAACTAACGGCGTATAAGGTGAAATCGGTTTTCTGTATAAATTACAGTTAATGGTAACAAATCGCATAAAACTATTTTGAATAACCTTTGTTTCTTTAGTCATACCCATTTAACTCGAGGAGACTAAATAATGAAATCATATTCCAAATACGACCGAACCACCTTATTTGTTTAGGATTTATTGATTATTTTCGAAATATGTGAGTTATTGGTTAAATTTGACTTGGACATAATTTCTAAATCGTCGGTAAGTATAACAGTTGGTAACATTATTAATTAAATAATTGTATATTTTGAGGTTTTCGGGATATTTATGTAAATACTAAAATACGTTTTTTATATGTAGTTTTATATCTATTTTATACTGCCGAAAAAAACGTTTTTGGAAACACGATAAAAATAGTTACTGTCTAGATTTATTTTATTTTTTTTTGTTTTATAACTTAATCTGCAACGTATACGTAGACGGTGAACCGATAAAGATAAAAACACCGTTTAAATAATATAATTTACGAGTTTTTGTTGCAAAAAGACAAAGGTTTTACTGCATTTATAAGATATTTTTTCTTATGCAAACAAGTTTTCGACCAGACTATTAAAATCAAAATAACAACATATTCGGTACATAGGGCGATTTTGTTTAATTATTTTTTTTTTTTTTTTGTATTTCATTGAGAAATGTAAGAAATAGTATATTTATTAGTATATAATATGTTCGTCGAATACGCATCATGCACATAGCATTTTCCGGACGTGATATGATTTCCAAAATATTTTAGGCTCCTTTTGAATTGCATACATTTGAAAACGTTTGTGGTTTGATACGAGATTCGTGTCACAAATTTTTTGTATTTTTCTTTTGTTTTGTTACTTCTACCGCGTTACAAAAATATACGCAATATTATGCGGTCGGTAGTCGGTCCATTGAAAACGATTGAGTGTATATTTAGGTACTTTTAACGCACAATAGTGATAAGTTCACGTGTTTTTTTTGACGGGTACAAGACGTTTCTCAAAGAACAACTACGTTCGTGTTTTTTTTTTTTTTTTTTACGCATACTTCACAAAACAACACGTTAAATCGTATTGTGTGTTGTGTTTTTTTTTTTCGTTGTCCTTTTTATTTATTTTTTTTTTGTTCATTATTGTTATTATTATTATACGAACGTCATTGTTTCGTATCTCCTGTGTTTTATAATATTATTACACCGTGGCGTAGCAGTCAAATTTTCACCCTCGCCACTGCTGCGGGCGAGGGTGCCGAACACGGGGACCCGACTCGAAGCAGCATATAATTTTACATTATTATTATCCCCCTTATATATTATAAATATAAATATATATATTTACAGCACGTTTCCGCCCATTAGATGGTTTCGTCTGTAATTTATCCGTAGGTATATATATATATATATATGTATGATAATGCAGTTGGCGTTTTGTCCGTAAAACACTACTGCAGTGTCGGATTTGGTTTTTCAGCCGTGTGGTCGTAGCCCGTGCTCGTCGGTTTTTTTTTTCACCCGTAGTTTTCAAGAACGATTCGATACGAATACAAAAAATAAAACCACCGTGGCATCTCATCTCATCTGTATGATACGTACAACACAGTCAGTCAAACACGCGAGTAGACAATTGGTTTTCGTATTATTATTATTATAAATAGTGTGAACCGTAGTATTTGCCGTGTCATCGAATAAATTATTTATTTACTAATAATTTGTTTATACATACAATTACAGTAAAAAATATTGTGCCCGTAAATATATACTTTTTGTATATTATGTACTATAAATACAGTTTAGTGTACTTAGTTTAGTATAACTAGATTACGTGTTCGTGATTTTAGATTATCATATTTGAATTATTATTATCTTCTCTTGACAAACCACTTACTTATACTATACACTAATGTCGTATTGTTACTTCTACATGGGTATATAGGTATGTTTTGCAATTCAATGGCGCAACTAAAGGGGGGGGGGGTATTCTGTGTGTCCAGGTACCCCCTACCGAACCGTATTTATGTAAATTAAATTATTATTTTTTAAGCAAACGTATATTCAAAATTAGTTATGCCTCGACATTTGACAATTACACAAATTACTTACTGCTTAACTATTTATCAGTTCATTAGTCTATCGAACGCCGGACAGTACGGACACCAGTAGCGTATTCACAAAGAAATAATGGGGCAACGGTTATGATAGAAGGACACCCCATACCCCCCTCGAAAAAATTCAAGTCGCGCCGCCACTGTTTTGCGTTGACATCGATCGTCGGTTTGATATTTTTATCAAAGAAAGGATCTTCAGGTTAAATATAATATATTAATTATCTTCGAAATGTTATCGTTTTAGTTTAATATCGGATATCCAACACGTATTCGGTATGCAAATAATACAATATTATATACGTTGTCCGAAATACCTCCCTTTAGAACCTCGCATTATATACCCATTTATATTGATATTATAGTATTCGGTTTACCAAAATAAAATAACAACAACAAATTACCATTCATTCAAAATCGTACATCAATACCTACTAATATTAATAACTATAAATATCTATTGTTATCCACAAAACAATAGGTTTCTTTCCCGATATACATTTCCATATCGAATAGTACGAATAATATTATATTTATTTTATATATTATTGTTTTTCGACAAATTATTCAAATTATTGTTCCAAATCGTATTTGTCCGTATAATTATTCTACCCGTTGAATATTTTTCTTGTTCTTATCAGCTGAGCGGCCACCCTTTGACGTCCAGCCACTATTCCACCGGGCTCAAACGCTATCATGTGTACCAACCTTCAAACGCGTACATAGCTAGGGAGGGATTTTTGGGTGTTAACCCACCCCCCTCTCCCAATCTACAGACCGTATTTAAGCCATATTATAAAATGTGCAGTTATAGATTATTACTTTTTTTTCATCTTTGATATTATTTATCGTGAAAATTGAAAACATTACTATATAAAATACTCAATAACGGTTATCGGTATCTTCCATACCGTACACTGCGATGGTTACCTATATATGTACATTTTTATCGTGGAGCACCCCCCGCCCCCCCAAAAAAAAAATTGTATTTAAATATAAAATTAAAACACCCCCTTTTTTTAAAAAATCTTGGCTACGTGCTCGACTTCCTCCACCGTAGCCGGTGTTTATTCCTCTTGATCTTTTTCGCTGATGATTCTATATCTACATGTTTAATAATTGTTTTTCCATTCTAATACTTTACTTCTGCGCTATACGAGTAGATTATTTGGTTTCCCGCGGATATTCTTGCAAGTAGTATTATGTCTTCTCTTGTATCTTCCTGTTTCTATATATTACTATAAACCGGAACAAACATCGTTCCAAGTTTACTTTCCTTTCCGTTGTACTAAGTTTAGTGTGGTCATCTTTTGTGGTTGCCTGCGTTTCACAACCGTCACCTACGATATCATAAGTGGTATTAGGTGACTCGTGTACATAATGTTCTTTTTGATTATCTCGATGATAATTTAGATTCGAATAATTTTAGTAGACCATCGAAATATCATCGGTTTGTAAGTTATTCTGGCTGTTTATATTTACTCTTAAATATTTGTACGAAGGTACTTTTTGAAATGTGTATGTGTCTATACTTGCAAAATCTTTATTGATTTTAGAAAAAAGTAAAATATAATTATTAAATAATTTAAACATAATTCGCACTGATGTAGGTGGGAATTTGGGAAGGTTATATAGTTTACATACGATAAAACATTGCAATCGAAAACCGATTCTGAGCGAAACTCAATCAACTAGTAAGACACAAAAGAAGACCTATGAACAAAAATAAAACCGGCGTATCGTTATTCGATGTCAGTTTTCCTAATTTTTTAGAAAAACTATTGGAAATCTAGAAAAGTTGTTCAAACAAACCACATCTTTTAAAGTATAGCGTGACAAAATTAGAGCGTTTTTACTAAACGAAAAAAAATACAATAACCACATCTTATTGGTAAAACTAATAGTTTCTTTTTTACACTGAGTATCCAATGAATCAATGAACCTCGACAATAAAAAATAAACCCGTATTGAAAAAAAAAAACGATTATTAATGTACTTTATTATTGAATTTTCAAATCAGTTAATATGTTTTATGTAAACAAATCGTCATAAAAAAATAGCCTCCGTCATTATAATGTAATTAAGTTTCTATTATTCTGTCTCATTACCTGTTCAAATGGCTACAGTTAGCTAGTGTTCTACTTGTTATTTCGGCTGTAACAGACGTAATACAGTTTTTATTGGTAGAGGTATATTATATTCTATAAACAGAAAGTCCAAAAGTCGTTCGGTACATACAAAATTAGGTTATCAATCGATCACTTTAACTTACTTATTACAGGCACAAGAACAGCGGGTGTCAGAGCAACTCACAAATTAAAATCAGTTAAGAACCGAAGTTATTTTGTGTTTCGTTTTCTTTAAAATAGTTTTCGTAATTAGAGATACAAATACAATATTATATAAAAAGTATTTTAAATGTTTTGCAAATATAAATTTAAAATAAAATAATCGAGTACAAATATAAATGTACTACTAACTAAATAAATGTACTGTTTAACTAAATAATTAATTTTAAAACTTACAAAAGTATTATTTTTTAGTACCACTACGGTGCTTGCTTAATTTGTCACCGGGTGCATCTCGCCACGTTTCTATTAATCCTTAAATTGTTTTACTAATTTGATGTTTTGTGTCTTACGAGCTCCAATACTATCCGATTACCTGATTGAAAAAGTATTTAACTACAATTACTCAAATACTTTACACGATTGACTGTGCCTCGGTAGATAAGTATACCTAGATGATGCGATTTCCATTTTCTTTCCCATCACGTTTGTTCCACATTATTATCCCGTAAAATTAATGCATTAATGCATGAATCGAGTATACCAATATATGACGACGGACTTTAACAAAGTTTTATGTCACACAATATTTCTACACCTTTCGATATTTTCGCATTCAAATTCACAACTTCAATTATATTTTGTCGGAACGCACGTTATTGTATTTGTCTACTATTCATTTGTGTTAATTTCACAGCCATTTCCGCTGTACTACTTCCGCTGTCGACTACTCTGAGGGAATTCCTTTACCAGGAAGCGCTGATTTAAATAATTTGTACAATAATTCCCCCATTCCCAATGAACATATTATTATATAGGTACATAATAACTACAATATTCTATATATACAGTATTAATAAGGTAATTTTATTGTTTGGCAAGTTTTATATATATGATTATGCATATTGTACGTATTATAGCCGTACCCACGAACAGACGCACAACGGTCCAAGTGTGTTTTTCAAATTTTTTCAGGAGAAGCGAAAACCAAAAATCGCGCAGCTATTGTTTCGTACGAAACAATACGATAACTACGGACTCGGTTACCGTTTGGTATTTTGCTTATAACTCCTAAAACGTCACCGATAGGACTTGAACCGTTATGGATAGAAATACGCGTCGCGAAATTTTGATTACGAAAAGAATCGAAACGAAATTTTAGTAAAAAGCGGACTTTGATCGTTACGGCTCCCGGTTATACAGATACAGCCGTACTTGTCGTACGCCTACGTCGCAATGATTTCGCGAATGTCGGCCGGACGCGACGCGGCGCGCCCTTATGATGGATCGTCGAAAAACGACCTTTGCAATGGAATATAATACTTTTTCAATCTGTCACAAGCTAAAAGGTCAGCTGCCATCGTCATAATACACGAACCTATCCCGTCCAATCGATCGTAAAGTGTTTATTTTTTTGGCAGAGCGACACGAAAATAATTGCACAACGTTACACAGCGAATATTATAAATGCGATATAAAACAAAATAAAAATCCTTAAAGATTATATTACGTCCGACAACCGTTGTCGTTCAATTTCAAAAACCGCCATTAAAAAAAATAAAATATAAATAAAAACGTACGCGAGCGAATATATATCGTGTACGCATATCGTTATTAAACATTTAAAAAAAAAAAAAAAAAAAAACACCGCAACGGCACAATTATGACGCGTTCGGTTCGTTTTCGGATTGTATTATAATATTATGATCGATGTCCAATTAAAAATAATGTGCATTTATTACACAATATAATACGAAAGTAGCGAAAAAGACATCTTTAAAAGTAATCTTATTCATTTTTTTTAACTCGATGAACACACGCCTATAATTCTAAGAATAATTTAATATTATATACTATGCCATTGCTATAAAAAAAAAAATCGTGTATGTAGGTACGCGACAAACGGAGAAAAATGGAAAACGAATAATATAATTTTTATTTAAAAAAAAAAAAAAGAAGAGATTTACGTGAAAAATTAAAATGTATATACGAATCCGGGGACGTACTTCACACCACGGGCCACCGTAGCCGAGGTGCCACAGATGTCGACAAAAATAAAATCGGTATTTCGTCATTTGTTGTCGGTTTTTTTTTTAAAAAAAAAGTTCAAATAAAAAGCCAAACCGAAATATATATTATATATATATTTTTAGTACTAATATAAGTATTGTGTTTAATTCGCCGTCTCGGTTTTCGTGTATTTTTTATTATTTTTTTAATTCGTATAAACGATATCAGCACGTAAAATGATGTTTACAAATTACAGATTATGAAAGTGAACCCGTAACGTGTGTGAACGTTAACTAACTAGCAGATTATATTTACTATAATTTATTATAATATAATTTACCCGATTGGTTTTTTGCTGTTACCGTAATGAATAAACGCGACTTTATACATTTTTAATTCGAAATGTTATTGTCTAGACACAGATCGTACCTACGTTTTTATTGGAAATAAAGATGGCAAATGTTGTCAATGCGGAGGATTATTCAGATTGTTACTATATCGATTTAATAATTTTTAAGTTATAACAATATAAAAAAAATTGAATAACCAAACATTTTTTAATCCGACGAGTTAAATGTATTTTTTGTTAACTCGTTTTAATCGTATATTATACCGGCTTTGTCGTTTATTTAACTCGTCTCTGTCGAGTTAATATTTTTCTTTTATAATCTGATTATTTATTATATTGTATGATATAGTACACGATCTTCTATGTATAGACAACAACAATAAATTTTGATCGTGTCCTAACTGAGTTCGCCAAGCTTAAAGCCCGTAAAATAAAATTTAATAATTATTATCATAAAAATTATTATTCGATTAAAAAAAATACACTTTTTTTTTCCTTTTTCGTTTATATATATATATATATATATATATTTATTGTAATATAAGAAAAATAAAAATGATCTTCGTCAAAAACACCAGTCTTTTTTTTTTGGTTGGCGCCAAAATAAAGGCCCCCAAAAATATTTAGTACATGGAGGTACATATTTCACCTCTCCCGTAAAATATTATGCTAATAAATCGCGTAAATCCGTCCACAAATATTATAGTCGGAAATATCGTCCCGAACTACGACGTTACAGATATTTTTTGTAGTCAAAGACAAATAAAAAATTGAATTATAATTATAACTCGCACCGCCTGTATATTATTAATAAATAATACAATAATTTTTTTTTAAATAATATTATTACGGCATAATTATTGTTTATGTCGCCGTCACCGCTACCGTGTGTGCCGGTGAATAATACACTTTGAATACGATTATTATACTTGACGTGAACGAGTTAGCCGTAGTGTTTTTTTTTTTTTCAAGGATCACGCCATATAAACAAACAGAACACAGACGTAATTATACGGTTGGCGTGTAGGGAAACAAAAAAAAACAAAAAAAAAAAAAACGGAATAGAATACACGGTTTCACTTTTGGAAAATATTATTATTGTATAGACCCGCGGACACGTGGGCAATAGTGTAAGCGTTACAATTATCTGACGACTGGCAAACAAAAAGTCGAAAACCGACTCTCTCGTTTGCGATGTTCCCTACTATTATTATTACCGGGGCTGTGAACTTAATGCATTTACGTGTTGTTGTTTTTTTTTTTTTTTTTAACTTCACCGTTATAAGAAAATGGATTCGATCAAAATTTGTTTTGTGCTATTCGTAGTTCATATACGAAATCTTATTTTGTATATTTAACGGGTCAAGGCATATAAGTGCATGTTTCAATCTGGTCAAAATCGGTCTTGATCTAAATGTTTCTGTTTATAATATATTTTTTATAGTTTCAATGAAATTATTCGAGTTTTAGTCGGGTATTTAACTAGTTGTTATCTAATTTCACTGAACATTGTCCAAGTCGAATATTATTGTTTTATTTACAATTAAAAATAATTTACTCATGTCAATTTGTACACGACGAAGAAACTAGTCCAAGACTCATATAAATATGTAATATTAAATCTAAAATTTCAATAATTATAGTATTAATAAAATTACATTTTTTGTACTCTTTTTGCGTTATTTTGAAAAGTAAATGCATATTTTAAGTACTTTAAGAGCATATTTCGTCAGTTTTTAGTGCATATTTACTATTGTATTACTGTAATTATTATGATGTCGTAATCATATTAGTCGTTTCAACGACACGTATTTAAAATTAAAAAAATTATATTCCTTGTACGTAGTATTTCCTTTAATGAAGAAAAACGTTAAACTAACTTGCGAACGTAATCCGGTAAGAAGAATAATCATAGAAATCTGTGAAATTTCCACCGATTAATTTCAAATTTACATTTATTTTTATAATATTTTAACTATTTTCGAGTTATTTAAAATGGCGGATGACCATTAGCCTTTCATCAGTTGGGCCAAATTCCCGTGGTATAAATGGTTTTTAAAACTAATTTTCCGTACACGGACCGCTGGAATTCCCTGTATATATTCCATCCTATGGTCTACCAATTTTACCTTCTTCGTAACCTTCAATTTATCAACTTCAACAAACGCACCGTGTATACGTGCGTGTACCTATAACATAATTATTATAATCCCTATTCTATTTTTTGTTTATAACTTGCTAAACTTGTATTTTTCCCTTAATTATTTTTAATACTTTTTCACGAAATCTTGAACATGTTAACGCCACATTTAAAATGCTTCTATAGCTTTCTCTACTCGATTGTGTTCACTGTTCGGGTTTCACGCTCGTATAATATCGAAAAGTTGTTCTAAATATTGGAGAAAAAAAAAAATCTAAAATCGTTTTAGAGATTAATATAATATTCAAAAAAAAAAATATATATATATATATATATATATATACGATCCACACGCAGCATGTATAATACTCTGGGGGATTTTTTTTTTCCGTTTATTTGTATTGATAACATTTTCGGTTACCCTAAAATGTTGTGTCCATAATGAAAAATAATATTGAAACAACATGGAACTATACATTATGTTATAAATAATTAATAATATTGTGATTTTTCGTTCGATAAATGTAATGAAAAAAAAAAAAACACGATACTATTGTGTACATTTACGATGAAAATACATTTTTTTTTTTCAAATATTTTTTCTGCAGTTATAGCTCAAATAAATGTGCGTGCACGCAACACTATAAATCATAATACATAACACTACTGCGGAAAGGTTTACTCGATAATAATAACTATATTATACCAATGTCAACGACCCAAAAATTATTAAAACACGGCGCTGCTTTTTTTTTTTCTTTTTTCCCCGGACAATATTTGTAATAATAATTGCATTTTTCGTTTACAGGAGGTACGTATTTTTGCCGTAATACAATATTACAGTCCCGAACACTAATTATTGTTCGGCATTTCGGTATGAAATATCCAGTTCTCAAACATACAGGACCGTCAAGTACGACGATCGTACAATATACAATGTGTGTTTATTTTACGTCCACGATATAGGCAACTTATCGAAAATTTCTTAAACCGTTAAAATATTGATCCGCGTGCGAACAACGGACGAACAATTTTTACCCAACGTTTTTTCGTTGGACCATCGTTAGCTGGTTCGTAATGAAAATAAATAAAATCACTCTGTGTATAGAGGTACACGATTCGTGCATATTTTCCATTTTGATATTAATTAATTTGGTAATTAATAATTTTCGTTATTATTACGGTTGCTTGTGAAATATATTTTTTGTTTTCAGATCGACAATTGCGTACGACTGTTACTAAAAATCGTGTCGTTTTGTTACTGATCCGGGATACGCTCATCAACACATCAGCAGAAAAGAAAGAAAAGAAGAAAAAAAAGACTCAATAATAATAATAATTAAAACGATTTGTAAACCTTGGCACTGGAAGAATTCACAGACTGGATAATTAAAAGATCGTGAGTCTCCTGGTGTCAATTATTGCAAATCGTTTACGCTACAACAATTATTATAAATGGAAATACGCGGTGTCTCGAGTGGAAATCTAAAACATTTTCGGCGGCACTCAAATCCGAAATCATCGTCGACACTGTGTGCACACTATTTTTTTTTTTTTTTTTTTTTGTAATTATTTATATGTAAATATCATGGCTTAAAATCGATTTTTGAGAATATCTACTTGTAACCATGTACGAAACTGATTTCAACGAACATATGTTTCGTTACACTATGACCGTAAAATATTTATAAAAACTCGCTTAAAATCCCATCGATTTCGAGCCGTGTGTATAATTTATAATATTATTATGTAGCTATTTATGTTATACGTGTAATAAAATCGAAAAAGATCGAAACAACGACGTGTAGACATCGAATTGTAAATCGATATCGTTTTTAATAATATTGTACGTTTTACATAATATTGTAACTGTTAAACTTGAAATATTCAACCAGTATAGATTAATAAAGAACTTTGTAATTTCAATATTATCACTCATACACCTATAGTATTCACAGAACAAAGTATACTACTTTATGTTATAATATTATAACGTAATGATAGGCATAGGTTTATTATCGTTGCATATCTGGCCATACGAATAAATAAATAATAAATCGATATTATATACCCATAGATAAATAATATAATATGTTAAGTACCTGATTGTAAACTATCATATTATGCATATTATAATATAGAAACAATTATTTTTCGTTTTATTTATGGAAATTAGAATCCTATCACCGGGCCATCACGCGGCCGGCCTTGCTCGAATCCAGTTTCGGTACAAAATTGTCAAAACTTTTGTGTTTTTTTTTTTTTTTGTTTTATATCTTTTTAAACTCTTTTAAAATGGGGAGGGGGCTCTCTTCTCCGTGACAACTGTTGTTTTTTCATCCGAATCACCTAGGAAACACCACAGATCAACAATAACAATTCAATTTTCGTACCAAAAATACCGAAAAACCGTTTTTGGACGTGTCGGTATTGATATCGGGGGATTAAAAGTAGCCCGTGGCTCTATACGGATTTTGCTGAATCGATTGACGTGAATTTTATGCGAATCTGTGTATTAATTCCTGAGATTAGCGCGTACAAACTCTTCAGCTTGTATATTAGTATAGATAAATTCATTCATGTTGTATATAGTTGAAAATAGACCAACATTTCCATTATGTATTATTTCATTTTGAATTTTCCGATATTGGTATATCATATACATAGGCTTGTGCAGAATTCCCGATCGGGTACAGCACATATTTCTATTTTCTTGATTATTGATACCTTTTATTTAAGGAACGTGTTGAGCAAATTTTCGCAAATAGGTACATTGTATATTTGTCAACACAAAAAATAAATAGTTATTTATTTTATTTAAAAACAAGTATTTATATAGGTAAATGCTATTAAATAATTTTCAAGTTTACCGGTATTAATGACACAATTCTATTTTTAAATACACATTAGTCAATACACATAATTTATAAACTTATAATAATAATCTACGCTATCTTTCATTATTCATAGTTATGATTTCATCAATTACTTTTTCTATCTGAATGTTAATTAAATTTTCTTGATCGAAAAACAATAATAAATGGGATTCCAGTCTTACTTGCAACATTGTACTTCGAAGTTTTATATTTACAATAGTAATAGAAAATACTCTTTCATAGCAACATCTTTTGACAGGTATAGTAGCAAAATCTATTAAAACCGTTTTCTAAAATCTGAAAAACGTTTTCTCTTTGAATTCAATTATCATAGCATAATAACTGGAAAAAAAAATGCTGATAACTTATCTTGCATAAAAGTTGTAGATGAAGTATAAACGGTTTGATGTTGTACTCGATTTTAATAGTATCTAACACGGTCTTAGATTATTACATAACACTGTTTATCTATCTTTATCTATTTATACTATCGTAAACCGTGGTATCTTATTAATTATATCTATTTTATTAACTTTATAAACTGTATCTTACTAAATGATAAATAGTAGTGTCAAGACATGATTTTAAACGTATAATCGTTTCACGAACACACTGAAAAACAAACAAAAATTCTGTCGTCTGTCAATAAACTTAAAACTATACACGTCCTTAAAAAAAATTTGTCGTCTCAGAAAATGCAGATGTAGCCTAGGCTGCAAGTGCTTGGCCTCTCGCAGGCTACGGCAGGCAACGTTCCCCGTCCGTCAGCACGCCGTACGAAGATCCGCATCGCGACCAGATGGGCGCGTCGGATCCGAACCACGGTAGCGCCGGTGGGGAGTGGGCGCGCGTTAACTCGTATGCTCATTCCCCCCGACGCGCTGGTCCGGTGGGTTACAAGTCCGCATGGTACCATGACGTACCGCCTCATTCAGCTATTCACGGGGCACAAATGCTTCAACTCGTTCCTCCACCGGATGGGGCGAGCTCTGTCCCCCGGGTGTTCTCACTGCGGATTTCCCAGTGAGGAGAACGTGGTGGATGACGACGCTCTCCATACCCTGATGCGCTGCGAGGCGTTTGACGGGGAAAAAGAGCGCCTGGTCCGGAGGATCGATCTGTTCGAACCGGGCGACTTGGTGTCGCTCATGCTGGAGTCCCCAGACCGCTGGAAAGCCGTGGTCGAATTCGCCGAGACCGTCATCGCGGAGAAGGAGTCGGCAGAATGGCAGCGCCAAGCCCTCGACGTCGCCGGCGTGCGCCTTCTTCAAGCGCACCGCCGCCGTCGTTGATCGCGGCCCCGTAGTCGCTAGACCGCCGGCCAAGAAGCCGGCAGTAAGCGTCCCCCCCCTGCTTTGTAAGGGCAGCAAGTGGGCTACGGCCCGGCTACTGCCCATCCTACCGTAGGGCACGAAATTTTTGTAATTTTTTTGACATGTGATCCCGCCCCGCCATAGGGGAAAACGGGATTTTTTCTATGTGCAATTAATTTTATGTGGTTCATTGAATAAATTATGGCGATCTGCCTTCCGAAGTAATGCCTTACGGCGGTTCCGGGAGGCGGATGTATTGCCTGTGCAAAAAAAAAAAAAAGGCTGCATGTGCTGCACCCGCGCGCACGCCTATAATAATTTGTAACTATAGTTTGTGTTATTGTTTCTGACAGTGGCACAACCAGGATTTTTTATTTTAAGGGAATATTACATAATCATACTTATAAAATTGTTTAAAAATGTACAGTGTACAATAACATATCGTTTAAAGTTTGACTTTCAAAAAAAAATGTTGAGGAGAGGTCATAACCTTAAAACCACCCTTCTGGCTGTGCTACTGATTTCTGATAACAACTGACAAATAATAAAGGGCCAGGGATATCATATATATAATTATATATTATTAATTATAATTATTACGAAGAAACAAAGAGAAAGGCAAGTAATAGAGAAGAATGGAGCATTGCTGCAAACCCATCTCAGGATTGAATACGAAAAAGAGAGAAAAAATAAAGTCATGTGACATGTTTTTAGGGGACCTATAGTACAATGGTTTTTTTTGCCATTTGAATATGTAAAACGATGTACAACGGCACATTTTTTCGATAACAATATGTATTTTAAACATACGTATTTTCAGTTTTGAATAGGATACGCGGATAAGATGAAAAATATAGTTGTTTCTTTTTTCTCAAATGAGAAATACTAACAAGAACATTTTCCTTTTAAACTTGGGTAACAAGAACATAAACGAATTTATTTTCAAAAAGAAGCTTTCTTTTTTAACGGCGATTTTTATTGTTGCGATAAAAAAACGGTAATTTTCATTGTGCCGTAATTGTTTTTACGGTAAAATAGACATACCTAGTTGTATGATATATATTCATTACATAATATATATATATATATATATATTATTTAGACTTAATAAATTATAAAATATATAACAGTGATATACTCTAAAAATAAAAAGACATTTTTAGATGGATTCCGACGAAGCCCCGAGTAAAACCGTCGGGCGAAACCCTTGGGCACGCACCGTGTTGGCTTCGAGACTCGTCGATGTTTATTCAATAGTTTTTTTTATTTTCGTAACCGTATACACCGAACGGATGCGGTGGTGAAGGGAATTAATCGATTCTTGTACGGCGATTTTCTTATAGGTTGGTATTTTTTTCGCCAGCTTTCAGTTTCTATGATTAAATGTTGACATTTGCGACCAAAATAATATTGTAAATTGTAAATCGTTTGAACGGGATATGCTCAACGACTATTGATTCTGATACGGTTTTCACCGTTATAAAAATAACACTCGAGGAGAATGACATAGAATATTTTTTATCCGGGAATTATTCCCCTAAATGGGTTAAACACCTTTACGTCCCATTCGAGAGGGTAAACAATATAAAAATATTAAAAATGAGTGATATTTCTGTTAGCAAGTATTTAGATTAGGTTAGGTTAAGTAACAAATTATTAAAAATACTTTATAATTTGAATACATTTATTCGATTACTTTACAATAACACTGTGGGGCGTTAATTACCCGTTGATCGTCCACCATTTTTTTATTCCGACAAATAAACACAGACTGTCGTAAATGCGACCGTCGAAGAACGACGAGCACGCCGCCGAACAACAACTGGATGGCGACCAAAACTCGTTAGAGACGATACATAATGTATGTATACTTATACATTTTAAATATATAATTGAATAAACATAATATACCTTCGAATAAAAGAAAGTTTATAGCCGCTGCAGGATTGATTGCGGGTACCATTATATTCAAAAAAATAAGATAAAAACTTCCAACGACAAAATATCTTTAAAACGTTCCGAAAAGTTCATATGTAAAGACTGTTTGTCGAAAGATATTTCACTGTTTTTGTGCAGATCTGCTATAACTGGGAACTGACTGAACTTTTGGTAACCAACTTTGACCAATTTGGTCTTCCACAAAGTCAATTTTTTTTTTTTTGGAAGGCAGAGATTTTGACGTTATTAAATTGAGCTCGTCATCTTGATGTTGCAAATTAATTCCATTGAACTTTGCAAATATATCGGTCATATAAGCACATCGATTTTAAATAGTAGCAATCTAAGATTTATATCTTTCTCTTCATCAAAATCAAAAAGATTCCAAAATTTATTGAGGCAGGCACCTTTGGAGAGTCAGCGAACTTTAGTGTGTAAAAAAGCAAGCAATTGAATTCTACTTCGTTTTTCGTTACTTAATAAGACTTTTGTGATTACACAGAGTGAGACTGAATGGTGTAAAATCATTTTTAAAATTTCTTTGTCAGGTGGAAGTAACTCTTTACCTATGGTATGGGATTTTCTTGATTTTGCGATCAATTTTGATATATTATAAAAAGCAATCATTGTTTTGATGAGGCTGCGAATAAGCTTTAGACCGATTGTGCCTTCAGAAACTTGTCCCTAATATTTATGAAAAACGACAAATCTTTATTCTGTTTGTAAGGATGAACTTTTTGCAAATACTCCTGCAAACGAGATGGTTTCATTGCCTCATTAGAGAACACTTTATTACAAAGTGAACACATTGGTGCATAGCTTCATGTTGGATGACGATGGAATAAATCCAAACTTCAAATACGTCGTACTATATTAAAGGCATTTTCTTATGGTATTCGACATTGTTCGAAAATTAATATTTTACGAAATAGAAAAAGAATTGAAAAACGCACGTTTTTAACCGAATGAATATTATTTAATTAAATTGGAAATAATAACAATGTTCACGAAAACCAATACAGCATGCTCGGGTCGAATCAAACGGTGTACTAAAAGGTTGGTTAAGATAATAAAGTATAATCAAATATAATGTGCAGGCACAATCGCCAAAATAATGAAGATAATAAATTTGAAAACAATCAAAGATAAGTTATTATGCATTGCTCAACATTGTACCTATTAGTGACTGATAGTTATATATGGATTTTCAAGTATGTATTATTTTTAGGTTGCACCATGTACGTATTTGTGTGAACACGCTCATCGCCCCTCTTTTTCCCAAAATATTCACCGCCCAAATCAAGTTCACTGCCTTAAAGTTCTCCTCTACCGCCTCCGTTGAGAACCACTGGTTTAGGTTAGTATAATTCAATGAACTCAATAGTAATAGACCTACTCCACTCCATGATGTACACAATGTATGTACTGAGAATAAAATGTATTAAATATAATGGCTATTTTGATAACAGGTAATATTTTATGATAATTTATTATTATTTATTATTTAATATAATAGATAATAAATAATAATAGGTCAGTCGAATCTGGTCCGTCTATTACTGGAGAAGCAAAAGACTTGATTCGTTGGACTAAATCTGCCGGATTGAATCCTTGGACACCATACACCATACTATTTTAGATGATTTTATCCGCTGGAGATCAAATCCATCAAAAATCCTCTCGTGTATGGCCAGCGCGGCCGCGATTACCTCCCATCCGACCGTATTGAACGCGTTATCAATGTCTAAGCTCACGGCGACGGCCATCTTTCGGGCGTTGCAGGCCTCCACCAGCTTGCGGTCGAGGCTCCTGAGCGCGTCGTCGGTTGACCGTCCGCGACGGAAACCGAACTGTCGCTCGGACAGTCCGATCTCCGTCGCAACCATGTGATCTTCCATCCTGCGGGCCAGGAGAAACTCGAGGATTTTCCCGACGTCGTCGAGCAGATACAGCGGCCGGTACGAAGACTGCAATCCCGCCGGTTTGTTCGGCTTCGGGATGAGCGTTAGGCGCGCAACCTTCCACCGCCCGGGGAACGTGCTGCTCCTGAGGCAGGAGTTGAACGTCGTGACCCCCCTAGTCGGTCTCGCGGCGTGGATGACGCCCCAGATGCGGCTTGGAATACCGTCCGGGCCGGGGGCCCTGTTTCTGCGTCTGAAGCGGTCCACCGCGACCGTCACCTCCTCCTCAGTAAACTCCGCACCGGCCGGTGCGCCATGCTCGTCTCCGTCAGCCTCTACGTCTTCCCCGGCCGGCCGAGAGGGTCGGTCAGGAAAAAGCGTGGCAACGACTTCCCTCAATGTTTGAGGTTCCATCGTTGGCACTACGGAGGGAACCGGGCTAGACCCTAACCTAATTTGTCGTGGACCAGAAACATTTTTATAATAATACATTTGATTTATAATTATACAATGACACTACATTACTAGCTGTTGTAACGTAGTGGGATTCAGAAGTAGCTTTTTTAATATTATTGTGTTGAGAAGAAAGACATTTTAAATTCTAAATTTTTTTGTTTCCGATAAAATCTTTGATAAAAGTCCATTTTGGCCGCATGTAAATAATGTTTTTAAATTATAATCTTTAAAAACTGAAATGGTTTCCTTACAAATTAGACATAATGCCCCACTTTTAATTTCTATAAAAAGTATTCATCAGTCGACTTTTCCTTGAACACTCCTTATTTTATCTGTAAGTTTTCATTTCTTATTTTTGGACGACGCTATTCACTTATTATTAAAATTAATTTGAAAAAATAAATAATAATACTTAATAGTAATTACCAAAACAAAACGTCAACTATACAACGATAACGGTTCATTTATATCGATATCATCATATCATATCATTATATAGTTCAGTCATTTTCAATCATCATTTTTGTTTGTCCTTCCACGTTAATGCGTTTGATTCTTTATTTTCGAACACGTGGTGGTTTTGTAGAGCGTATTTTAAAAAAAGTTCTTCTTTATAAAATGTATAATTGGTTGACCTTAGTTTTTTAGACACATTGAAATAATAAAAATAAAATAAAATTAGAATAAAAAGAGACATAACACAAATAATAATATGTATAATGGTACCTTATCAATTGTATCATTGACCAATCCTAATCAAATGCTAAAACAATTTTACTTGTTTAAAAAAACAAAAAACTTGTAATTTTTAAATTTAAATTCGACAAGTGTTTCGTTATATCGTTAATGAAGGACAGCTCTTTAATCACACTGGATCCGACAAAGTGAAAAACTGGCGTTTTGTTCTTTAGACTTTAAAATTATTTTTATGGAATATTTTAACTTCCAGAATATTTCCAATACAGTGGAGCATGATAACCATTGTACTTTTGTAAAGTATGGTAAACCCGAATACTCGTTTTCTAAATCGTTTAAAATAAATCGAAAACCCCGGAATCTTATAAAATTGATCATTTGTTTACAGGTCTTATTACTTGAGTCATATTAATAACTTTTGTACATAACACCTTTTGATGTAAAATTTAAAGTGTCCTATAAAATGTATGTTGAACATTTCCATTCGCTTTTTTGCAATCTTTCAACGAAACCTTTATTTTCCCCCGTCATAGAAGAAGCTCCATCTATAGCCATAGACGATAACTTTGCCAAAGGTAAATCGTATTTTTTCAAGGATTCACAAACAGAAACAAATACACCCTCTCTTGTAGTAGTATAAGTATAATTCCCAATAACTCTTTAAAAATATTTGATTCTATATCGCAAGCACGAAAATACACAGCTAACTGAGCTGTAATACTAATAATGGTGCATTCACCACAAGCGATTGAAATATACTCGAAACTATGTATTTTAATTTTAATCTGATTACTTAAATTAAATGCTGGTTCAGTTATACTTTCAGCAATCATGTTTCGCGTTTATGAAATGTTTTGAAAAGCTTTTAGATTTCTGGGACAAATAATATCAGCAGTTTTATTCAAACGCATTTTTATAAAATCACCTTCATTTAAAGGTTTCAAATGTTTGACAATTAATTCTAACAACACGAAACAAACCTTTACAGCAACTTTACTTTCTTGTGGTATTTTAGTGACCATTAGCTGTTGGTGTTTATAACTTGATTTAAACTCTCAGTTATTCATGTTTCAATATCCCTTCATACTGGTCGTATTTTGACTTATGTTTTTCGTAATGTCGCTTGATGTTGTACAACATTGGAAAACTAACAACACTTTTACATATTAAGCAAATTATTTTATTATTGATTTCACGGAATTATTCCATCGAATAATATGATCGTTTTCGTCAGGACCCATAAATTTTTCGTAATTAAAATCACTATACATAAAGTGAAATACAAAGTATTTAATATTATAATCTACATTTTCTCCAAAATTTGTGTATATGTGTATAATACACAAATCTACCGAACTATCAAGCACAGAAAATAGCGCATGTTCTATCACCAAAATCCAGCACACGTCCAACCAACTGAACCAGCAGTATCGTCATTTTAAATCATTGAAGCTAACACGGTTACCATTACAACTCTCCATACGGAAACTAGCAAGAAGAGAGAAAAAAAGTGTCGTATGTAGAGGGCTTTATGTATTGAAGCATTATGCTTAATAAATAACAAACAAGTTCATTGTCAAGTGCGTAAGGTTATTATAGCATAGAGTAATAATGTAATTTAAAGTCAGATTTGAATTAATTAAAAAGGTACTACGATATAATTTACTCTTACATTATAAATTAAATATATTTCAAGATGATTGATTAAAGAATTTAATTTTGTATTTAATGTGTTATAATATACAACAAAAAAAATTAAATAATATCTATTATCTACTTAAATAAATAATACAAATAGTATATGTATAGTATAGTATAGTATAGTATTGTATATCTAACAAACACTTTCTTTCAATATAGCACGTGATATTTAGAATTGTATTCATATACGAAATCATCAATAATAGTTACTATAATTGAATATTTGGTTTGTTAAATTATAAAATATATACAACAAATATTAATGTTGCCTACTAAATTTCTGACTGAGAATATTCAGTGTATCAATAATAATTAGTAGTTAAAAAAATTATTAAATTCAGTTTTAATCAGTAAAACTACAGTGATATTTAGATGAATTAACAGTAAATTAAAACAAACAGCCTGAGAATATATCTAAATAGTAATTATACATAAATAACTCTAAACATTTAATGATTAATACAAATCTAATTTACTGATATAATATTAATATCGACAAACCTATTAATCTAACCTAATTTATAATTATATATCCTTATCTTTTTATACACAAAAAGTTCACTAAGATAAAAATTAACTTATTTTGTTTTATGTGATGATAAACTTATTTGTCTTTAATAAAGTTACTCCACATGTATGTGTAAACCGATTCTAATTCTATTATCTTCTAATATCTATTATTTACTCAAATAAATAATACAAATAGTATATGTATAGTATAGTATTGTATATCTAACAAACACTTTCTTTCAATATAGCACATGATATTTAGAATTGCATTCATATACAAAATCATCAATAATAGTTACTATAATTGAATATTTGATTTGTTAAATTACAAAATATATACAACAAATATTAATGTTGCCTACTAAATTTCTGACTGAGAATATTCAGTGTATCAATAATAATTAGTAGTTAAAAAAAATTAATAAATTTAGTTTTAATCAGTAAAACTACAGTGATATTTAGACGAATTAACAGTACATTAAAACAAACAGCCTGAGAATATATCTAAATAGTAATTATACATAAATAACTCTAAACTTTTAATGATTAATACAAATCTAATTTACTGATATAATATTAATATCGACAAACCTATTAATCTAACCTAATTTATAATTATATATCCTTATCTTTTTATACACAAAAAGTTCACTAAGATAAAAATTAACTTATTTTGTTTTATGTGATGATAAACTTATTTGTCTTTAATAAAGTTACTCCACATGTATGTGTAAACCAATTCTAATTCTATTATCTTATAATATCTATTATTTACTCAAATAAATAATACAAATAGTATATGTATAGTATAGTATTGTATATCTAACACTTTCTTTCAATATAGCACGTGATATTTAGAATTGTATTCATATACGAAATCATCAATAATAGTTACTATAATTGAATATTTGATTTGTTAAATTATAAAATATATACAACAAATATTAATGTTGCCTACTAAATTTCTGACTGAGAATATTCAGTGTATCAATAATAATTAGTAGTTAAAAAAATTAATAAATTCAGTTTTAATCTAGTAAATCTACAGTGATATTTAGACGAATTAACATTACATTAAAACAAACAGCCTGAGAATATATCTAAATAGTAATTATACATAAAAAACTGGAAACTTTTAATGATTAATACAAATCTAATTTACTGATATAATATTAATATCGACAAACCTATTAATCTAACCTAATTTATAATTATATATCCTTATCTTTTTATACACAAAAAGTTCACTAAGATAAGAATTAACTTATTTTGTTGTATGTGATGATAAACTTATTTGTCTTTAATAAAGTCACTCCATATGTATGTGTAAGCCGATTCTAGTTCTTCGGCGTACGAGTTGAAGTCGTACAATGCACTAGTATTTTTCGATTGCCAAATGTTTGATTTTGCCTCTTCCAATAAGGATTTATTCATCCCTAAATCTATCGCTTTTCTAATATAATCAGATTCGTCCCGAGCTATTGTTTGTGCACCGTTCATCGCGGTCAATTGTGAAGCAGTCATACGGGTTGCAAACGTTTTTCCAAGTATCGTTACTATTGGTATCCCTGCCCATAATGTATCCATACAACATAGATGGCCGTTGTATAAAGGCGTGTCTAAAAATATATCCGCCAAATGAATTCGTCTAATATGGCCTTCCTTGTCATCGTAATCGCTGAAAATTACACGCGTGGTTTCCAAATCGTGTCCTTTAATAAATTCGTGTATGTTGTATTCGGCATCACCGGGTAAACGCAATAGCCACAATACGGAATTGGGGACAGCCTTCAAAATAGTTACCCACATGATTAAAGTGATTTCATCCACTTTAACAAGTTCGCCGTAATAACAATATACAATACTGTCTTCTGGCAATTGTAACATCTGTCTCGTCCAGTACTTTTGGGTATAATACGGTTGTGTTTCGATGTCGCACAAAGGCGCGGCAATATTTGGTTCACCATCAACGTCACATTTTGCTGCACCAACGCTCGCGGCTTCACATTCTAATGCGGCGCTACTCATGTTGACAGAATTTTGTGGAGATAAATCGTTATACAGCATCTTATGACTGCCGAAAAACACGGTTCGATTTAAATATGCAAATTTCTCGGTATAAAAAATTTGTGCTTCGGGCGGAGAACATGTTTTATCTGTTACTATATAATCTATGAATTTAGTGCCAGTGGTTCCGGGAAATCCTAATAATTTAACCTGAATCGGAGCTGGCCGCAAAGCCAATATTTTATTTTGATCGTCCCTTGGAAATCCGTTCACCCCAACTAATATATTAAGTTTGTCTGCATTTATTTTATCAGCCGCATCAGTTGAACTTAAGATGGAAATGTCAATGATACCGTAATCTGATACAGAAGAATCGGTTGGTCTAAAAAATCAAAAAAATATGTGTATGATCAGTAATAGCAAATTAAGACGATATATTTTTAGATTATAATATTTGATTATGCAGCTCAAATCGTACACAGCGATAGACTGAGTGCAGACCAGATACTTAATACTATCGTGTTAATTTGTATAGTTATTGCATTATGATTGTCAATAAATCGAAAAATTTAAGAATAAAATAATTTCAAATAAGACTAGCTAATTAAAAACGTTATTAAACAGTAATGGTGCCCGCAAATTTCATACTTCTGGGTGTCATAGTATTGGTTGTTTATGAACAACACACACACACATACACGCACACGCGGAAACATTTATTTTTATTGTATTGGCTATATTATATTATATTTAATTAAAACAGTCGTTTATTTACTTGGTAATATCGGCTTCTATTGGCGTCAAGGAATAACAAAATACTTCCAATTTTTTCATATCGTGTACGTGTCGAATAGCCTTCACCAGTGCCCCTGTTGAATAGTTACCAGTATTTGAAAATATATAACCTACACGAATGCGACCGTCCGAAGTTAACTCTTCATTGTAGTCATATGCTTTTGTTTCATCTGTACGTTTCATCTCTTCTAACGCGTATTTTATGGCAATGTGTTTGAGATGTATAGGTGAGAAGTGGTATAATAAAGATTGTAATGGCGATATAATTGACGCGTCAGATTCCACCAATTGTTGTTTAATAACTTGTTTTAAAAACTTTTGATAATTCATACCAAGCTGCGTAAATAAACAAATATTTTGTTGACATTGTACTAACGATAAGAGTATTGTACTGTCGCATTTACTGATACCGCCGGAAAATATAGTTTTCAATTCCACTGCTTCCTTAAAGCTATTTAATAAAATTAAAAAAAAAAAAAACCATTAAAATATTATTAGAATATTCATGTTATAAATATTGAACATTAAGAGAATTATAATAAATATTGTATAAGATTGTACCTTAAGTAAGCATGACTGAAATGGCCCAACCGATAAAAGACAAGTCCCAGTTTCCAATGGCCTCTAAAATTTTGAGGGGCCAACAGTGCAAAATAATAGTAAGCAGTTCTTGCACTTAAAATATCATTCCGTTTACAATACAAATCACCCAACACCTCACATGCTTTAGCAGCTGAGCTATATTTTTTTTGGTTTTGGTAGGCCATAGCTAGATATTTATAATAAATTTCATTTTGTGAATCCAGTTCTATACATTTTGTAAAATAGGGTTCAGACTCTGCAGATCTATTTTGCCATGCATGATATAATACACCCAAATCAAAATTTGCATCCACATTATTACTGTCATGAGCCAAATATATTTGGTAAGCTTGTATAGCCATTGATATATTTTTTTGAGACCAATATACAAGTCCAACCATTCGTATAATAGATTCGTCACATGAGCTCAAACGATAAGCGGCTAGCAATATTGTAACCGATTTGAAGAAATCTTTTAAATGCAGATAAACTAGCCCTAAATTAATTTTAGGCAGTATCAAACTATCATCAATTTCTATTGCTTTTTCATAACACTTCATCGCCTTCATAATATCATTAGTATTTGAATAATACAAATTTCCCAAGTATATCCAAGAAATGGGAGATCGTGGATTACTTTTTATAGACAACTTAAACTGGTTTAATGCGTCATCTACTTTATTTAATGTTAAAAGTAATGTTCCATATAAATTACGTGCCTTAATAAAATCAGGCTCTTTAAATTCAATAATCAATTGAAGTAATTTTAAAGCATTTGTTTGATCATCTGTTTTGACTAATACTTTAATATAGTTCATCCAACAGTTAACATATCCAGGTTCACGACATATAGCATCATAATAATAATCTCGCGCTTCAATCATTTGACCTTTTAGGTAATAATTTGATCCAAGATTATTCAACACTTCAACACTTTTACGATATTCTAGTGGTACATTATTCAGACTTTCTATTGATTTGTCATACTGTCCTAGTTTATAATAAGCCGCAGACAACAAAAGCAAAATATTCACATCATCTGGTTGGAGCGTAAGAAGTTGTTCGCACATTTCTTGGACACTGTTATTAAATCCTCTTTCATATTCTAATAGTGCTAATTTGAATTGATCATCTAGAAAAAAAAATGTAATTAAAAATATTTATTATAAAATCTAAATACCTAAAGAGTGGTAATCATGAATCAAGCTGATTGATTCAAATATCTGTATCCCATGGGCTGTCATTTTAATTCCCAATATCTATTATCAAAAAATACTCGATGCCGTGTGCATACACGTTCTAACCTAACCTCTCCTATCGATATAAATAATAAATTAAGGGAATTTGTGACGGTGCACGGTGTACATTTTAGACCTAAAATCCAGACAAAACTAAATAAGTTAACAAATACTTTAACAAAAGTAAATACACACTCGAGAATTTAGGTGTAACGTTATAATGTAACAATAGCTAGTGCTCACTTGTAGGTTACATTTCAGACGTAACTTTGATATTTACGTTGGGTTATTCACTGTATGTCATATTGTAACACAATGCAAAATTATGGCCAATGTCTCATTTATAATAGTTCGTGCATCTTTTATTTTAATTCAGAGGTCCCCCAACATTTTTTGACTCACAAAACTAAAAAATCCAGAGGCATCCTATAGTAGTGTATCGTGTCTTTATATTTAAATGTTATAACTTAAATTTTATAACAGTTTTCTTTAGCTAGGTATAACCAAACATATTATACTAACATATAAAATAATTTTTTTTTACGTGAAAAATATGTGTGATTGCTTTATATTTAATTAGCTGTTATAATTCATAGAATTTAAAAAAAAATAAATAAATAAAAAAAAAATAAAAAAAATAAAAAAAAAAAAATTTAAAAAAATAAAAATATGGATACAGTGAAAGAATATGGTGAAAACTAATTTATATAAATAGAGAGACAGATTTATAAAATAACCTTCGGCAACAAGAAATAAGTGGGCAGTTCTGAAATTTTATAAGAATGTCGTCTATTGATTTGGAACACTCAATTAGTACCAAAAATGTCAAAACATGATACACTACTTTTCGGAAAGCAATTCCTGTACAAGAGAGGTTGGGGCTGATGTCCGAAATCGAAAAAGTACTGCGAAATTACCCTGTACAAAGAAATTGTACACCGTTTTACTCTGTCTAATATAGTTACGACACAAAATTAAAATTATATTTATTTCTCTCTCTTTATTTCCACATAATTTTCCAATGATCCTGGTGACCGATGGCCGCCAAAAAAAAAAAAAAAAAAAAAGAGTCGAGGGCTGCGGACGTTTGACTTGGCCGATTTAGACAATTATATAGACATACCTATCTAAATTTAGAATAATCATAAATACCTTGTTCATGAATTTGTTTTGGTTCTTTAACTTCTGTATATTGCAAAGTAGATTGAATGTGAAATAACACGTCTTCTGTTGGTTTACGAATCATCAAAACTGTTTCTATATAAAATTAACACAACGAAGATTAATAATATATTACATTTATTATTTAACGTTTTATATTCTAAGCAAAGTGAATCAAGCGATTATTAGTTTTGATATTATATAAAAATGTTTTTTAAGTTTTACTATTGTGCATTTTCTTGTGCCTGTTAAGTTTACGTCCAGACGTCTTGCCTCAATCATCGACATTGGGGGTGGATTGAGTCTAGTGGTAAATACCACCCAGTTTGTGGTGAAAAATAATAGAATAAAGAAAAATAATTCTTTTTATTTTTCCCTGTGGTTAGGTTAATGACGATAGAAAAACCAGAGAAAAAGTTGAAAAACAGTACGCAATAACGGTTTCCGTTATATTCGATTTTGTTATTTTGTTCTGTTTGGTGTTTTATGTTTGGTATTAAATTTATCAACGAAATTCGGATGTGATAACATCTGTACTTAAGGTGGGTTGCGTATAGGTAATTTTTAAAAATATGGTAATTTATAAACTGAAAAATAATCAATTTTACTATCAAATTAGTCTACAAATAGTCCCGTATCATTATCACAAGTCTTTTTTGTGTAATAAAATGTATACGAAAACATGCTTGCGAAAAACATAAAAAAAAGGCCCTTTAAAGTGTTTTTCTAGAGAACTAGGGCTTTATGACCTTAAAATTAATGGAAATATATATCAGTATAAAATTGGAAAAAATGCTAGAAAATATGTATTTAAAAAAATAAAAAAAATATTAATATTTTTTGTGGTTAATAATATATATGTTACGGCTAAAGTACAAAATGCGGATAATGTACATATTAGCCATTAATTTTTTTTTTTATATACAATCTATACTAAAAAAAATCACAATAAGTATAAACTTATAAAGATAAGATGGACTTTTCACTTAATAATAAATAACTATCTGACAATTGTTACATTTTTATGTTTATTGACCAATATTAAATTACATCTATTCTACCTTTAAATTTAATTATTCAACTATAACGTCAGTTATGTTCGGAGTAAAACTTGAATATATGTCTGCAATATAAAATGTACAAAAAACAATTTTTATGTGTGTATTAATGAATTAACTGCTAAAAAAAAATTATAATTCGATTTATTTATCTCAGAAAAAGATATTCCGAAATAATATTAGAAATTAAAAACGCGAAATCAAAACAAGAAAGAAAACAAGCACAGATTACCGACGTTTAAAAATATATGATGTAATATATAACAATAATAATGTATATTCTTTTAACGGAGAAGATAAATTAATAAATTTAAAATTGATAAATTTTATCACATAGAACGCGGTGTTCGACAGTCTATACTACTACGTCCAAAACGAAAGTGTGTATGATATTCTTCATGAAATACACATCATCATTTAGGGCATAGGGGAAAACACAGTATGATTGCTGAGGCAAAAAAGAAATATAAAAATATCACGCAAGAAATTGAATTAATGTATTTAAAATGTTGTGAACCTTGCCAAATGAAGCAAAAATTTAAAAAAAAAAAAAAGATTTTGTTACATTCAACTTGACCTCATTGATATGCAGTCACAAGCAGACGGGGAATATCGTTTTATTATGGTTTACCAAAACCATGTTACAAAACGTGTACAAATAAGGGCATTAAAAATCAAACGAGCTGAAGAAGTAGCGAAATATATTATAGACAAATTGTATATATTTGGTTGTGCAATCTATATATTGGACAATCATTTGTAAATCAAATCAATTTAAATTCTAAATTCTAATTCTAGATCTTAGTATTAAAGCGCTACAACGTCAAACAGAAAAATTAAAGTTTAGATCTGTTAATAAGTTCCCACCTGCCAACATCGGTGATATCGTTCAAGTCACCATATCAAATAGAGGCAGAGGAGATCCACGAAATATTCTATTTGAAGTAGTCTTAATAAAAGATGTCGAATACTATGAGCTAGGTAACAAAGAAGAAAATCCCGAACAAATACTAGGTCTCAGTTTGATGTTTGTCCAGAGCCATTCATTAAAGTAGATGAGATGTCAAATATAAAAAAATCGTTACGAGAAATTACTAAAAAAATGTCATTGTTAGGATTAACAATGTTGTGCATGTAAATCGAATTGTAAAACAAATAAATGTAAATGCAAAGCATCATTTAAATATTAGGTTCTGTATCGATGTTACAAGCTCTGTTATTTTCATTTTTTGAATTAACTCTTTTAAAAATTACATTTTTATTTAAAAAAGAAACGTCAATGAGGTCGTCTCCTAATGTATTGTTCTCTATAAATTCCATAATAAGTAGTTTGTCCCTAAGATACACTTAAAAGAGCCCTTATTTCTACCGGGACGATATTCTTAAGTTCTAGATTATTTTAAATGTAATAATTTGCAAAAAAAAAAAAAAGGTTAATTTATTTAACAAAAATTAATTCATGTTCCTACTTACTTCCATATTTTTCTATAGGATTTTCAATCTTGTCCAAATTGAAATCTATTACTAAATCTACTCCTTCATCTGGATTATCCATAACTAAAACAAACGTGTGCCTAAAACAGTTAGTTTCCGTGTAACTAAATTTAATATTATCATAAATACTTTTTAATCACTGATATCGATTTTTGTTCTGATATTGATATTGATTCTGGGTTTAAAAGTTTTAGACAAAACACCTAAACAAATAATAAATTAATCGATTAATTAATTAATAAGATAATAATAATTGCATATTTATTCTTATGAGTCATAGATATTATTAATCGTATCGTTCTGTTTTCTAGTTATAAAAATAATATATCATTTATTTATTTTTAAGAAAGACTGCCGAGAATCTGGAAAAATGTTTCAAATAAATTATTACCGGGCGAAAAATACACAAATGTCTTTTGAGCTACGGTGTGAACAATTTGGAGAATTTAACTGAAAAAGTGTTTTGTGAGAGAAAAATAAAACAATTCTTATTGACAATCTAAGATCATAGTGTAGATCGCTACACTCTAAAATAGAAACCAATAACATACCGAAAGTGAATTTTTTTTGAAAATATTATAGATGCGTTTTTATTGGAAATTTCATTAGACAGAGCTCGAATTAATCAAATAAAAGAAGAGAGAATACGATACGTGGCGTCTCATGAAGTTATTGTAACATAACCTAAACCGTGGGGGAGCTACGTCCTGCCCACCCCCACCGTCCTTACACCACTTTTCAAACACAACTCAATAATTAGTTTGCGAAATAACAACCAATAATATTCATTCAAATAACATATTTATTTGTTAAATATTTCTTATATAAAAATCCTGATTTTGGTTATTACACAATTTATTTTCACATAAGTCGAAGATAGATAATATTATCATATTATATTATTATTATTATTATTATTAATAATAATAATTTTAAAAATATATTTATTACCATATATCTCAGTAAATATGTACATGTGTTTTGAAACTATAATTTTTTTCAAAAAGATACGCCCCCCCCCAAAAAAAAAAAATTACCAAGAGGACGCTAAAATAAAAATAAAAATTGTTGAGGTCCTTCCTTCCTCACTGTAAGTACCTATAATATTTTAAAATATTATAAATTATACACTTTAGTATAATTTATTATTAGTAAATCGTTCTTGTGTATGATAAATGTTAATGGCGTATCTAGGAGGGGGGAGGGGTAATGGGTGGATCGCTCCTCCACCACCCTCTCAGAATTTTTTAGCGATGATGTTTGCAACAGAAAAAAAAAAATCTGTATTACTTTGGAAAATTGTTGTAAATATTTCTTATATATACAGATATATAATTTTTATATAACAAATTTTGTTTTTTAATAATATTTTTTTTTTTGTAGTTGATTATTTTTTTAATTCATAAAGGTGAAAAAAATTATTATAAAAAATATATATATATTTGAACTGTTGAATGATTTTTTGCGATGAGCGAATCCCTTGCGATAATATTGTGTGGTGTGTTATAATTTTTAACCACACCCTCCCACCCCCTCGCCACAACCTCCGTAATTTAACTCACAGCGGTGTGCCGATGAAATTTTTTCCGATATTTAAAAACAGTAAACCACGAGCCGCAATTGAAATTAACTAGTATGTCGGTTGAAAACCCAACTTTTTTCATATTCCGGAAATATTTTTGTCCCACTAATTAAAATCGTTTGTAATACGATACGATTGCGATGGAATGGGTGACCGATAATGCCGGCGACATATTTTTTAATCCGACCGGCAGTAAATCAAGACGTTATCTGTTTGAAGAAATAAAAAGCATACATCACCTTTTTGTACGGGTTCGATCGACAAAACTCTCGTGTTCGACTGTGATCTTTTTCGTGCCCGCGATGGCGGCTGGCAGTTGAACAACGGCGTTCGCGCTATGTACGCTGGCAGAAAACACCGGGCGTCCGAGCAGAACGAAAATGAACAGCAAACAGGCAGACAGCAAAACGAATATGTTCACGTGGTTTTCACGTTAAGACAGTGACGCAGTCGAGCAGCTCCCGTCGGTAAAATAACATATAATGTCGGACTCACTCTGGTCGCTTGGTGGGATGCAGTAGTTTTGAGGTTATGTTTGGTCGGCCGAATTCAATATCGCCGTGCACGACAACAGACGCTAGCGCTCGGCTGCGCTCGACGGAGTTATTGTCCGTGTTGCGGCGATGAATATTTAGGCGCGCCTGCGCCCGATCGAATGGTTCGTTTTGCTTGTGGTCGGAAGCGTTTTAAGGGGTACCGCTAGGCAATGTCCGTTCGACTAATAAATCGCGGGTCTCTGAAACAAAAATTATTAATTGTTTAATAAACTATACCGTTGGTGTGACAGCGGTGGATTTATTACAATATCTCCTAATAATTAAATTATTACAATATCTCCTAATAATTAAATGTCACGTAACATAAATCCGGATTATCCCACAATCTAATTGATCCGGGTTAGGAAATCCGAAAATTTATGTATCAAATTTCAAAATCCAAAATGTTATATTTTTATGAATATTATATAAATTACATTCATTTAAACGTATGATTTCCTTAACAACAGGTTTTAATTAAATTGAACATTGAACATTGAAATAATATTTAATTTTTACAATACAATGCAGGATCAAACTGGACTTGTGTAATTTTTGTTTTTAAATATGTGTATGCGCATGTAAATATATGATTAAAAAGTAAAAATTAAGTGATAATATAAACTATATATATATATATATATATAAAATGCTTTTCCTATAGACATTTAGTGTTACTCTATACAATTGATAGTATTAATACTATTTTACTTTTATCAATTTAACACATTTAAATAGTTTTAACAACATAAATATTGTACATTATTAATAGAAAACCTGGTTTCTAGTTTTAGTTATTTTACCCCAATACAGTGAAATTGTACATACTGTCACATATTATTATGAATTGTTTTTTAACATTATTCAAGTAAAATCAAAATATGTAATTTAAAAAATAACAAACTATTATTGATAAAACAATATGTATTACTAGACTAGACAGCATGACAAATTAAATACTATTAACACTAATGGCCATCGACTGGTTCCAAATTTTGTAAACTAAACGAATTTTCATTCAACAGGGTTACCAACGCATCTGCTGGTTCATTCAGTTGCGAATCGTATTTTTCACCTATGCTCCAAATTGTCTCCAAATCGAAATTCTTCCGGGTTTTCTTGGTTAACAGGTGTAGAGCTATATTACCTGAAAACAGAAAAAAAAAAAGAAATGAATAAACACAGAATACAATAATTGATAGCACAACAATTTAAAAAATACACTAAACCAAAAATAACCATATTTAATTCAATTATTATTATTTTTTGTTTAAATAATAATATTAAGCACTATACGATTTATCTGATCAATAAAATAATACATTTGGCCTATCATCGTATTAATAAAATATTGTATTTTACTGCATATTTCAGCTTTATTTTTTTCAGTATTCCAAGCGCATATTTTGAGCAGCTTTTAAAGGTGTTTGTTTTTTTGTGAATAAAATACACAGTCCTCATTATTAATAAAACTGGTGTTTGTAACACAGACGACATACAAGGGCAATCATTGTGTCACTCGACTGCAGATCCGTATACTACTGTGGTACAAATATATTCATAGATACGTAGATAAGATTTATATATATATATATATATATTTTTTTTTTAAATATATATATATAGGTATATATATATATATTTAAAAAACCATTCGGTTCAACAAACAATAAATATGAATTAATATTGATGATATTTTCACTAAAAACCTAGTGGCGGCGACATCATTCGGTTTTACTGCAGTCGACGGTCATAAAAGATAGGTACGTGTTCCAGGCCAACGACACCATTTGTACAAAAAGGACCCTCAACTGCGGTGGCACAACGGTAAAATTGATCGTTTGCACGGCCGGCCAAACCGCGTAACTGGTGAGCACGACGGTCGCGTAGTTGTCTCGCAGCTTTCGCCGGACCGCCGGCCATTCGTCGCCGCTGTACACCCAGCTCATGGTCAACACAGCGGCCGTGATGACCGGCGACGCAACCAGCTGATCGACCAGTATTTTCTTGGCCACCACAGGCACGGTGTTGGCCGTGCCCAGCCGATCCAGCGTCCTGTACCACAGCGTGAGCGACGGCCCGACCGCGCACCCGATGGACGCGTACCGCACCGTGCGCAACCAGTCGATCTCGTCGAATTCCCGGCGTTCCACGGCGCGCTGCGCGGTCACGTCGCCCAAACCGAATAGTACACCCGTCTGCACGAGATTCACCCGCACCGGGTACGCATGATTGTAATGCCTGTACAATTTCAATATCGACGACATTTTATGCGGCTACACTAATAAATAACAATATATATTTATTTTACCAATTAAACTATTATCGCCGTCGTCATTATGGTTACCGACAAAATTTTGCCAAAAGTTATTATTGCCAAGGCTCGGATTTTATATCGTTCGCAAATTACTTTAGGGATATAGATAACACAAAAAAAATAGCAGGGTCATCTTACACAAATTCGTTTTAGGCGCCAGACAAGTATTTTAGATTATAAGTGTTATTTTTCACTAATATGCTGATATATATATAACGATTTATTTTATATTTTTAATAATTCTTGTTCAAATCGAATGAAAAAGAGCGGGGAAAATGTTGATATGATCTTGAATATGATCATTGATCTATTTCAATAGGTAAACCTATTCATTAGAAGTTTACTTAACCATTTATTTAAATACACTGGTTTTGTATTTTTTGGATAATAATTCAATGTTAAATGTGTTGTCTACTCATGCAATAAATGTCATTGATGCTTTAGATTGTTATAAATACAAATGTAAAAAAACAATAGAGTTAGTCTATAAATCTATTTTAAAAAACTATTTATATTTTAGACAAACCAATGTGTCATGAATAAAATGTGACCACTTGTTGCAGAAATATAAATAACCCACATGATAAAAAAAAGAGGAAATTATATCAGAATATAATATTTACAGAATATCATAAGGTATTTATTTATTTAATATTTAAATACTGTGTTCCTTTAGGTCAATGTTGTGTGAACTGTTGGTGTTGTATGTTTAAAAAATCATGTTACATGTCTTATATGGTATGATATAGTTAGTGTAAATGTGCAATGTATACAATTTCAATTTAAATATGTAATAAACATTTATATTAGTCTAATATCAGTAATATTTCTAATTTCAATATATTATTTGTCTAACAATATTGTACAAAAATTTAAAAAGTATGACAAGTACTCCAATTTTTTATTAAGAAGTGGCTATAGAGTAAATAAATAATTTAAATTTTTGATTAGATATTGTGTACAATTTCTTTGTAGCTTTATAGATATTCTCCAAAATTTATTTTATTTTATTTTTCTATTATTATATATGATGGAAAACTATAAAATGCAAAAGTTAAAAAAGTATATCTCATACAAATCAAAACGTGCATTTTAAATGTTTTATGTAGGTCTTTGGTTATCATAGTAATTTACATTTTTTTTTTTTTTTTAATTATATATACTCTTGAATATGATCATTGATCTATTTCAATAGGTAAACCTATTCATTAGAAGTTTACTTAACCATTATTTAAATACACTGGTTTTGAATTTTTTGGATAATAATTCAATGTTAAATGTGTTGTCTACTCATGCAATAAATGTCATTGATGCTTTAGATTGTTATAAATACAAATGTAAAAAAACAATAGAGTTAGTCTATAAATCTATTTTAAAAAACTATTTATATTTTAGACAAACCAATGTGTCATGAATAAAATGTGACCACTTGTTGCAGAAATATAAATAACCCACATGATAAAAAAAAGAGGAAATTATATCAGAATATAATATTTACAGAATATCATAAGGTATTTATTTATTTAATATTTAAATATTGTGTTCCTTTAGGTCAATGTTGTGTGAACTGTTGGTGTTGTATGTTTAAATAATCATGTTACATGTCTTATATGGTATGATATAGTTAGTGTAAATGTGCAATGTATACAATTTCAATTTAAATATGTAATAAACATTTATATTAGTCTAATATCAGTAATATTTCTAATTTCAATATATTATTTGTCTAACAATATTGTACAAAAATTTAAAAAGTAAGACAAGTACTCCAATTTTTTATTAAGAGTGGCCATAGAGTAAATAAATAATTTAAAATGTAGATTAGATATTGTGTATAATTTCTTTGTAGCTTTATAGATATTCTCCAAAATTTATTTTATTTTATTTTTCTATTATTATATATGATGGAAAACTATAAAATGCAAAAGTTAAAAAAGTATATCTCATTCAAATCAAAACGTGCATTTAAAATGTTTTATGTAGATCTTTGGTTATCATAGTAATTTACATTTTTTTTTTTTTTTTAATTATATATACTCTTGAATGTGATCATTGATCTATTTCAATAGGTAAACCTATTCATTAGAAGTTTACTTAACCATTTATTTAAATACACTGGTTTTGAATTTTTTGGATAATAATTCAATGTTAAATGTGTTGTCTACTCATGCAATAAATGTCATTGATGCTTTAGATTGTTATAAATACAAATGTAAAAAAACAATAGAGTTAGTCTATAAATCTATTTTAAAAAACTATTTATATTTTAGACAAATCAATGTGTCATGAATAAAATGTGACAACTTGTTGCAGAAATATAAATTATCCACATGATAAAAAAAAGAGGAAAGTATATCAGAATATAATATTTACAGAATATCATAAGGTATTTATTTATTTAATATTTAAATACTGTGTTCCTTTAGGTCAATGTTGTGTGAACTGTTGGTGTTGTGTGTTTAAATAATCATGTTACATGTCTTATTTGGTATGATATAGTTAGTGTAAATGTGCAATGTATACAATTTCAATTTAAATATGTAATAAACATTTATATTAGTCTAATATCAGTAATATTTCTAATTTCAATATATTATTTGTCTAACAATATTGTACAAAAATTTAAAAAGTATGACAAGTACTCCAATTTTTTATTAAGAAGTGGCTATAGAGTAAATAAATAATTTAAATTTTTGATTAGATATTGTGTACAATTTCTTTGTAGCTTTATAGATATTCTCCAAAATTTATTTTATATTATTTTTCTATTATTATATATGATGGAAAACTATAAAATGCAAAAGTTAAAAAAGTATATCTCATTCAAATCAAAACGTGCATTTTAAATGTTTTATGTAGGTCTTTGGTTATCATAGTAATTTACATTTTTTTTTTTTTTTTTAATTATATATACTCTTGAATATGATCATTGATCTATTTCAATAGGTAAACCTATTCATTAGAAGTTTACTTAACCATTTATTTAAATACACTGGTTTTGAATTTTTTGGATAATAATTCAATGTTAAATGTGTTGTCTACTCATGCAATAAATGTCATTGATGCTTTAGATTGTTATAAATACAAATGTAAAAAAACAATAGAGTTAGTCTATAAATCTATTTTAAAAAACTATTTATATTTTAGACAAACCAATGTGTCATGAATAAAATGTGACCACTTGTTGCAGAAATATAAATAACCCACATGATAAAAAAAAGAGGAAATTATATCAGAATATAATATTTACAGAATATCATAAGGTATTTATTTATTTAATATTTAAATACTGTGTTCCTTTAGGTCAATGTTGTGTGAACTGTTGGTGTTGTATGTTTAAATAATCATGTTACATGTATTATTTGGTATGATATAGTTAGTGTAAATGTGCAATGTATACAATTTCAATTTAAATATGTAATAAAAGTTTATATTAGTCTAATATCAGTAATATTTCTAATTTCAATATATTATTTGTCTAACAATATTGTACAAAAATTTAAAAAGTATGACAAGTACTCCAATTTTTTATTAAGAAGTGGCTATAGAGTAAAGAAATAATTTAAATTTTTGATTAGATATTGTGTACAATTTCTTTGTAGCTTTATAGATATTCTCCAAATTTATTTTATTCTATTTTTCTATTATTATATATCATGGAAAACTATAAAATGCAAAAGTTAAAAAAGTATATCTCATTCAAATCAAAGCTTGTATTTAAAATGTTTTATGTAGTTCTTTGTTTATCATAGTTATTTACATTTTTTTTTTCCTAAATTATATATACTCTTAAATATGGCCATTGATCTATTTTAATAGGTAAAAAAAAAAGTGTATTTTTGATATACATTCCATAGATCAAAAAACCAGATTTAATTTAAACAAAGAATTTAAAAACATTCATTTTAACATATACTAGAGATTCCATCAAAAAGTACACAAGAAAACCATGACATTCAGAATGTATAAATGATATTTATAAAGGTTAGCCTTTAGTCATAATATATCTCCTACATAAATAAGAAGTGTATTTTGAATTTAAATTTGCATTTAAAATACTGGACTTTATATTATGATCAATATTTAAAGTTAGTGCATTTATACAGATAACATATATTAATTTATTATCTCGAATAACTAGTTGAGTCATTAAAATAATACCTAATCTTGTATTGATAATATTTATAAAAATAGTTAACAATCAACTGTTATTTATTTAATTAGTGCTATTTCACATTAGGTTTACTCAACCATTTATTTAAATACACTGGTTTTGTATTTTTTGGATAATAATTCAATGTTAAATGTGTTGTCTACTCATGCAATAAATGTCATTGATGCTTTAGATTGTTATAAATACAAATGTAAAAAAACAATAGAGTTAGTCTATAAATCTATTTTAAAAAACTATTTATATTTTAGACAAACCAATGTGTCATGTATAAAATGTGACCACTTGTTGCAGAAATATAAATAACCCACATGATAAAAAAAAGAGGAAATTATATCAGAATATAATATTTACAGAATATCATAAGGTATTTATTTATTTAATATTTAAATACTGTGTTCCTTTAGGTCAATGTTGTGTGAACTGTTGGTGTTGTATGTTTAAATAATCATGTTACATGTATTATTTGGTATGATATAGTTAGTGTAAATGTGCAATGTATACAATTTCAATTTAAATATGTAATAAAAGTTTATATTAGTCTAATATCAGTAATATTTCTAATTTCAATATATTATTTGTCTAACAATATTGTACAAAAATTTAAAAAGTATGACAAGTACTCCAATTTTTTATTAAGAAGTGGCTATAGAGTAAAGAAATAATTTAAATTTTTGATTAGATATTGTGTACAATTTCTTTGTAGCTTTATAGATATTCTCCAAATTTATTTTATTCTATTTTTCTATTATTATATATCATGGAAAACTATAAAATGCAAAAGTTAAAAAAGTATATCTCATTCAAATCAAAGCTTGTATTTAAAATGTTTTATGTAGTTCTTTGTTTATCATAGTTATTTACATTTTTTTTTTCCTAAATTATATATACTCTTAAAATGGCCATTGATCTATTTTAATAGGTAAAAAAAAAAGTGTATTTTTGATATACATTCCATAGATCAAAAAACCAGATTTAATTTAAACAAAGAATTTAAAAACATTCATTTTAACATATACTAGAGATTCCATCAAAAAGTAGACAAGAAAACCATGACATTCAGAATGTATAAATGATATTTATAAAGGTTAGCCTTTAGTCATAATATATCTCCTACATAAATAAGAAGTGTATTTTGAATTTAAATTTGCATTTAAAATACTGGACTTTATATTATGATCAATATTTAAAGTTAGTGCATTTATACAGATAACATATATTAATTTATTATCTCCAATACAACTAGTTGAGTCATTAAAATAATACCTAATCTTGTATTGATAATATTTATAAAAATAGTTAACAATCAACTGTTATTTATTTAATTAGTGCTATTTCACATTAGGTTTACTCAACCATTTATTTAAATACACTGGTTTTGTATTTATTGGATAATAATTCAATGTTAAATGTGTTGTCTACTCATGCAATAAATGTCATTGATGCTTTAGATTGTTATAAATACAAATGTAAAAAAACAATAGAGTTAGTCTATAAATCTATTTTAAAAAACTATTTATATTTTAGACAAACCAATGTGTCATGAATAAAATGTGACCACTTGTTGCAGAAATATAAATAACCCACATGATAAAAAAAAGAGGAAATTATATCAGAATATAATATTTACAGAATATCATAAGGTATTTATTTATTTAATATTTAAATACTGTGTTCCTTTAGGTCAATGTTGTGTGAACTGTTGGTGTTGTATGTTTAAATAATCATGTTACATGTCTTATATGGTATGATATAGTTAGTGTAAATGTGCAATGTATACAATTTCAATTTAAATATGTAATAAACATTTATATTAGTCTAATATCAGTAATATTTCTAATTTCAATATATTATTTGTCTAACAATATTGTACAAAAATTTAAAAAGTAAGACAAGTACTCCAATTTTTTATTAAGAGTGGCTATAGAGTAAATAAATAATTTAAAATGTAGATTAGATATTGTGTATAATTTCTTTGTAGCTTTATAGATATTCTCCAAAATTTATTTTATTTTATTTTTCTATTATTATATATGATGGAAAACTATAAAATGCAAAAGTTAAAAAAGTATATCTCATTCAAATCAAAACGTGCATTTTAAATGTTTTATGTAGGTCTTTGGTTATCATAGTAATTTACATTTTTTTTTTTTTTTTAATTATATATACTCTTGAATATGATCATTGATCTATTTCAATAGGTAAACCTATTCATTAGAAGTTTACTTAACCATTTATTTAAATACACTGGTTTTGAATTTTTTGGATAATAATTCAATGTTTAATGTGTTGTCTACTCATGCAATAAATGTCATTGATGCTTTAGATTGTTATAAATACAAATGTAAAAAAACAATAGAGTTAGTCTATAAATCTATTTTAAAAAACTATTTATATTTTAGACAAACCAATGTGTCATGAATAAAATGTGACCACTTGTTGCAGAAATATAAATAACCCACATGATAAAAAAAAGAGGAAATTATATCAGAATATAATATTTACAGAATATCATAAGGTATTTATTTATTTAATATTTAAATACTGTGTTCCTTTAGGTCAATGTTGTGTGAACTGTTGGTGTTGTATGTTTAAATAATCATGTTACATGTATTATTTGGTATGATATAGTTAGTGTAAATGTGCAATGTATACAATTTCAATTTAAATATGTAATAAAAGTTTATATTAGTCTAATATCAGTAATATTTCTAATTTCAATATATTATTTGTCTAACAATATTGTACAAAAATTTAAAAAGTATGACAAGTACTCCAATTTTTTATTAAGAAGTGGCTATAGAGTAAAGAAATAATTTAAATTTTTGATTAGATATTGTGTACAATTTCTTTGTAGCTTTATAGATATTCTCCAAATTTATTTTATTCTATTTTTCTATTATTATATATCATGGAAAACTATAAAATGCAAAAGTTAAAAAAGTATATCTCATTCAAATCAAAGCTTGTATTTAAAATGTTTTATGTAGTTCATTGTTTATCATAGTTATTTACATTTTTTTTTTCCTAAATTATATATACTCTTAAATATGGCCATTGATCTATTTTAATAGGTAGAAAAAAAAGTGTATTTTTGATATACATTCCATAGATCAAAAAATCAGATTTAATTTAAACAAAGAATTTAAAAACAGTCATTTTAACATATACTAGAGATTCCATCAAAAAGTAGACAAGAAAACCATGACATTCAGAATGTATAAATGATATTTATAAAGGTTAGCCTTTAGTCATAATATATCTCCTACATAAATAAGAAGTGTATTTTGAATTTAAATTTGCATTTAAAATACTGGACTTTATATTATGATCAATATTTAAAGTTAGTGCATTTATACAGATAACATATATTAATTTATTATCTCCAATACAACTAGTTGAGTCATTAAAATAATACCTAATCTTGTATTGATAATATTTATAAAAATAGTTAACAATCAACTGTTATTTATTTAATTAGTGCTATTTCACATTAGGTTTACTCAACCATTTATTTAAATACACTGGTTTTGTATTTATTGGATAATAATTCAATGTTAAATGTGTTGTCTACTCATGCAATAAATGTCATTGATGCTTTAGATTGTTATAAATACAAATGTAAAAAAACAATAGAGTTAGTCTATAAATCTATTTTAAAAAACTATTTATATTTTAGACAAACCAATGTGTCATGAATAAAATGTGACCACTTGTTGCAGAAATATAAATAACCCACATGATAAAAAAAAGAGGAAATTATATCAGAATATAATATTTACAGAATATCATAAGGTATTTATTTATTTAATATTTAAATACTGTGTTCCTTTAGGTTAATGTTGTGTGAACTGTTGGTGTTGTGTGTTTAAATAATCATGTTACATGTCTTATTTGGTATGATATAGTTAGTGTAAATGTGCAATGTATACAATTTCAATTTAAATATGTAATAAACATTTATATTAGTCTAATATCAGTAATATTTCTAATTTCAATATATTATTTGTCTAACAATATTGTACAAAAATTTAAAAAGTATGACAAGTACTCCAATTTTTTATTAAGAAGTGGCTATAGAGTAAAGAAATAATTTAAATTTTTGATTAGATATTGTGTACAATTTCTTTGTAGCTTCTTAGATATTCTCCAAATTTATTTTATTCTATTTTTCTATTATTATATATCATGGAAAACTATAAAATGCAAAAGTTAAAAAAGTATATCTCATTCAAATCAAAGCTTGTATTTAAAATGTTTTATGTAGTTCATTGTTTATCATAGTTATTTACTTTTTTTTTTTTCCTAAATTATATATACTCTTAAATATGGCCATTGATCTATTTTAATAGGTAGAAAAAAAAGTGTATTTTTGATATACATTCCATAGATCAAAAAATCAGATTTAATTTAAACAAAGAATTTAAAAACAGTCATTTTAACATATACTAGAGATTCCATCAAAAAGTAGACAAGAAAACCATGACATTCAGAATGTATAAATGATATTTATAAAGGTTAGCCTTTAGTCATAATATATCTCCTACATAAATAAGAAGTGTATTTTGAATTTAAATTTGCATTTAAAATACTGGACTTTATATTATGATCAATATTTAAAGTTAGTGCATTTATACAGATAACATATATTAATTTATTATCTCCAATACAACTAGTTGAGTCATTAAAATAATACCTAATCTTGTATTGATAATATTTATAAAAATAGTTAACAATCAACTGTTATTTATTTAATTAGTGCTATTTCACATTAGGTTTACTCAACCATTTATTTAAATACACTGGTTTTGTATTTATTGGATAATAATTCAATGTTAAATGTGTTGTCTACTCATGCAATAAATGTCATTGATGCTTTAGATTGTTATAAATACAAATGTAAAAAAACAATAGAGTTAGTCTATAAATCTATTTTAAAAAACTATTTATATTTTAGACAAACCAATGTGTCATGAATAAAATGTGACCACTTGTTGCAGAAATATAAATAACCCACATGATAAAAAAAAGAGGAAATTATATCAGAATATAATATTTACAGAATATCATAAGGTATTTATTTATTTAATATTTAAATACTGTGTTCCTTTAGGTTAATGTTGTGTGAACTGTTGGTGTTGTGTGTTTAAATAATCATGTTACATGTCTTATTTGGTATGATATAGTTAGTGTAAATGTGCAATGTATACAATTTCAATTTAAATATGTAATAAAAGTTTATATTAGTCTAATATCAGTAATATTTCTAATTTCAATATATTATTTGTCTAACAATATTGTACAAAAATTTAAAAAGTATGACAAGTACTCCAATTTTTTATTAAGAAGTGGCTATAGAGTAAAGAAATAATTTAAATTTTTGATTAGATATTGTGTACAATTTCTTTGTAGCTTTATAGATATTCTCCAAATTTATTTTATTCTATTTTTCTATTATTATATATCATGGAAAACTATAAAATGCAAAAGTTAAAAAAGTATATCTCATTCAAATCAAAGCTTGTATTTAAAATGTTTTATGTAGTTCTTTGTTTATCATAGTTATTTACATTTTTTTTTTCCTAAATTATATATACTCTTAAAATGGCCATTGATCTATTTTAATAGGTAAAAAAAAAAGTGTATTTTTGATATACATTCCATAGATCAAAAAACCAGATTTAATTTAAACAAAGAATTTAAAAACATTCATTTTAACATATACTAGAGATTCCATCAAAAAGTAGACAAGAAAACCATGACATTCAGAATGTATAAATGATATTTATAAAGGTTAGCCTTTAGTCATAATATATCTCCTACATAAATAAGAAGTGTATTTTGAATTTAAATTTGCATTTAAAATACTGGACTTTATATTATGATCAATATTTAAAGTTAGTGCATTTATACAGATAACATATATTAATTTATTATCTCCAATACAACTAGTTGAGTCATTAAAATAATACCTAATCTTGTATTGATAATATTTATAAAAATAGTTAACAATCAACTGTTATTTATTTAATTAGTGCTATTTCACATTAGGTTTACTCAACCATTTATTTAAATACACTGGTTTTGTATTTATTGGATAATAATTCAATGTTAAATGTGTTGTCTACTCATGCAATAAATGTCATTGATGCTTTAGATTGTTATAAATACAAATGTAAAAAAACAATAGAGTTAGTCTATAAATCTATTTTAAAAAACTATTTATATTTTAGACAAACCAATGTGTCATGAATAAAATGTGACCACTTGTTGCAGAAATATAAATAACCCACATGATAAAAAAAAGAGGAAATTATATCAGAATATAATATTTACAGAATATCATAAGGTATTTATTTATTTAATATTTAAATACTGTGTTCCTTTAGGTCAATGTTGTGTGAACTGTTGGTGTTGTATGTTTAAATAATCATGTTACATGTCTTATATGGTATGATATAGTTAGTGTAAATGTGCAATGTATACAATTTCAATTTAAATATGTAATAAACATTTATATTAGTCTAATATCAGTAATATTTCTAATTTCAATATATTATTTGTCTAACAATATTGTACAAAAATTTAAAAAGTAAGACAAGTACTCCAATTTTTTATTAAGAGTGGCTATAGAGTAAATAAATAATTTAAAATGTAGATTAGATATTGTGTATAATTTCTTTGTAGCTTTATAGATATTCTCCAAAATTTATTTTATTTTATTTTTCTATTATTATATATGATGGAAAACTATAAAATGCAAAAGTTAAAAAAGTATATCTCATTCAAATCAAAACGTGCATTTTAAATGTTTTATGTAGGTCTTTGGTTATCATAGTAATTTACATTTTTTTTTTTTTTTTTAATTATATATACTCTTGAATATGATCATTGATCTATTTCAATAGGTAAACCTATTCATTAGAAGTTTACTTAACCATTTATTTAAATACACTGGTTTTGAATTTTTTGGATAATAATTCAATGTTTAATGTGTTGTCTACTCATGCAATAAATGTCATTGATGCTTTAGATTGTTATAAATACAAATGTAAAAAAACAATAGAGTTAGTCTATAAATCTATTTTAAAAAACTATTTATATTTTAGACAAACCAATGTGTCATGAATAAAATGTGACCACTTGTTGCAGAAATATAAATAACCCACATGATAAAAAAAAGAGGAAATTATATCAGAATATAATATTTACAGAATATCATAAGGTATTTATTTATTTAATATTTAAATACTGTGTTCCTTTAGGTCAATGTTGTGTGAACTGTTGGTGTTGTATGTTTAAATAATCATGTTACATGTATTATTTGGTATGATATAGTTAGTGTAAATGTGCAATGTATACAATTTCAATTTAAATATGTAATAAAAGTTTATATTAGTCTAATATCAGTAATATTTCTAATTTCAATATATTATTTGTCTAACAATATTGTACAAAAATTTAAAAAGTATGACAAGTACTCCAATTTTTTATTAAGAAGTGGCTATAGAGTAAAGAAATAATTTAAATTTTTGATTAGATATTGTGTACAATTTCTTTGTAGCTTTATAGATATTCTCCAAATTTATTTTATTCTATTTTTCTATTATTATATATCATGGAAAACTATAAAATGCAAAAGTTAAAAAAGTATATCTCATTCAAATCAAAGCTTGTATTTAAAATGTTTTATGTAGTTCATTGTTTATCATAGTTATTTACATTTTTTTTTTCCTAAATTATATATACTCTTAAATATGGCCATTGATCTATTTTAATAGGTAGAAAAAAAAGTGTATTTTTGATATACATTCCATAGATCAAAAAATCAGATTTAATTTAAACAAAGAATTTAAAAACAGTCATTTTAACATATACTAGAGATTCCATCAAAAAGTAGACAAGAAAACCATGACATTCAGAATGTATAAATGATATTTATAAAGGTTAGCCTTTAGTCATAATATATCTCCTACATAAATAAGAAGTGTATTTTGAATTTAAATTTGCATTTAAAATACTGGACTTTATATTATGATCAATATTTAAAGTTAGTGCATTTATACAGATAACATATATTAATTTATTATCTCCAATACAACTAGTTGAGTCATTAAAATAATACCTAATCTTGTATTGATAATATTTATAAAAATAGTTAACAATCAACTGTTATTTATTTAATTAGTGCTATTTCACATTAGGTTTACTCAACCATTTATTTAAATACACTGGTTTTGTATTTATTGGATAATAATTCAATGTTAAATGTGTTGTCTACTCATGCAATAAATGTCATTGATGCTTTAGATTGTTATAAATACAAATGTAAAAAAACAATAGAGTTAGTCTATAAATCTATTTTAAAAAACTATTTATATTTTAGACAAACCAATGTGTCATGAATAAAATGTGACCACTTGTTGCAGAAATATAAATAACCCACATGATAAAAAAAAGAGGAAATTATATCAGAATATAATATTTACAGAATATCATAAGGTATTTATTTATTTAATATTTAAATACTGTGTTCCTTTAGGTTAATGTTGTGTGAACTGTTGGTGTTGTGTGTTTAAATAATCATGTTACATGTCTTATTTGGTATGATATAGTTAGTGTAAATGTGCAATGTATACAATTTCAATTTAAATATGTAATAAACATTTATATTAGTCTAATATCAGTAATATTTCTAATTTCAATATATTATTTGTCTAACAATATTGTACAAAAATTTAAAAAGTATGACAAGTACTCCAATTTTTTATTAAGAAGTGGCTATAGAGTAAAGAAATAATTTAAATTTTTGATTAGATATTGTGTACAATTTCTTTGTAGCTTCTTAGATATTCTCCAAATTTATTTTATTCTATTTTTCTATTATTATATATCATGGAAAACTATAAAATGCAAAAGTTAAAAAAGTATATCTCATTCAAATCAAAGCTTGTATTTAAAATGTTTTATGTAGTTCATTGTTTATCATAGTTATTTACTTTTTTTTTTTTCCTAAATTATATATACTCTTAAATATGGCCATTGATCTATTTTAATAGGTAGAAAAAAAAGTGTATTTTTGATATACATTCCATAGATCAAAAAATCAGATTTAATTTAAACAAAGAATTTAAAAACAGTCATTTTAACATATACTAGAGATTCCATCAAAAAGTAGACAAGAAAACCATGACATTCAGAATGTATAAATGATATTTATAAAGGTTAGCCTTTAGTCATAATATATCTCCTACATAAATAAGAAGTGTATTTTGAATTTAAATTTGCATTTAAAATACTGGACTTTATATTATGATCAATATTTAAAGTTAGTGCATTTATACAGATAACATATATTAATTTATTATCTCCAATACAACTAGTTGAGTCATTAAAATAATACCTAATCTTGTATTGATAATATTTATAAAAATAGTTAACAATCAACTGTTATTTATTTAATTAGTGCTATTTCACATTAGGTTTACTCAACCATTTATTTAAATACACTGGTTTTGTATTTATTGGATAATAATTCAATGTTAAATGTGTTGTCTACTCATGCAATAAATGTCATTGATGCTTTAGATTGTTATAAATACAAATGTAAAAAAACAATAGAGTTAGTCTATAAATCTATTTTAAAAAACTATTTATATTTTAGACAAACCAATGTGTCATGAATAAAATGTGACCACTTGTTGCAGAAATATAAATAACCCACATGATAAAAAAAAGAGGAAATTATATCAGAATATAATATTTACAGAATATCATAAGGTATTTATTTATTTAATATTTAAATACTGTGTTCCTTTAGGTTAATGTTGTGTGAACTGTTGGTGTTGTGTGTTTAAATAATCATGTTACATGTCTTATTTGGTATGATATAGTTAGTGTAAATGTGCAATGTATACAATTTCAATTTAAATATGTAATAAACATTTATATTAGTCTAATATCAGTAATATTTCTAATTTCAATATATTATTTGTCTAACAATATTGTACAAAAATTTAAAAAGTATGACAAGTACTCCAATTTTTTATTAAGAAGTGGCTATAGAGTAAAGAAATAATTTAAATTTTTGATTAGATATTGTGTACAATTTCTTTGTAGCTTCTTAGATATTCTCCAAATTTATTTTATTCTATTTTTCTATTATTATATATCATGGAAAACTATAAAATGCAAAAGTTAAAAAAGTATATCTCATTCAAATCAAAGCTTGTATTTAAAATGTTTTATGTAGTTCATTGTTTATCATAGTTATTTACTTTTTTTTTTTCCTAAATTATATATACTCTTAAATATGGCCATTGATCTATTTTAATAGGTAGAAAAAAAAGTGTATTTTTGATATACATTCCATAGATCAAAAAATCAGATTTAATTTAAACAAAGAATTTAAAAACAGTCATTTTAACATATACTAGAGATTCCATCAAAAAGTAGACAAGAAAACCATGACATTCAGAATGTATAAATGATATTTATAAAGGTTAGCCTTTAGTCATAATATATCTCCTACATAAATAAGAAGTGTATTTTGAATTTAAATTTGCATTTAAAATACTGGACTTTATATTATGATCAATATTTAAAGTTAGTGCATTTATACAGATAACATATATTAATTTATTATCTCCAATACAACTAGTTGAGTCATTAAAATAATACCTAATCTTGTATTGATAATATTTATAAAAATAGTTAACAATCAACTGTTATTTATTTAATTAGTGCTATTTCACATTAGGTTTACTCAACCATTTATTTAAATACACTGGTTTTGTATTTATTGGATAATAATTCAATGTTAAATGTGTTGTCTACTCATGCAATAAATGTCATTGATGCTTTAGATTGTTATAAATACAAATGTAAAAAAACAATAGATTTAGTCTATAAATCTATTTTAAAAAACTATTTATATTTTAGACAAACCAATGTGTCATGAATAAAATGTGACCACTTGTTGCAGAAATATAAATAACCCACATGATAAAAAAAAGAGGAAATTATATCAGAATATAATATTTACAGAATATCATAAGGTATTTATTTATTTAATATTTAAATACTGTGTTCCTTTAGGTCAATGTTGTGTGAACTGTTGGTGTTGTATGTTTAAATAATCATGTTACATGTCTTATATGGTATGATATAGTTAGTGTAAATGTGCAATGTATACAATTTCAATTTAAATATGTAATAAACATTAATATTAGTCTAATATCAGTAATATTTCTAATTTCAATATATTATTTGTCTAACAATATTGTACAAAAATTTAAAAAGTAAGACAAGTACTCCAATTTTTTATTAAGAAGTGGCTATAGAGTAAATAAATAATTTAAAATGTAGATTAGATATTGTGTACAATTTCTTTGTAGCTTTATAGATATTCTCCAAAATTTATTTTATTTTATTTTTCTATTATTATATATGATGGAAAACTATAAAATGCAAAAGTTAAAAAAGTATATCTCATTCAAATCAAAACGTGCATTTTAAATGTTTTATATAGGTCTTTGGTTATCATAGTAATTTACATTTTTTTTTTTTTTTTTAATTATATATACTCTTGAATATGATCATTGATCTATTTCAATAGGTAAACCTATTCATTAGAAGTTTACTTAACCATTTATTTAAATACACTGGTTTTGAATTTTTTGGATAATAATTCAATGTTAAATGTGTTGTCTACTCATGCAATAAATGTCATTGATGCTTTAGATTGTTATAAATACAAATGTAAAAAAACAATAGAGTTAGTCTATAAATCTATTTTAAAAAACTATTTATATTTTAGACAAATCAATGTGTCATGAATAAAATGTGACAACTTGTTGCAGAAATATAAATTATCCACATGATAAAAAAAAGAGGAAAGTATATCAGAATATAATATTTACAGAATATCATAAGGTATTTATTTATTTAATATTTAAATACTGTGTTCCTTTAGGTCAATGTTGTGTGAACTGTTGGTGTTGTGTGTTTAAATAATCATGTTACATGTCTTATTTGGTATGATATAGTTAGTGTAAATGTGCAATGTATACAATTTCAATTTAAATATGTAATAAACATTTATATTAGTCTAATATCAGTAATATTTTTAATTTCAATATATTATTTGTCTAACAATATTGTACAAAAATTTAAAAAGTATGACAAGTACTCCAATTTTTTATTAAGAAGTGGCTATAGAGTAAATAAATAATTTAAATTTTTGATTAGATATTGTGTACAATTTCTTTGTAGCTTTATAGATATTCTCCAAAATTTATTTTATATTATTTTTCTATTATTATATATGATGGAAAACTATAAAATGCAAAAGTTAAAAAAGTATATCTCATTCAAATCAAAACGTGCATTTTAAATGTTTTATGTAGGTCTTTGGTTATCATAGTAATTTACATTTTTTTTTTTTTTTTTAATTATATATACTCTTGAATATGATCATTGATCTATTTCAATAGGTAAACCTATTCATTAGAAGTTTACTTAACCATTTATTTAAATACACTGGTTTTGAATTTTTTGGATAATAATTCAATGTTAAATGTGTTGTCTACTCATGCAATAAATGTCATTGATGCTTTAGATTGTTATAAATACAAATGTAAAAAAACAATAGAGTTAGTCTATAAATCTATTTTAAAAAACTATTTATATTTTAGACAAACCAATGTGTCATGAATAAAATGTGACCACTTGTTGCAGAAATATAAATAACCCACATGATAAAAAAAAGAGGAAATTATATCAGAATATAATATTTACAGAATATCATAAGGTATTTATTTATTTAATATTTAAATACTGTGTTCCTTTAGGTCAATGTTGTGTGAACTGTTGGTGTTGTATGTTTAAATAATCATGTTACATGTCTTATATGGTATGATATAGTTAGTGTAAATGTGCAATGTATACAATTTCAATTTAAATATGTAATAAACATTTATATTAGTCTAATATCAGTAATATTTCTAATTTCAATAAATTATTTGTCTAACAATATTGTACAAAAATTTAAAAAGTATGACAAGTACTCCAATTTTTTATTAAGAAGTGGCTATAGAGTAAATAAATAATTTAAATTTTTGATTAGATATTGTGTACAATTTCTTTGTAGCTTTATAGATATTCTCCAAAATTTATTTTATATTATTTTTCTATTATTATATATGATGGAAAACTATAAAATGCAAAAGTTAAAAAAGTATATCTCATTCAAATCAAAACGTGCATTTTAAATGTTTTATGTAGGTCTTTGGTTATCATAGTAATTTACATTTTTTTTTTTTTTTTTAATTATATATACTCTTGAATATGATCATTGATCTATTTCAATAGGTAAACCTATTCATTAGAAGTTTACTTAACCATTTATTTAAATACACTGGTTTTGAATTTTTTGGATAATAATTCAATGTTAAATGTGTTGTCTACTCATGCAATAAATGTCATTGATGCTTTAGATTGTTATAAATACAAATGTAAAAAAACAATAGAGTTAGTCTATAAATCTATTTTAAAAAACTATTTATATTTTAGACAAACCAATGTGTCATGAATAAAATGTGACCACTTGTTGCAGAAATATAAATAACCCACATGATAAAAAAAAGAGGAAATTATATCAGAATATAATATTTACAGAATATCATAAGGTATTTATTTATTTAATATTTAAATATTGTGTTCCTTTAGGTCAATGTTGTGTGAACTGTTGGTGTTGTATGTTTAAATAATCATGTTACATGTCTTATATGGTATGATATAGTTAGTGTAAATGTGCAATGTATACAATTTCAATTTAAATATGTAATAAACATTTATATTAGTCTAATATCAGTAATATTTCTAATTTCAATATATTATTTGTCTAACAATATTGTACAAAAATTTAAAAAGTAAGACAAGTACTCCAATTTTTTATTAAGAGTGGCCATAGAGTAAATAAATAATTTAAAATGTAGATTAGATATTGTGTATAATTTCTTTGTAGCTTTATAGATATTCTCCAAAATTTATTTTATTTTATTTTTCTATTATTATATATGATGGAAAACTATAAAATGCAAAAGTTAAAAAAGTATATCTCATTCAAATCAAAACGTGCATTTAAAATGTTTTATGTAGATCTTTGGTTATCATAGTAATTTACATTTTTTTTTTTTTTTTAATTATATATACTCTTGAATGTGATCATTGATCTATTTCAATAGGTAAACCTATTCATTAGAAGTTTACTTAACCATTTATTTAAATACACTGGTTTTGAATTTTTTGGATAATAATTCAATGTTAAATGTGTTGTCTACTCATGCAATAAATGTCATTGATGCTTTAGATTGTTATAAATACAAATGTAAAAAAACAATAGAGTTAGTCTATAAATCTATTTTAAAAAACTATTTATATTTTAGACAAATCAATGTGTCATGAATAAAATGTGACAACTTGTTGCAGAAATATAAATTATCCACATGATAAAAAAAAGAGGAAAGTATATCAGAATATAATATTTACAGAATATCATAAGGTATTTATTTATTTAATATTTAAATACTGTGTTCCTTTAGGTCAATGTTGTGTGAACTGTTGGTGTTGTGTGTTTAAATAATCATGTTACATGTCTTATTTGGTATGATATAGTTAGTGTAAATGTGCAATGTATACAATTTCAATTTAAATATGTAATAAACATTTATATTAGTCTAATATCAGTAATATTTCTAATTTCAATATATTATTTGTCTAACAATATTGTACAAAAATTTAAAAAGTATGACAAGTACTCCAATTTTTTATTAAGAAGTGGCTATAGAGTAAATAAATAATTTAAATTTTTGATTAGATATTGTGTACAATTTCTTTGTAGCTTTATAGATATTCTCCAAAATTTATTTTATATTATTTTTCTATTATTATATATGATGGAAAACTATAAAATGCAAAAGTTAAAAAAGTATATCTCATTCAAATCAAAACGTGCATTTTAAATGTTTTATGTAGGTCTTTGGTTATCATAGTAATTTACATTTTTTTTTTTTTTTTTAATTATATATACTCTTGAATATGATCATTGATCTATTTCAATAGGTAAACCTATTCATTAGAAGTTTACTTAACCATTTATTTAAATACACTGGTTTTGAATTTTTTGGATAATAATTCAATGTTAAATGTGTTGTCTACTCATGCAATAAATGTCATTGATGCTTTAGATTGTTATAAATACAAATGTAAAAAAACAATAGAGTTAGTCTATAAATCTATTTTAAAAAACTATTTATATTTTAGACAAACCAATGTGTCATGAATAAAATGTGACCACTTGTTGCAGAAATATAAATAACCCACATGATAAAAAAAAGAGGAAATTATATCAGAATATAATATTTACAGAATATCATAAGGTATTTATTTATTTAATATTTAAATACTGTGTTCCTTTAGGTCAATGTTGTGTGAACTGTTGGTGTTGTATGTTTAAATAATCATGTTACATGTATTATTTGGTATGATATAGTTAGTGTAAATGTGCAATGTATACAATTTCAATTTAAATATGTAATAAAAGTTTATATTAGTCTAATATCAGTAATATTTCTAATTTCAATATATTATTTGTCTAACAATATTGTACAAAAATTTAAAAAGTATGACAAGTACTCCAATTTTTTATTAAGAAGTGGCTATAGAGTAAAGAAATAATTTAAATTTTTGATTAGATATTGTGTACAATTTCTTTGTAGCTTTATAGATATTCTCCAAATTTATTTTATTCTATTTTTCTATTATTATATATCATGGAAAACTATAAAATGCAAAAGTTAAAAAAGTATATCTCATTCAAATCAAAGCTTGTATTTAAAATGTTTTATGTAGTTCTTTGTTTATCATAGTTATTTACATTTTTTTTTTCCTAAATTATATATACTCTTAAATATGGCCATTGATCTATTTTAATAGGTAAAAAAAAAAGTGTATTTTTGATATACATTCCATAGATCAAAAAACCAGATTTAATTTAAACAAAGAATTTAAAAACATTCATTTTAACATATACTAGAGATTCCATCAAAAAGTACACAAGAAAACCATGACATTCAGAATGTATAAATGATATTTATAAAGGTTAGCCTTTAGTCATAATATATCTCCTACATAAATAAGAAGTGTATTTTGAATTTAAATTTGCATTTAAAATACTGGACTTTATATTATGATCAATATTTAAAGTTAGTGCATTTATACAGATAACATATATTAATTTATTATCTCGAATAACTAGTTGAGTCATTAAAATAATACCTAATCTTGTATTGATAATATTTATAAAAATAGTTAACAATCAACTGTTATTTATTTAATTAGTGCTATTTCACATTAGGTTTACTCAACCATTTATTTAAATACACTGGTTTTGTATTTTTTGGATAATAATTCAATGTTAAATGTGTTGTCTACTCATGCAATAAATGTCATTGATGCTTTAGATTGTTATAAATACAAATGTAAAAAAACAATAGAGTTAGTCTATAAATCTATTTTAAAAAACTATTTATATTTTAGACAAACCAATGTGTCATGAATAAAATGTGACCACTTGTTGCAGAAATATAAATAACCCACATGATAAAAAAAAGAGGAAATTATATCAGAATATAATATTTACAGAATATCATAAGGTATTTATTTATTTAATATTTAAATACTGTGTTCCTTTAGGTCAATGTTGTGTGAACTGTTGGTGTTGTGTGTTTAAATAATCATGTTACATGTCTTATTTGGTATGATATAGTTAGTGTAAATGTGCAATGTATACAATTTCAATTTAAATATGTAATAAACATTTATATTAGTCTAATATCAGTAATATTTCTAATTTCAATATATTATTTGTCTAACAATATTGTACAAAAATTTAAAAAGTATGACAAGTACTCCAATTTTTTATTAAGAAGTGGCTATAGAGTAAATAAATAATTTAAATTTTTGATTAGATATTGTGTACAATTTCTTTGTAGCTTTATAGATATTCTCCAAAATTTATTTTATATTATTTTTCTATTATTATATATGATGGAAAACTATAAAATGCAAAAGTTAAAAAAGTATATCTCATTCAAATCAAAACGTGCATTTTAAATGTTTTATGTAGGTCTTTGGTTATCATAGTAATTTACATTTTTTTTTTTTTTTTTAATTATATATACTCTTGAATATGATCATTGATCTATTTCAATAGGTAAACCTATTCATTAGAAGTTTACTTAACCATTTATTTAAATACACTGGTTTTGAATTTTTTGGATAATAATTCAATGTTAAATGTGTTGTCTACTCATGCAATAAATGTCATTGATGCTTTAGATTGTTATAAATACAAATGTAAAAAAACAATAGAGTTAGTCTATAAATCTATTTTAAAAAACTATTTATATTTTAGACAAACCAATGTGTCATGAATAAAATGTGACCACTTGTTGCAGAAATATAAATAACCCACATGATAAAAAAAAGAGGAAATTATATCAGAATATAATATTTACAGAATATCATAAGGTATTTATTTATTTAATATTTAAATACTGTGTTCCTTTAGGTCAATGTTGTGTGAACTGTTGGTGTTGTATGTTTAAATAATCATGTTACATGTCTTATATGGTATGATATAGTTAGTGTAAATGTGCAATGTATACAATTTCAATTTAAATATGTAATAAACATTTATATTAGTCTAATATCAGTAATATTTCTAATTTCAATAAATTATTTGTCTAACAATATTGTACAAAAATTTAAAAAGTATGACAAGTACTCCAATTTTTTATTAAGAAGTGGCTATAGAGTAAATAAATAATTTAAATTTTTGATTAGATATTGTGTACAATTTCTTTGTAGCTTTATAGATATTCTCCAAAATTTATTTTATATTATTTTTCTATTATTATATATGATGGAAAACTATAAAATGCAAAAGTTAAAAAAGTATATCTCATTCAAATCAAAACGTGCATTTTAAATGTTTTATGTAGGTCTTTGGTTATCATAGTAATTTACATTTTTTTTTTTTTTTTTAATTATATATACTCTTGAATATGATCATTGATCTATTTCAATAGGTAAACCTATTCATTAGAAGTTTACTTAACCATTTATTTAAATACACTGGTTTTGAATTTTTTGGATAATAATTCAATGTTAAATGTGTTGTCTACTCATGCAATAAATGTCATTGATGCTTTAGATTGTTATAAATACAAATGTAAAAAAACAATAGAGTTAGTCTATAAATCTATTTTAAAAAACTATTTATATTTTAGACAAATCAATGTGTCATGAATAAAATGTGACAACTTGTTGCAGAAATATAAATTATCCACATGATAAAAAAAAGAGGAAAGTATATCAGAATATAATATTTACAGAATATCATAAGGTATTTATTTATTTAATATTTAAATACTGTGTTCCTTTAGGTCAATGTTGTGTGAACTGTTGGTGTTGTATGTTTAAATAATCATGTTACATGTCTTATATGGTATGATATAGTTAGTGTAAATGTGCAATGTATACAATTTCAATTTAAATATGTAATAAAAGTTTATATTAGTCTAATATCAGTAATATTTCTAATTTCAATATATTATTTGTCTAACAATATTGTACAAAAATTTAAAAAGTATGACAAGTACTCCAATTTTTTATTAAGAAGTGGCTATAGAGTAAAGAAATAATTTAAATTTTTGATTAGATATTGTGTACAATTTCTTTGTAGCTTCTTAGATATTCTCCAAATTTATTTTATTCTATTTTTCTATTATTATATATCATGGAAAACTATAAAATGCAAAAGTTAAAAAAGTATATCTCATTCAAATCAAAACGTGCATTTTAAATGTTTTATGTAGGTCTTTGGTTATCATAGTAATTTACATTTTTTTTTTTTTTTTTAATTATATATACTCTTGAATATGATCATTGATCTATTTCAATAGGTAAACCTATTCATTAGAAGTTTACTTAACCATTTATTTAAATACACTGGTTTTGAATTTTTTGGATAATAATTCAATGTTAAATGTGTTGTCTACTCATGCAATAAATGTCATTGATGCTTTAGATTGTTATAAATACAAATGTAAAAAAACAATAGAGTTAGTCTATAAATCTATTTTAAAAAACTATTTATATTTTAGACAAACCAATGTGTCATGAATAAAATGTGACCACTTGTTGCAGAAATATAAATAACCCACATGATAAAAAAAAGAGGAAATTATATCAGAATATAATATTTACAGAATATCATAAGGTATTTATTTATTTAATATTTAAATACTGTGTTCCTTTAGGTCAATGTTGTGTGAACTGTTGGTGTTGTATGTTTAAATAATCATGTTACATGTCTTATATGGTATGATATAGTTAGTGTAAATGTGCAATGTATACAATTTCAATTTAAATATGTAATAAACATTTATATTAGTCTAATATCAGTAATATTTCTAATTTCAATAAATTATTTGTCTAACAATATTGTACAAAAATTTAAAAAGTATGACAAGTACTCCAATTTTTTATTAAGAAGTGGCTATAGAGTAAATAAATAATTTAAATTTTTGATTAGATATTGTGTACAATTTCTTTGTAGCTTTATAGATATTCTCCAAAATTTATTTTATATTATTTTTCTATTATTATATATGATGGAAAACTATAAAATGCAAAAGTTAAAAAAGTATATCTCATTCAAATCAAAGCTTGTATTTAAAATGTTTTATGTAGTTCATTGTTTATCATAGTTATTTACATTTTTTTTTTCCTAAATTATATATACTCTTAAATATGGCCATTGATCTATTTTAATAGGTAGAAAAAAAAGTGTATTTTTGATATACATTCCATAGATCAAAAAATCAGATTTAATTTAAACAAAGAATTTAAAAACAGTCATTTTAACATATACTAGAGATTCCATCAAAAAGTAGACAAGAAAACCATGACATTCAGAATGTATAAATGATATTTATAAAGGTTAGCCTTTAGTCATAATATATCTCCTACATAAATAAGAAGTGTATTTTGAATTTAAATTTGCATTTAAAATACTGGACTTTATATTATGATCAATATTTAAAGTTAGTGCATTTATACAGATAACATATATTAATTTATTATCTCCAATACAACTAGTTGAGTCATTAAAATAATACCTAATCTTGTATTGATAATATTTATAAAAATAGTTAACAATCAACTGTTATTTATTTAATTAGTGCTATTTCACATTAGGTTTACTCAACCATTTATTTAAATACACTGGTTTTGTATTTATTGGATAATAATTCAATGTTAAATGTGTTGTCTACTCATGCAATAAATGTCATTGATGCTTTAGATTGTTATAAATACAAATGTAAAAAAACAATAGAGTTAGTCTATAAATCTATTTTAAAAAACTATTTATATTTTAGACAAACCAATGTGTCATGAATAAAATGTGACCACTTGTTGCAGAAATATAAATAACCCACATGATAAAAAAAAGAGGAAATTATATCAGAATATAATATTTACAGAATATCATAAGGTATTTATTTATTTAATATTTAAATACTGTGTTCCTTTAGGTTAATGTTGTGTGAACTGTTGGTGTTGTGTGTTTAAATAATCATGTTACATGTCTTATTTGGTATGATATAGTTAGTGTAAATGTGCAATGTATACAATTTCAATTTAAATATGTAATAAACATTTATATTAGTCTAATATCAGTAATATTTCTAATTTCAATATATTATTTGTCTAACAATATTGTACAAAAATTTAAAAAGTATGACAAGTACTCCAATTTTTTATTAAGAAGTGGCTATAGAGTAAAGAAATAATTTAAATTTTTGATTAGATATTGTGTACAATTTCTTTGTAGCTTTATAGATATTCTCCAAATTTATTTTATTCTATTTTTCTATTATTATATATCATGGAAAACTATAAAATGCAAAAGTTAAAAAAGTATATCTCATTCAAATCAAAGCTTGTATTTAAAATGTTTTATGTAGTTCATTGTTTATCATAGTTATTTACATTTTTTTTTTCCTAAATTATATATACTCTTAAATATGGCCATTGATCTATTTTAATAGGTAGAAAAAAAAGTGTATTTTTGATATACATTCCATAGATCAAAAAATCAGATTTAATTTAAACAAAGAATTTAAAAACAGTCATTTTAACATATACTAGAGATTCCATCAAAAAGTAGACAAGAAAACCATGACATTCAGAATGTATAAATGATATTTATAAAGGTTAGCCTTTAGTCATAATATATCTCCTACATAAATAAGAAGTGTATTTTGAATTTAAATTTGCATTTAAAATACTGGACTTTATATTATAATCAATATTTAAAGTTAGTGCATTTATACAGATAACATATATTAATTTATTATCTCCAATACAACTAGTTGAGTCATTAAAATAATACCTAATCTTGTATTGATAATATTTATAAAAATAGTTAACAATCAACTGTTATTTATTTAATTAGTGCTATTTCACATTAGGTTTACTCAACCATTTATTTAAATACACTGGTTTTGTATTTATTGGATAATAATTCAATGTTAAATGTGTTGTCTACTCATGCAATAAATGTCATTGATGCTTTAGATTGTTATAAATACAAATGTAAAAAAACAATAGAGTTAGTCTATAAATCTATTTTAAAAAACTATTTATATTTTAGACAAACCAATGTGTCATGAATAAAATGTGACCACTTGTTGCAGAAATATAAATAACCCACATGATAAAAAAAAGAGGAAATTATATCAGAATATAATATTTACAGAATATTATAAGGTATTTATTTATTTAATATTTAAATACTGTGTTCCTTTAGGTTAATGTTGTGTGAACTGTTGGTGTTGTGTGTTTAAATAATCATGTTACATGTCTTATTTGGTATGATATAGTTAGTGTAAATGTGCAATGTATACAATTTCAATTTAAATATGTAATAAACATTTATATTAGTCTAATATCAGTAATATTTCTAATTTCAATATATTATTTGTCTAACAATATTGTACAAAAATTTAAAAAGTATGACAAGTACTCCAATTTTTTATTAAGAAGTGGCTATAGAGTAAATAAATAATTTAAATTTTTGATTAGATATTGTGTACAATTTCTTTGTAGCTTTATAGATATTCTCCAAAATTTATTTTATATTATTTTTCTATTATTATACATGATGGAAAACTATAAAATGCAAAAGTTAAAAAAGTATATCTCATTCAAATCAAAACGTGCATTTTAAATGTTTTATGTAGGTCATTGGTTATCATAGTAATTTACATTTTTTTTTTTTTTTTTAATTATATATACTCTTGAATATGATCATTGATCTATTTCAATAGGTAAACCTATTCATTAGAAGTTTACTTAACCATTTATTTAAATACACTGGTTTTGAATTTTTTGGATAATAATTCAATGTTAAATGTGTTGTCTACTCATGCAATAAATGTCATTGATGCTTTAGATTGTTATAAATACAAATGTAAAAAAACAATAGAGTTAGTCTATAAATCTATTTTAAAAAACTATTTATATTTTAGACAAACCAATGTGTCATGAATAAAATGTGACCACTTGTTGCAGAAATATAAATAACCCACATGATAAAAAAAAGAGGAAATTATATCAGAATATAATATTTACAGAATATCATAAGGTATTTATTTATTTAATATTTAAATACTGTGTTCCTTTAGGTTAATGTTGTGTGAACTGTTGGTGTTGTGTGTTTAAATAATCATGTTACATGTCTTATTTGGTATGATATAGTTAGTGTAAATGTGCAATGTATACAATTTCAATTTAAATATGTAATAAACATTTATATTAGTCTAATATCAGTAATATTTCTAATTTCAATATATTATTTGTCTAACAATATTGTACAAAAATTTAAAAAGTATGACAAGTACTCCAATTTTTTATTAAGAAGTGGCTATAGAGTAAATAAATAATTTAAATTTTTGATTAGATATTGTGTACAATTTCTTTGTAGCTTTATAGATATTCTCCAAAATTTATTTTATATTATTTTTCTATTATTATATATGATGGAAAACTATAAAATGCAAAAGTTAAAAAAGTATATCTCATTCAAATCAAAACGTGCATTTTAAATGTTTTATGTAGGTCTTTGGTTATCATAGTAATTTACATTTTTTTTTTTTTTTTTAATTATATATACTCTTGAATATGATCATTGATCTATTTCAATAGGTAAACCTATTCATTAGAAGTTTACTTAACCATTTATTTAAATACACTGGTTTTGAATTTTTTGGATAATAATTCAATGTTAAATGTGTTGTCTACTCATGCAATAAATGTCATTGATGCTTTAGATTGTTATAAATACAAATGTAAAAAAACAATAGAGTTAGTCTATAAATCTATTTTAAAAAACTATTTATATTTTAGACAAACCAATGTGTCATGAATAAAATGTGACCACTTGTTGCAGAAATATAAATAACCCACATGATAAAAAAAAGAGGAAATTATATCAGAATATAATATTTACAGAATATCATAAGGTATTTATTTATTTAATATTTAAATACTGTGTTCCTTTAGGTCAATGTTGTGTGAACTGTTGGTGTTGTATGTTTAAATAATCATGTTACATGTCTTATATGGTATGATATAGTTAGTGTAAATGTGCAATGTATACAATTTCAATTTAAATATGTAATAAACATTTATATTAGTCTAATATCAGTAATATTTCTAATTTCAATAAATTATTTGTCTAACAATATTGTACAAAAATTTAAAAAGTATGACAAGTACTCCAATTTTTTATTAAGAAGTGGCTATAGAGTAAATAAATAATTTAAATTTTTGATTAGATATTGTGTACAATTTCTTTGTAGCTTTATAGATATTCTCCAAAATTTATTTTATATTATTTTTCTATTATTATATATGATGGAAAACTATAAAATGCAAAAGTTAAAAAAGTATATCTCATTCAAATCAAAACGTGCATTTTAAATGTTTTATGTAGGTCTTTGGTTATCATAGTAATTTACATTTTTTTTTTTTTTTTTAATTATATATACTCTTGAATATGATCATTGATCTATTTCAATAGGTAAACCTATTCATTAGAAGTTTACTTAACCATTTATTTAAATACACTGGTTTTGAATTTTTTGGATAATAATTCAATGTTAAATGTGTTGTCTACTCATGCAATAAATGTCATTGATGCTTTAGATTGTTATAAATACAAATGTAAAAAAACAATAGAGTTAGTCTATAAATCTATTTTAAAAAACTATTTATATTTTAGACAAACCAATGTGTCATGAATAAAATGTGACCACTTGTTGCAGAAATATAAATAACCCACATGATAAAAAAAAGAGGAAATTATATCAGAATATAATATTTACAGAATATCATAAGGTATTTATTTATTTAATATTTAAATACTGTGTTCCTTTAGGTCAATGTTGTGTGAACTGTTGGTGTTGTATGTTTAAATAATCATGTTACATGTCTTATATGGTATGATATAGTTAGTGTAAATGTGCAATGTATACAATTTCAATTTAAATATGTAATAAAAGTTTATATTAGTCTAATATCAGTAATATTTCTAATTTCAATATATTATTTGTCTAACAATATTGTACAAAAATTTAAAAAGTATGACAAGTACTCCAATTTTTTATTAAGAAGTTGCTATAGAGTAAAGAAATAATTTAAATTTTTGATTAGATATTGTGTACAATTTCTTTGTAGCTTCTTAGATATTCTCCAAATTTATTTTATTCTATTTTTCTATTATTATATATCATGGAAAACTATAAAATGCAAAAGTTAAAAAAGTATATCTCATTCAAATCAAAACGTGCATTTTAAATGTTTTATGTAGGTCATTGGTTATCATAGTAATTTACATTTTTTTTTTTTTTTTTAATTATATATACTCTTGAATATGATCATTGATCTATTTCAATAGGTAAACCTATTCATTAGAAGTTTACTTAACCATTTATTTAAATACACTGGTTTTGAATTTTTTGGATAATAATTCAATGTTAAATGTGTTGTCTACTCATGCAATAAATGTCATTGATGCTTTAGATTGTTATAAATACAAATGTAAAAAAACAATAGAGTTAGTCTATAAATCTATTTTAAAAAACTATTTATATTTTAGACAAACCAATGTGTCATGAATAAAATGTGACCACTTGTTGCAGAAATATAAATAACCCACATGATAAAAAAAAGAGGAAATTATATCAGAATATAATATTTACAGAATATCATAAGGTATTTATTTATTTAATATTTAAATACTGTGTTCCTTTAGGTTAATGTTGTGTGAACTGTTGGTGTTGTGTGTTTAAATAATCATGTTACATGTCTTATTTGGTATGATATAGTTAGTGTAAATGTGCAATGTATACAATTTCAATTTAAATATGTAATAAACATTTATATTAGTCTAATATCAGTAATATTTCTAATTTCAATATATTATTTGTCTAACAATATTGTACAAAAATTTAAAAAGTATGACAAGTACTCCAATTTTTTATTAAGAAGTGGCTATAGAGTAAATAAATAATTTAAAATGTAGATTAGATATTGTGTACAATTTCTTTGTAGCTTTATAGATATTCTCCAAATTTATTTTATTCTATTTTTCTATTATTATATATCATGGAAAACTATAAAATGCAAAAGTTAAAAAAGTATATCTCATTCAAATCAAAGCTTGTATTTAAAATGTTTTATGTAGTTCATTGTTTATCATAGTTATTTACATTTTTTTTTTCCTAAATTATATATACTCTTAAATATGGCCATTGATCTATTTTAATAGGTAAAAAAAAAAGTGTATTTTTGATATACATTCCATAGATCAAAAAATCAGATTTAATTTAAACAAAGAATTTAAAAACATTCATTTTAACATATACTAGAGATTCCATCAAAAAGTACACAAGAAAACCATGACATTCAGAATGTATAAATGATATTTATAAAGGTTAGCCTTTAGTCATAATATATCTCCTACATAAATAAGAAGTGTATTTTGAATTTAAATTTGCATTTAAAATACTGGACTTTATATTATGATCAAAATTTAAAGTTAGTGCATTTATACAGATAACATATATTAATTAATTATCTACAATACAACTAGTTGAGTCATTAAAATAATACCTAATCTTGTATTGATAATATTTATAAAAATAGTTAACAATCAACTGTTATTTATTTAATTAGTGCTATTTCACATTAGGTTTACTCAACCATTTATTTAAATACACTGGTTTTGTATTTATTGGATAATAATTCAATGTTAAATGTGTTGTCTACTCATGCAATAAATGTCATTGATGCTTTAGATTGTTATAAATACAAATGTAAAAAAACAATAGAGTTAGTCTATAAATCTATTTTAAAAAACTATTTATATTTTAGACAAATCAATGTGTCATGAATAAAATGTGACAACTTGTTGCAGAAATATAAATTATCCACATGATAAAAAAAAGAGGAAAGTATATCAGAATATAATATTTACAGAATATCATAAGGTATTTATTTATTTAATATTTAAATACTGTGTTCCTTTAGGTCAATGTTGTGTGAACTGTTGGTGTTGTATGTTTAAATAATCATGTTACATGTCTTATATGGTATGATATAGTTAGTGTAAATGTGCAATGTATACAATTTCAATTTAAATATGTAATAAAAGTTTATATTAGTCTAATATCAGTAATATTTCTAATTTCAATATATTATTTGTCTAACAATATTGTACAAAAATTTAAAAAGTATGACAAGTACTCCAATTTTTTATTAAGAAGTGGCTATAGAGTAAAGAAATAATTTAAATTTTTGATTAGATATTGTGTACAATTTCTTTGTAGCTTCTTAGATATTCTCCAAATTTATTTTATTCTATTTTTCTATTATTATATATCATGGAAAACTATAAAATGCAAAAGTTAAAAAAGTATATCTCATTCAAATCAAAACGTGCATTTTAAATGTTTTATGTAGGTCTTTGGTTATCATAGTAATTTACATTTTTTTTTTTTTTTTTAATTATATATACTCTTGAATATGATCATTGATCTATTTCAATAGGTAAACCTATTCATTAGAAGTTTACTTAACCATTTATTTAAATACACTGGTTTTGAATTTTTTGGATAATAATTCAATGTTAAATGTGTTGTCTACTCATGCAATAAATGTCATTGATGCTTTAGATTGTTATAAATACAAATGTAAAAAAACAATAGAGTTAGTCTATAAATCTATTTTAAAAAACTATTTATATTTTAGACAAACCAATGTGTCATGAATAAAATGTGACCACTTGTTGCAGAAATATAAATAACCCACATGATAAAAAAAAGAGGAAATTATATCAGAATATAATATTTACAGAATATCATAAGGTATTTATTTATTTAATATTTAAATACTGTGTTCCTTTAGGTCAATGTTGTGTGAACTGTTGGTGTTGTATGTTTAAATAATCATGTTACATGTCTTATATGGTATGATATAGTTAGTGTAAATGTGCAATGTATACAATTTCAATTTAAATATGTAATAAACATTTATATTAGTCTAATATCAGTAATATTTCTAATTTCAATAAATTATTTGTCTAACAATATTGTACAAAAATTTAAAAAGTATGACAAGTACTCCAATTTTTTATTAAGAAGTGGCTATAGAGTAAATAAATAATTTAAATTTTTGATTAGATATTGTGTACAATTTCTTTGTAGCTTTATAGATATTCTCCAAAATTTATTTTATATTATTTTTCTATTATTATATATGATGGAAAACTATAAAATGCAAAAGTTAAAAAAGTATATCTCATTCAAATCAAAGCTTGTATTTAAAATGTTTTATGTAGTTCATTGTTTATCATAGTTATTTACATTTTTTTTTTCCTAAATTATATATACTCTTAAATATGGCCATTGATCTATTTTAATAGGTAGAAAAAAAAGTGTATTTTTGATATACATTCCATAGATCAAAAAATCAGATTTAATTTAAACAAAGAATTTAAAAACAGTCATTTTAACATATACTAGAGATTCCATCAAAAAGTAGACAAGAAAACCATGACATTCAGAATGTATAAATGATATTTATAAAGGTTAGCCTTTAGTCATAATATATCTCCTACATAAATAAGAAGTGTATTTTGAATTTAAATTTGCATTTAAAATACTGGACTTTATATTATGATCAATATTTAAAGTTAGTGCATTTATACAGATAACATATATTAATTTATTATCTCCAATACAACTAGTTGAGTCATTAAAATAATACCTAATCTTGTATTGATAATATTTATAAAAATAGTTAACAATCAACTGTTATTTATTTAATTAGTGCTATTTCACATTAGGTTTACTCAACCATTTATTTAAATACACTGGTTTTGTATTTATTGGATAATAATTCAATGTTAAATGTGTTGTCTACTCATGCAATAAATGTCATTGATGCTTTAGATTGTTATAAATACAAATGTAAAAAAACAATAGAGTTAGTCTATAAATCTATTTTAAAAAACTATTTATATTTTAGACAAACCAATGTGTCATGAATAAAATGTGACCACTTGTTGCAGAAATATAAATAACCCACATGATAAAAAAAAGAGGAAATTATATCAGAATATAATATTTACAGAATATCATAAGGTATTTATTTATTTAATATTTAAATACTGTGTTCCTTTAGGTTAATGTTGTGTGAACTGTTGGTGTTGTGTGTTTAAATAATCATGTTACATGTCTTATTTGGTATGATATAGTTAGTGTAAATGTGCAATGTATACAATTTCAATTTAAATATGTAATAAACATTTATATTAGTCTAATATCAGTAATATTTCTAATTTCAATATATTATTTGTCTAACAATATTGTACAAAAATTTAAAAAGTATGACAAGTACTCCAATTTTTTATTAAGAAGTGGCTATAGAGTAAAGAAATAATTTAAATTTTTGATTAGATATTGTGTACAATTTCTTTGTAGCTTTATAGATATTCTCCAAATTTATTTTATTCTATTTTTCTATTATTATATATCATGGAAAACTATAAAATGCAAAAGTTAAAAAAGTATATCTCATTCAAATCAAAGCTTGTATTTAAAATGTTTTATGTAGTTCATTGTTTATCATAGTTATTTACATTTTTTTTTTCCTAAATTATATATACTCTTAAATATGGCCATTGATCTATTTTAATAGGTAGAAAAAAAAGTGTATTTTTGATATACATTCCATAGATCAAAAAATCAGATTTAATTTAAACAAAGAATTTAAAAACAGTCATTTTAACATATACTAGAGATTCCATCAAAAAGTAGACAAGAAAACCATGACATTCAGAATGTATAAATGATATTTATAAAGGTTAGCCTTTAGTCATAATATATCTCCTACATAAATAAGAAGTGTATTTTGAATTTAAATTTGCATTTAAAATACTGGACTTTATATTATAATCAATATTTAAAGTTAGTGCATTTATACAGATAACATATATTAATTTATTATCTCCAATACAACTAGTTGAGTCATTAAAATAATACCTAATCTTGTATTGATAATATTTATAAAAATAGTTAACAATCAACTGTTATTTATTTAATTAGTGCTATTTCACATTAGGTTTACTCAACCATTTATTTAAATACACTGGTTTTGTATTTATTGGATAATAATTCAATGTTAAATGTGTTGTCTACTCATGCAATAAATGTCATTGATGCTTTAGATTGTTATAAATACAAATGTAAAAAAACAATAGAGTTAGTCTATAAATCTATTTTAAAAAACTATTTATATTTTAGACAAACCAATGTGTCATGAATAAAATGTGACCACTTGTTGCAGAAATATAAATAACCCACATGATAAAAAAAAGAGGAAATTATATCAGAATATAATATTTACAGAATATTATAAGGTATTTATTTATTTAATATTTAAATACTGTGTTCCTTTAGGTTAATGTTGTGTGAACTGTTGGTGTTGTGTGTTTAAATAATCATGTTACATGTCTTATTTGGTATGATATAGTTAGTGTAAATGTGCAATGTATACAATTTCAATTTAAATATGTAATAAACATTTATATTAGTCTAATATCAGTAATATTTCTAATTTCAATATATTATTTGTCTAACAATATTGTACAAAAATTTAAAAAGTATGACAAGTACTCCAATTTTTTATTAAGAAGTGGCTATAGAGTAAATAAATAATTTAAATTTTTGATTAGATATTGTGTACAATTTCTTTGTAGCTTTATAGATATTCTCCAAAATTTATTTTATATTATTTTTCTATTATTATACATGATGGAAAACTATAAAATGCAAAAGTTAAAAAAGTATATCTCATTCAAATCAAAACGTGCATTTTAAATGTTTTATGTAGGTCATTGGTTATCATAGTAATTTACATTTTTTTTTTTTTTTTTAATTATATATACTCTTGAATATGATCATTGATCTATTTCAATAGGTAAACCTATTCATTAGAAGTTTACTTAACCATTTATTTAAATACACTGGTTTTGAATTTTTTGGATAATAATTCAATGTTAAATGTGTTGTCTACTCATGCAATAAATGTCATTGATGCTTTAGATTGTTATAAATACAAATGTAAAAAAACAATAGAGTTAGTCTATAAATCTATTTTAAAAAACTATTTATATTTTAGACAAACCAATGTGTCATGAATAAAATGTGACCACTTGTTGCAGAAATATAAATAACCCACATGATAAAAAAAAGAGGAAATTATATCAGAATATAATATTTACAGAATATCATAAGGTATTTATTTATTTAATATTTAAATACTGTGTTCCTTTAGGTTAATGTTGTGTGAACTGTTGGTGTTGTGTGTTTAAATAATCATGTTACATGTCTTATTTGGTATGATATAGTTAGTGTAAATGTGCAATGTATACAATTTCAATTTAAATATGTAATAAACATTTATATTAGTCTAATATCAGTAATATTTCTAATTTCAATATATTATTTGTCTAACAATATTGTACAAAAATTTAAAAAGTATGACAAGTACTCCAATTTTTTATTAAGAAGTGGCTATAGAGTAAATAAATAATTTAAATTTTTGATTAGATATTGTGTACAATTTCTTTGTAGCTTTATAGATATTCTCCAAAATTTATTTTATATTATTTTTCTATTATTATATATGATGGAAAACTATAAAATGCAAAAGTTAAAAAAGTATATCTCATTCAAATCAAAACGTGCATTTTAAATGTTTTATGTAGGTCTTTGGTTATCATAGTAATTTACATTTTTTTTTTTTTTTTTAATTATATATACTCTTGAATATGATCATTGATCTATTTCAATAGGTAAACCTATTCATTAGAAGTTTACTTAACCATTTATTTAAATACACTGGTTTTGAATTTTTTGGATAATAATTCAATGTTAAATGTGTTGTCTACTCATGCAATAAATGTCATTGATGCTTTAGATTGTTATAAATACAAATGTAAAAAAACAATAGAGTTAGTCTATAAATCTATTTTAAAAAACTATTTATATTTTAGACAAACCAATGTGTCATGAATAAAATGTGACCACTTGTTGCAGAAATATAAATAACCCACATGATAAAAAAAAGAGGAAATTATATCAGAATATAATATTTACAGAATATCATAAGGTATTTATTTATTTAATATTTAAATACTGTGTTCCTTTAGGTCAATGTTGTGTGAACTGTTGGTGTTGTATGTTTAAATAATCATGTTACATGTCTTATATGGTATGATATAGTTAGTGTAAATGTGCAATGTATACAATTTCAATTTAAATATGTAATAAACATTTATATTAGTCTAATATCAGTAATATTTCTAATTTCAATAAATTATTTGTCTAACAATATTGTACAAAAATTTAAAAAGTATGACAAGTACTCCAATTTTTTATTAAGAAGTGGCTATAGAGTAAATAAATAATTTAAATTTTTGATTAGATATTGTGTACAATTTCTTTGTAGCTTTATAGATATTCTCCAAAATTTATTTTATATTATTTTTCTATTATTATATATGATGGAAAACTATAAAATGCAAAAGTTAAAAAAGTATATCTCATTCAAATCAAAACGTGCATTTTAAATGTTTTATGTAGGTCTTTGGTTATCATAGTAATTTACATTTTTTTTTTTTTTTTTAATTATATATACTCTTGAATATGATCATTGATCTATTTCAATAGGTAAACCTATTCATTAGAAGTTTACTTAACCATTTATTTAAATACACTGGTTTTGAATTTTTTGGATAATAATTCAATGTTAAATGTGTTGTCTACTCATGCAATAAATGTCATTGATGCTTTAGATTGTTATAAATACAAATGTAAAAAAACAATAGAGTTAGTCTATAAATCTATTTTAAAAAACTATTTATATTTTAGACAAACCAATGTGTCATGAATAAAATGTGACCACTTGTTGCAGAAATATAAATAACCCACATGATAAAAAAAAGAGGAAATTATATCAGAATATAATATTTACAGAATATCATAAGGTATTTATTTATTTAATATTTAAATACTGTGTTCCTTTAGGTCAATGTTGTGTGAACTGTTGGTGTTGTATGTTTAAATAATCATGTTACATGTCTTATATGGTATGATATAGTTAGTGTAAATGTGCAATGTATACAATTTCAATTTAAATATGTAATAAAAGTTTATATTAGTCTAATATCAGTAATATTTCTAATTTCAATATATTATTTGTCTAACAATATTGTACAAAAATTTAAAAAGTATGACAAGTACTCCAATTTTTTATTAAGAAGTGGCTATAGAGTAAAGAAATAATTTAAATTTTTGATTAGATATTGTGTACAATTTCTTTGTAGCTTCTTAGATATTCTCCAAATTTATTTTATTCTATTTTTCTATTATTATATATCATGGAAAACTATAAAATGCAAAAGTTAAAAAAGTATATCTCATTCAAATCAAAACGTGCATTTTAAATGTTTTATGTAGGTCATTGGTTATCATAGTAATTTACATTTTTTTTTTTTTTTTTAATTATATATACTCTTGAATATGATCATTGATCTATTTCAATAGGTAAACCTATTCATTAGAAGTTTACTTAACCATTTATTTAAATACACTGGTTTTGAATTTTTTGGATAATAATTCAATGTTAAATGTGTTGTCTACTCATGCAATAAATGTCATTGATGCTTTAGATTGTTATAAATACAAATGTAAAAAAACAATAGAGTTAGTCTATAAATCTATTTTAAAAAACTATTTATATTTTAGACAAACCAATGTGTCATGAATAAAATGTGACCACTTGTTGCAGAAATATAAATAACCCACATGATAAAAAAAAGAGGAAATTATATCAGAATATAATATTTACAGAATATCATAAGGTATTTATTTATTTAATATTTAAATACTGTGTTCCTTTAGGTTAATGTTGTGTGAACTGTTGGTGTTGTGTGTTTAAATAATCATGTTACATGTCTTATTTGGTATGATATAGTTAGTGTAAATGTGCAATGTATACAATTTCAATTTAAATATGTAATAAACATTTATATTAGTCTAATATCAGTAATATTTCTAATTTCAATATATTATTTGTCTAACAATATTGTACAAAAATTTAAAAAGTATGACAAGTACTCCAATTTTTTATTAAGAAGTGGCTATAGAGTAAATAAATAATTTAAAATGTAGATTAGATATTGTGTACAATTTCTTTGTAGCTTTATAGATATTCTCCAAATTTATTTTATTCTATTTTTCTATTATTATATATCATGGAAAACTATAAAATGCAAAAGTTAAAAAAGTATATCTCATTCAAATCAAAGCTTGTATTTAAAATGTTTTATGTAGTTCATTGTTTATCATAGTTATTTACATTTTTTTTTTCCTAAATTATATATACTCTTAAATATGGCCATTGATCTATTTTAATAGGTAAAAAAAAAAGTGTATTTTTGATATACATTCCATAGATCAAAAAATCAGATTTAATTTAAACAAAGAATTTAAAAACATTCATTTTAACATATACTAGAGATTCCATCAAAAAGTACACAAGAAAACCATGACATTCAGAATGTATAAATGATATTTATAAAGGTTAGCCTTTAGTCATAATATATCTCCTACATAAATAAGAAGTGTATTTTGAATTTAAATTTGCATTTAAAATACTGGACTTTATATTATGATCAAAATTTAAAGTTAGTGCATTTATACAGATAACATATATTAATTAATTATCTACAATACAACTAGTTGAGTCATTAAAATAATACCTAATCTTGTATTGATAATATTTATAAAAATAGTTAACAATCAACTGTTATTTATTTAATTAGTGCTATTTCACATTAGGTTTACTCAACCATTTATTTAAATACACTGGTTTTGTATTTATTGGATAATAATTCAATGTTAAATGTGTTGTCTACTCATGCAATAAATGTCATTGATGCTTTAGATTGTTATAAATACAAATGTAAAAAAACAATAGAGTTAGTCTATAAATCTATTTTAAAAAACTATTTATATTTTAGACAAACCAATGTGTCATGAATAAAATGTGACCACTTGTTGCAGAAATATAAATAACCCACATGATAAAAAAAAGAGGAAATTATATCAGAATATAATATTTACAGAATATCATAAGGTATTTATTTATTTAATATTTAAATACTGTGTTCCTTTAGGTCAATGTTGTGTGAACTGTTGGTGTTGTGTGTTTAAATAATCATGTTACATGTCTTATTTGGTATGATATAGTTAGTGTAAATGTGCAATGTATACAATTTCAATTTAAATATGTAATAAACATATATATTAGTCTAATATCAGTAATATTTCTAATTTCAATATATTATTTGTCTAACAATATTGTACAAAAATTTAAAAAGTATGACAAGTACTCCAATTTTTTATTAAGAAGTGGCTATAGAGTAAAGAAATAATTTAAATTTTTGATTAGATATTGTGTACAATTTCTTTGCAGCTTTATAGATATTCTCCAAATTTATTTTATTCTATTTTTCTATTATTATATATCATGGAAAACTATAAAATGCAAAAGTTAAAAAAGTATATCTCATTCAAATCAAAGCTTGTATTTAAAATGTTTTATGTAGTTCATTGTTTATCATAGTTATTTACATTTTTTTTTTCCTAAATTATATATACTCTTAAATATGGCCATTGATCTATTTTAATAGGTAAAAAAAAAAGTGTATTTTTGATATACATTCCATAGATCAAAAAACCAGATTTAATTTTAACAAAGAATTTAAAAACATTCATTTTAACATATACTAGAGATTCCATCAAAAAGTACACAAGAAAACCATGACATTCAGAATGTATAAATGATATTTATAAAGGTTAGCCTTTAGTCATAATATATCTCCTACATAAATAAGAAGTGTATTTTGAATTTAAATTTGCATTTAAAATACTGGACTTTATATTATGATCAATATTTAAAGTTAGTGCATTTATACAGATAACATATATTAATTTATTATCTCGAATACAACTAGTTGAGTCATTAAAATAATACCTAATCTTGTATTGATAATATTTATAAAAATAGTTAACAATCAACTGTTATTTATTTAATTAGTGCTATTTCACATTAGGTTTACTCAACCATTTATTTAAATACACTGGTTTTGTATTTTTTGGATAATAATTCAATGTTTAATGTGTTGTCTACTCATGCAATAAATGTCATTGATGCTTTAGATTGTTATAAATACAAATGTAAAAAAACAATAGAGTTAGTCTATAAATCTATTTTAAAAAACTATTTATATTTTAGACAAACCAATGTGTCATGAATAAAATGTGACCACTTGTTGCAGAAATATAAATAACCCACATGATAAAAAAAAGAGGAAATTATATCAGAATATAATATTTACAGAATATCATAAGGTATTTATTTATTTAATATTTAAATACTGTGTTCCTTTAGGTCAATGTTGTGTGAACTGTTGGTGTTGTATGTTTAAATAATCATGTTACATGTATTATTTGGTATGATATAGTTAGTGTAAATGTGCAATGTATACAATTTCAATTTAAATATGTAATAAACATTTATATTAGTCTAATATCAGTAATATTTCTAATTTCAATATATTATTTGTCTAACAATATTGTACAAAAATTTAAAAAGTATGACAAGTACTCCAATTTTTTATTAAGAAGTGGCTATAGAGTAAAGAAATAATTTAAATTTTTGATTAGATATTGTGTACAATTTCTTTGTAGCTTTATAGATATTCTCCAAAATTTATTTTATTTTATTTTTCTATTATTATATATGATGGAAAACTATAAAATGCAAAAGTTAAAAAAGTATATCTCATTTAAATCAAAAGTGCATTTTAAATGTTTTATGTAGTTCTTTTGTTATCATAGTAATTTACATTTTTTTTTTTTTTTTTAATTATATATACTCTTGAATATGATCATTGACCTATTTCAATAGGTAAACCTATTCATTAGAAGTTTACTTAACCATTTATTTAAATACACTGGTTTTGTATTTTTTGGATAATAATTCACTGTTAAATGTGTTGTCTACTCATGCTATAAATGTCATTGATGCTTTAGATTGTTATAAATACAAATGTAAAAAAACAATAGAGTTAGTCTCTAGATCTATTTTAAAAAACTATTTATATTTTAGACAAATCAATGTGTCATGAATAAAATGTGACAACTTGTTGGAGAAATATAAATTATCCACATGATAAAAAAAAGAGGAAAGTATATCAGAATATAATATTTACAGAATATCATAAGGTATTTATTTATTTAATATTTAAATACTGTGTTCCTTTAGGTTAATGTTGTGTTAACTGTTGGTGTTGTGTGTTTAAATAATCATGTTACATATCTTATTTGGTATGATATAGTTAGTGTAAATGTGCAATGTATACAATTTAAATTTAAATATGTAATAAACGTTTACATTAGTCTAATATCAGTAATATTTCTAATTTCAATATATTATTTGTCTAACAATACTGTACAAAAATTTAAAAAGTAAGACAAGTACTCCAATTTTTTATAAGAAGTGGCTATAGAGTAAAGAAATAATTTAAATTTTTGATTAGATATTGTGTACAATTTCTTTGTAGCTTTATAGATATTCTCCAAATTTATTTTATTCTATTTTTCTATTATTATATATCATGGAAAACTATAAAATGCAAAAGTTAAAAAAGTATATCTCATTCAAATCAAAGCTTGTATTTAAAATGTTTTATGTAGTTCATTGTTTATCATAGTTATTTACATTTTTTTTTTCCTAAATTATATATACTCTTAAATATGGCCATTGATCTATTTTAATAGGTAAAAAAAAAAGTGTATTTTTGATATACATTCCATAGATCAAAAAATCAGATTTAATTTAAACAAAGAATTTAAAAACATTCATTTTAACATATACTAGAGATTCCATCAAAAAGTACACAAGAAAACCATGACATTCAGAATGTATAAATGATATTTATAAAGGTTAGCCTTTAGTCATAATATATCTCCTACATAAATAAGAAGTGTATTTTGAATTTAAATTTGCATTTAAAATACTGGACTTTATATTAATCGTTTTATTATTGTTACTTAATAAATTCACTATTATATAAATATATAAAATTTGATTAATTTTATTATATTATGTGCATTATTGTACTACAATAATTAATGCAATATTACAGATGATATTGATTAATAAATGTTACATTAATGACTTTAACCTATTTGGTCCTTCCTCTTCTCATAAATAATATTTCCCAGACACTGACGTTGTTGACAAAATAAAATGTTTAGCCCCCCTCCCTGTCATTAATGTCTGTGCACTTTTATGTGGATATAAAGTAGACAGTCAAATTATTGTTCGGCCTATTTGTGAGGAAATAAGTATTTCAGTATAGTTAGTATTATAATTAATTAGTAATATCCAAATTAAGTATAAGATTGTTTATAGACAGGAGAACAGTATGTGAGCAGGAAAACATAACGAGTAATTTGCTGTACAGAATCGAAAAAATATAGAAAAATACAAAAATAAAATAAAAATAGGCACCGATATATTATGTTAAAATGGTACTTTCCCTATTGCTTTCAGCAGTTATTTTGGATATGCGGGGGGTTTTTTTTTTTATATACAATTTTTTACTACTTTAAACTGTTCCAATAGTTTCGCACTACAAGCCTTTTGCAAGTCTTAATATAATTTACATACTACAAATACAATAAAAATCTCTGGCCACCCGAAATAAAACGATTCGATGAAATTAAATAAATGAAAAATGTATAATCATCAATGCGAGGGGGGGGGAAATTTTAATTTAAATATTTTTTTTTTATACTAAAAGATAAATCCGCCTCTGCATTTGTGCTCTGGACAGTCTAAACGATCAGAAATCAGTTTCTCTCATGGCAATAATATTAAAATACAATATAGAAAAAAAACCAATAAAAAAATAAAAACCTATGTGCATTGGTTTAAAATCATTTCCCACGGATAGTTAACTAGTTAAAATTGTCAATTACTCATCTATTTAATGTTCCTAAAGATTTACCAGTGACGTCGATTTAACGTTTAGTAGACTGAATCTAACACGCCGAGTGGCGAAGAAAAGGAGTTATATTGTACTGAAAAAAGAAAATTACTAAAATGGGAAAAAAAAAGCGCTTTGTTGTGTTTGAAATTGGTGGCCATACCCATAAATTAAATTTTCATAATCAAAAATCACTCATCAAAACAAGGCTAAAACTGGACCAAACGATTCTACTGTTTACTATAATATAACGTGTGTATAATATTTTGTTTCATATAAAATGCTTCAAATATACTACCATAGAATATTTTAAATACAAAAACTGTTTTAAAGATTAATTATCAAAAAAAATTAATAAATTTATGTAATATATATATATATATATATATATATATATATTATACAATGCAAATAAATAAATAAATAAATATGTAGAAAAAAAAAAGCTAAAGCCTGGAGTATAGGTTAAATCATATAGGTGTTTTGTGATATCACATAGGTTGTGTAAATACAACAATGTTTTGTTTTTTTTCGTTTTTATACATATCTTATTATTTATTTGTAATGTATATTTAATATGTATGCATTACATTTATTTATTATTATTTTAATTTTTTTTTTTACAATATTTAATTTGCGATACAAAAAAACAGAATTAAAAATTGAATATTGCATATTTTGCATTTTATGAACTTTTTTGAGACAGTTTTGCGTTTTTAATTGTTCTGTTGTTTTTTTTTCTTTAATAAATCCAAAACTTGTCAAGTTTTATAATTTAACAATTTAATAAGATCAAATGTCTTGCCAATTCTTGCCTTATTATTATGGAAACTATAAAGAAAATCCAACTAGATTCAAAATGCTTTCAAAAAAGATGTTACATTTGGAAATTGTAGCAAGATTTCTGGTATAAAAGTTGTATACAGACGGAAAAAAAACCACACATCATAGTAAAATCAAAACATCGAATGCTACACTCAGAATCTAAAATTGATATTATTGATATTTGTGTAAAATTACATTTTTTTTTTTGGTAGGATATTTCTGAATACAGAAAATTAATTTATATGTTAATAATCTACAGAATGTAAAATTTCAAAATTATTCATGCATTTATTACCTACTTAGAGGATAAGATAAAAATCAAAATACATAAAAATGAATATTATTTAGAAACATTTGCGGACAGGTTTAGTCGTGACGGCCGAATAATGTGGAACTTTGAGAGTAACCGAAATGTAATGTGCACTGACAACACTCTGACAGGTTTTTCTTTTTTTTCTATTAATAAATTCATAGCTTTTTTTTCATTTTATTTTTATAATACCGTTAGGTACAACTTTCATACTCATATCTATGTCTTTAGTTGATATATTAAAATATTTTATACATTTATTAAATTTTCGGGGGGGGGGGGAGGTAATCCCCAAAATCACTCCTTGTATACAGCCACTAGATAAAATTATTCATAAAATTTTAATGGAAAAAATTATGTGGCGTCAAGTAGTATTTTAGTATCCGAATTTCATGAAAAAATACCCACAAAATATTACATGAGGAAACTATGTAATAAATCTGTAGCCTCAATAAACTCGGTAATTTATTTTTCTTTCTCTTTATGCAAATAATAAAGCTATCAGGTTTATTTTGTATTCAGCAAAAACAAGTGTTTGCCACAAGTGAAAAGTACAAGCCAAATGAAATTAAAATTTGTTTTCCATACATATGAAATAAATTCATATACAAGTATAACGTCTAAGCGCAGTCTTATAAATGCCCAGAAAAATAATATTATTATTATAATGAAAATAGCAATAGTTTAATGTAAAACGAGACTGACCTAAATCTACAGCGATCCAATCCAGTGGTTTTTTGTTCAGGAATTTCGGTACGCTGTCTGTGGGGCTGCGCTTCTTTTTGAAAAGCTTGTGCACAAAGTCGGAGATGGATAACAAATGTTTCTCGGACTTGCCAGACGCGATGACCATATAATCGACATACCTCACATTGGCCGGCACCCTCACAACAAAAATATCTTTAGCGTTATTTTTTGTCAGTACTTCAGCTATGTCCTCCACTTCAAAAACTCCGGACACACCACCTGTGTAATAGTTTCATAAAATTATTTTGTACAAATAAATTGATAGCTACGAACATAATATAATTCTCACAGTCTATTATTGTTTTCAATTTGTTCCTGCAAAGTAGAGAAACAGCATTTTAATTTGCTAAATTAATAAATAAAAAATATATTTTTTAAAAAACTAGACATAGGGACCAAATTAAAATCAGTTGTTACCAAAATTCAAAGTTAATACATTAATTTACATATTTTTTAAGTAAAAAAAAAATATTATTAAATACAAATAATAAAGTACTTTTATATGTAATGTTTGTATACAAACCCAAATGGTACCAATATTGTTAATTATTAAATAAGAAATGAAAGAACAAACCAAATTTATTAGACATCGACAAGATACAAACACTTCCAAATCATCCTAATCCAAGGTGTGCTGAGTGAAAGACATTGAATGTTACTCAAAGCATTATGACACATAAAAACTGCACAGATGAACATAAAGGACTGAGATAGAAACAACTACAGGGAAGAAGATACCACTGCCACGAAAGTAAGCTACTACTAATATCTATTACATTAATCATAGCAAATGTGTTTTACCACTGTGACATTGTTCGGATTGTAAATTACTACAATTAAATTGCTAAACAATTACTCCAAAATAGTATATTATAATAAATATTATGCTTAATGTTTTGCTCACTTTATACACATAATAGGAAAATCAATAAAATGTAATATTGAAAGAACTGACTGTCACCATTTAATACCAATTACATTAAACTACATTGGTGATATAGAAACATATTTATTTTCTAAAATATTGCTGTCATTAATTATGGTTTTCTCTAGAGTGGAATTATTGTCTTTCATGCAAAGCATATCAATATATCTGTAGTATTTTTACCTACATGTCTAACTTATTTTTATAAACTAATAATGCATTAATAGTATACTGATCTAAGGTAACCTCATGATACCATATTAAATTTCGTAACGGTTTTATCGAATTTTAAATTTAATTACTAAATTAAATTAGTAATTAGTAGTAATACACTTTTGTAGCAGTGGATAATCGAAGTAATATGTCCGATGTAGTATATGAAATTGTAGCTGTTGACTTTCGTAACAGTTGTAGCAATTCATCGTGGCAGGGGATATAAAACGTTGTGAACATAACACGAGTTGGTAGCCACCACCAATGACTGTACACTATAAGACAGTAAATATTATTATTTTAATATTAACAAAGTCTTCTTCCTCGGTATCACAGTCGTTTAAGACCATACCGCTAAACATACATATGGCCACCAAACTCTATCCTGTGTTATTTCCCTCTGTTGACTGATTGGCTCCACCAGCTAAGCGTCTCACTTAACGCCAGTCCTCCCGTCGCAGTCATAATTTTAATGTGGCCGAGTTGAAACGTATATAAAACTGAAACGCGGTCTTTGAGAAAGACTTTTTTTACTAATATAATCTTACTTATGCTGTCGGATATGGTAGGTTTTACTCACGCTTAGTATTAAAACCTTCAAATTGATCAACTTCCTGGAAGTCTAAAGGTTTATCGCCGAGCTGTGATTCCAGCAGATTCCGTTCCTCTTCGACGTCCAAAATCACGGACGAGTCGTCGTCCCTGAACACCGTGTAATTGTCGGGTTTGACGAATTTGTCCCTCTTATCATCACTGTAACGTTGTCTGCTAACCGCGGAACCGGCACGGCCGACCGACGCCAAACGCCCGGACAACGAAAAAACGGTTTTCAACGGAAACATTCTTATACCAAAACGCAGTGTTTTAATATTTCAACCGAACAATCGTTTAGCTAATGTAATTTTGAAGAGAGAAAACGCAAAATAAACAGTAAGTATTGAAAATCATAAATCGTTTAGAAATTTTTTTCACGGTATTAATCGTTTATCAGCAAATACCAATGGTTCCCATTCTCCTTGTGCGGTTATTACAGCGAACCACCGCGGTATCGTTTATTGCTCTTTGTGTTCTATACCGTGGAAAAACGACAACAACCACATTCATGATAACGTGATAACGTATCAATGATCTAGTAAATAGTTCTTTTTATTCCTTTCCGCGTTCCTCTAAATCGTTTATTTCGCCCATAAATCTCGTCGTTCGTGTATTAATCCGGTACATGTATGCCGCTACATCGGTTCAGTCATGTCGATAATATACGTGTATTATACGACATACGTGTTATACACCGTATTTGCATAGGTTTAAAATAATAAAAATGTAAACCATTTTTTTTCTCTTAGTTCCTAAATTAAGATATATTAACGTTATCTTGACGCGTTTGGATTGTATACTTAAAAAAATAAGGACTTTTTTACTACTTATATATACACACTACTACTTGTTATATATAAATATTTATATATTTCTTATTATTTATTTTTTTTATCAAGTTTATTAGGTAATTTACCTATAATGAAGCTCGACACTTTATCCTTGAAATATATTCAAATATTTTTCGTCGTAGTTGCCTATTGGTGAGTAAAAATTTCCGATTTGAATTTAAATGTTTCCAAACAAATTGAAATTAATTTAATACGTGCAATGACAAGTTTATGTTTAGTTAGTATATTTTTGCAAAAATTTACCTCACCACTGTGCCAATTTTAAGATTAATATATTTTTTATTTTACAAGATTTTATTTTTACAGGATAATTTCTATTCTAACAGTATTTGTAAACAAGACTTTATTGACGTCCGACAAATTAGATGTGAAGGCTCCTATATTCATTGCATGGTTCCAGTGTTTAGTTTCGACGACCATTTGTTTCACATTGAGCCAGTTGTCTAAATTGTTTCCGAACACCATACACTTTCCCAATGGAAATCCGTTTAATAAATCAACAATTAAAAATGTAAGTAATCACACAGGCAATATTTATTTTTTCTCATCAATTAAGTAAAACTTCTGCATAATTTTGCATAAAAAATAATAATATTATTAACAGGTTAAGTTGTATTACTACAGTATTATTCAGGCAAATATCAAAAGAAAGCATACAAAAGTGTTAAAAGGTTATTGTCAAGTGTATGTAATTATCTAAGTTGTGAATTTTAACACCCTGCATAGAGGACACCTAAATATGTTTTGATTCTAATTATATTTTTGTTTAATTAGTTTTTTCTTCTCTTCTCTTCCAAACAATAATAATTAAATTTTTTGTTTTACAAAACAAAGGAACATACAACCCTAGTAGAAGCTATATAATAATCTGATTTGCTTTAATATAATTTTAGTGATATTAAACTGTTATAGACTATTCCAGGCTATGTTAAAGATTTAAAGGAAAAAGAAAAAAAAACACCGATTTAACACCGCTTACTGTATACCCATAACTATATCTTTTGGATACTTACCTACCTACCTACCTACCCCCCTACCGTATTTCTTTTATGGTATTTCCCCCCCTGGTATGCTTGTTTGCAATTAAATTAAACGACTAATTGAAATTATTTTAATTTTAGGTGCTGCCATTAACAGTATTATATATATTAATGATATCTACGAATAACTATTGTTTAAAATATGTCGATGTTACATTTTATTACGTGGGACGATCACTCACTACAGTATTCAACGTCATACTTTCTTATTTAATATTAGGTAATTATTTTTTTAATTAATATAGAAGTGCATTAGTAGGAAATAATTAATATTGTACTATTAGTATATTTTTTCATTTAAAATGACCATATAATAAAATGTGGACAAATTATATTTTTTATTGTATGCCTTTAATACACAAATAGGGAATCACAATAATGGCATACAACAGTTTATTTTCAAAGTAATTTCGAAATGATTGCTAATTAAATTAAAATCGTTATTTGATTTTAACGAATTCATACTTTTTTTGTATGGAAATTTGCAAATGCAAATGCAAATTTACCAATGTGGTTGTTATTATTACAATAATTTCCTTTCAAATAAGATCCTTATTCATATTTGTACATACTATTATGCACCACAATGAATTTATTAAAAAAAAAAATAATAATAACAATTTAAAATAGTTGCATATATTTATGGAGGCATTTAGTAATTGTTTAGTATTCTAGTTGAATATTGTAACTTTTTACTGTAGCTAATGGATTTTTAGTTTTGGTATAATAATAACAATTAATGTTTATTGATTTAAATAACACTTGAAATATTCCTCAATTGTGCAATTGCTTTAATAATTTACTAATATCGGTTTACCAATTTTGTGGTCATTTTCATTTTCAATAAAAAAAATTAAAAAATTGTATTCTCTATAAAAGTTTTAAAATGAATTATGTTAAATTATCTAATTAATATGTTTTTTGTTAAATATATTATAGGTGTATAGAATATTAGGTAAGTCAAAGAAACACCCAATATGTGTTCATTTTAAAACATTATTATGCTCCTTTATAGTTGTTTTTATTAAAAACATCTTTACTTTAGATTTAAGAACACCAAATTCGTTTGAGATTAAAATGTATTAATTTATTCTTTTTCTTTTTAAAACTGCCGGAAAACCGAATCTGAAGCTTTGGGAAACATAGTTTTATACGGGTATTGGATTGCTGGTTTTCGCTTTTTATAAGTTAGAATAGCTTCAAGTTTCAAATTTAAACAAATTTTGCTTAGGAAACACAAGTCATTTTTCAGCAGCATAGTCTTTGTACCAATATGGAAAAAAAATACATAATGAATATTTCTAGGATCTGGCTTAAAATATTCCCATAATACTAACAAATAAATCTCTACTCTTCGACACAATTTAGTTGTGTATCAAATTAAAATAATAATTTTATCGATTTTATATAATACAAATTCATTTTTATTATAATTTTTAGGTCAAACCACATCATTTAGCTGCCTCATATGTTGTTTTACTGTAGTGTGCGGATTTTTTTTGGGCGTTGACCAAGAAAATCTCTCAGGTGAATACTATTCTAGTTGTAGTAATGATTTTATATGGTTGATTTCAATAAATTGTCCAGAATAATATTTGACAATAATAAGTTGGTATCGATTTAAGATTTTGTGTAGTGTATGTACTTTCACTGGCTACTTTAAATACCTATCTATAAATACTTAATATCTATCTGAGGAACCATTTTTTTTTTTTTTTTTTTTTTTTTTTTTAATAAGAATGATAGTTGCAAGTTCAACTATAATGACTTCTATACATTTTTAGTGAAATTTACCATCCGTTTTAATAATATTTAAAACACACCTACCTACCTAATTATTATTTGACACAATCGGATTTATTTCTGTCTTTAATTATTATTTATATATATATATATTGTATTTCAGGTTCGTTTTCGTTGCTCGGCACGTTATTCGGAGTGTTGAGTTCGTTTTCTCTGGCGTTTTACTCTATACAAATCAAAAAGGTCCTTCCCAACGTGAATAATCATATTTGGTTACTGTCGTACTTCAATAATTTATACGCCACTATACTATTCATTCCTCTGTTAATGCTCGAAGCTGAAGAATTGAGCAGCTACACTAAACTGGTGGAATTACGATTTATTCTTCTAATGATAATCGGCGGCTTTTGTGGATTGTCAATCGGTTACGTGACGGTACTCCAAGTACAAGTGAGTTTGTCGCGCCCCGTGTATAATTTCTTTCCGAGGCACAGCCCCTCGGTACTCGAATATTAAAATCGATTGTTTTAATTGCAGGTGACTTCGCCGTTAACCCACAACATATCCGGTACAGCAAAATCGTGTTTTCAAACGGTGTTGGCGTCATTTTGGTACGAGGAGTGGAAGTCGACGACCTGGTGGTTTTCCAATATCGTCGTGTTGGGCGGAAGTGCCGCGTATACGGTCGTGAAGAACAGAGAAATGGAGAAAAAATACCGACCATTAGTGTCCAGCCGTTGTTGAATATTCCTCGCATTTAATTTATTTTAGTATAGTAACTGTTTGTGATACCCACCTCTCTCTCTCTCTCTCTCTCTCTCTCTCTCTCTCTCTCTCTCTCTCTCTCTCTCTCTCTCTCTCTCTTTTCATATTACTCCAGCGGTTAAATTTCTTCATAATTCTCCAAACTCGGTCGAAACGACTCGTTCTCACACGGTTTCATTGAAATTCCGTTAACAATTTTTTATAGATTTTTCGTACGTGTCCATTTTATTTCCCGTCGCGTTAAATAACTTAATATCATGCACTTTACATAATACTTTCATCGATGTTGATATCAGAGTTGTTTTTCAACCAACAATGGTTTTAAACAATTGTACGACTTTTCGCGACATGTAACCCTTACATGAAATTCTTCCACCATTAATCCGCAATATTCGAATTTACTTAATTTACAGATTATCGTCAATTTTTCCTTGTAAACATGTTAAAACAATCAAATTTTTACTTGACAAAAATTTTAAAAAATGAAAGAAAGAATGCTACGGGTACATTAATTCGATCATTTCAAACTAAAACTACAATTATTTAATAATTTATTTTTTATTTAATATTTCCATATCTTATTTAATGTAATACATCTATCAGTTCTGCCAAGATTATATATTGAGCATAGCATTTTTGTTTTCTTCTATAATAAAATAATAATACATATAATTGTACACAATTCACTTTACCTAATATTTTATCAATGACGGGGCGTGATGGATCCATGTGTATATATTATTACAGTGACCAAAAAAAAATATTATTCCAAGTTTTTCACATTGAACGAATTTCCAATCATAATTCGATTTAATGAAAACTATAGTTAAAAATTATTGCGATTTCGTTATAAAACGAACGCGTAAAAATAATTCATAATCAGAGTTTCAAATTCTCGTTTTTCGAGTGTTGTTAATATTAATTTTAAAAAAATAAAACACATTTTAAGTACGGAATATTTTTTTTTTTTTTCGAAATCACCAAAACTATTGTAATCCGAATGTAAAGAATTTTTGTCATGTACGACTCGATTTAATTATTCTCATACGAAATGGGCTTAACGTTTAATTTAAAACGTCTAGACAAAGCTTACTCGAACGAGTTATACTCACGCCACGATACTGGTACCAATTATACCGATTCGGCACTTCTATTGTCTTCTATATTACAAACAATAGCGTAATATAGGAAAAGTGAATTATATACGTCCCCTATAAAGACCAGATGATAATTTCACATCGATTTATATAAACTTAAAAACTATAATAAATTATTGTACGTATAGTATTCTCGGCGCCGGCCGATTATTACTCCAACTTGAATATTTCCTTGACGTCGTGGATGGTTTTCCCATTGATGTTGTTGGTTTTCTTTAGTTTCGCCACCATTTTCACCGTGCCCTCCGTCTTTTTGCACATAATGAAATGACACTGTTCCTTCCTCGAGGCGGACCGCCTCACTTGGGCCAACTGTTTCGCCACTGCTGGCGGAAGTATAATTTCCATCATTCTGTAAAAGGTCCAAGTTGATATAATTTATTAGGATCCGGCGTTTCAACACAAAATGTGTAAAATTATTTCTAGTTTTTTTTTTTTTTTTTTCTAGCTAACTAAAACATTTTGAGTACGTGATTCAATGTTCTCGTAACACATTATGTGTATAGGTAGTTGGAAACTTTTATTTTGCACTATACACATAAATACGGTCTCGGACATGTATTCGAATTGGTGTTTCCAAATAGCGTGCGAAAACATTAAACGATAATTTTTTTTTTTTTTATTACAGCTAATTTTTATATATTTTATATATATGATAAACAATTGTGGTTCAAACTAGTTATCGTTTAAATTTAAAATACGTTTTATGCATCTCAGAATATTATTATTTAAAAACCTACAAGTCTATCGATTATTTGAATGTATCGAACTGATTTTAAACGTTCCAGCAAAAATTACATGAAATTTGCATTTAAAATAATAAACCGGTATTACCGTTTTTCAACGAATTTCCAACTCGAAATGCCGAACTATTAAAAAACCGGAAATGTAAATTAAAAAAAAAATTTTTTAAAAACACAGTATAATGAAAATCGTTTAAAACCCGACCTAATGGGTTTGTTGTCCAGTTGCATGGACCGCATGGCCCGGCCCACCTCGCAGGCTATCCTCTCGGTACAGTCTTTACCGTCGATGGACTCGGCGACCAGCCTGGTTAGGGAGGCCAACTCCTCGGGGGCGCGTTTCAGGGCGGCTTTGGTGCTGAGCACCGGTATCGGTAGTCGCGGTATGAACATGAGAGCGCTGAGGAACACGACGGCGACGCCCACGAAACCGGCCATGGCCACGAACAGCGGTTCCACCTTGGGCTTGGTCGTCACTTGGTTGTCCTGATCACCACCGCCGACCATCGCGTTCTGGCCGTTGTCGTGCTGGTTTTGCTGCATCTCGTAATTGTAGTTGTTACTGTTGTATTGCTGATATTGTTGCTGCTGTTGCTGGTGCTGCTGCTGCTGCTGTTGTTGTGGCTGTTGCTGCTGGTAAAGCTGCTGCAACGCGTCGTTGTCCAACGGGTAAAAGAAGTAATTGTAACCGTTGTACGTACCATCCGGTTTCACGGATTCACCTGCGGGACAAACAACATTTGTTGGTTTTATTATCATGTGCGTATTCATGAGGCTGCGATGCGGGCGATCCATCATTCCACCTCCCAGAGATCTGGGGATATTTTTTTTTTTTTTTTTTATATATACTGGTGTGGGTGGATCTGACAAATTGTTCATAAATCCATTTCCAAGGACCCAAAACCGCCCTACTTTAATATAACCCACTTTTAACTAAACATTTCTGGGTGGAGTACTGCAGCCTCACTAATAACTCTAACTGATACGCCCCTAATAAGTATTATTCTAAATTAATAAAAAAAAATAAATACGTTTTTATACTCTACACAAAATTGTGTATTATATAAGCAGGACGTGACAAAATCATTTTTTTTTTGGGGGGGGGGGAGAACTAAGTCCATTTGGTCGACTTTTCAAAAAATAAATGCATGTTATATATATAAATCTAATTTTCAAATTGTAAACTTTTTAATTCTACAATTTTCTCGATTTTCTTAAGCTAAGGAGGTTATAGCGGATCGATAAAAACCCATAAAATGACCCAAAAGCCTAGCAAAAATGTGATGTTTGGAATCGGCGATTTTGAATTTTGAACACCGCTTTCATCATGTATTCTACTTTTTTAGGTTTCGACTTTTATATTCGAAAAATTGAATGTGTAATTTGGTCAAATAATGGAAATGTATGTTTTTTTTATACTAAGCTTTACAGCATTATTTTTGAACGATAAAGTTAGGAAGTATATAAGTGGATAAATATTCTATTTAAGATACATAAAAAAAAAATTGACAAAATTGAAGAAAATTTGAAAAACTTGCTTCAACCACCCTAATACTAAAATTAAAAAAATCCTGCTTTGTACAGTATAAACTAACAATAAATAAAGCAGTGGACACAAAAAGTTATTAAATACAAATTATAGTTGTTTTTTTTTTTTTAATTGACCATTGTTTGGTAATAACATTACCAACTTGATATCATCAACAATGGTTTTTTCCGAGGATAGTTAATCGCTTAAACGGGAGTCACTTGAGTAATTTTTTACTGACTTTAACTTACTTAATTAACTCTAATTTCCAGTAACAGTTACTGGAGCTGTACACAGTAAACAAGACATTCTATATTAGCTATAGATGAAATAACATTATGTATAATAGAGATGAAAATGCAGAATTGTCGTACATTTCGCAAACATTGGTTTTACCGTTAGACTATAACGGAATATTACATATTATAATGTGTTGCTTTTATGTAAAGCTTTTTTTTGGTGTTGTTGTTGTTCCGTGGCTAATGGCTATACACGTAAAGTATGTCGATTCGACAAAAAAAAAAATCTAATTGACTGACTGAGGTAAGTTAAGGGGGGAAAACCACCCAGCTCTCCTTTAGTTTCGCCATTGTTTATAAGTCGCAATTCCACAGTTCCTCATTGGTTTGGGACCTTCACTTGATCATGTATTAATGTATTAATAGATAATAAGTTAATAATGTCTAATTCACACGATGCTGACGTGGGTGCATACTAGTTGTGTTTGGCACCGTCTAACGATAACTACGCAATAGTAAACTTAATAGATAACTTAAATTGATATTATTTTTGAATTCGGTTTTTACTTGAAAGAGCTTCGATTAAATTTTGAGATAGAAAGTTATTGGACGGCGCCGGGCTGACCTGTTGGGGCGGTCCCTGTGAGGTAACTATCTTGTGTTGCGATTCCGAAAAATCGTTTTTCACGAACCGAGGAACCATTTGCGAAGCGAACGTTGCCATTTTCTCGCCCTGGCCGTTGTTGGCGTCGGCCGGCGGAGCCGGTCGGTTCGTACTATGACTCTGTAAATTGATAATTTGATAAGACAATTTAAAAAAAAAAAAAAAAAAACAACCAATCCGATTAAACAAGACTCGCGTACTTTTTGCGCTATAAAATCGTTCGGTTGTTTCGACAGAATTTTGAATTCGTCGCCGTGACCGGAGTAATGGGCATCGTTGGGTATGTACTCGTCGACATCGATCCGGGCGTTGAACACCTTGCGGTTAGGCCGGTGCAGGTTGCCGATGACACTTTTGAGAAATTCGGCACCCGACGGGGTGTCGGTGGAATTTCGAAAACCGTCCGCGCCGCCCACCGCTGAGTACAGTAGCAGTTGTATCGCGAACAAATACAAAACTATCGCCCAGACGCATTTGCAACGCCTATAAATAATAAATTTAAAAAAAAAAAATTAAAAACTATACACAATAATATAAAATATTTCCATAATATAATATAGTCTGGACAAAAACAAGACTATACTACCACATGTCCACCCACCCCTCCCCCAAACAAATTTTAAGTACTTTGGAAACAATTTCGTGAGGGGGATTACGGCGTACGTATTGACTACTTCGGATTTTATTTCTATTTCATCTTATTATTACTCAAAATCTAATTCGAATCTATACAGTTGAACGTTCAATCGTCCAATTATCCAATTATCCGAATGATCAAAAAAAAAAAAGAAAGGCATTCATATTTTGCACCATGGTGTGGGTCACTGTTATAGGTGGTAGTTGGGGAGGTAGTATATAGATAGAAATTGAATTTATATCTGTATGCAACGATAGATTGCAAACGAAAAACGATTCTGAGCGAAGTAGTATTAGTCGTGTTTTTGCATTGTTGTCATGGTAACCCAGAAATCAACATAAATAAAAAAACAAATAATAAAACTCGAGTTTGACGAAATCGTGTATTTGCCGTTTTTTTGGTAGTTTTTTTTTGGCGCATTAAAAAACGAATAGATATATCGATAAATGACCTTCTTAAAGTACCAACTAGGTAAAATTTGCTACCGGAAATAGCATAGAAGTGTGTAGATCGGATGAAGTCTTCTGATAGAAAAAATAAGTGTTTACAGAAAAATTAAAATCACACGACCCATCGATCCGCTTAAAATCTAAAACAAAAAGTCTTGGCCTTTTAGTAACTCGTAACCGTATTTCGTCATTCGACATAATCGTCAAACATTTTCGCCGCGGCCATTGATCCTGGACACCACATTCATTCAAATTAACAAACTCGACAGAAGACGATACTGAATGAGAGGAAAATGAAACAGACGATGATTTGAAAGGCGAATACTGGGCCGTCGTCTCGTTCTGAAGCTTTTGATACGTTGGATTTGGCGTTTCAATGGCTTGGGAGACAAGAAGAATCGAACACCGTTCAATCGACACAGTTAAGGAAATCAAGAAATTTAAAGAGCAGCACTAAAGAGAAACTCAACAATGAAACAGACTATAAAATATCATAATTTTGTCAAACCTTTGAAATAAATAATAAATTGTATTTTCTTCTTTTCAAACATTTATAGTTAATATCATTTCGGTTTTATGGCATAAATTATTTGTTCATTGGCACATACATACATACTTATGACTTTTAAAATATGTTATATTTCAATTATCCGGATATTTGCGTATCTGGGCCCATCCTCGACATTAATTAGTCCGGGTAATCGGCGTTCTACTGTACTTATCTTATCCTAACGTATAGTTATTTCTACTTTTCCCTACTTAAAACCAGTTTAAATTAATGATATAAACATTACTTCTGGTAATAAAATTTTCACTAGATAATTGTTCTAGTTTTCACCAGTGACAACTAGTTCCAACTAAAGAAAAGTAAGTAAAACTAGTTCCGACGTTGAGGTCCCGGGTTAATTCTAATTTTTTAACACCCTCCTCAGTCCTAATAAACCAAAACCAATTTGAAACGGTTTCCTGATTTGCTGTTGGTTTTTTTTTTTAATCTAACGGTTTTATCAAAAAGATTAAACACCACGGTTACATCATTGCATGCTTACACACGGTTTGAGATAGTGTACCTATTTTCTATCTGTCCTAAAAAACGGTCGTAACTTGTGGACACCGTAGATATCCATAACATATTATACAGTCAGTCGGATAGATAATTGAATATCTATAGATTATATTATAGATATTTGTGGCAGATACTGTCTAGATAACAACATAAATCTTTTATAATAAAACGCTGTTCGTACATAAGCATTGTACATCATTACACCAACTCCCTCTCATCCCCCAAATATTTTGACTCTAGTAGCGCCTATGACAATACTATAAATATGATAATTGATTCAGCCTCGGGATTTCAATATTCTTAATGTACAATTTTTACTTCATATATAATATTACAGGTACCGTATACGTTTCTGGATTTTTTTTTTTTTTTTGTTTATTTACAAACGTCCATCGTTGTGTTTTAACGCATTACTACCGCAATAAAACCAAAAACCTCGGGGACAATTATTAATTACCTCCTAATCGCGATCAAATTAAATTCTAATTGTTGAAAAGAAGTTATTAATTAGTTTCGTCAGATTATAATATAATCTGTGGTTTTTACCAAGACGTGTTTGTTTTCTCGCAAAACACTTTGTCGGTTAGTAAAAACGCCCAGACTTTGACGCGTTCCCTCCCTTTAAAGAAGTGGATTTTCCATCATTTATGATGGATTTACTTCATTTTTCGAAATTCCCAATAGTTTTTCAGAAAATATTTTTTTTTTTTTAAAAGCCGACGACAAATGACAATACACACGGTCCATTTCCCAGGGTGCCTTGTCCATACGGAAGAAGAAAAATACGATTTATACTATATGAAAATAATTTAATCGATCAAGTCGAGATAAATAAACAAAGAAACGTTTTCGGTAAAAAATTAAAAGTTAAAAATAATAACATTAACTTATCTCGGTTGGTAAAAAATTAATTTCGTATTTTTGCTATTAAAAAGCACCTATAAAAACATAGTTAATATTTTCACCGTTATATACCTTTTTATATATTGTTAATTAATATTGAATTTCGAAAAAAATAAATAAAAAATAGTAATAATCATTGGGTTAGGTTTTCCTGTATGTGTTCTGAAATTTCGCCAACTACTGTATAAATATGAACGGTAAATTATATATATATTACCTATATTTCGACCCGGGCCCATTATTGTGCGTTGTGTCGTGTTTACCCGTTGTTTCAAATCGGGAACGTGATTTCTCCTGTGTCATTATCAAATAACGTACAAGAAACGGATTACGGTCGGAAATAATCGACTCGCCGCAGCCGATTATTTCGGATTGGATTTTCCATTATTGTACGTTATTGTTGTTGTTAACCGAAATAATTTTCGTTTCCCATTTATACACACGTACTATACGTGTAATAAATAATAATAATACCTCGAGCACGCGTTGCGATCCGCCGTCGTCGTAGACTTAGGCGTCCGTACAATACCTATGCCTGTAACTACGTGTAAACATACTGAAAGAAACTCAAATGTATATTGTATATAACATATACCCGTTGATCAATTTTTTAAGTCTATTTTACAAATATATAGTTTTGACAATAAACAATATTATAACGTCGTGCTCGGTACGTATATACTTTCTATTCTTCTGTTTCCGACATTATACACTACTAGATGTGCCGCCCGTGCCAGTTATGTCGACCATTTTAAAAGTAGCATTGTTTTTCACTCGGGCGGCCGGTGTCTGATTAAATATTTTTTTTTGTAAACAATATTCTTCTAAAGGTTCAAAAATGAATTACTCGGTTGTTTATTAAATTGGAAAATTGAAATTATACTAAGGACCGTCTTTGCGATGTACTCTTTCATAAAAAATAAAAAATCGTGTCTATACCGGATGAGTGGTTCTCAACATCATTGGCATCGGAAATTCTTATTTTAGTCGTTTCATACCATAAGACGCAAAACATATGTTTTACAAAACAATGTTTTTTTTTTTTTTTAATATTAATATGAGAATACGTATTTGAAAATGTAATAACTATTAATATATAAATTTAATTTTTACAATTATTAAAACAAAATTACAGTGATTTCGAATTTGTAAGCCTCTCGACGTCTGGATTATGATAGTTAAGAAAATCTTTTTTGTTGGTTTTTTTTTTCTCTTGGCTTTTACATATTTTTAATTTTATTGTGTGGCTCGTGTTGGCTACTCCCCCAGCTATATACTCGTAGGTACACTGAAACACTTTCCGTCATATATAATTTACTACTAGATATACCTCCTATGTATTTATTATTGTCCGCGTCGAACTAACTATTATTATTAATTTAAATTAAATTAATTATTACAATAATATCGATGATTTTACCATTTTTTTTTTTTAGCGTATTATAATTTCATAAAAACTGTCGTCTGCGTATAACTAAATAAATGCGTTTATCAATCACCGCCCGCCAATAAAACTAAATTAAATCAAATGTCGTTTCTGTTATTCATTTTCTCTTTTTATAATAATAACACGTCTTCCGGAATATAATTTATCGTTTACTGAATTTATCGGATTTCACACTTGGATCGTGCCGCGTACGTTTGCAAATTGAATTGAACTGGGTACATAATAAATACGCCGCAGTATTGTTATATGGACGGTCGACAAACTTAAAACGAATAATTACCAAAAAAAACTCAATTATTTCGCTATTGAAATGTTGCAGTATTTTCAAAGCGTCTTTATCGTTAGTCCGTTGAACGCGATCTCGTGTGTACGGTAAAACAAAATCGATTTGTTCAAATATGGGCAAACCTTCCCGAAAACTATATTCATTCGAGTTATTGGAAATATTCCATTTCGGATGATTTTATCATTTGAAAATTGAATAAAGTTCATATTATTCCCACTATACCAGGGTACTCCTGAAACAGTATAAAAAATCCGAATACGTATTGGACGATACCAATCGCCGTTTTTTTAAGCGTAAAGCTGCGACGTGAACACCCTGAACGTGATTCTTGAAAAAGTAACATAACATTCCGGTAATACGATTTGTTGCGATTAATGTTAGATAAAACATTGAGGTCATAAAAATATATAGGTTTACAAGTACACGAGTTAACGACGCTATAATAACTAGGAGGCACCATAAATGACTACAATAAATGTGACGTTAAACGTTGATAAAAAAAAAAAAAAAAACACGTATATATTATACCTAGGTATTAATCGCCATTTTTTTGTATTCAAATTCCGTAAAACAAGCGGAATTAGAAATTGTTTAAACTAGAGTTTAGTGTGCGCGGCAATGAAAATTATTGTAGGAATATAAATTTCCAAAACGGAACTACTTTTTTAAAATATATAGTTGTCTACCACACGCAGCGCAAATAAAATAGCGAAAACCTATTGGCTTTATTGACGTGTTCCTATTATGTAGAATAAAAAAATATTCGATTCATTTATTAATATTATTATTACATGTATAGCTCTGACTTTCGTTAAAAAGACAAACAAATTAATTAAGTATGCAATTTCTCTCGGCGTACGATTTAACTTTTAATTCGTTATCGTCGTCGGCATGACACAACGTTTTATACGTGTCGCAATATACTTTATTTATTATTTTTTATCGAAAACTATAATCTCCGAATAGTTGTGTCGATGTTAATGATTAAAAAAACAGTAATTGATTCGTTAAATATATCGTGTCTATAGTATAATCGTAATGATAAAAAACACGATGAGTTATAAAGTTGTGAATTTATTGACTGTAAGTACGTAACAGACACCTGCTCGTTTATTAAAATCGCATCGACTTTCTATTTTCAAATGACAATTCAATAATAACATTTTAATTTGAAATATTGGCAAAAGGAGATTTTTTTAACTGAATCTGACTAATAATGATAAGACTCTATATCAGTTGTATATATTATAATGTTTTACATTTTTTTACTTACAATTTTTCATTCGTTTTTATAAATTCGATTTGACTATATTTATATCTGCGTTAGAAGTTATTAGGCCAAGTGAAATCTTTCATTGAATGTGTCATGCGCATGCAGGAAATACACGCTGAAACCCGTTTTGTTCTGTTTGTTCTAAATCAAATATAAATTTGTCGGTCTGGCATCGATCCAATACCTTTAGAAAGGAAAACTAATATTTAATTTGTTCAATATATATTCAAAAAAAAAAAACGAAAGGCAATTTTGGCGCAAAACTGCGCATGTCTACAACTCTACGACGGTATTGTATTTATTAGGAATTTTTTTTTTTTTTTTTCTATTTCTTGAGAGAATAAAATAAATATTTCTTGAACTACATACTGGGATAAACTTGAATTTATTCGGAAAAAAAGAGAAATTTATTAATAACTATTGGCTTTTAATTATTATAGGTTGAAAAAATAATTGTTGAAAAAAAAAATAAAAAAATATTGACCACGAAAATGGCCGTGAACTCGGATTTTATGTATTATTGTATCTATATCTATTATATTATCGTATAATTTTTTAACGTTCACTAAGATTAATGAAATTCTTTTTTTGTTATTCATTGATATTTTTCGTACGTTTTGTTGTAAAGTGTATTTGGATAACTGAACTAATAACTAGGTCATTTATTATTGTATATTTATAAAGTATATCTGTTTTTTGAATTTTAAATATATATTCGTTTAAATTGGATGTATAAGCGGAAATTGGGAAGATCTTGGGAAGGGGCTAAGTCCCCACAAAACGTACAAACGGAGAAAATAACTCTTCTTAAATATATTCAAATTTTTCACATACTTGTATATATATATATATTCGAGTAAAATAGCACATAAGTACTTGGGTTTTGCATAGTAAAATGATTTTTGCGAGCGTGTAGAGCGGCTTTAATATGGGTACAGTGAAATATTTTTAAATATCAGCCCTCTCTAAAATCATGGTAAATTTCCGCCTATGATTAGATTTATTTTATCTATTTGGAGGTCACGTTTTAAATTTCTTAGACGAACAAAAATTAAAAACCAGGGAGAATAAATTCACGTTAGAAATGAAAATTGTAATTCAAAACTTTACATAGCAAAGTTTTTCGAATAAGTACCAAAACTGATATATCGACTTATTACTTATTTAATATTGTAAACCCATTTCTCATTCGGACTCTTTCAGTACATTTTCACTATATTCAGAGATATGTTCGTAACATGAACGTTTATCGTGAAATTTGTTGAATTCTCGACAATTAATTAAAATAGAATAATTTGTTAATTCAACTAAAATGATTATTAAATTCAGAAACAATACAATTTTTTATACATTTCTTTTGTGTATATTACATGTATAAATATTGGTACACTTTGCACCAAAATATTGTAAAACGCATAATTATTTAGTTTTTACGAATACACAGTTATTTGTATAGTATTCACTTGGTGTCCTCGACCTTAACAAGGTTATACTTATAATAATATATTTTTGAGTGCGACCATAAATCTATTATAACCAGTTACCTTCGGTATACTGGATCGCGAATAAAATCAATTATGCTTACGTGCATAGCTATACGGAAATCTAGATCATATTTTCGTTCGATCGAATTCACGATCAATAGCGGGGAAATATTCGCACTCGAGGTGTATAACTGCATATATATATATATATATTCGTAATACTTGTCTGAAATTAAAATATCAAGCGTGCATTGAATTATTTTGGAAAATTCAGTTTATTGTCGCGATGAATTATTATATACATTAATCATTATACGTAATACAATAAATAAAATGCGTATTCGCATACATTTTGAAAATAGCAAAATGCCGTATGGTTTATACGGTTTTCGTCAAAATTTATAAACTACTATAAGTACAACTTATGATGAACGTGGTGTGGACAATTTTCAAGCATTTTTGTTCGGACCAAATAATTTTACCCGCTATAAAACCAAATAAAAATTAGCCTTACCTAACTAAAAAAACTTAAAAAATGTTTAAAATGTCTAATATAAATAGCTGAAACATTGCCGAAATGTTAAGATTATTTTGTTTTTACCTTTTTTGTTAGTTTTTCCACGCTATTAAGGAAACTACAACGAAAATCAAAAAATTGCCAAATAAATCCAAAATTATTTCAGAAAAGATGCGCTACGCTTAGAAATCGGATCAGGATTTCTGGTTGAATAGAAATAATTTCTTGGATGAGAAAGAAAAAATGTTTAAAAAAATTCACACATAGTAGTAAAACCGTCTAAAAATTGTATTTATTTAAATAAAACTACTTCAATAATCAAAAACAACATTGAAAACATTATCTATGCGTTAATATTTATATTTAAACTGAATTTTATCTGTAATTTGGCATTAATTCTGACAACACGACTGAATTGATCGATATTACAATACATATACCCGTTCAAAAAAATGTTTAAAATTGATTTTAAAAAAATTCTGCAATTTGTTGGGTAGGTATTTCGTGTAAAATCAAACGGACTAATAATAATAATTTATTGCAATAACGACACGAGTTCTAAAGTTTTGTACGTGGGGTTTTTTTTTATTCGGCGATATCTAAAACATATTTGCCCGTGTCTAATACGATTAGTGTTTTACATATTTTTATTATTTGTCCCACATTTATACTTTCTGTAAGGTAGCCCACTGTACACACACACATATACGTATTTATGTATAATATTGTGTTTACATACTATTATTTTCACCAATTTATTCATTGTGAAATTGTGAAACCCTCGTCTATAATAATATGTCAATACGTCCGTCTATATATTTGTACGTACGTAAACGTCGGCACGAACTACGCTTTTGGTAGAAAATTATAAACGGATATTTTATCGGACAACGAGGTTGTTTTTTTTTATTATTATTATTTTTAAATTTGTTTTTTTATATCATCGAAAACGATTCACAAGACGTCACTTGTAATATTTTCGTATAATATATATATATATATATAACAATATATTATAATTTTTACGGAAACGCGAAAGCGGGAAAAGAAAAACCTATAAAATATATAATTATATTTATACTAAACGTAATTTGAACGTCATTATTCAGCTGTATAGATTGCATTCCTGCGCCCGTGTAAATTTCTATTCGTACAACGACTTGCGATTAATAATAATTACGGTTTACGATTTTCGTGACACTCATACTCGAACCCAACCGTGGTTATGATTACCTCCAAATTGATACTTTGTATGGTTCAAATAAATAATCCGCGTCCAATTGAGACGGAACCGGCGGAAATGATCAAGAGTACTGTCGCTGGCCCCCGTGCACACGTATATTTAGGCGTATTATAAATCCGACAGCGTTAAATACCAACGACTCAATTACGGTTTGTACTTTTGTACGAAATTATATTTTATTCGAATAATATTGTAGCGAAAATCAAAGAAAACCTGTAGGTAGGATAATATTACTATTTTCGCCGGATTAGGACTTTAGATTGTAATGGCGTTTTCGGAAGGATCGCCCTCAATAGGTAGTACCGAAATGCACATTTTTAAATAGATTTTAAATTTTTAACACTTTCGGTAAGCGTGTGCGCTATACAATTTACTTTCCGTTTTTAAACAACGACTGCGATTTTTTTTTTTTTTTTTTTAATTGCGAAATCGGCAGAGTTACGGGACGTTGAAATTTGATATTTACGAATAATTTGTTTTAACGAAATTTTAAAAATAATCGAGCTACCACCGATTATATTATTCATTTTTTTTTTGTAATATTATCATTGCCTTCAATTATTTTTTATTTTTATCTCACTAGTGAAGTTAGTGAAAATAGAATAAATTACGGTAGGAAATTAAAAACTTCTTTATTTAGTACCTATTTAGTAAAAGAAAACATAATGTGGAATACGTTACGTGATTATATATATATATATATATTTATCATTTAGTAGTTTTGTCGATTTGTGTTTGAAATAGAAAAATTAAAATGTATATTTACCGACAGTAGAATAATTATTGATAGAGTTGTAAAAACATTAATATTATGATAAAATAAAATATAAAACGAATAATAAATCGAGTAATTGTGTAATATTACTATTTTAGTAATACTATCGTTTATTTTTATATTAGAACATTCGGTATCTATATATAATAAAAATGAAAAAAAAAACCGAACAATGACGAGTTTCACTGAATTAATTTTAAAAATAAAATACATTATATTTTTTATTTATCATTCACGAACGGGTACACATTTAAATATTATTAGAAACTAAATGTCCTACTATATATAGTGGGGGGGTCTAAATTTAAATTAATTTTCAAAAAATCACGTCAAAGTACCGTGTATGCAGTTGACAGTGACAACAAAATCACATACGCAACTGACAAAAACATTACACATTAACATCGCGCACAGATGACTTTAAAATTATCTAAATAAGATAAGACTAAAAAATATGTATCTAGATAGAATATATGTTATTATCTAGATTTTTCTAAACTATTCGATTATGAATTATTGATTTGTGACTCGTATAAGTCATCACAGTTTATGTATTTATTGACCATTGCATACTAATAATAAACGTTGGGTACATAATTATAGTATAGATTATTTTATTATATTATTATATTTGTATATAATATCGATTAAATTAATACATTTGAATAGGAAATTTCAAACTCAAACAATTGCAGATAAATCAAGTGAAATTAATTATCAGACTATCCGTAGACATTCGGATAACGGGTTGTAGTTATCTAGATAAGATAAAAAGATAAATATTTTTATCTAGATATTAGTTAGGGGATAAATTACCCGTATAATAATGCGTAAAGTATCGTAAAAATAGTAATGGTTTTTGTTTGACGGTATACTTACGGTTGAATCATTTTGTCCGTAGTCGAATCGGTCAGAGTATAAAATATGCGGTATGTGTTTTATGCGGAAATTGTATTATTCGGTAAAAAAAAAAAAATTCCGGTATATTATTATTATTATCGCAAAAATACTTGGATTCGGTGGACAAAAAATTATATCGACGGTTCGTTTACGGCTTCGGACAATATTTATTTATTTTTTTTTTATTATTATTATTATGAAAAAACCGCGTTAAATTAATTTTGTTTTGTTTTTTTGTTTTTGTTTTTGTCCGGTAATGTTCGCGTCGAAACTGAGACTTTCGAGACCCGTCTCTGCCGGGCGCCCGTCACGAGGGTAGGGTTATAACGATAATGTTTTATTGCGACGATTAATACGGCGGTACGAGTCTAGCGGACGGGTAACCGGAGTGGTGGTTGTGACCGCGTGCGGTTATTGTATTGCCGGATTACGGTACGCACGGTATAAACAGTACGGCGTCTCGGGACCAAGTGTGACGGCACGCGCGCTCTCGGCGGGTCCTCGGCGGCGGGCTACCCACTCCCGCGGGCCGTGCGCCGCGAAGACGCTGTCGCCCATCTGGGTCAAACATGCCGGACGTTCGGTTATATTATTCCGGTTACCGGTTTCGTCCGGTCCGTGACACTGTGGCCTATAAAACGACGATAATATTATTATTATTATTATTATATTTATTATTATATTATACGCGCGTATAGATGTATAGTAATAATTTACGTATTTTCCATCCGTTCGGGATGCGCCCGAACGATTAATATATCGCCGACTCGTACGTTTACGGCCGTCGGTTGTAATAGGTTGTAATTGTTTCTAATATTTTTATTAGTTTTTTTTTCTTCTAGATTCCGATCGAACCTTTCGAAGGACGTATTCGTTTTACTAGGATTTTTTTTTTTTTTTATTATTATTATAATTTTTGTCCGCAAACGACGACTTTTTCCGCCGTATGTCCGGTTCCGATTATTATCGAACACGTAGCGCCTTTTTCGCGAGAATTTCACATCCAGTCGGTGCGAGAAAGATCATTTCTTTTTTCTTCTTAACAATTGTGAGAGAAAAAATGGGTAAATTCGTTATTTTCTATTTTTTTCTCTTGTAACTCTGTTAAAAATACAATTTTCCGGACGTGGACAAATGTTCAAAACATTCTAGCCATTTTTCGAACTGTTTATAAGCATTTTATGTTGTTTTATCTACTCGAACTCATCGAATTATACTGTTTTAGCCGAACGGAAATTTGACACGAGGGGTTCATCATAAACTGTATACTTCACGATGAAAATGAAAAAAAACGTCGACCGTATTTTAATAACATTTTTTTTTTTATAAGCGTTAAGGATGTAGATTTTTATGAAAATCATAGAAAAATGATGACATTTCTGATCTTTGCTCAGAATCGTTTTTCGTTGGCAATGACTCATCGTTGCGTACAGATATAAATTGAATTCCTCTCTATGTCATAGGTTTAGATACGGGCAATTTTTTTTTTCTCGTTTCCGCCGCGTCGTTTTTTTCTTTTCTTTCTTCGTTTTCTACCGAGACACGCCCTCCGATCGCGCAATTACGCATAAAATTATTATTATTATTATATTCCTACAATTACCCGTGGACGTTATACTCGTTTATTGATCTGTAAGAAAACGATATTATAACGATCTCCTCGACCAACGTGTATAAAAACTCATCGAAAATGCAATACAAAGTTATTAATATGTTCCGATATTTAAAGAAACTCTGTTTTCAGTGTAACTATATAATAATGAATAATAAATAGCTAAATAATTAGTGTGGAGTCAGTGTAATCCAGAGATCCAGAAGGTAAAGGACTGAGGCGTATTTAGTAACTAATAATGGGGGAGGGGCACGATAAAAACCAAATATATACATTAGAATACCGCTTTTTTTTTTTTTTGAAGTTGTTACTTTTGAAGAGTGCATGGTGGGAATTTATTCCTATACACCTATACATAGTGTCCGTAAAGTTTAAGTTCGATCGCACATAATTAACACGTGGTGACGTAAGCTCAAAGTTTTATAAAAAAAAAATAAAAACGTAAAATTACACATTAAGCTAATTACTCAAGTTTTTATTTTACAAGAAATATTATAGAATCATTATTGTTACACTAATCATTTTCTAAAAAAAATGTATTTTGATATTTTTTCAAAAAGTTAACCTCTTTTTGTGAAACAAAAAAAATTAACCAAAGCTCATATATTATGAATATAATTTATTTTTAGTTTTAGCGAATTTTTTTAGGAAATAATTAGTGCAACAATAATGATACTAACACATTTTTTGTAAATTAAAAACTTGAGTAGGCTTAATGTGAAATTTTACGTTTTTTTAAAAAAAAGACTTTGAGCTTACGTCATCAAGTTTTAATTACGTTCGATCGAGCTCAAACTTTACATACACTATTTAGATAGACGTATTGGACTGAATTTCTGTTTTGAAATTCTCAACATTTGACAAAACATATTATTCTTATACAAATAAGTTACACCTTAATATATACATAAAGTCGCAATCACTGTTTAAAAATGTGTACGTTTTTTATAGTAACATAATACTATTATTAAATAATAGTCGTAATAACTATTATATAAAAAAAAAAAACAAATTATTTATGGTTTTTTTAAGTATATGTATTAACATACTATACGCGTATAGGTACGACCAGAAGGAGAGGCCGTGCCCCCCACGTCACTGATGTAATTTAAGATGTTCGCGCACACGGTGTTAAGACCTGTAGAAAGAAAAGAGCCGGGAGAAAATATTAACCTTGGATATATTATAGAGAACAGCAGAGTGAAATTTGTTTCTCAACACGGTCCCCAAGGCCGTGGACAAGAAACAAGAGAAAAAGTATTCTTCTTCTCTTTGGTCCATTCTTCTACGGCTGGATTTGTAAAATATAAACAAAACAAATAGTACGACCTAATTTCCAAATATGTTTTAAGAGAACATGTGTTATAGGAATATAGTACGAATAAAAATGAAAAAAAATATATTCTCTTACACATGAAAATATGTGTCTATTAGTCGTTTATAGTGGCTACAAAATATTATGTACCTATACGATTTACCAAATATTTATCGATCGGCCCAAACAAATATACTGGCCATATGCGGGGAAACGGGAGATAATAAAATTTCTTTAAAATATTCACTAATTCACCGTTTTTTGTAAGTATTGCACCTAAACTATAATATTTAATAGAATCGCCTAACGTATCACTGAACGCGATAATCGCCTTTGCCATTTGGCTATCGCAATTCGTGAACTGCACGTGATGTTTTTGAAATACCCAAATTCAATTTTCGTATTACTTTTCGTCAAAACGATTTTTACCACTATCCGAACCATTATCGGCTATCGGGTATTTAGTTCGGTTCGATTGTCGGAAAATTTTTAATTCGTCAGCCGAATTGTTCGTAACACACCGTCCACAAATAATTATAAATATATATATATATATATATATTTTTTTTTATACAATCTATACTAAGAAAAAAGTACAATTAGTATAATGTATGATTTAAAAAAAAAAAAAAAATTAAATGCAATGGCTTGGGTGTTTTGAGGGAAGAAACCATCCAGTGAGGATACTTTGGCGTGAATTTAAATTTATTTGGGTATTAAGTATTCATAGTATGCATAGTATGTATTCATAGTAGGCATTGTAAATGTTTTTTTTATTTTTTTTATTTTATACAATCTATACTAAGAAAAAAGTACAATGAAAGTATAATGTATGATTTTTAAAAAAAAAAAAAAAAGATTAAACGCTAGACGAAAATCTCTCTCCTACTTAATCGGTAAACACTCAAAACTCAACATCAAAACCAAACTACTTTTATATAAAATTCTATTGATGCCTATTTGGACTTACAGCGTCCGGTTATCGGGAGCTGCCAAAAAAACCAATATAAATAAAATTCAGACCTTCCAATCTATAACTCTTCGCATAATTACATTTTTTTTTTTTGTTCGATTTTGTTGATAAATTTGGGTATTTTTCTTATGGATTCGCATAAATGACAAATTTTCTCTATTGTTTTTCATTCGCTATACGCGAAATTTACGAAAAATACATAATAAATCATTGTATTATGCATATTAGCGAAAAAAAAAATAAAAAAATAGCAATATAAAATTGTATATTTATTTGTTCCCGGCACATAATACACATTTATAGCGCGCTCAGCTATTTTCATCCGTATCCTACAATCATTGGCGAATAAATGCTATAAAATCTGAGCCCTGCCGATAAGTAATAAGAAAAAAAAAAATACGGTAACGCGTGCGCACGGCCGGTAAACGGATATTTTTTTGAATCGATGCATTTTTTAATGACGGTATTTTTATTGTCGGCGGTATTTAAACGAAAGTTCGCGTGCGTGTCCACCGCCACTACGTACGGTTTACCTACCTATAACATATCGTCGCCACTTTCATTTAATAAATAATAATTTTAGACGTTATAATATTGAATACGGGCGTATACCACGACCGACCTGTACAGTGCTCGAGAGTCTATGATTAAAACAGTAGTAATTGTACGTCGTGTTCGTATCGAAACGAATCCATCACTAAACATCGACGCTAAACCTAACCTAACCGTTCGTGAAAATATTGAATTAATAACGATTCAAATAATTAATTGTGCACGAATCTTCAAATATCCAAACGGCAAACTGCGTTTCAAAACGGTTGATTATTAAATTTCTATTTATTTCGTATAACAATATAAAATGATAATTAATATAGTACCTCCTTATAAAAAATTACAAACAAAAAAAAAAAATGTTCCTTATATTAATATTTTCAAACACCCGAGGTTACAGACAATTCAAAACGCATTACATATTAACAAGGTTGGGATTGTATAGCACTTAAAATTGCATAAATACGCACTATAATGTTACTTTATATATAAATATATGGGCACATATGCGCTAAAAATGTCCAATACGAATAACAAAATATGCAAAAAAAGAAAACAGGAAAATGTATATTTGCTAGTAATTTATCAATTATCAATTTATAAATTCGATTGAAAATAATCAAAACACACGTCTATTAACATGTTATTATTTTATATTAAATAAAAAATGTAGAAATTTTGTTTTTAATATTAATCTAATATAAATTATAATTAATAATAAACTATTACTAACTATTATTTATTATTATTATATTAGATATGACCAATTATGATTAAAACTCCGGTTAAGAATGCCTAAAAATGTCTCAAAAAGTCCAAAAATAGCGCTAAAATCTTAAAAATACGCAATATTAAATCTTTAATTTTAGTCCTCCTGGTCACGAAATAAATTTTATGCTTACTCTGCTATTTCTTAGGTATCATATAAGAAATACGCAAACGCTATAAAATCTCAATTCTGCAAAAATTAATGTACAAATACGTGTCTACCTCGAATATTCGTATAATATTATAATATTATTATTATATTATATTATTTCGCATTTATTATACGATTAGTAATAAATAATAATATTAATATTACGATCAGAAGTGTGGTATCATTTAAATACTAAAATACCGTAGAGAGAGAGAGGGAGAGAATATGTAATATTATAATAAAAAGCACTAAATAGACTCGATGCGAAAATTATTTCATCTTTCGCAGAGTCGATATTTTCATATCTGTTTCCCGGACAATCTGGGAAAAATCGATCGTAAAAAATTAATTCAACATAACTGGAAAAAAAAAAAGTATACGTAATTAAATAGACGCGTCGTCGGCGGCGCGCGTCGGTTATTGGGTCAGCAATTATGCTAATTGAACTCGAATGTCGCATTGTTAGATGACACAGTGAGGACTTTCATTTCGGCCAATATAATATATTTTAATCGTTATAGAAATGTGATTTAGAATGGAGGGCGCTTATTAAAACAATTTGTAATAAGTTTTTATTTCTCTATTACAAATGTCATATTCTACGGTACGTTAGGTAAATAGAAAGTTATAAAACGTTCAAAAAAAGCCAAAAAGAAATGGTCGTGCATAAAAACGTTGTGGATTTATACTGTTGTTATTTTTTGTATTAACTGTCTGTAAACAACTTTTTTCTATCAGAAATCTTACGAAGAGAGTGTTATTTTTGTTGCGTTTTGTATCCATAGAGGTCAGTTTTTTTATTTTTAGTTTCTTTAATAAAGGGGAACCGACGAGAATAAAAGGTAATTTTTTTTTTTTTTTTTTTATCAACTGTCAGATAACACCGTTTATGTTAATTAAAACACTCAAAACGTGTGTCGAGATTAAAAAAATCTATAGTACTCTCCATACCATTTGCTTAACATTTTTAACATTTTTAAGTGTCTAATTACAAAATTCACCGTAGATAAATTCAAGTTTGAATATTGGTTGGCACAATCGCACTAACAGTGTTTTCAACTAGGTATTATTTACGAGTGAGGGATACAAATAATTAGAAGACAAATTTTAAAGATTTCCGGCCAAGATTTGTTTGGTGGTGGGGAGGTGGAGGGATCAACGATTTCTAACTTTGTTTGCTCTTCTAACAAATAATGTTTCCCCCCCCCATATAGATATTATTTATTATTATATATTCTTAATTAATTTCGTTCTATAAAAGCCGTATAAAATAATAAAACATAATTATCGTAATAATTTTCATAATACGAATTAGTTAAAATTAACGCAGATAACAGAATATATCGATATTAAAAAAAAAAAAAAAAATGCATTGTTAAAGTACTCCCTTCTGTAAAGGATATCAATCAGTTTATGAAACAATAAAACAATTATGTAAAAAAATAATAAAAAACGTAGAAAACTGCTCATTAGCCGCTATTATTGTTGCGCTATTGTTAGGTTAGGTTAGGTTAGGTTATTGTTGGTGGAATGTAGAAAAAGTAGGATACAGAGAGTAATTTAATTTACTCTAAGTACTTGTACGTGACAAAAAACGATTCTGAGCGAAGTTCAGTTAAAAATGTTTCGATAAATTTAAATTTAAAATTATATTCATATAAACACGTCCAAATAAATTGCAACCGTCCGTGTTTTTTCGTCACGTGCTTTTGAACAATTTTGCCAAAACAATTGTGTCCGCATAAAACGAAATTTATAAACACACTAAAAAAACTCTACGATTCAAACGTTTTTAAACGGTTCAAAAATCGCCAGAATGTTTTTATTGCACGTCTAGAAAGTGGTAATATTAATATGAACTCTGTTCAAATTTCAGGTCTCTACGATTATTTTGTTGTTACCGTTATTGACTTACAGTTTTCTGTTTTTTCCAAATTGTTAAGAAAACTCAAAAATGAAAATTGAAAAACGACCACATAATGTACTAAAAATTTTCAGAAAAGACGGTACAGTTGAAAATCAGAGCGAGATTTCTGATGTAGAAAAGTTGTTCACAGACTATAAAAAATATCTATCACAGTAAAACCAATGCCATTCCTCGCTTCGTTCAGAATCGAAAATAATTAAATAACACCGCCTCTCGTATTATGAAACCAATAAACAACACATTTCCCTCCGTCCGTCCGAAATCCAAACTAACGTGTGGTATTAATCGAATTTGTATAGGAAAAAAAAAATAATAATAATAACACAAAATAGAAAATCTAACTGTAAAATTGGACGTTAACATACTATTATACCCGAGTTTCGAGCGGGCGTCCTTCGTATCGTATAAATTATTATACCTATATTATTACGTTTTACATAATCAACGATAAAAAAAATCCGAATAACCCGGAATGTCCGTAAAAATATATTAAACTTATACCTTCGGACGGGTGGATATACGTTTTAACAACTTAAACCGGCATAATATTACAAGGGAAAATCGTTCGAAATACCCAAATGACAGCGCACCGTTATAGGCTATAGTGTACGCATATGCCTACCGGGTCTGATAATTTATTAATTCTTCGTCCTTGATTTAAACATTTTTTTTTTTAAAACGGACCGATATTAGACGCTTAAATAATATATTCCACCGTAGTAATAGAAATCGGTGTAACTTTTTCTTTTTATGTAAATCGTTCTATGCGTTATTGACGGTATTATGTTTCCGTCGGACACAAGGAAACCGGAGTCCGTAGCCGTTTTACAACAATTTCCACAAACCGAACGTTAATAATAAGAGGATGTCGGGTGTTTGGCGTTTTTTAACATAAAGACCTCGTGTCGGAAAATCATTTTATCCCGAAACGAATTATTATTACGTTTAATAGCGAAAAAAATAATCTATCTAACCATCATGATCATCAATTGTCCATTTAGTAGAACATGAATTTATAAAAATAAAAAATGGTTTTTTTTTTAATTTTTTGAATTGTAATCTTGAATATTATCTACGATCTCGTTCGAGTAATTTTTTTTTTTTTAAAAAAACATCAAAATCATACACCGGACAATGTCGTTTTCTTTAATTTTCGTAACGAGCAAAAGTTCTAAAATCGTTTTAAACGAAATACCTGCGTACGTTTTTCTGTATTAAGCGAACATGCTTTTGAACAATTTGCCATGATTGCACGATAAAATAGACGCGATAATGATCCGAGGTTGTTCTGAAATTTTTAAGAAACCGGATTTCAACACTTTCGAGTAGATATTTTACATTTCCCCCCTCTCTCGCCAAAAAAAAAAAATATTTCGTTTAAATTGCCTATCCCATAAATATTGGTAATGCGATCTTTTTAATTTATATTAAAAAAGATAATGAAATACATGTATACATAAGCTTTCTAATGGTACGACAATATACGAGCTACAAATTATTTGTTTCCCACTACCATTGATTTTGTTATATCAATGTTTTTTTTAAACATTTTTATTACGCTCTATTTTGGTTTTTAAACGTTTTATAACAGTTGAATATCGGTTATTTTACACAATCGTCTCAAGCCCTATTGAAATAATACACGGACGATACTGACTTGATTATGTTATCATCATTTTTTATTCAGTGGCCGATTGATCGATTAGCCCGATAAACAACAATATTGTCCGTTTGCACTGCACATGTTCTGTGGTCGTACTATATTTTGAATCGCAAACACAAAAAGATGACGTAAATCACTATAACCCGTGTCGGGATTTTACAGCATTTGCATATTTCTTTTAAGATTCTCAAGTATTTCATAATATTTAATAATTGTATAAAAAATATTCGGTACACCCATCGGTATAATAAAAAAGATTGTTCGTGATGGACACGTTTTTGCGTATTAATATGCAGGTTTGGGATTTTATAACATTTGTATATGTCTTATAAGATTCCTAAGAAATAGCAGAGAAGCTCAAAATTTGTTTCTTTCTTGAGAACTAAAACATAAAATTTAATCTTGCATATTTTACGTCTTTTTAATTCTTCTATTTTTATGGTGTTTCTGTACTTTTTGAGATATTTTTGCATTCTGTCTGTTTTTAATCAAATTTGATCATATTTTATGTAATATAACAATAATAATAAATAAATATTAAAATCAAAATCTTAATATTTTGTTACTAATAAAATAATTTAGGTTTTTTCTATTATTTTCAATCGAATTTATAAATTAAATAAATGATTGATTTGATCAATTACCAATAAATAATAGTTTTTCTCGTTTTGCATATTTTGTAATTTTTATTGCATATTTTTAGCGCACATTTAGGCAAATTTAAGTGCTATAAAATCCCAATCCTGACTGTAATTTATGACTGTTGAGTCAACGGAGGTTTTGCACCAGCTGAAATTTTATGGAATTACGCCAACGTGCAAACTCCGTTCAAGTTATCATTATAGTTGAACGCAGCACGTAAACAAAGAGCATTTATTTATTTATTTTTTTTTTCTGGAAGTTTTTCATCACATGAAATCTTAGCAATAAATGATTACAAATAATTTCTTCAATTTATAAAACGTATAAACTATTATAAACTGTTCGACACATGCCTAGTAGTCAGCATACTCGATTACTTATTGTCGATACATCGATTGAAAAAGAAATTCAGTATTTATATCTTATATGCAGGTTAGGTATAAACAAAGTAGTTACATTTTTGATACTTTTTCTAAAAATAAAATTCAACTTCATCAATTATTATTTTATAATTGATAATTACAATTACAAACCTGAGAAATAACATTTGTATTTTATGTTTGTGTAATAAATAAAATTTATTTAAAAAAAAAAAAATAATTAATTAATTAATTAAAATTAATTTATGATTTTATACATAGGTATTTTATTATTATTATATTTTACATTTATTATCAATAAATGATTGCATACTGGGTCAAAATCTTATGCAACTGATTCGTTTTCATTCTTTTGTTTCAATCCTTCGCCTTCTGTTTCATTCTTTGCTCCTTCTCTTTCATTCTTTACTCCTTTTGTTTCATTCTTTGCTTCTTCTGTTTCATTCTTTGCTCCTTCTATTTCATTCTTTGCTACTTCTGTTTCACATTTCTCTTCGTCTTCTATTCCACGCTTCGATTCATCTACCGCCACTCTTCTCTCCGCCTTCCGTTTCAATCGTCCCTTCCCCTTCTGTTGGCTTTTCTTCTCCTATTTCATTGAATATTTTCATTATTTTTAACCATATATCTGCATTAGATATTGCATGTTCATTTTTTTCTTTTGCGTCTTTTCTGGCTCCTTCACATTTTGTTTCAAAAATGATATGATTTCGCGTGTTTACGTGCCAATTATTATCATCATTTACATTAATTATTTTTGATATATCACCTTCTTTTTCAGATATTTTTGTTGAAGGTTTATTTACTGATGTTTCACAATCACCATCTGGTGGTGTATCTGGTTTAGTTTCTTCTCTTGAGTTGCCGGAACTAATAGAATAAATAAAAAAAAAAAACCAATTTTTCATTTTTCATTTTTTGTCTTGACAAAATATAAATAAAAAACACAATTTGAAACCATATTAGCGTCAATAATTTTAAATTGTATGAAACATATTTCCAGGATTGCCCGGACAAATGTCAGGTGAGGTTTATAACAAATTATCTATGTTATTTTATAACATACAATTTGCAATTTTCGGGGGGAAAGGGGGTTGCCCTCCCTTTTCTGTAAACGTGCCCGTATACATTTATTGATAATTGTCTGATAATAAAATCACAAAGAAATATTAATAAATTTATTTATTTGAAGATAAATTCGCTCTATAAAGCTATTTTCACAGCCGTGTAGACAAGTCACCAGCGGATATATACTGAGTCTGACCGAAATAAGGAATGTATTAATTTTACTATGTGTGTTTTTTTTTCGTCTGTAAACATTTTTTCGATCACCAATCTAGGTCCAATAATTTTGGCTTCTCAAAAAATACAAGACAATTTGACACAAGGTTTATCATAAGTTTTACTTATAACCATATAAAAACGACGAATCAATTTTTTTTTTTATAAGCATTTAAAGCTCAGATATTGACGGAAATAATAAAAATGAAAACAGTTAAAGTAAAAAAAAATAAAATTTTTTTATAGTCGTTTAAAGTTCAATTTTGATGAATTACGTGAACAAAATTGTTTTGGCTTCATTAAAATACTCAACAATTTGAAACGTATAACAAGGACAATTATTTTAAGTTCGAAATTAATACAAGTTTCTGTTTTTATGTGCCAAAAAATGTTTAGCTAAGTTTTGCTCAGAATTGTTTTTCGTTAGCAATACCCTCTATTACTTTCAAATTTTCGACTACAACAGTGACTCACATATTAGCAATATCCTGCCTTTTAGTAAGTAGGACCAGTCCAAAAATTTTTTTTTTTTTATAATTTGCATAATATTTTATTGTAGAAAATAAATATAAAAAAAGAACAGTTGTAAACGAGAAGTTAAAACGGTAGGATATAATTTTTAAAAGCAGAGGTTCCCAAACTATTTCACAATAGGACCCATTTTCGAATTTTTTTTTATTTTGGCAACCCACCACATACTAATGATCTGCATTTTTATTAACAATATTTATAACTTTACGATATTAATGTCAAAAATAATTTTTTTATTTCGTATAGTAATTTCGTATAGTATTTCGTATACTGTATTTTTACTTTCAATATAATAAGAAATTACTGTCTGAAATAATTCTAGTTTTCATCTGTACAAAAAAATAAAAAATATTTCAAAATTAATCGTGGCCCACCAAAAGTTCAATCGCGACTTAAAGTTTGGAAACCTCTATTATAGAGTGATCATATATGACACCCTCACCAACTAAAGATATACATTTTAGTTTTAAATTCAGTATTAAGTTTTTAATTGAAATAAGATTTCTGGGTGAAAACATATTCACAGATAGAAAATAAATGTGTATGTATTATCTTTAATTTAGCTAAAGACTTATTTTCCTATACCGATTATGATCAGATATAAATAAATAAGAACAATTATTGTTTTTAATCAACATCAGTTATAAGTTAAATACATTATTATTAATTAAAAATGACTTGACCGATTTAGGAGTAAAATAAAAATAAGTACATTACCAATAATCGCATTGATTTGGACTTTCTACATCGTTATAATCCTGAAAAAGATAATTAGTAATTTTTTACATTATTATATATTACAAAATTATATTTAATTACATAAATAGAAGTTGCAACTTCCTAGGGACTTTCGTAGGCGACTGAGATAAAAATGAAAGAAAATACTTCGATAAATAACTTCGATTTTAACTTTGAAACATTAATACTTATTGATAATGTAAAATGTGATAATGTATAAATTTAATAAAGTAGCCAAATATATAAATCTTTAGAATGAATATAATTAAACATTTGTAATTTTAATAATTTATTATCGATAATCTAGAAAATATAACTTAATAATTTTTAAATAGCTAATGTAAAATAACAATGACACCAACCATTTCCAAGATCTTGCACACACCCGAAAGAACTTTTTTAGTTAATTTCAAAACTTCCCATTGAGATAGTCCTTCATTGTTTACATCCACATTTACCCTAAAAATAATAACATATCAAAATATAGAATTAGAATATTCAAACTAAATCAAATTGCCATCATTTTAGTTAGTTACAAAGACACATTTAATTTAAATACAGTAGGTAGGTTATCGAGTACTTATTTTAGGAAAATGTAAATAAATAATTACTTTGTAATTTTTACATTTTCAGATTGTATTTCCATTGTGACAGTACCATTACTATAATTACTCGGATTTCCTGATTGGCCTACTATATTAGATAAATCCAATTTTAGTTTTATATCTACGTTCATTGGGTGAAGTTTGGATAAATCTTGTGGGAATCTGTCTATAGAAATGCTCAAAGATGTTTTTGAATCCAAAGGTAGGACGTCAAAATTGGTGGTTTTTGAAGCCATTTTTTTGATATCGGAAGATATCAATGGTTTTCTGTGCGATGTTGAATCGTTTCAGTACCGATGAAATGTTATTACACTGATCTAAAAATAATCATAATTTAATAAATTAGATAATTATATATCATCATCTAAGTACGTAATTTTTAGTGTCTAGTGCAGGAATAACAAATAAGGTGGCATTTTCGATGGCACCCAAAATACTTGCATGTGTTCATATATATTTATAAATTTTTAAGTAACATATCATATATACAGTCGAGTCGCGATAACTCGAACCTCGATAACTCGAAGAACTCGACAACTCGATTTTTTTTTAATTCCCCTAGAAATTATAATAACATTCAATGTATTATAAGTCTTGTTAACTCGAATATAAAATTGTGATGAATAGCTTAGTCGAAGTATATTTTTATATCTGCTATATCTGGATATTCTGGGTATTTCGTGATAATTATTACGTATTATGTTTTATCTACTTCAGTACTGTATAATAAAGATTACTGATTATTAGCGCACACACAATAATAATAAGTATGGTTGGTTAGTATGTGTCTACACTCTACCTGTCGTGTTTGTCGTGCGTATTTTTGAATGGTTTTAAACATGTCTCAAAAACGAAAGTTAAACCATTTAACTATAGCTGACAAAGTTCATGTGATACAATTGGTGGAGAAAGGTAACCGGAAAAACCAAGACATCGCAAAAGAATTTACATTTTATAATACAAGAATTGTATTAACAAAACTGAATTATCGATTGCACATGTAGGTATAAAAAAAATCTATAATATCTATATTATCTATGTTATCTTTATTATTTATATTTTGTCCTGAGATACTGTGTCGTGAAGTATACGGGCAAGTTAATATCTAATCACTTCGTGAATTGAGAGAGTACGGCTATGTGAAAGTTTTGTCATGTTATTAAAACGTATTTTTATTCAAAATGTTACCTACAAAAAAACAACAATTGCAGGATGTTCGACATTTTTTTACCATCATGAACAATTAATTATGGCTTTATTAAACATGGAGATAAAAGTCGATGCTCTGAAGTTAATGTATATTGAACATCTTATATCAAACGGTATTTTGAAACAAACCATAAAGGAATTTTTGAGTTAAATATTGATGAAAGACTAGAAACAGAATAACCGAGGAAGATTCGGCTGCATTACCTTGCAAGCAATTGCATATCAGCCAGACATAAAAAATCATTCAAGTGATTAATCATTAATGTGAAGCAAAAAGTAATCTAACAACCAATAAAAGTTGATTTTTTTTCTACATTATTATCATTAATTTTTCATTTATATTTTCTAAAAATTCTCTCAGTTAATACAAATAATCAACCTAACCTAGTGGTGCGGATGGACATTTTTTTTTTTTTGAATTGTGTCATAAATTGGCACATATTGGTACAAATCCTATTTGCCATCCCTGGTCTAGTGATTGTTAGTAGTAAAGTTTTATAAAAAGAAAAAATCTATGACGATAATATTTAGACAACGCTGATCAGTTATAGCTATAGTATCAGATTTTTCAGTTTGTCGCTGCAGCTGGCACATAAACCGCATTCAATTAAATTGGCGTGAACAACTAGCTAATAGGCCTGTTTCACGTGCACGTTTATATCGATTCAATTTTAACCATAATTTACTACAAAATACTTGACAATCATTAGCATTCCTATCGCATATTTATATATATAAAAGCCACAAAAAAATGTTGACGCCCCGTGGCAACTGCCTTTGTAACCACGTCATTGATTTGTCGGAACCGTTCCGCCATTTTTTATCATAAAACTAATCATAAGTAATACTTAATCAAAGTTTCACGTACCTTTATCTATAAAAATGCATCAACCGTATACACACGTAGGTAACGAGAAAGTGAAATTTAAAAGAATTATATTTTTAACTTTAAAAAATTGAATACGATACTGGTTTGAACGCCGCGTTCGGTGTTACCAAGCCATTAGGAGTGGGATAAAATTACGACGACCGCAATCGATATATTGTTTTTACTGTCAATAGTCGGATATACGTCAATGAATCTTGAATAAAATTGAATTGTTCCGCATGGAAAATATCAAAAGTCGACCAAAACAAAAAACGATGGGTCTCGCGTCGAACCGAGACAAAGGTGGTATTAACGCCGGCCGGCGGTGACGTGTAAACGCAGGGAGAGACACCCTATTTGTTTACGTCGTATTGCGCAATATTGAAAGTACGCGCGCCGTCGTTTGTCGATAAAACAGTCTGACGACAGACGGTTGGCGCTTCCGTGTGGGTTACCAACGCGGTATACGGTTAGAACCGTTAGGTATTCGGTAAGTAATACATATACGTATATTCGATTTCCGCAATAAACAATAAATACCGAATATGAATTTGAATCCGTCTACTACTGTATAACTGCGCGTTTTATAAAAACCCCGTAACGTTATTCAGCATATTATGCCTAATTCATTCTGGCTTCAATATGGTCTATTATATATATATATATATAATATTATCCAACTTTACTTTATTCACTGTTTCGTTATCGGCGTTTACTTGATTCACGTTTGATTTTCAAAAAAAATTTTTGGAATTTCAGTAATTACATAACTCGTATTATAATTTTTGCACTCTGTTGTTTAATTATTAACAATTGTTGTTATACTGTGTATTTTAGTAAATTCGATACACATTAAGTGCATACATTTCGACTGTATGAATAAATAATATTAAACGCTTAAAAAATATGAAATAACAAATCAATTTGAGTAGGTACATTTATATTTGTGGTAGACTTTGTACATACAAATGTGATAAATATTCGGAGTTTTTCTTTTCTTATTTTATTGTTAAAAACAATTTCACTAAATTACAGTTAATAACTAAATTATGCACATAATCTAAGTAATTTCGATTATTAATTTGTATCGTTTGTTAAATATTATTAATAAAACAATAGACCCGAACCACAACAGAACCTTAGGTAAATACTATTTTGTACAGTAGGTAATAAAAAAAAAAAAAAAAAAAAAAATTAAGACTAGAATTATTGTGAAAAATTTTAAATTTGTATACAAATGTCAATTCATTGTAATATTAGTTGCATTCGTGTAATACATAAATAACATATTATGCAGTATAAATTATACAATAATAAAAACGATAAAGTTATTGTCAACGTGTTGTTTAATTAGAGCTCCAATTATAGATAATATTAATAAATCAATGTACACAATAATAATAATGATAAAACTATTACTACTGATATATTATTAACAGTTTAAACTTTCAATATAAAACAGATTTATTGGCATTTATTAATATGTTAATTATTGCATTAATGCCTACAAACAATACATCAAATATTTTGTTATTTGTCTCTCTCTCAATAAAAAAAAAAATTTTAAATGATCAATTTGTGTATAAAGGGCACATTGTCAAATTGTTAATGGAAACTGTATGGGTAATATTTTGAAATATTCTTCAAGATAAAAGTCTCAAGAACACTTGTGGGTTTATATTATTTTTCAATTGTTGTTAATACATAATTGTTTTGATTTTCATGTAAATTCACATATACATAGATATATTTTATTGACACATTTTGTCCTATGGTTATAGGACAAATGGTTGTGGTTACAACCAAAGAGTTGAAGTATGGAGGATGGATATTGGCACAGATATGCTTTGAACATAGATAAAAATTTTCAAATATTTCAAAATATTATAATACAGTTTCAACAGGTATTACATTCTAATATTACTTTGTTTTTCTTAACAATGCACTTTATAAATCACCCTGTACACAAAATATGATCAAATAACAGTGTCTTTCTGAATTTGTATTCATTCATACAACACATAGATTTATATAATATAAATGGTTTTATCTTATTTTTACTTAAAACTCAAGAGCCGACATTTTACAATTACCTACATATTTTTCTTACTGATTGCACAATTATCATTAAACATAAAAAAAAATTTACTTGTAGAAATGTTCTTGAATTCCACAAAAAAATATTAACATTCTTGAGTTACTTATTAGATAATTAAACCACATATTAAAATAAGCATCAACCAAAAAAATAATACCAGAAAGACACTAATAATCTGATCTTCTCAAATATTCTAAAATTTTAATTAAAAATAAAATAAATAAACAATAAATAAAATTATTATAAATTATGTATATATAAAAATCAAATTCGTTTGTTCATACAATGAATTTTACATACAGATAATATAACAAATAGTACTGAGCAAAATGTGACACGTTTTACATTAAATGGCAATTGTTGTGATGACAAGTGTTCAAGAGGTTTATTGGTATAATGAATGCAGCATGAGTGAGCAATATTGTGAAATATTAATAAATCATAATATAGATTATCAATAATCAATGATCATCAACTGAGTAATAATAAGTTAATATGTATAAAAAAAAAAAAAACAAATTAATAAGTTTTAGGATATTTTAAGTAATACTATAGTAGAGATACAAAGTTACATTAAGTGGCATGACATATAAATAAAAATATTTCGTATTCACCTCTAAGTCGGGATCATATATTCAGTACTCGAAGTACAATTATTGTACGAATAGTCATAGTGAATCATGAAACTGATTTTAATTAAAATCATAAATTGTCAAATTAGATGCAAAATAATTTTTAAAACCAAAAATTATTTTAAAAGTTAATACTCAGAAAATTATAATAAATAAATATATATATATTTATTAACATTAAAAAAAAAAACATAGTGACTTTATCGTGAATACACCTTAAATGTATTAATATTACAGTGATCCAATGACTTTTACAGAGAACAAAAAATATTTTATTTATACGATTTCAGACCACATTTAGAATAATTAAGTTACATAAAAACAAAAATATATATATATATATATATATAATAAATAATACTGATTATTTTATTATTAATATTATCTAGCTAAATTGTCAATGAGATGAAAATTAATATGATTGAATTACACACTAGTCCCATAATCCCATCACATATTTTTTACATTTTTAGTTTGTAATAAAATATTATATATATTTATATATAGTAGGCAATGTATAATTATGATTAGAATGTTACTCATAACATCAATCATTATCAACATTTAATGCATTTTAGTTTACAACCATAAATTTCATTATTATTTAACAATAGTAGTGTGTTTTAGTATCGTATTTTGATCTTTATATTTATAAAAAAAAAAATATATATATATATAATATTTTATATAAATAATCCTTTGAACACCAGTCATTTGAATATGTAAAACTCATGCAATAGTAATTACTAATTAATAATAAGCACACTAATACTTATAAATAAAAATTATTTAAAGATATTATTATAGCTTACAGTTTTAATTACACAGTACCAAAAAAAAGTTATTTAAATGACAAAAATAAATATATATTAACGTGTACACATAAAAGGCACATTGAATGCCAGATATATCTATATCTATTACAATAATGTTAAAATCATGGCCAAGTTAGCATTACTGCTAAAACAATACTTAATAGCTGCCATTAATTTTACAACAGTAAACCTTTATCAAATGAAACTAAAATTGTGATGGGTTTGAATTGCCTAAATTTAGATAATCAAACCATAAAATTAACTTTATAACAAATAACAATTGGATTATTAATAATGATTACTATTGTAACAATAATTCATTAAAATCAATTAAATCTATATCATAATAATATTAGTTAAACATATTTTAAGGGTGACAAACAAAAAAACTTTATGGGAGTGAAAAATGATGTTAACGAAAAATATAAAGATGAGAAGTGTATTATGGTATGAAGAAAATAATAGTTTTGTATAGATTATAAACTAGAAAAACAATCAAGAAAATGCAAGACTAGATTTAAAATTTGCATCTTAAAATAGATGAAAAATAAATTTGAACTCAATTACATATAATTATAATATGACCAGAATAAATAGGTTTAAAGAATAAAGAAATGCAGTTTACTTATTATAGAATCTAAATTAATTTCATATTAGTTTAAAAAAAAGTGTTATGAATGAAAAATTATTAGATTATTAGTAAATCGCTCTCTCGGTTCTATTTAAACTAGGTTTTATAGTTGTTAACCTAATAAATATTAATTGTCAAACACTTATTTATTTTTAATTGTCGTATATATCAAAAAAAAAAAAAATAAATAAATAAATAAAACTTATAAAATATTTAAATTTAAATATAATTTATTTACTTTCATAAATTATATGAAAATAAAACATAAGATATACTATTAATATAATTGTTTATATTATTGTCTAAGTAACTCACATCACTCACATACCTAATTGCAAATATAAACTAAAAAAGAAAAATAATAAAAAGTAAATTAAAAATTAAATCAATTTTAAGATTTTGCTTAAAATTCATTTTTTTACAATTAATAAATTGTTTTCAATATCAAATCATTATTGCAATTTTACATATATTTAAAAAAAATGTTTTGCTTGTTAGTATACTATGTATTAGTAAATAACATATTGTAACTATTACATGTAGTAGTTGTATCCTATAAAAAAAAAAAAAATATTTGAAAAAAATACAATAATATAATACATTTAACTATCATAACTAGATGATCCATGCTCACGGTTTGGACTTGGTGGAGTGCTAGTATTGCTGCTGTTGTTTGAAGCTACCGAATGCCTTGAACTACCAATCTGATGATCCTGTTAATAATTTTGGTAATAATCAAATGTAATTTAATATTGAGATATTTTCACACTTTCGCTCACTTTATATTCATTTAAAGACGATATGCTGCGATTTAATGAATGGGACATATTCGGTGGTAGGTCTGTATCCGAATGATGATGAGAATAATTAGAGCCGAACAATTCTGGTGTTCTCGATTGAAGTATTGTTTTCTTTTTAATATAAGATCTTTTTGCCATAGATCCTAAAATAAACACAATGTCAGTATATGTTCAATTTTCGTTTTAAAATTTGTTAATACTACAAACAAATTCAATAATTACATTTGTAAAAATGTAATTCAACAGTTTAATTAAATTATGAAAAAAAAAAAAAAAATACATTTTCCAGATTAAAAATAAATAATATTAGAAAGGCTTGTTATTTAAAAGAGTTGTAATCGAAAATAAGTAACAATTCGATCAAAATAAAATAATAATAATAAATTAAAAATAATATTACATTATAAATACAAGCAATTGTAGTAATTTTTAGATTTAACTTTTGTTAGTTATAAATAAAAACACCTGTAGGATCATGTAACCATTGAAATTAAATAGTCTTTCCATTCAACTACTAATTTTGTGTTAGCTATTTGAACATAATATTTTTGTCATAGTCAATATAACTACATAGAAAATCATGCCAAGCTTACCACCAATAGGATGATAAATAGTGTTATTAATATCTGAGCGTAATATTAAATTTTTACTTTCTTCAGGTGACTGACGAGTCATGTCAAGACCATACTTTGCTCTTGCCATTTTGAACTTTTCTAAATTACAATATTTTAATTGTAATAATAACCATAATATTATTTGTAAAAAAAAAAAAAAAACCTACTTATTACTTTGAAGGTTATTCAAATGTAAAACTACCAATATTAGCACATTTATAATAATTACCATTAATTAAAATACTAGGTGCCTTAAAATGTACATTATTGAACATTTGTGGGTCTTATACATATTAATAGGTCTTATATATATTAATAAAACAAATAATGAGATCATAACATAACAGATTTTAATGGAAAATTGTTAAAATTAATTTCCTTAATTATCTTATTCTATCATAATAATGGGTTTTTTATTTTTCTAGTCGCCAGCCCAGTTACCCCGCCAAAAATATTTGGATAAACTGTGCCCACTCCAGGACTTCTTAGACAGATCCAAAATGATACTATTCGAAATACTCACACCTCGGTGTGACACACATTTATGATTAACATAATTTGTCATTTTTAAAGAATATTAAAATGCTACTTAATAGTACTTAGTACATTAGTTATTATTTTAATCTATTGAACAATTACACTGATATTTACTTAGATTTTATATTACTATTAAATATAAATAAACGAAAACTAAATTACCGCTTAAAGAAGAATGCTGTTGCGATGGACTTCTTGAAATTTGAAACGAATGCTTGCTAGTTGTTGAAGGAAATGGTTGATGCGGCTATAAGAACACATATAGTTATATGAATAGTTACTTTTATAATACTTTTCAGCACTAGGTCACTGGTAGTGAATGGGATGTTTATAAGGTTTAAGGTAATTTAATTTATAAACTATTGTAATCAAAAAATGATGCTGTATTAGTAGGTTAAGTCGTGTTATTTTCTATTCCTATAGCTAAGATATCCCACAAATCAACAAAAATAATAGTAATAACAATATGGTTGTGTCAGTTTTAATCAGAATTATGTAGTATCAGTCATAGCCCAAGAAATTGTTGAGCATTTTTTTTTTAATATTATGTATTTCAAATAATGTACTACTGGGAAAAAAAAATCCGCATCATTTAAAATAGATTAAATTTAAAAAAAAAAAAATACTTTAAGTGTAACATACCGGTGTATTTCTGTAATTAAGGAATTATTATTATTATTAGATAAAGTTAGTTACTTTGGTTGGTGGCATAGAGTCTGCAGTCTCAACCGTTGTAGGTAAATCAAGCAATCTCTGAATTTGTATACCGTCTCCTGGTCCCATATGGCTAATGTGATTGAAGTTAGTCGGAGCGGATATTATTTTTGACCTACGATCCGGCCCGCGAATCGCTTTTTGACCTTCGCGCATAGAAAACCGTCTTCTTGTGCGTGGGATGGACATACTTCCACTCATATCTCTCCATCTGATATTGATAAGTTCTCCTGCGGAGATAATACCAACGAAAATTGTACAAATAAAAATAATTGCACATTCATGTTATTTTTAACATACTCTGGTGTACATTGGACAAGTACACGATGCACGGTAAATCATCGATATAACACACTGTTAACGAGCCTGTAGTGTTAATTGGATGAGAATTTCTTAAATTTAATGTTTGAATCCAATCACCGCTATCAGCATTAAATATATTTATATGGGTATCACTATATATTAATAAATGACCGTCACAATAACCTATAGGAATTAAAAAAAAAAAACAAAAAAAAAGTGTAGTATAAAATAATAATTTTTAAGTGTTTATAAACTTTAATTTATACTTACTGGCGTCGATGAGGTCGCTGGGATACATAATTTCTCTGTCCCTTGATTTACGACCTTGAGAGTCCACATAAATACCCAACGATTGAAAAATCAGCAAAAACTCGCCCCTAGGGAGTTCAATTGCTTTAATAGCGTCCATTGCGGAGTACGATAAGAAACCCATCATGTGATTATCGGGATGTACCAAGGCTGTAAAATCAAATTCAATTATACACACGGACCTATTTAATAAAGAAATAATAATTTAAAAAAAATGTAGTTTACATATTGGATGATGGTCTCCGGTAATATGGTACACACTGAAACCAGAATGATAGCCAACGCACAGTCGCCCATCAGTAAATATTGTTAAACTCTGAGCTTGAGAGGGAAGCATTATTTCCCTAAGTCGCCTATGCCTGAGCTTGGTCCTAGTTACCTCGTAAATTATCACCTGAGAAGTATTCTACAATGTCGATTAATAGATTTTATTCCAACTTAATATTTATGTTATTCGGTTATTAATTGTACCTGTCGTTTTACAGCTATGCACAAACAATATTGTAGATTGGTAATTCCGGGATATTTCTTCATCAAGCCGGTGCAAAACGTCAGGCAGCCTTTACTCTCAACTACTTTAACCCATTCGACATCGTCGCCGTCTAATGCTCGCATGGGAATCAAACGTACTTGTCTTTGTTTACCGGACAACACAACAATGAGTTGCTCTTCTGTAATGTAGTCTATTTGATAGATTTTCTTTGCCTCGCCGATTCTTGCAATTTCTAGAATTCGTCAATTACAAATTATATCAATTGTCATTGATATAAATCGCACTTAATATTGTCACAATACAAATTATTATAGAACAGTACACACCCAGCTGATCCAAGTCTATACAATATAAACCATCTTCTGTTCCTATTACTAATCGTTCCGGATCAATTATAGCGCTTGCCATTGCATTTTTGGTGATTGTGATTGTATTATCTACGAGTTCTTTTGCTTTGAAAATCTAAATCAAAAATATTTATAATAAATTTAAACGATAAATCAAACTTTACCAATTATAGTTGAACTCTTACTACCGTCGTATTGGGTAAATTATTTCGTTTTAATATTCTATGCAATTCACTTAGGGCGACAATCCATTTATTTTTTTCACTTTCTGTATCAGCTAACATCAGTGTTTGATTTTTCACTCCCGGCGGATCTAAAAGCGATGTAGTAATCTACAAATAAATACGCAAATTAATAATTAATCTAAATAATTGAACAGAGCTATTAACTATTATTGACACTATAATTGGGGAGAATACGTACGCGAAAAATGCACGGTATATCCTTTTTTCCGGCGTGAATAACGTCTGACTCTCTAACCGAGGAAACCGCAAATTCTGGATCGCGCATATCTAACACTTGTGACACGGTCACTGCGGGTAAAGCATTTCGATCTTGCGAAATATCGTATAGGAATAATTTGAAATCGCACACAACCACAAATTGTCTCACCCATCCTTTTTTTACACCACCGGACCTGGGAACTTTGACGTAACCTTCGTAAGCGGTACCTATACCGCGAGTGGGATCGATTCCCAATGGTCTCTTTGCTATCAAAAACGATAATGTCCAACGAATTAGTTATGAATACTAATTCATATTATATTAATTATTATTATGAATACAATTACTTTGATCGGGTGGCACTGGACAAAGTAATGGCACTTTATCGGCGCAAACCGTGTGGCACACAAATCCGCACACCTCGCATATTACACCTTGTCTAACGAGGCCAACCATCAACGATGTACAATGATTACATTTGGTGGGAGATGAAAAAGTTCTGACGACAAACTGATGGCATTTCCCTTTCTCCGATATTAAACTGTTTGAATTCTAAAATTAAAATTAAAATGACAATTAATACCAAAATTATTTAAATAACTAAAAATCACTCACTGAATTATTGAAATCTGAAAAACTAGACTTTCTAATGGACAGTGCTTTATTTTCTTCAAAACTCCGGTCATAACTATCAATACTATCGTTTAAATTTGATTTATTATTATTTCCAGTTGTCGATTCGTTTAAAAAGTGGTCTAAATAAGATAGCGGTGAACATGAAGACTGGCCTAAAACTGTAAATAATAAAACTATCATACTAAAAAGTAATACATATATCCAATTGTATGACTATATACTAGATTTAGTATTAAAATAATTTTAAAAAACACAATGACCAAAAAAAAATAAAACCTTAAACATACAGGTAATTTTCAAATTCTGTAGTGATAACATAATATTTTTAATATTAAATATGAATTTATTGCATTTTATTGTTAAACTCATCATATTATAATTGAATATTTTTAGTTCGAAACACAAATATTCATAAGTGTGCTAGGAAATACAAATTTTAATAAAAATTAAAATATTTAAATAAATATATATATATATTTGTTAATTAATTAAAAAAATAAATAAATAAATATCATTATTTATGCCGAAAAAGATTGTATTTGTATAAAAACTTTAAACAATACAGCAGGGAATGTAATATTTGTATATATATATATATATATATTATAGAGGGACAGTAATGAAATAAACATAAAATACTAACATTGTACATTATTTAATTAAACGCATTTCATCAAACTGTTATTAGGTACTCAAATAAATGTATATCAATATCACACTATTACACTAATTACACTATTACACTAATTACACTATAACACTAATTACACTATAACAATAGCACATACGATGATGTTAATATATGTTTTAAACAAAACTATTATTATACATACACATCACATTAAACAATGCCATAAAATATATTAACAGGAAGGGGTAGGGTTCAACAAATATTTAAGTAACCACCTTCAAACTTCTAGTGGTGTTAATGAAACACTAATGTTAAAGGCAACAGCAAGATGTTTTCACACATTAATCTAATCATTACAAACCTATTATAAAAAGAAGTTCTAGTCAGAAATAGTATTGAAACAAGATAATGACGAGCCCCCAAACACAACTCGATAATCCAATAAACAAAGGCAACTTGCCTAATTAAATAAAACAAATTATAATAACAATTGCTGAATAAAATAAACACAAAAAATAAATAAATAAATACACAAACAAATATAACTATAAACATAGTTATATTAATAAATAAGTAATTGACAATACTTGTTGAGTTGAGACTTGAGGGTGACTTGTATAAGCATAATGCAATATTGTATTATGTTTATATTGTTAAGCAAAATTTTTTAATTGAAATTAATATGATGAACATACCTAATTTATAAGAATTTTATTTTAACTTTTAAAATTAAAATCTTCAAACATAAACACTAAGATAAGGTTTTTCTGTAAAAAAAAAAACAACAAATTAATTTTAAAATTTGTAATTAATGTACTAGGTCAGAATATGATTCTGTAAAAATAGTTGCGAATTTAATAATAATAATAATAATAATAATAAAATGGTATTGAATTTGAATTTTAAGATTAAAATTTTGTTTCGAATTACTAATTAAGAAAATTATATTAATTATTGATAAATGTGTGATACATATATATATATATATATATATATATATATATATATATATATATATATATATATATATATATATATACATATATACATATATATTATACATAATAATCCACAACAATTGTAAAGCACCATGCGCAAAAAAAAATTGAATAATATGTTTAAATTAAGCTTATTTTAAAGTAATCAATTCTAATAATATAAATTAAATTAACCAAAGGTTAATGTATTTCATTCATATTACACTATTTTTTTTTCTATTGTTTATAAATTATCCAGACAAATATTTAAAGGGAGAACTAATCATCATACCACTCTTTTAATGTATTAAACACAATTTTTCATTATAATAAAATCGTTGTTCTCGTATAGGTATTAAAAAGCTGTATTGTTTATGAACATCATCTACTCGAAAATATATATTTGCAAATAGCCTCATTTATCCAAGAACAATAGTGTTTTCGTAAATAATACTTAATCATTAATTCTATAACAATACTAACCAACTAATATTTATTTGTGGAGGATATAAGCCAAAATATTATCTAGGTGAGGACTCTGTTAAAAACACTATGAAATTAAATAATTTTAAAATTGTAACAACTTACAGGACTGTCTAGCATCTAATTGATTCTGTAATTCTTTTATCACATCATCTTTATCCTTCACAGTATATACCAAAGATTCATATCGTTGATGGAAATCTCTTAATTCTCTGTAAACAAATAACCGAATATATTTTTTATCAATATAAAAGGTTTCAATAGTAAGATTCATTGTAACATAATATTTTAAAACAAAATTAAATTATGAAATTAATTTATTAATACATAAATACTATATTATTATACTATTTATACTATATTATACTTATTTATCATATATTCATATGCAGTGGCACTCACTAAATAAAATAATAAATTGTTTTTTATTTTTTTTCTAATAAAAACTTATCAAGGAAACTAAAAATTATGAATAAAAGGTATTATTATACACAAGTATGAATACCATAAACAATGTAAAAGCCCAATCAATCTAATCCCTCTATGATAATATAGACAAAATTAATACTTTTGCATTGCAATTAATTCTGAACGAGTCTTGCTTAACTCTTCTCCAATTGATTGTTTAGCTTGAATTTCTGATTGCAATGAACTTTGAAGATTTAAAAGTTCCATCTTATCGAGTTTCTGACTTCTCCTGTTTCTCCAACTATTATCCTAGAAAAAACCGAACAAATGAATTCATAATTTTAATATCTTATGTTTAAACACATTGTGCATAAATTATAAGCATAATAAAAATTGTATAAGCCAATTAAAAAGAAAAACAAAATGTGGCACATTTTATTAATAATGTATTTTCACAAATAGTTAAACAGCTATTCAACAGTTATTTAACAGTTATTCCTATAAAGCCTAATCGTGAAACACAAATATAATCTTAATTAACTAATATTCAACTGTATAAAATCAAAAATATAATTTAAAATTTTGATGTGTTAAAAAACTATCATATTCTTACCAAAGCTGATTGGCCATTATTATTTGGACACTGCTTTAAATACTCCAATTCTTCTTTCATTTTAGTTGCTAATACTTGCAAATATCCTCGGGCATCTTTTTCATCGCTAATCCTACAAAAAAAAAAATTAATTTATAAACTAAAAATGTAATTTATTGAAAAATGTTTAACTTTATTACCATTGAATTATATCAGATATTTGAGATTCCAATTGGCTGATGGTTTGTTTTTTCACATGCAGTTCATCTTTCAATCTTTTATGTTCAAATTCAATAGTTCGAATAATTTCACTACTTTCTTTTTTCTAAAAATAAACAAAATATATTTTGTTGACTAATAATTATATTAACATCATTAATTTTGCATTTTCATGATAATGTACACAAACAACCAATTATCCATAAACCAATGACATACTTCTTTTTCCAGTGATTTTTGAACAACATCGTTTTCAAATAATTGATCTTTCAGCTTATTTGTTTCCAAATTGTGTTTTGCTTGTTCCTTGCTAATATTTTCATTATATTCTACTTCTAATCGTTCTATTTCTCCCTTCAAGCTAATAAAATAAACAAGTTAATCAATTACGAAAAAAATATATCACATTGATAAAATATAAATATCAACTTAGCACCATGAAGAAATATCAATTTAAATTTCATAATATCTCAATTATGTAAGGTTTTGATAAAAGTATTATTATACCATAAGACCAGATATAATTTATAGAATGTTATAATTTTTGTATGTGTTTAATATTATATAATATTAAATAACCTAGCTTATTTATTTTGAACAAATTGTATGAAACAAAGTGTCAATTTTAATTATATCAAAAATATTTAATTTTATATTTTCGAAAACATTTTTAAAATATAATGAACATCAAATTTCTTATAATAAAAGTATTTTAAAACTGTAAGGTATGAAACTTTTGAAGCATTTTAGATTATTCTATTTAAAATTGATCCTCAAAAACTTGTAACATTTTCTTTATGCTCAAAAGAAATAATACTAATAATACATTTGTCTAAATGTCTTGCATACCGAATTATTTCTTGCATTGCTCTTTGATTGGCGTTTTCACTTGTTTCAAAAGCATTACTGACATATGATGGTGCATTGGATCTTTCCATTTCAATTTTATACTAAAAACAATATTTAGAAAATAAATAACCATCAATTATGCAATTTTAATTTATTTACTTGATGACATATTTCTTCATTTTTCTCGCGTAGTTTACGTTCATTATTCACTTCGGCCATAGATTCTTCTAATCGGCTTTCTAATTCTCTTCGAACTTTTTCTGAACGGCGAACTTCTTGCCGTAGAATATCAATTTTAGACATAGCTTCTTCTAGCTCTTCTTCTTTATCTCTAACAAGTCTAGATAGTTTTTGTTTATGCTGCCTGAGCTCAGATAACCTGTAAATAAAGCTGATAATTAGAAACTGTTTCTGTTTTTTTGTGAAAAAGGAATTATATATTTAACATACTTGTTAGTAACATGGCCATATTCTGTCATAGCATTATTTTTTTGTCCTAGAGCATCCAATAATTCTATTTCTTGAGTTTTTAATTTTTCTTGAGTTTCTTGCTTTTCCTAAGACAAATAAAACAATAAAACCATTAATAATATTCGAATTTAACTACATAATATAATATTAAATATACATCAATTTTTATTTATGTGATTTTGACTGTACTGATCCCAATATACATCTATATAGTATAAAATAAAGAAACATCTTAAATTTAAATGGTTATGTTTAGTTTAATCAAATATAACCATTGTATAATTATTTGTCATTACCAACCTTTTGAAGTTCTTCTTTTTCTTGTTGAAATTTTTTTATTATAATATCTAATTCTTTTTCATCGCTAAAGGAAGAATTATGAGATATTTTATTTTCTTTGTATTTTTTTAATTGATCTTCAGAATCTAAACATGTATTAATTATTTTAACTAATTTTTATATATATATAAAACAAAAATGTAATTGTTGAGGAATATATTTTTAATTATCAAAAATAAATATTATACTAGCTAACCTTCAACTTCACTTTTTCCTTCTTGTGAACGCATTCTTTTTGTTGTTTTTCCTAATGTAAGAGATTTTCCAACAGATCCAAGATCAGATACGAAGCTATTTTGTGTAAAAGTAAACCCAATAAAAGGTAAATGAAGCGCTGAAAATATGGGATTAGATGGAGTAGGTGGGAAAATATCGGTTTTAATATCAATTTCTTCAACATCAAAATGACTGGTATCGGTTGGACTGGACACCTCAGGAATATATGGAGCTACACTGTCTCTGATTGTATCCCAATCTACACCAATAAACCAATTGTGTTCCTGGAAAATTTGATTTTTCAGTTATTATATTATTATTACACGGTTATTAGAAATAATGTTTAGCTAACTTACTTTAAAATCGTTAATCCCGGTTTGGCCCATCCTTTGTTCAGCACTACAGATTAGTTTTTTCATTAGATCTTTAGCTTCGTCAGAGACTTGTACTTCGGGTTCATTAGGAAAGTCAAAACAATTCTAGATAATAACATAAATTGTACAATATTCGAACTATTAATACCTCTAAAATGTTTTTATCTAAAACATTTTTTTAACATATCATGCAAGATTAATCATTTCAATAAGAAATTATAATTACCTATTATTTTAACATTTTATTTTTTTTTATAAATTTCTATTGTTATATTTAATTTTTTATTTGTATCTATTATGATAAAAATCACTCAAATTTAGATTTCAAATGAAACAACAAACATGCACTTAAAGCTCAAAATATTAATGTTGATTTCAAATATTTATTTTATTGTTGTACATTTTATTTTTTACTAATCCAATTATATGTTGTATAATATATTCTCAAAATATGATCTGTCACTTTAACTTATTTGCCTGTACACTATTTAAATTATTCAAATATTTAGTTTCTAATAGTATGGGATGATAGTTAGTAGATGTAGTATATAAAATATTATGTACTATTTAACAATTGGGACCACCAAGCAATATTTATTGTGGAAGCAATTATAAGCAATTTAAACTGGCTATATTTTACAAACAGATTATTGTATTTTGAGTTTTATATAAATACATGTATGTTATCAGAAATAATTTTATAAAATATAATTTGATATATTTAATTATAAATCTATACAAGTACCACCATCCTAAATTACTCTAGATAAATTTTAACCAGCTTTATTTACAATCAACCGGGCAAGCAACCCAAACATCAAAGTATTATAGCAATGTAGGAAATTATAACCGCGCTTATTTTGTTTAACATATTAAATTGTCGTGAAAATGATTATAAAAATGTAGTATAAAATTACATTATTATTGTTTATCATGAATAGATGCAATAAAATACCTTATGATTCATTATTTTAGCATAAGTATGCACGAGTGATTCAGCATAAAACGGAGTTTCCCCATAAATCATTTCATACATACATACTCCTAGTGACCACCAATCGCATTCACGCCCGTAACAACCTTGTCCATCTTCGATGGCCTGTAGTATTTCTGGAGAGATATAATCTGGCGTACCTACAGCGACGTTACTTTCAACAAAACCGTTGGCACCCACTTTCAAGCATGATCCAAAATCGGCCAAACGTATATGACCGTTGGCGTCTAACAGTACATTATCTGGTTTAATATCCCTGTAAACAATTACAACTATTATTATTTTATTCGGTTTGATTAAATACATTTGCGTATATAATATCCATAAAGAATACTTGTACGAGTAATGCACTAACCTATGCACATAATGTAAATCGTGAATTGAATTTATAGCCAAAATCATTTCGGCGATATAAAATCTGGCCATATCTTCAGGAAGCCGATCGAAAAATTTACTTAACAAAGTTAACAAATCTCCTCCGCAGTAATAATCCATAACGAGGTACTGAAACAATTTTGTAATTATCAGATTGACATAACAAATATTATTTAATAAAATGTAATATATTTTTTTTTATTAAAAACAATATAGTTATAAATAGGCAAGGCGCGGATTTAAATTCTAAAAATAAGACATTTTTTTTTTATATATATATATTTTATAGATCAAATTTGATAAAAACTTGGCTTAGGTTCTATATAAAAAATTAAATAGAATTAATTTTACTTATATTATGTAAGAGCAGATAATAATAGTCTCGGAAAAGCCATTCAAAAAAAAAATTTAAAAAAGAATTAAAACAATGACTAATATTTCAAGTAGTTTGGAAAGAAATGCAACTACTCGTAAAAATACAATATAATATTATCTGAAGAACTAACTGCCGATGACATAGCTAATATGACTTTCGATGATGTGAAACTCAACTTGTAAATAACCATCATTTTATTTGAAAATATTAAACAGCATCTGATTGTCCAGTGCTATAATGAAGCACAAAGTAAAAATATAACGAATGTATCTATATATTGTATATTATATTAATTGTTGTGTTTTTAGTTTTGTAATTGGTTTTTAATTTATAAGGGCATTTTTATGGTTTTGTAAAGTATTTTAACCTGTGCCCCAGTAATGAGACTAAACGAACCACATTATAAACATTAAAATCAATGCATTTTTTTTTTTTTTTTTTTTTTAAATTGATTTTACATCTATTTATGTAATTATTCCTGGTGTATCTTTTATTTTTATTTTATATATTGTATAATACAATATGTTTTACACTAGGCATACATGTAAATAATATATATATATATTTATTTATACCAAGTTTGTTTCATCTTGAAAAGCATAGTGCAAGTTAGTAATCCATCTACGATCCCCATATACCAGAACATCTCTTTCTTCCTGTAAACACAACAAAAATATTTATAAAATAATATTAACAGGTTGATATACATTAGCTGGAAACAAAATAACTCTACATGAATAATTACAGGTTAAATATAACAATTTACTTGAAAACACGCCGTTTCAGCCCTCTTGAGCATTTCCCATTTGTTGAGAATTTTCATTGCATACACTTTTTCAGTTCCTTTCATATGCACAACACATACTTCTCCGAAAGCGCCACGACCGATTACTTTGATAGTCTCAAAATCATCCCTTGTTAAACGCAATGACTTGACGCATGTCGCTACTGGTTTTACTACAGTAGAATATTTTTTTTTTTTTAGTAAAATTAAAGTAATCTTAACTGTTATTTTTCTATAATATATCTATTTTAACAAATATCTATACCACAAGTATGTTTCAATTAGAATGAATAATACACAGTGCGTCCTAAAAGTTTTGAGACTACAGCCACAGAGGTTACAAATAAATTTAAAAAATGTTTTAAGTAAGTTTGTTTTCAAAGTTATTCAGAATGATTCATCCGATTTAATATAGCTATAAAATGATTAATTATAATTTGTTTCTTATCAAATTATATACCAATTAATAGAAGGATATTCCCAAGTTTTAGAATGTCATTAATTTCCGGAAACATATCGACTAAGCGTTTTGTGTGTTGCGATTTTCGAAGTGTGAATCGGTAATTACTGTGCGACGCGATTTTCGTCGTCGTTGCAGAATCGATGCACCGACTGCTCAGAGCATATGTCGATGGTAATCAGTTTGAAGAACTAGGGGTGTAAAAAAAAAAACATAGGCCGACCTCGTGTATCCGACGATAATGTGGAAAGAATTAAAGAGAGTTTCCTGCGCAGTCCGTGTAAGTCAACCACCAACCGCGCAAGTCGATAACTGGAAATTCCATAAACAACTGTTTGACGTGCTTTGATATTACAGCATACAGGTTGGAATTGTTGCAGGCTTTAAAACCTACTGATAAATTGAAAAGACATTCAATTAGCATTTTTATGCAGGATGTAAATATTGCTGCTCGATTAGTTTTCAGTGACGAAGCAACCTTCCACTTAAGTGGTAAGGTTAACCGTCATAACGTTCATACATAAGGTACGAACAACTCTTAGGCTATAATCGAACACGAACCAAAAGTTAATGTGTTCTGTGCCATATCAATGACAGGTTTATATGGTCTCCATCCTTTTTTTTATAACTGAAAACACAGTATAAGGTAGATCTTATTTAGACCTGGCTACTTTCACGATTAAACAACGATTCTGATTACTACTATTAATTAAACTTTTCATATTTTTCTTTTATTTAATGTATAATATATTGTTCTAAACTTAAAAAATAAAAATATGTAAGCATTTTAAATCGGATGAATCATAATTTTGAATAACCGTGTATATTATAAAAGATTTGTTTTTCCCGTTTTTAAAATCGGTTTGATTCCATGTTTCTAAACTTGTACGTTAAAACCAGGATACGTACCGAATTCTATAAAATCCGATACGGTCTTCTCTCTGCGCAATGAAGAGTTATTGCACTCGTCATACAGTACGAGCAATACGTCCAAAAGGGTTTCGATGCTGAAGCATTTTCCTTGTCCTTGTATAGGACCGCCCAAAAACAATGCTTCCAAGTGTCTCAGTCGATTATCGCCTAAGACATAGAATATTATTGAACAACGCCCAATTAAAAACGATTCGCATCGTTCAATCTTTTACTACTTACCCAATAATAGATTTATATCAGTCACAGTTGCTTCCGACATGGCATTATCCGTGACTCCCAACTATTAAAATTCTGAAGAAAAAAAAACCAAACGCACACACATTAATAATATATTGAAGTTAATAAAAAAATATATTCATATATTTCATTCGTGTTTTATACAGTACTACTATTATCTGGTTAAGGTAGATAATTACAAAATATTACTGGTAATCACCCGGTTTCCGCCATAAATTATTCATTTACAGTATTTCTATTATTTAATTTGATTAGGTTTTTTTTTTTTTTTTTTATGAAAATTAACTCTAATTTGGATATATGGAACATGTTTTTTGTACGCCTATTTCATTTTTTCTTGTCAGATTTGGCCATACATTAAAACAAATAACAATTATTCTGAAAGTATCTATTCTATCGATCAATCTTATATCCTTAATTTATTATTAATTATAAACTTATAAGTAATTTACACTTCAATCTCTATATTTTAGACTTTGAGTCACAAGTTGTTCTTACCAGGACGAAATAAAAAACGAACGCAAGTCATAACTGTTTTTCTTCTTTTCTTAGCGTTTAAAGCTACAATTTTGATACTATATAAATAAAAAATTCAATAGTAGAAAAAAAATTTGGGATAATATTTTTTTTAAATTATAAATAATGATCAATTTGTTTAAAAACACGAAAATTAATGGATTATTTTGTAAACTTAAATTGGCATTTTAATTGGTATATTATAAAATATAGGGACGTGTTTTTTTATAATATTTTTTCAATTTTAAATCGTCGAATTCAAGACTTTACTTGTTATAAAAACTAAATCCCCTACTATCGCCTTTATCTTGTAAATATGGAAAATTTCGTTTATTAAATTAAATCAATACCATTTCAACCGAATGTAATAATTACAGTAAGTACAGTGAAGTTAAATTTGTTGGTAAGTTTATCTAACGATCCGCTCTCGTGTTTGATAAAATTAATTTAAACCGCGATCGATCGGTAATCTGCAACATTATGATATAAAATATGACAAAAAAAAAAAAAGTATTTATTTTAATATTACACCGTAATGATGTCGCAACACCATTATTATTGTATAGCCTAATTTTAAGCATAATTGTATATTTTTTACTCTAATATTATTTGTTGGTGTACGATTGAAAAAAATACGATTTTATTTTGAAATATATTATGCGAAATACAACTACATTTTTTAAATCGCTTAGCAAGTGAACGCAATTTAATTCCGGGGCCATAAACATTGTAAATTTGTCGTCCGGTTTTTTTTTTTTTTTTGAATAATTTAAATTAATTACTACATTAAATTATTGAGATTTTTTTTTATAAAAAATGTATAGTGTACAAGTATACGGTTATAATAATAAAATTACAGTAGGGCCGGGTCCGTGTGCTCTTGCCGCCCGCCATTAGCCAATTGCGCCGTGTCAATTAATTAATTTACGATTCGCAGATGAAAAAAAAACGCAAAACAATAACTACGTGTCGTGGACGTATTCTTGGGAATTATTTTTAAAAGCCTTTTATTTTATTATTTAGGCGGCCTATACAGACACAATAACCGTCGTAAACAAACAAATTAAATATTTAAAACTTACCCGTCAGTACCCAGTAGGCATACACAATAATAATAGTAATAATATAGACGGTACAAATAATAATTATACATGCGTCCACATAACACATAACCTATTTATAATATTAAAACTTCTCCCGCCATTCCGTATTTCTATTAGCACACCGCTTAATAAATAAATTCCTAGCAGAAACGTCCGAACAGAATATAAAAAAACCTAAAAAAAAATAATATATATATATATATATATTTTTTTTTTACTATTATTATTTAGAAAAAAACATTTACAATCCGTACGAAAAATAAAAATAATAATTCTACATTAGATAAATGTGTTGGCACAATAAATGTGGAACAAACCAACATGAACGAAGGAGAGACCCATCGTTGCATTGACAACACCTTCATGTAAAAAAATAAAATTAGAAGAAAAATAAAGTGCATATATTAGATTAATTTATAGGAGGTCGCATGACCTGTTCATGTATACGAGGCTATATACCAGGTGACATATTTATTTTTTTATATGAGTGATGGGTTTTTATTGAGTTGAATTGAGAGTGAAGTGTTTATGAAAATAATACAATAATAAATATTTTTCGATGAATAGATGTGAAAACTTTTGTCAAATTAAACAATTCTTCTTTTAAAACACTTTAATTAATTGTATCGGTGAATTATAAACATAATTCATATAATTATTTTACAGATAAACACTCAATCAAATAAATGTAAAAAATATTATACAAAATATTTACATTTATTATTATTATATTAATATTTTTTTTTTTTTTATAACTCATGGAAATAAGGATTACAAATATTCTTATTATAATTACACTTTTATGTATTGATAAAAAATACATTTTTTATTATTATTTTCAAAAAATTCGAAAATATCCATTTTATGGAGTTAATTCTTTTGACATTTTTGTTATCATTAATCTCAAGTTTTTTAATATATTTGTTTAGTTTACAGAAAACTAGATTCGCTTGGACTAAACAAGATATTATAATATTATGTAATATAAATGCTTGATAAAATCCAATAATAATAAAGAACATATAAGATAAAAATTAAACCTACCTAAATAAAAACCCTACATAGGAATATATAAAATAAAGATTATTTACAATAAGATAATTCATTCAACATATTATTAGCAAGTCTCTCTAATAACATTTTTTAAATATCGAAAATCAATTTGTAAAGTACTTCGAAAACATAATACTAACATGACATAATAGTGAATCACCAAGGTTACAGCCTAATAAAAAAAAAAAAAAAATAGAGGGGAATTTAATTTATATCTGTACACAAAGTTCAGTTAATAGTATTTGAAATGTCATTATTTTTTACGATTTCCATTAAAATATTAACTTTAAATGCTTATTAAAAAAAAAAAAACTACTACATAAGCTCTACTTTTTTTTTTTTATACGACTACAAAGGATAACCTTTGACAAACCTTGTGTAAAAATTGTATGCACGTAAAACCAAATAAAAACTAAAATAATTTGAAAACTTAAAATGCAATGCAATAACATAAATTAATAACATACATTTAATTACATTAATTGTTCAAAAATGGACAGGATGTTTTGAAAATATGTTCACCATTAGAAGGAGCTAATATTAATATTCCAAAGAAATTTCAAGTTCTTACGATTATTTTTAACCGAGTTACAACAAAAAAATAAAAAGGTACATTATCATCCAATTACTCACAAAACTACAAAGAAAATCAAAACAAGACCTCCCAATGTACTAACTGGTTCCAAAATGTTTTCAGAAAAAGCGCTACACTTAAAAAAAAAAATATACCATAAAATATCAAAATTAGAATTATTATTTCTACTTTAGACTAGTAAATGGTTGCCACTACGTCTCATTAAGACTTAAATAATCATTAAATCTATGTTTTGCATGACTTTTCCATATTTTATAGATTTCCAAAAGTGTATGCAATCATTTATTAAGTGAACATAATTTTTATAAGACTTTATGGGTAATAATTGAATGCATTTTTAAAATTAACAAATACTCTTTATTATTAAATTTGATTTATTTATTTTAGCTACTATAAATATATTCATAGTACATTACACACAATATTTTGTGTAATGTTGTTTATATTGCCATTGGGTGAAAAAAAAATTATAGCAAATGTAAATTATCGAGTTTTAATTACATATTTGAATAAAATATTATAATTACCTATGAAATTAAAAGAAACTCATTTTACTCTTTTTTTCAATACTTACTTATCATTTACCAATTTCAGACATTTCAAATATTATAATGAAAACAAATTTATAAAATTATCTTATAATGAATATTATTTCCATCCAAAGGGCATTATAGTAACTAGGTATTTTAGCTCTAGAATAATTCTTATTGTTTACTAATGGTCAACATTTTTTTTTTTTTTTTTTATTATTTACTATGTACTAAATACAAACGTTAACATTGATATGGTATCTTTAAAGCACTACTAATGGCCACTGGGTATTTACCTATTAATCAATGAAATTTATATAATTTGTAAGACACACCATAATAACCATAATAATGACAATGTTAATTAGTTGGATTAGGATCCAACTAATTAACACTTCTAACAATTATCATACAGATAATATTGTAATTATCGTTATGAATAAAATTCAAAATCAGTTTAAATACTTTCTATAGGTAGTCAAAAGATTTAAATACCTACCTATATTGCAATGGATAACATTTTAGTTTCTTTTGATAACAATTTACCAATAAATCAGTTTACCAATAGAATCTATCTGATGTTTACGATACGCATACAGAATAATTTCCTACTTAAACCGGCTAATAAAATATCACACGCCTAAACAGCATACATAGGTAGCTATTAAAATGTGAATATTTTTATTTTATTAAATAATTTAACTACTTAAATGATGATTATTTGGTGAGTACCTAAGAACAGTTTTTTGAGGAACCATCAGCTTAATATTAAACACACCTATGCATACTCACAACGATAACAAGGGGGAAACAAATTGGTTTGTCAGTTAAATGTGAATACCATAGTTAAATTGATAAATAAAACAACAGTGTTTGAAATTTGGGGGGGAGGGGTTAAACAATGTAGAAATGAAAATGTTTTCGTTTATTCCAATGTGGAGTAAAAACTTCAGTTTAATTCGGGAGGGGGCGACAATACGAAAGTTAGGGGGAGGGCTTAGCCCCCCCCCCTCATCTAAAAGTTTGCGACATGAGTCTAGCACCTATAACATTAACTGAACCGAGTCGTTTTGCCGAACAAATAATACCGAATAGTCGTCGCGTAAAATATTGTTTCAAAAATATTTTGATTCGGGCAGATATACACGGGGGGGTTGGGCGGGGGTCAACTCACCGAAATAATATTTTTCAATATTTTCGAGCGCTCCGTAAAGCCGTAGACGTCCGTAAATTCAAGTATCCGTCGCAGCCGTCGTCCCGGGACCGTCCGATCGATCGGCCGACACGGCCATAACGATGGATTTTTACGAATTTGTCTTTATATTCGCGGATACGCACACGTACGCACAAGCACAGACGTACATACGCACACGCAAATACACGCACACACACGCACAGACACACACGCACAGACACACACACACACACACACACACACTGACAAACGACACGACGGACCGCAAAAAAAAAACCTTTACGCTTCGTTATTCGAAGATCCGCTAAGAAACGACTGAATAATATTTTTATTGCGGACTACGGTATCTTTTTTCGGATGTAATCATACGGCGGCGGCGGCGGTGACGGCGGCGGCCAGGACGCACGATTTTCGACCAGGCGCACCGGCCCGATACGAAACGCAACGTTGCGCGATGGTGGCGCGCGCGCAGTGGCACGTTGACCTTTCGGCAGCTTCCCAAACCAGTAAAACCGATCGCACTCTGCCTACGCACCGGCGTATTTAAGTATACTGCACCGGTGGCGGGGCGAGATCTGTATAATTTTCTCTGCGCAGAGTCATGAGGGGGGACTCTGCTCCCCGCACCCAACTGCCGTGACGTCGGTATGCTGAAACACTAAAATAAGAATTCAATTTACTAACGATGTTACAGATTGAAAAAAAAAATATATATTTACATTATTTCGTACGCGGTCTAAGAGATATAAATGAATATGGGGGGGGGATAGTTTTTTTTTCTTTGGACCATTGGGTTCAGGACCCCTCCCTCCACGAGTCTGACTCCCTCTTAAATTTTTTCGAAAATTATTATTTATTTTTACGCCGACCTAAATATTTCCAGTCATAAATTAGTTTATTAGCTTATTACCGTTTGAATTAAATATTCATCGTTTTTATATCATACCGAATGTCAAAACTTGAATCGTTGTATTGAACGAAACTACAACATAAATATGTTTTAGCCTGTTTCCGGAAAAAAATTTCCGTATACAGAAATTGCGCTACCCTATCGACGCAAACGGTACGATGATACTTTGGTAATAATTGTACGGGTTTTTTTTTTGTTTTTTTGGTCGTTCGTAATATTCCTACGTCTGCGTCGATAACCCCGTAGACCGCGACGAACAATAAAATAATTTGTTTACAACCGCCTGCGCCGTGTTTACACCCGGAACCGGGTGGCAACAGCCGGTGCCTATAATAAGGCGGTACACTGACGGCGGCCGTAGGTGTCTAATTTCGTGCGCGCCGCGATTAAAAAAATAATATTCAAATATTCGAGTGCCCGACGTCGTTTTATGCGTGTGTATATCGTTCTGGGACAGCGGTTCTTAAACTTTTGTAGAACACGGGAACCCCGAGACGAAAGACTTTTAGAAATCGCGGACCCCTCTCCACCCCCACCCACCCTATTACTGATTTTCTTTCGAATAATTTTTTTTTTTTTTTTACAAATATCTAATAATCAATATTTTAACCGCCGACAGCGCCGCGGATCCCCGTCATGAAAAAATTTCGCTGTTGATATAGCGACATTTTGTCTGCGTTGACTGGACCAAAGATCGTATCAGAGGGGTTTCTAGAGATCTCCGGACCTCCCTGGAATTTGTTCAAAATAGAAATGTTTTAGCAAAATGCTTAAAAAAGATTAATTAAATTGTACTATAAGAAAAAAAATGTTGAACCGGTCGACAGTCTACAATACTCTACTAAAATCAATGGCGTATTTTGGGGTGTCTTCCATGTCGGCACCCCCTCAACTTAAAAAAAAAATTTCCTTTTTTTGACTAAATATATATGTATAATGTTAATAATATAAGACGGTAATTTTTTTTATTATTATTAATTTATTTAAGAAAAATTCACATTTTGCGCTGCACAATAAATAAATGCGATGATAAAGAATTCGTTTATGACAATCATATGAGGGGGAGACCATCCGATTATAAAACCCAACGTGAATATTAATTTAATATACTAATTAGAGCACCATTATCATTTTAAATGACGCGTTGGATTACCAGGGAGAGATTTGCACGAGAGTGCGGAAATTATAGGGAAGGTAATTTTTAAAATAAAAATGTTAGTATTCAGTATTAAGTAATATTAAGTAAATAATAACCTTCGACTTATCTGTTACACTTTACAACAGAATTTCAAATGTAAAATTACTTGTCGAATGTTGACATAGTAATTTGAATAAAAGTAAGCTCAATGTTTTTTTTTTATCAATAAATAATGCCAACAACGGGTTTGTAAGAATTTTAAAATGTTTAACACCGCCCCCCACTCCACCGAAAAATCATCTAAAATACGCCACTGATTATAATAGTACCTATTCGATGTTTCTGTGGTCGTATGTATTGCCTTCAGACGTGTTTGCCGACTATAATACTAAACTGTACCCATATAGTTTTAAACACGATGGTTTTAAATAAACTGTTAAAAATAAATCTGTTAAAAAATAGTCCAAGGGGACGATCGTCACGTCGCGCGTCGCCCCTCTGTAAATAAGTATAAACTTTTGATTTTTTTTTTTTTTTTTTTCATCGTCATTGTATATAATTATACCTATCTGTAAACTGCGCCCGAAACATATTTTATTGAAATTAAATTTCCTAATCGATAATTACAGACGTCGTCAAATTATTTATGATTTGTAAATCAAATTTGACGCATGTACGTCAAACTTAACGTCATACGTTAATAATACGAAGAAGCTCCGAGAGGCAAAACGACAAAGAAAAGTTGGCAAGATTCCCTCTGTTCGTGCGTAATGGCACTGACGTAAGTAACGCAAACGAATACAAATTACTGTAATGAAAACACTTACCTAGTTTCCTACTTCTCTAGGCGTTGATTAAGTGCTATTTGTCACGAATAATTTATTATCCATTACGTCGTTATAAGTATTCCAGAGCATTTTCTAAGAAGGTTTCCCGTGTTCCAATGGGCGCGCAGTCAAGTACAACGGATACATCGCCCCCACCCCGCCGCTCACCACCATCGGACAAATATTTTCTACGAAAACGTAAAAGTACGAATAAAATCCTATTCGTGAAGATATAAAAATACGGGGAAAAACCTACAAACATTGGATGGACTTACCGGCTGCTGTTGGAAATTTTTTTTTAAAATTAAATAGGTGCCTGATCGCCAAAAAGAAATTGTATATTTGGTTTTGTTTTTTTTTTATCTACAACGTATCGAAAATATTTTATTAAATTAAAAAAAAAACGGGCAATGTCGACAAACGTATCGCATAAAAAAATTTAAAAAAAACTATTTGCTGCCATTCGATCGATATAAAATGATAACGGAAAAAAGTCCAACGTGTTATTAAGGTTTTCTGGGTGTCAATGGACACTTAATCAAGTACAATGGACACCCCCCCCTCTTCTCTCCCCACAACGGGCAAAGATTTCGCTTACTGTGTGTCCAGTGCAATAAACAGTAAATTATACAATTTACAATTTATATTAATTAGTTATTATTACAATAAATGTAAATTTAAAATATTAAACATTTGCTTTTTTTGCTCAAAGTTGCTAGCGAATTCATCGATAATTTCTTCATATAAAATTCTTCTAGCAAATTCATGTTCTATGGATAAAGTTGCCATGCTTGTTAATCTCTCCTGTCCAATCGTTGATCTTAAGTAATTTTATTATAACGATAACGATAAGTTCGATGCTCATACGTGCCCATTTACACGCCGTCACTTACGGTCAAATAAAAATTTAATCGTCATTTTAAAATATGCGGTACACGATGATAACAACATTTACTGGAACAATTCGAAATTCCCTAATTTCTAGGGAATCTATTTTGCTACAAAATCGTACAAATTTCAAAATGTATAATGAAAAAATGACGTTTTGAATAAAAATACAACTTTTGAAGCACAATTTTCCGCCCCTGACGTGTGTACAGTTGTACTCATGACGGATCCGAGCGCCGCGAAATAACAACACCCCCATATATAGAGTAGTACGCTTATCCTACTGAAAAAAATAATCCATGGTCATTGTACTCTATTATATTTTGTTGGCTGTTGCCGCTAATCGCTTTATGAATTTCTAGAGACAGAAAATATTTCTCGATATTATACTGAAATTGTAAATTTACAAAATAAGAAATAAAATTACGAAAATTTGTCTTTGACCAAAATTTAACACGCAAAATTATCTTGAAAATTAACCGAAAATTGAATTTTTTTTTTTTATGATAAACAATATTACAATTGTTCATGTTCTTAACGAATTTGAAGTAAAAGTTTGCAAAAAATAATCATACAATCATACAAATAAACTAGACAATTTGAAATAGTTTATTAGTAACTCGACAAATGTCGGAATATTTTGAAAATTTTACCACGTCTTTTTCCACTAATATTACTTAGAGAAAATGTAAACGAGTGTATGAATGTTTGGTTATTTTATAGGAAATTGTTCAATTGGTCAATCTTCGGGATATTCATTGGTAATTTATTGCTCTCTGATGGCCGACAATAACAGACGAATAATAATTCAAACGCTTAATTTCAGTAACTAATACTGTAGCCAAGAACAGCACTTAAAAAAAAAAAAAAAATGTTTTCGTTAAACGATGTGTGTAGCTATTTGAAAATGAGTGTTTGTACAGATCGCGTTTGCTTAGTATATTATTGTATTATTATACATACCGTCCTGTATCTGACCGCTCCGCCGAATGATGTATAACGTGACGTCACAAGTGAAGAATGTTCAACACACGTATATTGTCGATGGTTAACACGTCAGGTATGCGAATATACTGCAATGTGTAGCAGCACGATGATGGATAAAAAAAGAACGTGACATTATATTATACGAACAGAACGATTTAATATATTTATTTGTACACGTTTTTATAAACAATACGCCCGGCGGGTTACTATTTAAAAAAAAAAAAGCAATCGACCGTATAGGTCACACACATATATATATCAAGTAACTCGTTATATATTTTATTTAGTGAGTTACAAAAGAAATTACATTTATAATAAGATTCGATATTAAATGCATATTTTTTCGTATAATATTTGGTATATATATTTTTATATACATATATAGGTACAATTAATTGCCTACAGGGTACAAGAAGTTGAATGATGATACCGATACATTTTTTTTTTTTTTTTTTGAGGAAATTACTGTAAAATAAATAATTATATGAAATATTTCTGAAACATGTGGGTATTTATTATTTTTCTTTATTATATATTTATATATGGGTATAGATATCAAATGATGAAGTTTATCGAAAAGCCGGAGAGACAAGAAGCTTTCTGAAGACCTTTAAGACAATAAGAGCCGAGTTAATTGGACACATACTGCGCCATAACAGTTTACTTGGCAGAATAATAAAAGGTGCCATTGTGGGGAAAAACAGCAAAAGTTGATCGCCACTGGATTACATTAGTCAAATAGTAAGTGATATGGACTGCAGATGTTATTATGAACTAAAAAGGAAAACGGAGAAGCGCCAGGAGTGGAAAATTACTGTCAACTAGCCTTTGAGCTTTTAACAAAAGAAGAAGAGGGGTATCAATAGATACATTAGGTACTTTTTATGAGTAAAGTATAATTGTATAATAATATAATACATTTTCAATTAGTGTAGTTATTTTTCAAAGTTATTCAAAATACTGGCATATAATTGTATACTGTGTAAGTACATTATCCGGTCAAAACTGGACCAGGGAAGTATAACGAGAAAATTGCATAAAAAAATTGTTTCGTAGTTGTTCACATAATAAATGACATTACACACACGTAGTGTTGTAAATTGGTAAAAAAACTAGTAGTAGCAAAATAATTTATTCATCAATATCAAAACCACGAAAGGTGGTATAAATATATTTATATGCTATGTATACAGAATAATCAATGATCAATTTTATAACTTAATTAAACAAAACATAAAAAATAAACGAAAGAATACATCATTATTTTAATGTTAGTTTTCTTATTTTTGTATATTAGAAAACAGGAAAAACGTGAAATATATATAAACTTTTATGAAATAATTTGAGGAAAAAAAAAATGTTACCTTTAAGAATATCATAATTAATAATTAATGTATTGCATTCTTTCTTTATTTTAGAATCTTCCGAGATTTGTACTGTTTTCATACTTAGAGGGGGGAGGTAAAATGGTATATTTGCTCCACGCAAAATTTTTAGCCTTGACCTTCATAATTACGCCACTGCCTATACGTAATATGGTAACCTACCTAAAGGCTAAAATCGATTTCATAAGATAATATTTAATAAGATTTAATAAGATAAATAATGAAATTTATCATTACACATTAATTGACTATTGGACATAGGAAAAGACAACACCAAACAAGTTATAGGTATATATATTTATATATATTTTTTTTTATTGTCAACCATGACATACAAAAATTACACATTTTACACATCACACCATATGCAACTTAAGTGGTAATGTCATAAATTTGTTCCGGGAGGGAGGTCTTATATTTTGCAATTTTTATCCAAACTTTTGAAAATTCCAAAAATAACATTTTCAAGGTACAAACTAATACAAATGTACACAAATACACAAAATAAAATAAACCGGATCATTAAAATTATCAATATATTGGTAGAGTTTTTCTCGAAATCCATAATTAAAAATTACGTTTTTCCAAGTTAATTTATATTCAACTTCTAATTACTTATAGGTACAATACAAGATCGCATTGTAATTTTTTTTTTTTTTTATGCTCAAAAGTATCGAAATTTGAGATGAAATACTGTTAATCACAGAGTAGTAGGACTATTTAACATAATATATTTTTGATAAATCATAATAGATAAACGAAACCTTTATAATACTGCAGTTTTTTCTACTTATTTTCTATTAATTTGTATAGTATTTATCAGGGGTAGCCAAACTGTGGTTCTTGTCATATACTCATGCGGCTAGTCTTATACAGTAAGACGCAAACTTTTTTTACCTTACATTAAAAAAAAAAAAAATTAATATATAAATATAAGGTTATTTTTTAAATTTTTACTATTTGTTGTGTGTTCTCATTTTTTTTGTAAGTGTCTTGAAGTCTGAATTATGTTTATGCATTACAATGGTTAGTTAAGAATCTATTTTGTTTTTGCTTTTGGCTCTTACATATTTTTAATTTTATTGTACGGCTCTTCTAGTTGGGTTAAGTTAGGTATATATAAATATTACATTTAATATTTCTCTCTAAACAAATTGTTTAGTTATTTTGATATTTTTTCATAATTTTTAAAATTAAAATTGTTTTAATTATTTTGGTTTGTAAAAATAAATTCATAATATAAAGTGTGTATCAGCCTGTTATTTACTTAGTGTTAGTCAAAACTTGATTTTTTCAACATAATTTTGGTTTTTATAGCTACACTATTGATTTACCATCACAATGTATGGGTAAATAAAATAAAATATTTGTATGTAGTAGATTATGTTTTAATGTTGATAATGACACAACACCCACAGTGAACACTATTAAACATATTTCACTGTTTTTTTTTTAAATATATATATTTCTTATAAAATACACACATATTTTGCATTTTTAATTGAATAAGTTCAATTCTGCTGATGAGATCAGGTGTGGATCCAGGGTGACTATTAGGGAGGGGGTCATTTATATTTATAATATAATATAATATATATTATTCAATAGGCAAAGTATGTTTTAAGATAACATTTCTGTATACAATAAAGAAACAAGCTTTAACCAACAATAAAAAAATCTAAGTATGTAAATTGAAAAGAACACTTTTTATTTATGAAAAAATAGTAAAAACAATTGAAACATGTTAAATATAAATGCTTATATTATACATTTATATCCAAAATTATAAGACTAATTCTTATTTTTCTTTTGGTTTTTGAAAACCTGTCAATGTCTTCAGTATGACGGTGAATGTTTAAAAGTGCAAGTCCAGTTAATCTTGTCTCTGACATAGTTGATCTCAGCCATGTTTTGAGTGTTCGTAACGTGGAAAACGTCCTCTCAGCACTTGCATTGCTTATTGGTAGTTATCAAAATAGTCAAGAAACGATTAATTAACGGAAATATTTCTTTATCACATTTTGCAAGTATTTCCGTAACACACATGGAACTTACCGAAATGTTTTCAAGCTTTTCACAATATGAACTAGAATCGTCATAAAAATATAATTTTTTTTTTTTTTGGAAATTGGGGGGCTCCTATGCCCCCCTTGTATCTGCGATTGGATGAGATATATTTAAAATGTATTTATTTACTAATCTACAATTAAGAATAACATTGTACTTATATTTATACTTAATAACTCATACTTGACATAACAATTATATGTCAATAACTGGACAGTTGTCATATTTTTTTTTTTTTTTTGTAAATTTAATTAAGGGGCTTCAATCACCAGTTTTTTTTTCAAAAACTACTTATCTCGATTTTCATTTTGAAAAAATATTCGGATTCTCCGTAACATGTACGAAAAAACGGTGAAGCTATTTTTTTTAAATTTATATAATTGGAATTGCAATAAATGTTATTAACATTTTGCAAATGTTGGAAAATGTCAACATAATTATTTAATTAATTAAATACATTTTTACAAAACTGCCACGGATATCTCATATATGTAGCGAGGAATTAGAATATTTTGTCAGAATTCAAATCGAAGTAATCGATGCGACGTATTGTTGGATATAAAACTGGCTGAGAAAAATTGAAATTTTAAATTTCACCCGTTAATGACTAGAAAAAATAACTTTTCAATTGTTCAACTTTCGAAATTTTCAAAATAGTCGATTTGTAAAAAAAATTCTAAAAATTGTAATGTACCGAACATACATAATGGATGAAAATTTCTTAGTAATATAGTAGTTTTAATTTCTAAAGAACGGGTATGATAAAAATGACCGTTAAATTATGAATATAATTTTTATTATTATTTTACTATCATTATAATTTCACTATTGCGCAATTCGGTATTGATTCCGTATAATTAGTATAGAAGTCTGGTAAAAACATAAAACAATAATAATATCCAAAATGTAATAAGCCTAAAAATAAATTTGCAATAATGATGCGACCTACTACAACGAAACGCACTCACACATGTTTTGCTCCTTAGAAACTGCTACTGTCCAGGCCAGTAATAGTAATAAATTGTACAAAAATTAGTATAAAAATACACGTATACACTATAATAGGTGACAAGCATGCAATAAAATCAAGCATAAAATTAAAATTAAATTAGCATTAAAATTCAAAAAGTTTTCTAAGTCAATTTAGACTTATTTTTTTGAATTTTTAACTTATTTTTATGATATGTTACTTTGGCAGACGACATAGTTTCAGACCCTGATTTTGATGCTTCCAGATGATCTAAGCTAATTTGAGGTTCTGGCACACCGGTAACTTCTTTAGGCCTCACTGCGATAATTTAATTTGGTAATTAATTATATACATAGTTATACATGCAGTTAATTAACCTGTATGTGTTATATGTGACTTCTCCAATTCTTGAATTCTTTTTCTCAGGTTTGAGATTTCTTGTCTCCTTTTAAGTGTAGTTATAGCGTTATTTTCCTCATCCAAAAGTGAGAATAACAGGTTTAGTTTTTCTTGGTAGAACTTTCTTAGTGACACAAATTTCTTCTCAATTGATAAATGAAATTCTTGGTAACTGTTATTTAAAGATATAATACTACGTCTTTGTTTATCATTAATTTCCTAAAAATATTATTTAATTTAGTTAGTATAGATCTTGAAAAGTAATAATAATAATAATAAAATGATTTACATCTAGTTTGGCAATTATTTCATCATTCTCTCGCCCTGCTTCTTTTAAATCCACAACTTTAATAAAAAAATGTATAAGCAATTTTTTTACTTCATCTATAGTTAAATTGGATAGACATCTCATGAAAATAGCTGTTTCATCTGAATTCTGCGTACAAACAAATCCATAAAAAAAAAAATGTAGTATATTTTAATGTTAGTATTATAATATAATATTACCACTTGAATATATTTTAATAAATCAGAACTACTATTGAATACTTCATTATTTTTTAGTTCAATTAAATAATCTATAGAATCAATTGCTTCATCATTTTCAAAATATTTTCGGATCTCTTCTTTTGTTAATTTTTTTTCCTAAAAATAAATAAATTAATGTATCAGTAAAATAATTATTCACTCCCAAAATGCAGTTTGAGAAGATAAATTGTTAATACTGCACTGACAAATAAACATTAACATCATATTTGATGTTAATCATCATATTTAAAATTGTGGTGAAACACAAATAATAATGAAATTATATATTATGTTTTGACTAAAATCAACTTTAAAACCTTTTGATATTTTGGATTAAACATTCCTTTAGGTCTTGCACTTAAAATTTCATTCCTCATGTTTTGTAGTTCTAAAAATTCTTTTTTCAAATTATCTTCTTCGATCAAATTTGAAGATGTATGAACTCTACTTTTTTCAATGCTAGATAAAACCTAAAATATAAATTCAAGTACAAATAATATAGAGCCCATTATATGAATTACATTACATGCAAAAAAACAATTTATTATTATACCCCCAAGTTAGATAAATTTATTTTTAACTGTTGCATTCGTCTTTCACTTTCTGCTAATGATATTGTTAATGCTTGCCTATTCTTTAATTGAATATTCAGTTGTTCATAAAATAATTTTAAACGATCTTTAGAAGTCTGTAAAGCCATTTGATATTCTAGTACTCTGAAAAATAAAATGTTATTAGTATTTATTAAAATATGTATTTCAGTTGTATAATAACTTCTCTTTAGTATCACTGCCAATTTTTATAATGTCATTTATTCTTTCAATTTTAGCCTGGTATTTTTTAGCTTTAAAATGTAATCGGTCTGAATCTGAAGCTTTACTACTTCCGGTACTAGAATTTGTATTTGTTTTTGCTGATTTATTTGTCTTGTTCAATTGAATTAGAATCTTGTTATATTTTTTATTAATTGTATGAAATTCCTTTTGTACTTTTTCTTTTGCAGTCTTTCTAAGACTTACACATGTGATAGTTTCCCGAATTACATCTTCCTAAAAATTTTTAATTTTTATTAATCATATTATTATGATATTAAAACAGTAATTTATAGTAAAACTAGAAAATAATGCATACTTTTATTGATATAATATCTTCCAAGTGTTTAATATTTTTTTTTAGTCCATCTTCATTTATAACCATTATGTCCATTTCTTTTTTCTTTAAATTAACGTCTGTTGATAAATTTTTCAATTCTTCTCGCAATTTATTGACATTGTTTAAACTATTATCACTGTTAATACAAGCTAATAAAATTTTTTGACTAGGATCGAAAATAGAATCTAGAAATAACAATAATAGTGAAAAAAAAGCATTATTAGTGTGTTTAGAATCAATATTGGTATTTAGATAATTAAAGTAATAGGTTACATTAAGAACAAACAAATTGAATAACACATTATGTTTATGTATATACAATCTACATATTATTAATAAATATAATGGTTATATGAGATTTACTAAGAGTTATTTACTAAGGATTTTAATTTTAGCATTTATAATTCAAAAAGTTTATAATTCCATTAGTCTCCTAACATATGAGGCACTTAGTTATTTCATTATTTAAATAAAGGTTGGTCATTAAAATCAATAAAATTACTATAGGAAAAACTTAAAAATCTGAGTAAATTTGTGTTTTAAACAGCTTGAAGAAAAATAACTGTACAAACAATGTTGTAAGTACTGTTTACCCTTTTTTTAATGTTCAATATTGTCAACAGCATTTTTTATCATTACGTTTTTATATTTTCTAAATTATTTAAACCGGTATTGTAATTTAATCAGATATCGGAATTACACAATTAAAAGTTGTGGTAGACACGGAAAGTGGACAGTCCATAGAACCAACGCTGGAGTGACAATTGAGATTGTTATATATTGAACCGATTCCTGAATTATAAAACTCGAGCAACCAATTACTACAATTCGCACAGTAAATTAAAATAAGAGGTTTGTACTCACAGTCTATATTTTGATTGAGTTCATCCGGTAGCTGTGTGATACTTGTCCTTATAACGTAGTCGAAACGGAAATTGACATACTTGTTGTACGTTTTGAACACGTTGATTAGCTTTTGATCGAATTTTATATCGTTTAAAACAGACTCGATGTTTATACCCATTTTTGTCGGTTTACTAGACGATTGTGAACGAACAGTAGGTATTGGTAACGTTTATTAACACAAATGCCAACTAGATTATTAAATCAAGTATTATTTGTAACGGTTTGAATTACGGTGCTTTAAATTAATATAAAACGTATAACACAATATTAGTATTTGATGATATTTACAATAATAATGAAAACTATAGAATTTGTAAACCGACTGATTCTATGATAACATTGTAATCAAATATATGTTATCACAACTGGATAACATCATAACGGCAGATTACCTGTTATTTTTTTTTTTTTTTTTGTGGCTGTAAACACGATTTTGATCAAAAGACTTGCTCCAATCAAAGATTTCACAAGAGGTTACTTGTAATCGTTTTGAATTTAGTTGGTTCCACGGTGAGGGGGATGGAGGTGGTGGGTTTTTTATAATCTTTGTAAGTACCCTGGTATTTTTTTTTAAAAATGAAAAAAACCAATAACAAAAGAGCAGGGAAAAATGTACGCAACACAAAACGGATTTCGTTCTTTTTTTGTAATTATTGAGTGACAAATAATATTGGCATTTTACTATCTCTAACGGGTGGGTAATAATTATTTTTTAAATACGTACAGAGAATATTCGCAAAAGTAATCATTCTGCAGTGAGTATAAAATATTATAATATTATATTGGATAATGAAAACGTAGAAATACGAATAAAATTCTACTTGTGGTGATATAAATACGCAAAAAAAGAACTAAAAAACTTCGGATAATTTTCCGACTGCTGTCGGTTATTTGTTTTTAATTAAATAGGTACCTGCCCGCTAAAGAGAAATTGTATTATTTTTTTTTTTTTTACTACAACGTATCGAAAATATTTTATTAACTGTTTTTGAACGCCCGTAGAAACTTAAAAAAACGCGCTTTGTCGACAAACCTATCATATAAAAAAAAAAATTACTTGTCGTTATCATTCGATCGATATAAAATGATAACGAAAAGTTCGAACGTAAAAAAGGTCAACGTGTTATTTCGCCAATCGCAAATAGCGTACGTAAAGTCGTAACTTTAGTTATGATAAATGTAACTGTTATTTTTCGTTTTTTTATACAGTCGTATTCGTTTACCGTATTGACCGTTTAAAAAAATAATTTGACACCGATCACAAATTAAGGTTTGTTTATTTGTTTTTATATTTTATGTATTCATGAAAATGTTTTATAATGTATGTATGCATGTATAACTCTATACAATTTAATTAGTAAGTACCCCGGGTACCTATTATCCTAATATTTATCTATCAAATATTATTATTATTATTACATTACGTTGGGTTCATTAAAGTGTCTGTGTCAGTAGATTAAAAGTAGAGAAAAAACCGTCGATAATATTGCAAATAATTATTCGTTTAATCGTTTTACAAAATACGAATAATAATCACACGGCGGTCAAATGCCTAACGTGAGAAAACAATAATATTTTCGTTATTGTTGTATTTGATAACGCGTTGATAGTTGATAACGAAATATCAGTTTTGTAAATATTCGAGTTGTACGCTTTGTAATAATTTCAATGATGTCCATTCGTTCGATTACATTTCCGGCGTAAAATACGTTTTCGGTAACTACCTACCTACGTGTTTTAAACAAGTGTTTTTTTTTTCTTTTTAATACGATGTACTATGTTCGGTTCTATATTATATTATTACTCATGTCATATTAAATTGTTCAATTCCGGGGGGATTAGGATTCAATTATTAAAAAAGAAAAGCTTGTAGAAATTCTATAAAATAAGATCTAAGGTATGTTCATTACAGACAAGATGAGTATTATTAGCTCGGTTATTATTGAATGGCGTTAATCGTTTATTAATTATTATTAATCAATCGACAGATTTATAATACGGTAATTATTATAATTATTTTACTCTCTTCTATAATTAATTATAATTAGGTTCGATAACCCAGTGTATAATTAAACGGTTTTATTGCAGTAGATATGTACTTATATTTAATCATGTTAAACATGAATAATTATAATAAACAGGAAATTTCTATATGAGAAAAAAATGTTATCAAATCAATAATAGTCATTTTAAATTAGTTTTTAATCTTAATTTATGTCTTAAAATTTATGTTATTTACTATTGGCTCACACCTGTTTCCCTTTATTATGCCTACCCTGCTTATTGAATACATTTTACATAATATTATACTTATTACTTTAGTCTAAATAAAAAAAATACCTACAATGTTAAATAACTTTTATAGTTTGCACCACGACAAGGCCACTGTTTTAGTCGGAAAGTATAAGATATAGGCTAATTATTAGTTTATATACTAATGTCTGAAAGCAACAATAAATTTTTGCAATTTTAAATCTGACCAGAAGTCGGTATACCGGTTAGGTCATTTGTCGTATCCTTATTTTTGGTCAGTTTTTTATTTAAAAAAACTGTTAGAAATCTAGAGAACATTTTCAAATTAAGTATTATACGCGTTGAACAAATTCACATATTTTTAGGTACTTCATGAAGAAATCACATAGTACTTTACGCATCACAGAAGTAAAAATAAAACATAATTTTTTTGAAAAGTACATATTAGGAATTTTAAAAACATTTTCAAAAAAGTCGAAAAATCATACATATTAAAATAGTATTATTGATCAGTCACTGCACACTAATACATTTGCTATTACACATTGTGTATGATAATTTTTTCTGCATTTTAATTATTATTATTGTTATAATTTTTTTTCATATTTAAACCATTTATTTTGTATTCAGGATATTGCAATGTTAAGGTATAGAGGAAAAAAAATAGCAGCACTTAATATTGTAAAAGAATTTGATTCTTTTCCAAAAGTCCAAGAAGAAATTTACGAACCATCTACATATGGTAACATTATATGTAAGTTATACATAATTAAAGTTTTAGATTTTTGAAATGAATTCATAAGAACACAATTTGTATATATTGTTACAATTAACACACATTCACATTTTAACTTATCACAATGCACATAGTTAGTATAATGTCTGCACCAAAAACAGTGTCTATTTCTAACAAAATCGATTAACTAACAGAGTTATATCCAAATTCAATAGAAGTTATAAAAAAAAAAAAACAAAATTATTTGCTATATATATTTCATGCTTTTTTTAAAAAAATAATTATTTCTTAGATCTTAATGGATATAAAAATTTGTTTGAGATATTATACTAGTGACCCAGTGACTAGATGTCTCTTTGTATAAATAATCATTAAGAACCAAACTAAATTCCTCTGAGCTATGGTAAATATGGTTCTGTTGGAAACAGTTAAGCAATTGATTTTATTCCTGTTCAGGTTATACAATAAAAAAAATACATACAAATACATACTATACATTAATCTTAGCTCTTCATTTTCAGTGACTGTGCTGGTTGCGTTATTTGGACTCTGGTTGGTAGTTTCTCAAATACAATATGTTTTGCAAGAACGGTATACATATATATTTGTACCAGATACTGAATATGAGTCCAAACTTCAAATACATATAGACATTACAGTTGCATCAGTTTGTGATAGTAAGTTACCTATTTTGTACAGAATTATTATGTTATATACTTAGTTGTCATTTAAATACAATTGAACACATTCAATTTTTAGGCATAGGTGCTGATATTGTTGATACCACTGGACAAAATATGATGTTGTTTGGAGAGTTAAAAACAGATGACACTTGGTGGGAAATGTCAGAGGAACAGCAACAATCTTTTGATGAAATTCGAAAGGTCAACGAATATTTAAGAGGAGATTTTCATTCCATGAAAGATTTATTGACGTTAAAAGGTTTTCGTAGATACAAAAAAATAGTTCATGTTAGGTATATTTGAAATGTTATATACCTTCCTTGCTTAAATATTTATGTATATAAAATATTTAATGATGGATTAACCATATATTTATAGTTAGTGACATTGTAATATTAGAACTTTTTGTTTTATACTTTGAGTAAATATTTGAGAAATTTATACATTTTTTTCTTTTAACTTCTTAACTGATAAAATATAATAATTATCATTATGATTTATCTGCTGCCTTTAAGCAAGTTTATATGACATGAATGTTTATTAATATAATTTGCTGTTTCCTTGTGTTCGTGTTTATTTTTAATTTATTATATCATTAAAACATTTTTTTAAAGAAATTTATAGAAACAAATTAATTAAATTCCAAAATCATCATTAATCCCTATTTTTTGAGATACATTTTAAGATTAAGTTATGTTTATTTTAATTAAAAAGTTAAGTGTTGATACTGATTATCATTAAAATGTAGTTGCTGTAATGATATAGGCAGTTAAATAAACTTATTTTTTTGCTTATCGTAAACATATCTATTTAAAATTATTAGTTGTACTGCTTTTAATTTATTTGTAGATTTTGAAGTATATCTACTTAATGCTAAATAAAATATAAATTCAATGCAAGTTGGTTTTTAAACTATGAATTATAAATGATCAATTTAAAGATTTGATATTTTTATTTCAATTAAACATGCACATAATAATTTTAACATTGCTTTCTTTTTTTTTTTTTTTTGAGCAATGAATGGAAGAAAATTTATATTTGTTTTTTTTATATTTAATATTACAGGAAAGAACACCCAGACACTTTACCTGATGCATGCCGTATACATGGATCATTAATTCTAAATAAAGTGACAGGCAATTTCCATATAACTCCTGGAAAATCTATAATTGTTCCAGGCGGACATGTACACCTTTCAAGTCCATTTTTTGGATCAACAGCGACTAATTTTTCTCATAGAGTTAATCAATTATCATTTGGCATTCCGATTAAAGGGATTATATATCCTTTAGAAGGAGAGCTTCATGTTTCAACAAACGAAAGTAATACATAATTAAAACTTTGTTATTCAGATAAAAAAACCTTTTAAATATTTTAATTGTTATAGGTGAGGTATCTTACAAATATTTCATAGATGTGGTATCTACAGATATTAATACATATTTGACTAAAGTTAAAACTTATCAGTATTCTGTAAAAGACATACAACGAGTAATCAGTCATGAATTTGGTTAGTATAATAATTTATATGACTATTCTTAAAATTGTTATAACTATTTGTCTTAGTTGAATAATAAATATTATATTTTAAATCTAATTTATAAAAACGCATATGTATACTTATAGTTGAGAAAAAATTTTAATTTTACAATTTTGAATTAAATTATATAAAGCATATTATTAAATATTGTTTTACATGTTGTATTAAAATTGTCCAATTTAAATATATGTATTTAATTGATTATCGGGCTAAACATTTTTTACTAATATTTAAAATTTTTACTGATTTCTCGTGGATTACTCTAATTCTTGTTGCTGCTAATTTATCAGTTATCAACTGATTTCATGTAGATAATCATGTTACATTGGTATCGTAACCATCAATAATATTATTACATTTGAATATTTGAAAGCTCAGTTTTTGATAACAGTAACTATATCATATTATCATGGAACTTCTGAATAATATTGTACAATATGTATAAGGTACTTGTTACTTTAAATGTACCATATGTGAAAAATATTATTGTTTTTTTAAAACCTACTTAAATTTATTTATTTCTTATTTTAAAATTTATATCAATCATAAATTTAAAATCATTTTTTGTACATATATCTGTTTATATATATTAAAATAAAAAACGAACTTTTTAATTATGCTAAATTTATTAGTATAGCCAAATATCTTCATATTTAATTAAAGAACTGTATATTTTAATATTTTAGGGAGTCATGGCTTGACAGGTATATTTTTTCAGTATGATATAAATGCTCTCAAATTTATTATCACTGAAGATAAAATATCAATTTTCAATTTTATTATTGAAATAGCATCATCACTTGGTGGTGTATTTATATTATTTAGTAAGTACTGGCTGAAATATAATTTGTATAACATTTAAAAGAGTGACTGACTTATTTTCAGAATTAATGAAGATCATAATAGACAAGATAAGAAAAAAAATATATTCTTCCCAATACCCTTTACATTATACAGTCGGTGGAATCTCAAGAAAATAGTCATGAATTTTCTAGATTTAAAATATGTATTATTAATTTAGGAAAACTAAATAAAACAAATCTACTACAATTATTTGGTTTGATTATTTTTTTTGTCCAAATATACAAAAAGCATTCACTGTAAATTAAGAATACTTTTGAGGGAAACAAAAATATTTAAAATTATTTACAGTATTTGCCCAATCCACACAATATACATTTATAATTTTCGGATACAATTTTTATAAACTAAAACGATTTTACACACAATATTATTAAAAACTTATAAGTCTTATAAAAGCATTACATTTGCATTTAGCAGACTTAATTCGGTGCAGTTAGTTTTAATATTAAAATAGATTATTAATACTCTAAAATTGTTTAAAATATTTAAAATACATTCCTTTCACAATTATTTAATTATATTCCTTCAGTCATCCCCCATTATATAAAGAAAATATTATTATTGTGTATATAATACCATCAATCATAATATTGTAGAATAAAGTCAAGCTGAGTAAGATAGTGGTGACAGCTAAAACACCACAGAAAAGAAAACAATTTAGTGATTTTTTATGTAAATTTTTTTAATTATTAAATGGACCAAACTGTAAATTATATGCAATATATGTTTAAGGAAAAATTGTTAAATTATATTTTTAAAATTTACAGTAATACATTAGTAAAATATATAACTATAATTCAATTCTTAAATTAATGATAAAAAAATAAATGGATTAAGTTTACATCTCATCAAAATACAAAAAAAAAATATATCTAAGATTTATACTTAAAGACTATAAAACCAGAATAAAGTACAAAATGTTTATTAATATATTAAATATATATTAGTTGAATCCATTATATGTCCTTTTCATCTAAAATGTCAATTTGTTTGTCCTTTTCATCTAAAATGTCAATTTCTTTGTCCTTTTCATCTATAATGTCAATTTGTTTGTTCTTTTCATCTAAAATGTCAATTTGTTTGTCCTCTTCATTTAAAATGTCAATTTCTTTGTCCTCTTCATCTAAAATGTCAATTTGTTTGTCTTCTTTATCTAAAATGTCAATTTCTTTGTCCTTTTCATCTATAATGTCAATTTCTTTGTTCTTTTCATCTAAAATGTCAATATGTTTGTTTTTTTCATCTAAACTGTCAATTTGTTTGTTCTTTTCATCTATAATGTCAATTTGTTTGTCCTCCTCTTTCACTAAGCTGTACTTTTTTGTAATTTTATCAGCTATAATTATCCAATAAGAAGCATGAATAGTATCATAAACATTGGCTAAATCAAAACACAACTGAAAGAAAATAATATTATCAATGGTTAAAAATTATTTTTGTTAAAATATTAATGTATATACTTTTGTAGCAAATTCAAAGTTTTCAGGGTCTGCACAATTTTCATTCTCTCTGAGCAAATCAACTAAACAAGAAATGAGATGTACTGACCTATCTCCTTTGCCATATAATTCATTACAAAAATCATGAACCTTTTTTGTCCAAGCGCTGTTGAATAATACTAATCTATGAACATCAGGAAAAGAAAAATAATTGTATTATTAATTAACAATTTATATATTTTATTTTATTTTATGTATCACTATTACCCTTTTAAGTAACTCCATGAGTTTTCATTGTTTGGTGAAATTATTATTTTGTCAAAGGTATACTGAAATTCTTTTTCCATTTGATCAGAATTATATTCTAAACAGTTTACAACAAAATAACGTTGATTCCATGCAGAATTATTTTTAATATCCTGGGATAATAAGTTTTCAACATAGTCTAACTCAGTTTCCATTAGATGACTAAAAATGTAAACACAAATAGAATATTAATCAACTGAAATACAAGTAATAGGTAAAACATTTAAATATTCAAATAATAACAATTTATATTATAAAGGGAAACAAAGTGTTTAATAAATTATTGTATATTTTATTAATGCATTTAATAATAACAATAATAATAGTAAAATACAATTTCAAGGACTGATATTTGATTATAGCAATTATAAATATTGGCATATGTATTTGTTTTGTTATTTTGTTTTTTTATTTTACTCTAGTTATTTCTTAAGATTTATAAAAATGTGTGTTCTATCGTATATATCCCAATAAGGCATATAATATTAATAAGTCACTAGTCTCAGAATTGTACTAAACATAATATATATTTTTATATTTGTATTAATTACCTAAATTTTTTGAGAATCCATTGTCTGTATCGCCAAGCGTTGTAATGTATAGCATCCATATCTATAATATCTGCTGTAAATAACAACTCAGCAGATGGATCATTTAACACCTCTATAAGTCTTTGACGATATTGCCTAAAGTTTACAAAAAAAATAAATTTTTAAGAATTTAAAAACTACACCATATTATAATTACACTAGATTTAATTCATTAAAAAAGATCACCACTCTTGAATTGATACTAATAATAGTGAAATAATAATTTTGAGATATAATCGTTAAAATCTTTGCAGCATAATAATATTCTTATAAAAGTCTAACCAATTTAACAAAATAAAAAGTTAAAATAATGTTGGCCCAGGAATTTAGAATTATTTGTACAAAATGTTATAGTTTTAACATTTAATTCAATTTGAATGTAAAATAATATTTTTTGTATTGACATTTAAAATATTATATTACATTGAAAACATAATATTGTAAAAAAGAATTATAAATAAATAAAATTTAAAAAAAAATAAATTGTATTTTTACTTGTAAACCGCATAATGATGCAATAAAAAAAAATTAACTGTTTACCAACCAAGGTGAGGAAATATTGTATTTATTTCATTCCACCATAAAATAATAGCAAATAAACTTTGTAAAATTTTATCGTAAATTGTACATACCACACTTGATTATTTGTGGAAAATTTAAGGATCATATGGGATATGTATTCCAATTCATCATATAAATCTATTTTTAAAAATTTCACAATATCAAAGCTAAAAATGAAAAAATAATATTAAACATTACAATAATTGTTTTGTTTAGGCGTGTTATAGTAGGTATAGTGTTTATCAAACCGGTAAGCCCATATTGCATTATTAGCCGGGTTTAATTTCAATGCAGTTGTTACCAATTCGAGGGTTCTTTCAGACTTTTCTCCTGTTACAAGAACACCTCTCACATAATCGAATACATCTGAAACTAAATCAAAGTGGACAAAATGTTAAATAGTGTTTAAACGGGTAATTGTCAAAATGTTAAAAAGCACGTTATTTCCTAATACTTAAGAGTAGGTTTACTAGGTAGAAAAACGATTAAAAAAATCTTTTAAACAGTTTTTTACATTTTTCAGAATAATCGAGATTAGCTTCGCCATCTTCTTGAACAATAGGCTGCACGTCATTCCATTCCGGTCTGTCCCGGTAAAGTACGTAATTATTTGACGCATCGTCCTCGGAAGAATCGGTATAATAGGTACTGTCCGAACTGCCGGTTTCGTCGGACTTTTCATCGTTTTGATAATCCATAATGCAAAAATGAACACAGAAAGAGAACACAAATTAGCAGTAGTCGTGTAGTAAAAAATTAATAATTTGTTATGTTTAATATTAGGATATATTGATATGTCGTGCGGTGTTGCTCACTAACACATACGATTTCTTTGTTCTTTGATAAAATGATAAGAACATATTTACAATCAGGGGCGCAAAATGGAATGCAGTGTTGGCACGGGAAATCACCCGGTTATCACCGACCCAGGCATGAATCAAGATAGCTTTATGTATAATTTAAATCTATTAATCCGTGAACCTGGCCATAAATTCGTCCCAAAATTATCGAAACTCAAAACCTTACCTAAATGCATAATAATAATAATAATTAATTAACAACGATAAAAAAAAATTGGAAATTGCATAGTTTTTCCTCGGCAAAATGTTGCGTCGTCCGGATAATCTGAAAAAAATAAATTTTAAAACGGTATTAAAAATCGAAAATATCAAAATTATTATCTTGGCTGCTTTCTCTGGGTGGGTACCAAACCTCTACATTGGAACCGTATCAATTTTCCGGTGAGCACCCCCCTCCCTATTCTCCCAGTACCAAAATTCTAGAATTGCAAGTTAATGACCTAACCTATCCCCTAAATTAATTATAGGAAAATTAAAACCGTACCACCGCCCAGGGAGTTATGAAATTCCTAGTGCATTTAAGCGCCGTAACTCGGTTGTTTTGTAACGTACGTGGCTAGGATCGTCACTAACATATATATAATAGGTCTGATCTGTGTCGAATTTTTGATGATTTTTCGGGAGAAGTGGGTGTCCAAAATTTTAGGAACCTTATGAACCCGTTTTAGAATTAATTTCTAATAAATAGACATTGAACTTACAGTTTGGATATACAAATTTTAATAGGCACGAGTAAGGTGACCATATATTATTTTAGTGAAAACGGGACAAAACGAAAAAAAAATTATTCATCATTTTTATTATAAACAAAAAATTTTTTTTGATTATTATAAATAAACTTACATACTATTAGGTTTTTACGGAACAAAAAAATGAAATTAATTAATAACATTTATTAATTGTAACTCATTTTTATTATAGACATTTAGTTTTTCTACTTAATTATAAAAAAAAATGACATACTAGTATATTTATTGTTGGAACATATTTGCTTCAATAAGTCAGGCGACGACTTCAAGAACGAGTATAATTCTGGACAAGACATTTTTAAGTTAACTTTTGTTGACAATAGCATCGCCTTTAAAACTGACACTTAAGCTGTGTTTTTTTAGGCTGTCCATAAGTTGTCCACCAATGAAAAGATTCGTTCGAAAAAATGCTTTTAACCTTTTGGAGGACCTGGACAGTGGTATAATTGGGCCCCTACGATTTGGAAATAGTTTTATTAAAACAGGCAATAAGGGGGGTGGTAGAAAATCAAAAGTCTAGATTGATTAAATATTATTTTTACTTATTTTTATTTCACATTAAATGAATCTATTTTCACATTAACTGCGATCCACTAGAAAATAACCGTTTCGACATTTCATATTTCGATTCAGTATTTATTATGTTCTTACACCAACAAAAAATGTCACAATCTTAAAACAAAACAGGCGAACAACGATTTAATCAAAGAGTATCTCAGTGATAAGGACAAACAAAACAAATGCCACAACAGCAACAAATTTTTAATTTCGGAAGAAATTTTATTGGACGAAACCACTTTTAAAATTAAATTTAGATGTGTGTTGGTTAATCTGAATAGACACAACATTTAAACTCGAACACACGGTGGTTGTCGAACGACTAGATTAGTTGTTGATAACAAAATAACAACAGAATAGTTTAAAAAATAAAACAAAATTAACAAGAAAACAAAAATTATGCTTAAAGAATTAATTAATTAAACAAATTCTCGAAGTGTTTCAGAACCTGATTGCAAACATGCTTGAGCTCTCAATAAAATACTTTGTATAGTCCAATGTAATACAATACAACAATTACTGTTGTCATCGAGAGCCGTGAACATTTTTTTCAGCATATTAACGTGGCAGCAGAAAAAGTTCGACAAAATACAAATGTTTTTATGTGTTTTAATACGTAATAATAGCATTAAATATGTTATATTTATTAGGGCTGCTCGGATTTATACATATTAAAAAAACCGAAATATGTAATAAAAAAATAACAACAATTCATATAATTAAACATAATTATAGATCTTGGTTGTAATGGGATACTATATACAATATTTATACATCACACATTATAGTTATACGCTCTACGATTTTGTATAAATATCATTATCGCGGATACCTGTATTGTCGATTGAATACTATTGTTAATAATTTTAAATTTATTATTTATTATTGATAATAATATAGACAATCGTTTGTCCAAGTCGTAAAACTTGAAAATTTAACCCGTATAAGCTATTATCGACCATAGATTAGATTTGATAGCTGGTACTATTGTGTACACGTATTTTAGAAACACGAAATTGTCACGGATGTTTGCCTAAATACGTAGAAAAAAAAAAATAGAATTGTTGAGAAATACGTAAAAATATTATATAATATCGAATACTGTTCATTCTATTACAAACCATTTGAAACGATTAAAGGGATTATATATCCTTTAGAAGGAGAGCTTCATGTTTCAACAAACGAAAGTAATACATAATTAAAACTTTGTTATTCAGATAAAAAAACCTTTTAAATATTTTAATTGTTATAGGTGAGGTATCTTACAAATATTTCATAGATGTGGTATCTACAGATATTAATACATATTTGACTAAAGTTAAAACTTATCAGTATTCTGTAAAAGACATACAACGAGTAATCAGTCATGAATTTGGTTAGTATAATAATTTATATGACTATTCTTAAAATTGTTATAACTATTTGTCTTAGTTGAATAATAAATATTATATTTTAAATCTAATTTATAAAAACGCATATGTATACTTATAGTTGAGAAAAAATTTTAATTTTACAATTTTGAATTAAATTATATAAAGCATATTATTAAATATTGTTTTACATGTTGTATTAAAATTGTCCAATTTAAATATATGTATTTAATTGATTATCGGGCTAAACATTTTTTACTAATATTTAAAATTTTTACTGATTTCTCGTGGATTACTCTAATTCTTGTTGCTGCTAATTTATCAGTTATCAACTGATTTCATGTAGATAATCATGTTACATTGGTATCGTAACCATCAATAATATTATTACATTTGAATATTTGAAAGCTCAGTTTTTGATAACAGTAACTATATCATATTATCATGGAACTTCTGAATAATATTGTACAATATGTATAAGGTACTTGTTACTTTAAATGTACCATATGTGAAAAATATTATTGTTTTTTTAAAACCTACTTAAATTTATTTATTTCTTATTTTAAAATTTATATCAATCATAAATTTAAAATCATTTTTTGTACATATATCTGTTTATATATATTAAAATAAAAAACGAACTTTTTAATTATGCTAAATTTATTAGTATAGCCAAATATCTTCATATTTAATTAAAGAACTGTATATTTTAATATTTTAGGGAGTCATGGCTTGACAGGTATATTTTTTCAGTATGATATAAATGCTCTCAAATTTATTATCACTGAAGATAAAATATCAATTTTCAATTTTATTATTGAAATAGCATCATCACTTGGTGGTGTATTTATATTATTTAGTAAGTACTGGCTGAAATATAATTTGTATAACATTTAAAAGAGTGACTGACTTATTTTCAGAATTAATGAAGATCATAATAGACAAGATAAGAAAAAAAATATATTCTTCCCAATACCCTTTACATTATACAGTCGGTGGAATCTCAAGAAAATAGTCATGAATTTTCTAGATTTAAAATATGTATTATTAATTTAGGAAAACTAAATAAAACAAATCTACTACAATTATTTGGTTTGATTATTTTTTTTGTCCAAATATACAAAAAGCATTCACTGTAAATTAAGAATACTTTTGAGGGAAACAAAAATATTTAAAATTATTTACAGTATTTGCCCAATCCACACAATATACATTTATAATTTTCGGACACAATTTTTATAAACTAAAACGATTTTACACACAATATTATTAAAAACTTATAAGTCTTATAAAAGCATTACATTTGCATTTAGCAGACTTAATTCGGTGCAGTTAGTTTTAATATTAAAATAGATTATTAATACTCTAAAATTGTTTAAAATATTTAAAATACATTCCTTTCACAATTATTTAATTATATTCCTTCAGTCATCCCCCATTATATAAAGAAAATATTATTATTGTGTATATAATACCATCAATCATAATATTGTAGAATAAAGTCAAGCTGAGTAAGATAGTGGTGACAGCTAAAACACCACAGAAAAGAAAACAATTTAGTGATTTTTTATGTAAATTTTTTTAATTATTAAATGGACCAAACTGTAAATTATATGCAATATATGTTTAAGGACAAATTGTTAAATTATATTTTTAAAAATTACAGTAATACATTAGTAAAATATATAACTATAATTCAATTCTTAAATTAATGATAAAAAAATAAATGGATTAAGTTTACATCTCATCAAAATACAAAAAAAAAAATATATCTAAGATTTATACTTAAAGACTATAAAACCAGAATAAAGTACAAAATGTTTATTAATATATTAAATATATATAAGTTGAATCCATTATATGTCCTTTTCATCTAAAATGTCAATTTGTTTGTCCTTTTCATCTAAAATGTCAATTTCTTTGTCCTTTTCATCTATAATGTCCATTTCTTTGTCCTCCTCATTAACTATGCTATACTTTTTTGTAATTTGTTTAGCTATCCGTATCCAATAAGAATCAAGAAAAGTATCATAAAAATAAGCTAAATCAAAACATAACTGAAAGAAAATAATATTATCAATGGTTAAAAATTATTTCTGTTATAATATTAATGTATTTACTTTTGTTGCAAATTTAAAGTTTTCAGGGTCTGCACAATTATCATTGTATTTGAGCAAATCAACTAAACAAGACATGAGAGGTACTGATCTATCTCCTTTGCCATATAATTCATTACAAAAATCATGAACCTTTTTTGTCCAAGCCCTGTTGAATAATACTAATCTATGAACATGAGGAAAAGAAAAATAATTGTATTATTAATTAACAATTTATATATTTTATTTTATTTTATGTAACACTATTACCCTTTTAAGTGATCCCATGAGCTTTCATTGTTTGTTGAAATTAATATTTTGTCAAAGGTATACTGAAATTCTTTTTCCATTTGATCAGAATTATATTTTGATAAGATTACAACTAAAAAACGATGATTCCATGCAGAAATATTTTTAATATCCTGGGATATTAATTTATCAACAAATACTAACTCAGTTTCCATTAGATGACTAAAAATGTAAACACAAATAGAATATTAATCAACTGAAATACAAGTAATAGGTAAAACATTTAAATATTCAAATAATAACAATTTATATTATAAATGTAAACAAAGTGTTTAATAAATTATTGTACATTTTATTAATGCATTTAATATTAACAATAATTATAGTAAGGTTAGGTTTTTTTTTTATTTTACTCTAGTTATTTCTTAAGATTTATAAAAATGTGTGTTCTATCTTATATGTCCCAATATGTCATATAATATTAATAAGTCACTAGTCTCAGAATTGTACTAAACATAATATATATTTTTATATTTGTATAATTTACCTAAATTTTCTGAGAATCCATATTCTGTATTGCCAAGCGTTGAAATTATTATCATCCATTTCTAAAATATCTGCTGTAAATAATAACTCAGCAGATGGATCATTTAACACCTCTACAAGTCTCTGACGATATTGCCTAAAGTTTACAAAAAAAATAAATTTTTAAGAATTTAAAAACTACACCATATTATAATTACACTAGATTTATTTCATTAAAAAAGTTCACCACTCTTGAATTTATACTAATAATAGTGAAATAATTAATTTGAGATATAATCGTTAAAATCTTTGCAGCAAAATAATATTAAGATAAAAGTAACCAATTTAACAAAATAAAAAGTTAAAATAATGTTGGCCCAGGAATTTAGAATTATTTGTACAAAATGTTATAAATTAACCATTTATATCAATTTTAATGCAAAACAATATTTTTTGTATTGACATTTAAAATATTATATTACATTGAAAACATAATATTGTAAATAAGTATTATAAATACATAAAATTTAAAAAAAAATAAATTGTATTTTTACTTGTAAACCGCATAAAGATGCAATATAAAAAAATTAACTGTTTACCAACCAAGGTGAGGAAATATTGAATTTATTTCATTCCACCATAAAATAATAGCAAATAAACTTTGTAAAATTATATGGTATATTATACATACCACACTTGATTATTTGTGGAAAATTTACGGATCATATTCGATATGTATTCCAATTCATCATGTAAATCTATTTTTAAAGATTTCACAATATCAAAGCTAAAAATGAAAAAATAATATTAAACATTACAATAATTGTTTTGTTTAGGCGTGTTATAGTAGGTATAGTGTTTAACAAACCGGTAAGCCCATATTGCATTATTAGCCGGGTTTAATTTCAATGCAGTTGTTACCAATTCGAGGGTTCTTTCAGACTTTTCTCCTGTTACAAGAACACCTCTCACATAATCGAATACATCTGAAACTAAATCAAAGTGGTCAAAATGTTAAATAGTGTTTAAACGGGTAATTGTCAAAATGTTAAAAAGCACGTTATTTCCTAATACTTAAGAGTAGGTTTACTAGGTAGAAAAACGATTAAAAAAATCTTTTAAACAGTTTTTTACATTTTTCAGAATAATCGAGATTAGCTTCGCCATCTTCTTGAACAATAGGCTGCACGTCATTCCATTCCGGTCTGTCCCGGTAAAGTACGTAATTATTCGACGCATCGTCCTCGGAAGAATCGGTATAATCGGTACTGTCCGAACTGCTGGTTTCGTCGGACTCTTCATAGATTTCATAATCCATAATGCAAAAATGAACACAGAAAAAGAACACAAATTAGCAGTAGTCGTGTAGTAAAAAATTAATAATTTGTTATGTTTAATATTAGGATATATTGATATGTCGTGCGGTGTTGCTCACTAACACATACGATTTCTTTGTTCTTTGATAAAATGATAAGAACATATTTACAATCAGGGGCGCAAAATGGAATGCAGTGTTGGCACGGGAAATCACCCGGTTATCACCGACCCAGGCATGAATCAAGATAGCTTTATGTATAATTTAAATCTATTAATCCGTGAACCTGGCCATAAATTCGTCCCAAAATTATCGAAACTCAAAACCTTACCTAAATGCATAATAATAATAATAATTAATTAACAACGATAAAAAAAAATTGGAAATTGCATAGTTTTTCCTCGGCAAAATGTTGCGTCGTCCGGATAATCTGAAAAAAATAAATTTTAAAACGGTATTAAAAATCGAAAATATCAAAATTATTATCTTGGCTGCTTTCTCTGGGTGGGTACCAAACCTCTACATTGGAACCGTATCAATTTTCCGGTGAGCACCCCCCTCCCTATTCTCCCAGTACCAAAATTCTAGAATTGCAAGTTAATGACCTAACCTATCCCCTAAATTAATTATAGGAAAATTAAAACCGTACCACCGCCCAGGGAGTTATGAAATTCCTAGTGCATTTAAGCGCCGTAACTCGGTTGTTTTGTAACGTACGTGGCTAGGATCGTCACTAACATATATATAATAGGTCTGATCTGTGTCGAATTTTTGATGATTTTTCGGGAGAAGTGGGTGTCCAAAATTTTAGGAACCTTATGAACCCGTTTTAGAATTAATTTCTAATAAATAGACATTGAACTTACAGTTTGGATATACAAATTTTAATAGGCACGAGTAAGGTGACCATATATTATTTTAGTGAAAACGGGACAAAACGAAAAAAAAATTATTCATCATTTTTATTATAAACAAAAAATTTTTTTTGATTATTATAAATAAACTTACATACTATTAGGTTTTTACGGAACAAAAAAATGAAATTAATTAATAACATTTATTAATTGTAACTCATTTTTATTATAGACATTTAGTTTTTCTACTTAATTATAAAAAAAAATGACATACTAGTATATTTATTGTTGGAACATATTTGCTTCAATAAGTCAGGCGACGACTTCAAGAACGAGTATAATTCTGGACAAGACATTTTTAAGTTAACTTTTGTTGACAATAGCATCGCCTTTAAAACTGACACTTAAGCTGTGTTTTTTTAGGCTGTCCATAAGTTGTCCACCAATGAAAAGATTCGTTCGAAAAAATGCTTTTAACCTTTTGGAGGACCTGGACAGTGGTATAATTGGGCCCCTACGATTTGGAAATAGTTTTATTAAAACAGGCAATAAGGGGGGTGGTAGAAAATCAAAAGTCTAGATTGATTAAATATTATTTTTACTTATTTTTATTTCACATTAAATGAATCTATTTTCACATTAACTGCGATCCACTAGAAAATAACCGTTTCGACATTTCATATTTCGATTCAGTATTTATTATGTTCTTACACCAACAAAAAATGTCACAATCTTAAAACAAAACAGGCGAACAACGATTTAATCAAAGAGTATCTCAGTGATAAGGACAAACAAAACAAATGCCACAACAGCAACAAATTTTTAATTTCGGAAGAAATTTTATTGGACGAAACCACTTTTAAAATTAAATTTAGATGTGTGTTGGTTAATCTGAATAGACACAACATTTAAACTCGAACACACGGTGGTTGTCGAACGACTAGATTAGTTGTTGATAACAAAATAACAACAGAATAGTTTAAAAAATAAAACAAAATTAACAAGAAAACAAAAATTATGCTTAAAGAATTAATTAATTAAACAAATTCTCGAAGTGTTTCAGAACCTGATTGCAAACATGCTTGAGCTCTCAATAAAATACTTTGTATAGTCCAATGTAATACAATACAACAATTACTGTTGTCATCGAGAGCCGTGAACATTTTTTTCAGCATATTAACGTGGCAGCAGAAAAAGTTCGACAAAATACAAATGTTTTTATGTGTTTTAATACGTAATAATAGCATTAAATATGTTATATTTATTAGGGCTGCTCGGATTTATACATATTAAAAAAACCGAAATATGTAATAAAAAAATAACAACAATTCATATAATTAAACATAATTATAGATCTTGGTTGTAATGGGATACTATATACAATATTTATACATCACACATTATAGTTATACGCTCTACGATTTTGTATAAATATCATTATCGCGGATACCTGTATTGTCGATTGAATACTATTGTTAATAATTTTAAATTTATTATTTATTATTGATAATAATATAGACAATCGTTTGTCCAAGTCGTAAAACTTGAAAATTTAACCCGTATAAGCTATTATCGACCATAGATTAGATTTGATAGCTGGTACTATTGTGTACACGTATTTTAGAAACACGAAATTGTCACGGATGTTTGCCTAAATACGTAGAAAAAAAAAAATAGAATTGTTGAGAAATACGTAAAAATATTATATAATATCGAATACTGTTCATTCTATTACAAACCATTTGAAACGATTAAAGGGATTATATATCCTTTAGAAGGAGAGCTTCATGTTTCAACAAACGAAAGTAATACATAATTAAAACTTTGTTATTCAGATAAAAAAACCTTTTAAATATTTTAATTGTTATAGGTGAGGTATCTTACAAATATTTCATAGATGTGGTATCTACAGATATTAATACATATTTGACTAAAGTTAAAACTTATCAGTATTCTGTAAAAGACATACAACGAGTAATCAGTCATGAATTTGGTTAGTATAATAATTTATATGACTATTCTTAAAATTGTTATAACTATTTGTCTTAGTTGAATAATAAATATTATATTTTAAATCTAATTTATAAAAACGCATATGTATACTTATAGTTGAGAAAAAATTTTAATTTTACAATTTTGAATTAAATTATATAAAGCATATTATTAAATATTGTTTTACATGTTGTATTAAAATTGTCCAATTTAAATATATGTATTTAATTGATTATCGGGCTAAACATTTTTTACTAATATTTAAAATTTTTACTGATTTCTCGTGGATTACTCTAATTCTTGTTGCTGCTAATTTATCAGTTATCAACTGATTTCATGTAGATAATCATGTTACATTGGTATCGTAACCATCAATAATATTATTACATTTGAATATTTGAAAGCTCAGTTTTTGATAACAGTAACTATATCATATTATCATGGAACTTCTGAATAATATTGTACAATATGTATAAGGTACTTGTTACTTTAAATGTACCATATGTGAAAAATATTATTGTTTTTTTAAAACCTACTTAAATTTATTTATTTCTTATTTTAAAATTTATATCAATCATAAATTTAAAATCATTTTTTGTACATATATCTGTTTATATATATTAAAATAAAAAACGAACTTTTTAATTATGCTAAATTTATTAGTATAGCCAAATATCTTCATATTTAATTAAAGAACTGTATATTTTAATATTTTAGGGAGTCATGGCTTGACAGGTATATTTTTTCAGTATGATATAAATGCTCTCAAATTTATTATCACTGAAGATAAAATATCAATTTTCAATTTTATTATTGAAATAGCATCATCACTTGGTGGTGTATTTATATTATTTAGTAAGTACTGGCTGAAATATAATTTGTATAACATTTAAAAGAGTGACTGACTTATTTTCAGAATTAATGAAGATCATAATAGACAAGATAAGAAAAAAAATATATTCTTCCCAATACCCTTTACATTATACAGTCGGTGGAATCTCAAGAAAATAGTCATGAATTTTCTAGATTTAAAATATGTATTATTAATTTAGGAAAACTAAATAAAACAAATCTACTACAATTATTTGGTTTGATTATTTTTTTTGTCCAAATATACAAAAAGCATTCACTGTAAATTAAGAATACTTTTGAGGGAAACAAAAATATTTAAAATTATTTACAGTATTTGCCCAATCCACACAATATACATTTATAATTTTCGGACACAATTTTTATAAACTAAAACGATTTTACACACAATATTATTAAAAACTTATAAGTCTTATAAAAGCATTACATTTGCATTTAGCAGACTTAATTCGGTGCAGTTAGTTTTAATATTAAAATAGATTATTAATACTCTAAAATTGTTTAAAATATTTAAAATACATTCCTTTCACAATTATTTAATTATATTCCTTCAGTCATCCCCCATTATATAAAGAAAATATTATTATTGTGTATATAATACCATCAATCATAATATTGTAGAATAAAGTCAAGCTGAGTAAGATAGTGGTGACAGCTAAAACACCACAGAAAAGAAAACAATTTAGTGATTTTTTATGTAAATTTTTTTAATTATTAAATGGACCAAACTGTAAATTATATGCAATATATGTTTAAGGACAAATTGTTAAATTATATTTTTAAAAATTACAGTAATACATTAGTAAAATATATAACTATAATTCAATTCTTAAATTAATGATAAAAAAATAAATGGATTAAGTTTACATCTCATCAAAATACAAAAAAAAAAATATATCTAAGATTTATACTTAAAGACTATAAAACCAGAATAAAGTACAAAATGTTTATTAATATATTAAATATATATAAGTTGAATCCATTATATGTCCTTTTCATCTAAAATGTCAATTTGTTTGTCCTTTTCATCTAAAATGTCAATTTCTTTGTCCTTTTCATCTATAATGTCCATTTCTTTGTCCTCCTCATTAACTATGCTATACTTTTTTGTAATTTGTTTAGCTATCCGTATCCAATAAGAATCAAGAAAAGTATCATAAAAATAAGCTAAATCAAAACATAACTGAAAGAAAATAATATTATCAATGGTTAAAAATTATTTCTGTTATAATATTAATGTATTTACTTTTGTTGCAAATTTAAAGTTTTCAGGGTCTGCACAATTATCATTGTATTTGAGCAAATCAACTAAACAAGACATGAGAGGTACTGATCTATCTCCTTTGCCATATAATTCATTACAAAAATCATGAACCTTTTTTGTCCAAGCCCTGTTGAATAATACTAATCTATGAACATGAGGAAAAGAAAAATAATTGTATTATTAATTAACAATTTATATATTTTATTTTATTTTATGTAACACTATTACCCTTTTAAGTGATCCCATGAGCTTTCATTGTTTGTTGAAATTAATATTTTGTCAAAGGTATACTGAAATTCTTTTTCCATTTGATCAGAATTATATTTTGATAAGATTACAACTAAAAAACGATGATTCCATGCAGAAATATTTTTAATATCCTGGGATATTAATTTATCAACAAATACTAACTCAGTTTCCATTAGATGACTAAAAATGTAAACACAAATAGAATATTAATCAACTGAAATACAAGTAATAGGTAAAACATTTAAATATTCAAATAATAACAATTTATATTATAAATGTAAACAAAGTGTTTAATAAATTATTGTACATTTTATTAATGCATTTAATATTAACAATAATTATAGTAAGGTTAGGTTTTTTTTTTATTTTACTCTAGTTATTTCTTAAGATTTATAAAAATGTGTGTTCTATCTTATATGTCCCAATATGTCATATAATATTAATAAGTCACTAGTCTCAGAATTGTACTAAACATAATATATATTTTTATATTTGTATAATTTACCTAAATTTTCTGAGAATCCATATTCTGTATTGCCAAGCGTTGAAATTATTATCATCCATTTCTAAAATATCTGCTGTAAATAATAACTCAGCAGATGGATCATTTAACACCTCTACAAGTCTCTGACGATATTGCCTAAAGTTTACAAAAAAAATAAATTTTTAAGAATTTAAAAACTACACCATATTATAATTACACTAGATTTATTTCATTAAAAAAGTTCACCACTCTTGAATTTATACTAATAATAGTGAAATAATTAATTTGAGATATAATCGTTAAAATCTTTGCAGCAAAATAATATTAAGATAAAAGTAACCAATTTAACAAAATAAAAAGTTAAAATAATGTTGGCCCAGGAATTTAGAATTATTTGTACAAAATGTTATAAATTAACCATTTATATCAATTTTAATGCAAAACAATATTTTTTGTATTGACATTTAAAATATTATATTACATTGAAAACATAATATTGTAAATAAGTATTATAAATACATAAAATTTAAAAAAAAATAAATTGTATTTTTACTTGTAAACCGCATAAAGATGCAATATAAAAAAATTAACTGTTTACCAACCAAGGTGAGGAAATATTGAATTTATTTCATTCCACCATAAAATAATAGCAAATAAACTTTGTAAAATTATATGGTATATTATACATACCACACTTGATTATTTGTGGAAAATTTACGGATCATATTCGATATGTATTCCAATTCATCATGTAAATCTATTTTTAAAGATTTCACAATATCAAAGCTAAAAATGAAAAAATAATATTAAACATTACAATAATTGTTTTGTTTAGGCGTGTTATAGTAGGTATAGTGTTTAACAAACCGGTAAGCCCATATTGCATTATTAGCCGGGTTTAATTTCAATGCAGTTGTTACCAATTCGAGGGTTCTTTCAGACTTTTCTCCTGTTACAAGAACACCTCTCACATAATCGAATACATCTGAAACTAAATCAAAGTGGTCAAAATGTTAAATAGTGTTTAAACGGGTAATTGTCAAAATGTTAAAAAGCACGTTATTTCCTAATACTTAAGAGTAGGTTTACTAGGTAGAAAAACGATTAAAAAAATCTTTTAAACAGTTTTTTACATTTTTCAGAATAATCGAGATTAGCTTCGCCATCTTCTTGAACAATAGGCTGCACGTCATTCCATTCCGGTCTGTCCCGGTAAAGTACGTAATTATTCGACGCATCGTCCTCGGAAGAATCGGTATAATCGGTACTGTCCGAACTGCTGGTTTCGTCGGACTCTTCATAGATTTCATAATCCATAATGCAAAAATGAACACAGAAAAAGAACACAAATTAGCAGTAGTCGTGTAGTAAAAAATTAATAATTTGTTATGTTTAATATTAGGATATATTGATATGTCGTGCGGTGTTGCTCACTAACACATACGATTTCTTTGTTCTTTGATAAAATGATAAGAACATATTTACAATCAGGGGCGCAAAATGGAATGCAGTGTTGGCACGGGAAATCACCCGGTTATCACCGACCCAGGCATGAATCAAGATAGCTTTATGTATAATTTAAATCTATTAATCCGTGAACCTGGCCATAAATTCGTCCCAAAATTATCGAAACTCAAAACCTTACCTAAATGCATAATAATAATAATAATTAATTAACAACGATAAAAAAAAATTGGAAATTGCATAGTTTTTCCTCGGCAAAATGTTGCGTCGTCCGGATAATCTGAAAAAAATAAATTTTAAAACGGTATTAAAAATCGAAAATATCAAAATTATTATCTTGGCTGCTTTCTCTGGGTGGGTACCAAACCTCTACATTGGAACCGTATCAATTTTCCGGTGAGCACCCCCCTCCCTATTCTCCCAGTACCAAAATTCTAGAATTGCAAGTTAATGACCTAACCTATCCCCTAAATTAATTATAGGAAAATTAAAACCGTACCACCGCCCAGGGAGTTATGAAATTCCTAGTGCATTTAAGCGCCGTAACTCGGTTGTTTTGTAACGTACGTGGCTAGGATCGTCACTAACATATATATAATAGGTCTGATCTGTGTCGAATTTTTGATGATTTTTCGGGAGAAGTGGGTGTCCAAAATTTTAGGAACCTTATGAACCCGTTTTAGAATTAATTTCTAATAAATAGACATTGAACTTACAGTTTGGATATACAAATTTTAATAGGCACGAGTAAGGTGACCATATATTATTTTAGTGAAAACGGGACAAAACGAAAAAAAAATTATTCATCATTTTTATTATAAACAAAAAATTTTTTTTGATTATTATAAATAAACTTACATACTATTAGGTTTTTACGGAACAAAAAAATGAAATTAATTAATAACATTTATTAATTGTAACTCATTTTTATTATAGACATTTAGTTTTTCTACTTAATTATAAAAAAAAATGACATACTAGTATATTTATTGTTGGAACATATTTGCTTCAATAAGTCAGGCGACGACTTCAAGAACGAGTATAATTCTGGACAAGACATTTTTAAGTTAACTTTTGTTGACAATAGCATCGCCTTTAAAACTGACACTTAAGCTGTGTTTTTTTAGGCTGTCCATAAGTTGTCCACCAATGAAAAGATTCGTTCGAAAAAATGCTTTTAACCTTTTGGAGGACCTGGACAGTGGTATAATTGGGCCCCTACGATTTGGAAATAGTTTTATTAAAACAGGCAATAAGGGGGGTGGTAGAAAATCAAAAGTCTAGATTGATTAAATATTATTTTTACTTATTTTTATTTCACATTAAATGAATCTATTTTCACATTAACTGCGATCCACTAGAAAATAACCGTTTCGACATTTCATATTTCGATTCAGTATTTATTATGTTCTTACACCAACAAAAAATGTCACAATCTTAAAACAAAACAGGCGAACAACGATTTAATCAAAGAGTATCTCAGTGATAAGGACAAACAAAACAAATGCCACAACAGCAACAAATTTTTAATTTCGGAAGAAATTTTATTGGACGAAACCACTTTTAAAATTAAATTTAGATGTGTGTTGGTTAATCTGAATAGACACAACATTTAAACTCGAACACACGGTGGTTGTCGAACGACTAGATTAGTTGTTGATAACAAAATAACAACAGAATAGTTTAAAAAATAAAACAAAATTAACAAGAAAACAAAAATTATGCTTAAAGAATTAATTAATTAAACAAATTCTCGAAGTGTTTCCGACCTGATTGCAAACATGCTTGAGCTCTCAATAAAATACTTTGTATAGTCCAATGTAATACAATACAACAATTACTGTTGTCATCGAGAGCCGTGAACATTTTTTTCAGCATATTAACGTGGCAGCAGAAAAAGTTCGACAAAATACAAATGTTTTTATGTGTTTTAATACGTAATAATAGCATTAAATATGTTATATTTATTAGGGCTGCTCGGATTTATACATATTAAAAAAACCGAAATATGTAATAAAAAAATAACAACAATTCATATAATTAAACATAATTATAGATCTTGGTTGTAATGGGATACTATATACAATATTTATACATCACACATTATAGTTATACGCTCTACGATTTTGTATAAATATCATTATCGCGGATACCTGTATTGTCGATTGAATACTATTGTTAATAATTTTAAATTTATTATTTATTATTGATAATAATATAGACAATCGTTTGTCCAAGTCGTAAAACTTGAAAATTTAACCCGTATAAGCTATTATCGACCATAGATTAGATTTGATAGCTGGTACTATTGTGTACACGTATTTTAGAAACACGAAATTGTCACGGATGTTTGCCTAAATACGTAGAAAAAAAAAAATAGAATTGTTGAGAAATACGTAAAAATATTATATAATATCGAATACTGTTCATTCTATTACAAACCATTTGAAACGATTAAAGGGATTATATATCCTTTAGAAGGAGAGCTTCATGTTTCAACAAACGAAAGTAATACATAATTAAAACTTTGTTATTCAGATAAAAAAACCTTTTAAATATTTTAATTGTTATAGGTGAGGTATCTTACAAATATTTCATAGATGTGGTATCTACAGATATTAATACATATTTGACTAAAGTTAAAACTTATCAGTATTCTGTAAAAGACATACAACGAGTAATCAGTCATGAATTTGGTTAGTATAATAATTTATATGACTATTCTTAAAATTGTTATAACTATTTGTCTTAGTTGAATAATAAATATTATATTTTAAATCTAATTTATAAAAACGCATATGTATACTTATAGTTGAGAAAAAATTTTAATTTTACAATTTTGAATTAAATTATATAAAGCATATTATTAAATATTGTTTTACATGTTGTATTAAAATTGTCCAATTTAAATATATGTATTTAATTGATTATCGGGCTAAACATTTTTTACTAATATTTAAAATTTTTACTGATTTCTCGTGGATTACTCTAATTCTTGTTGCTGCTAATTTATCAGTTATCAACTGATTTCATGTAGATAATCATGTTACATTGGTATCGTAACCATCAATAATATTATTACATTTGAATATTTGAAAGCTCAGTTTTTGATAACAGTAACTATATCATATTATCATGGAACTTCTGAATAATATTGTACAATATGTATAAGGTACTTGTTACTTTAAATGTACCATATGTGAAAAATATTATTGTTTTTTTAAAACCTACTTAAATTTATTTATTTCTTATTTTAAAATTTATATCAATCATAAATTTAAAATCATTTTTTGTACATATATCTGTTTATATATATTAAAATAAAAAACGAACTTTTTAATTATGCTAAATTTATTAGTATAGCCAAATATCTTCATATTTAATTAAAGAACTGTATATTTTAATATTTTAGGGAGTCATGGCTTGACAGGTATATTTTTTCAGTATGATATAAATGCTCTCAAATTTATTATCACTGAAGATAAAATATCAATTTTCAATTTTATTATTGAAATAGCATCATCACTTGGTGGTGTATTTATATTATTTAGTAAGTACTGGCTGAAATATAATTTGTATAACATTTAAAAGAGTGACTGACTTATTTTCAGAATTAATGAAGATCATAATAGACAAGATAAGAAAAAAAATATATTCTTCCCAATACCCTTTACATTATACAGTCGGTGGAATCTCAAGAAAATAGTCATGAATTTTCTAGATTTAAAATATGTATTATTAATTTAGGAAAACTAAATAAAACAAATCTACTACAATTATTTGGTTTGATTATTTTTTTTGTCCAAATATACAAAAAGCATTCACTGTAAATTAAGAATACTTTTGAGGGAAACAAAAATATTTAAAATTATTTACAGTATTTGCCCAATCCACACAATATACATTTATAATTTTCGGACACAATTTTTATAAACTAAAACGATTTTACACACAATATTATTAAAAACTTATAAGTCTTATAAAAGCATTACATTTGCATTTAGCAGACTTAATTCGGTGCAGTTAGTTTTAATATTAAAATAGATTATTAATACTCTAAAATTGTTTAAAATATTTAAAATACATTCCTTTCACAATTATTTAATTATATTCCTTCAGTCATCCCCCATTATATAAAGAAAATATTATTATTGTGTATATAATACCATCAATCATAATATTGTAGAATAAAGTCAAGCTGAGTAAGATAGTGGTGACAGCTAAAACACCACAGAAAAGAAAACAATTTAGTGATTTTTTATGTAAATTTTTTTAATTATTAAATGGACCAAACTGTAAATTATATGCAATATATGTTTAAGGACAAATTGTTAAATTATATTTTTAAAAATTACAGTAATACATTAGTAAAATATATAACTATAATTCAATTCTTAAATTAATGATAAAAAAATAAATGGATTAAGTTTACATCTCATCAAAATACAAAAAAAAAAATATATCTAAGATTTATACTTAAAGACTATAAAACCAGAATAAAGTACAAAATGTTTATTAATATATTAAATATATATAAGTTGAATCCATTATATGTCCTTTTCATCTAAAATGTCAATTTGTTTGTCCTTTTCATCTAAAATGTCAATTTCTTTGTCCTTTTCATCTATAATGTCCATTTCTTTGTCCTCCTCATTAACTATGCTATACTTTTTTGTAATTTGTTTAGCTATCCGTATCCAATAAGAATCAAGAAAAGTATCATAAAAATAAGCTAAATCAAAACATAACTGAAAGAAAATAATATTATCAATGGTTAAAAATTATTTCTGTTATAATATTAATGTATTTACTTTTGTTGCAAATTTAAAGTTTTCAGGGTCTGCACAATTATCATTGTATTTGAGCAAATCAACTAAACAAGACATGAGAGGTACTGATCTATCTCCTTTGCCATATAATTCATTACAAAAATCATGAACCTTTTTTGTCCAAGCCCTGTTGAATAATACTAATCTATGAACATGAGGAAAAGAAAAATAATTGTATTATTAATTAACAATTTATATATTTTATTTTATTTTATGTAACACTATTACCCTTTTAAGTGATCCCATGAGCTTTCATTGTTTGTTGAAATTAATATTTTGTCAAAGGTATACTGAAATTCTTTTTCCATTTGATCAGAATTATATTTTGATAAGATTACAACTAAAAAACGATGATTCCATGCAGAAATATTTTTAATATCCTGGGATATTAATTTATCAACAAATACTAACTCAGTTTCCATTAGATGACTAAAAATGTAAACACAAATAGAATATTAATCAACTGAAATACAAGTAATAGGTAAAACATTTAAATATTCAAATAATAACAATTTATATTATAAATGTAAACAAAGTGTTTAATAAATTATTGTACATTTTATTAATGCATTTAATATTAACAATAATTATAGTAAGGTTAGGTTTTTTTTTTATTTTACTCTAGTTATTTCTTAAGATTTATAAAAATGTGTGTTCTATCTTATATGTCCCAATATGTCATATAATATTAATAAGTCACTAGTCTCAGAATTGTACTAAACATAATATATATTTTTATATTTGTATAATTTACCTAAATTTTCTGAGAATCCATATTCTGTATTGCCAAGCGTTGAAATTATTATCATCCATTTCTAAAATATCTGCTGTAAATAATAACTCAGCAGATGGATCATTTAACACCTCTACAAGTCTCTGACGATATTGCCTAAAGTTTACAAAAAAAATAAATTTTTAAGAATTTAAAAACTACACCATATTATAATTACACTAGATTTATTTCATTAAAAAAGTTCACCACTCTTGAATTTATACTAATAATAGTGAAATAATTAATTTGAGATATAATCGTTAAAATCTTTGCAGCAAAATAATATTAAGATAAAAGTAACCAATTTAACAAAATAAAAAGTTAAAATAATGTTGGCCCAGGAATTTAGAATTATTTGTACAAAATGTTATAAATTAACCATTTATATCAATTTTAATGCAAAACAATATTTTTTGTATTGACATTTAAAATATTATATTACATTGAAAACATAATATTGTAAATAAGTATTATAAATACATAAAATTTAAAAAAAAATAAATTGTATTTTTACTTGTAAACCGCATAAAGATGCAATATAAAAAAATTAACTGTTTACCAACCAAGGTGAGGAAATATTGAATTTATTTCATTCCACCATAAAATAATAGCAAATAAACTTTGTAAAATTATATGGTATATTATACATACCACACTTGATTATTTGTGGAAAATTTACGGATCATATTCGATATGTATTCCAATTCATCATGTAAATCTATTTTTAAAGATTTCACAATATCAAAGCTAAAAATGAAAAAATAATATTAAACATTACAATAATTGTTTTGTTTAGGCGTGTTATAGTAGGTATAGTGTTTAACAAACCGGTAAGCCCATATTGCATTATTAGCCGGGTTTAATTTCAATGCAGTTGTTACCAATTCGAGGGTTCTTTCAGACTTTTCTCCTGTTACAAGAACACCTCTCACATAATCGAATACATCTGAAACTAAATCAAAGTGGTCAAAATGTTAAATAGTGTTTAAACGGGTAATTGTCAAAATGTTAAAAAGCACGTTATTTCCTAATACTTAAGAGTAGGTTTACTAGGTAGAAAAACGATTAAAAAAATCTTTTAAACAGTTTTTTACATTTTTCAGAATAATCGAGATTAGCTTCGCCATCTTCTTGAACAATAGGCTGCACGTCATTCCATTCCGGTCTGTCCCGGTAAAGTACGTAATTATTCGACGCATCGTCCTCGGAAGAATCGGTATAATCGGTACTGTCCGAACTGCTGGTTTCGTCGGACTCTTCATAGATTTCATAATCCATAATGCAAAAATGAACACAGAAAAAGAACACAAATTAGCAGTAGTCGTGTAGTAAAAAATTAATAATTTGTTATGTTTAATATTAGGATATATTGATATGTCGTGCGGTGTTGCTCACTAACACATACGATTTCTTTGTTCTTTGATAAAATGATAAGAACATATTTACAATCAGGGGCGCAAAATGGAATGCAGTGTTGGCACGGGAAATCACCCGGTTATCACCGACCCAGGCATGAATCAAGATAGCTTTATGTATAATTTAAATCTATTAATCCGTGAACCTGGCCATAAATTCGTCCCAAAATTATCGAAACTCAAAACCTTACCTAAATGCATAATAATAATAATAATTAATTAACAACGATAAAAAAAAATTGGAAATTGCATAGTTTTTCCTCGGCAAAATGTTGCGTCGTCCGGATAATCTGAAAAAAATAAATTTTAAAACGGTATTAAAAATCGAAAATATCAAAATTATTATCTTGGCTGCTTTCTCTGGGTGGGTACCAAACCTCTACATTGGAACCGTATCAATTTTCCGGTGAGCACCCCCCTCCCTATTCTCCCAGTACCAAAATTCTAGAATTGCAAGTTAATGACCTAACCTATCCCCTAAATTAATTATAGGAAAATTAAAACCGTACCACCGCCCAGGGAGTTATGAAATTCCTAGTGCATTTAAGCGCCGTAACTCGGTTGTTTTGTAACGTACGTGGCTAGGATCGTCACTAACATATATATAATAGGTCTGATCTGTGTCGAATTTTTGATGATTTTTCGGGAGAAGTGGGTGTCCAAAATTTTAGGAACCTTATGAACCCGTTTTAGAATTAATTTCTAATAAATAGACATTGAACTTACAGTTTGGATATACAAATTTTAATAGGCACGAGTAAGGTGACCATATATTATTTTAGTGAAAACGGGACAAAACGAAAAAAAAATTATTCATCATTTTTATTATAAACAAAAAATTTTTTTTGATTATTATAAATAAACTTACATACTATTAGGTTTTTACGGAACAAAAAAATGAAATTAATTAATAACATTTATTAATTGTAACTCATTTTTATTATAGACATTTAGTTTTTCTACTTAATTATAAAAAAAAATGACATACTAGTATATTTATTGTTGGAACATATTTGCTTCAATAAGTCAGGCGACGACTTCAAGAACGAGTATAATTCTGGACAAGACATTTTTAAGTTAACTTTTGTTGACAATAGCATCGCCTTTAAAACTGACACTTAAGCTGTGTTTTTTTAGGCTGTCCATAAGTTGTCCACCAATGAAAAGATTCGTTCGAAAAAATGCTTTTAACCTTTTGGAGGACCTGGACAGTGGTATAATTGGGCCCCTACGATTTGGAAATAGTTTTATTAAAACAGGCAATAAGGGGGGTGGTAGAAAATCAAAAGTCTAGATTGATTAAATATTATTTTTACTTATTTTTATTTCACATTAAATGAATCTATTTTCACATTAACTGCGATCCACTAGAAAATAACCGTTTCGACATTTCATATTTCGATTCAGTATTTATTATGTTCTTACACCAACAAAAAATGTCACAATCTTAAAACAAAACAGGCGAACAACGATTTAATCAAAGAGTATCTCAGTGATAAGGACAAACAAAACAAATGCCACAACAGCAACAAATTTTTAATTTCGGAAGAAATTTTATTGGACGAAACCACTTTTAAAATTAAATTTAGATGTGTGTTGGTTAATCTGAATAGACACAACATTTAAACTCGAACACACGGTGGTTGTCGAACGACTAGATTAGTTGTTGATAACAAAATAACAACAGAATAGTTTAAAAAATAAAACAAAATTAACAAGAAAACAAAAATTATGCTTAAAGAATTAATTAATTAAACAAATTCTCGAAGTGTTTCCGACCTGATTGCAAACATGCTTGAGCTCTCAATAAAATACTTTGTATAGTCCAATGTAATACAATACAACAATTACTGTTGTCATCGAGAGCCGTGAACATTTTTTTCAGCATATTAACGTGGCAGCAGAAAAAGTTCGACAAAATACAAATGTTTTTATGTGTTTTAATACGTAATAATAGCATTAAATATGTTATATTTATTAGGGCTGCTCGGATTTATACATATTAAAAAAACCGAAATATGTAATAAAAAAATAACAACAATTCATATAATTAAACATAATTATAGATCTTGGTTGTAATGGGATACTATATACAATATTTATACATCACACATTATAGTTATACGCTCTACGATTTTGTATAAATATCATTATCGCGGATACCTGTATTGTCGATTGAATACTATTGTTAATAATTTTAAATTTATTATTTATTATTGATAATAATATAGACAATCGTTTGTCCAAGTCGTAAAACTTGAAAATTTAACCCGTATAAGCTATTATCGACCATAGATTAGATTTGATAGCTGGTACTATTGTGTACACGTATTTTAGAAACACGAAATTGTCACGGATGTTTGCCTAAATACGTAGAAAAAAAAAAATAGAATTGTTGAGAAATACGTAAAAATATTATATAATATCGAATACTGTTCATTCTATTACAAACCATTTGAAACGATTAAAGGGATTATATATCCTTTAGAAGGAGAGCTTCATGTTTCAACAAACGAAAGTAATACATAATTAAAACTTTGTTATTCAGATAAAAAAACCTTTTAAATATTTTAATTGTTATAGGTGAGGTATCTTACAAATATTTCATAGATGTGGTATCTACAGATATTAATACATATTTGACTAAAGTTAAAACTTATCAGTATTCTGTAAAAGACATACAACGAGTAATCAGTCATGAATTTGGTTAGTATAATAATTTATATGACTATTCTTAAAATTGTTATAACTATTTGTCTTAGTTGAATAATAAATATTATATTTTAAATCTAATTTATAAAAACGCATATGTATACTTATAGTTGAGAAAAAATTTTAATTTTACAATTTTGAATTAAATTATATAAAGCATATTATTAAATATTGTTTTACATGTTGTATTAAAATTGTCCAATTTAAATATATGTATTTAATTGATTATCGGGCTAAACATTTTTTACTAATATTTAAAATTTTTACTGATTTCTCGTGGATTACTCTAATTCTTGTTGCTGCTAATTTATCAGTTATCAACTGATTTCATGTAGATAATCATGTTACATTGGTATCGTAACCATCAATAATATTATTACATTTGAATATTTGAAAGCTCAGTTTTTGATAACAGTAACTATATCATATTATCATGGAACTTCTGAATAATATTGTACAATATGTATAAGGTACTTGTTACTTTAAATGTACCATATGTGAAAAATATTATTGTTTTTTTAAAACCTACTTAAATTTATTTATTTCTTATTTTAAAATTTATATCAATCATAAATTTAAAATCATTTTTTGTACATATATCTGTTTATATATATTAAAATAAAAAACGAACTTTTTAATTATGCTAAATTTATTAGTATAGCCAAATATCTTCATATTTAATTAAAGAACTGTATATTTTAATATTTTAGGGAGTCATGGCTTGACAGGTATATTTTTTCAGTATGATATAAATGCTCTCAAATTTATTATCACTGAAGATAAAATATCAATTTTCAATTTTATTATTGAAATAGCATCATCACTTGGTGGTGTATTTATATTATTTAGTAAGTACTGGCTGAAATATAATTTGTATAACATTTAAAAGAGTGACTGACTTATTTTCAGAATTAATGAAGATCATAATAGACAAGATAAGAAAAAAAATATATTCTTCCCAATACCCTTTACATTATACAGTCGGTGGAATCTCAAGAAAATAGTCATGAATTTTCTAGATTTAAAATATGTATTATTAATTTAGGAAAACTAAATAAAACAAATCTACTACAATTATTTGGTTTGATTATTTTTTTTGTCCAAATATACAAAAAGCATTCACTGTAAATTAAGAATACTTTTGAGGGAAACAAAAATATTTAAAATTATTTACAGTATTTGCCCAATCCACACAATATACATTTATAATTTTCGGACACAATTTTTATAAACTAAAACGATTTTACACACAATATTATTAAAAACTTATAAGTCTTATAAAAGCATTACATTTGCATTTAGCAGACTTAATTCGGTGCAGTTAGTTTTAATATTAAAATAGATTATTAATACTCTAAAATTGTTTAAAATATTTAAAATACATTCCTTTCACAATTATTTAATTATATTCCTTCAGTCATCCCCCATTATATAAAGAAAATATTATTATTGTGTATATAATACCATCAATCATAATATTGTAGAATAAAGTCAAGCTGAGTAAGATAGTGGTGACAGCTAAAACACCACAGAAAAGAAAACAATTTAGTGATTTTTTATGTAAATTTTTTTAATTATTAAATGGATCAAACTGTAAATTATATGCAATATATGTTTAAGGACAAATTGTTAAATTATATTTTTAAAAATTACAGTAATACATTAGTAAAATATATAACTATAATTCAATTCTTAAATTAATGATAAAAAAATAAATGGATTAAGTTTACATCTCATCAAAATACAAAAAAAAAAATATATCTAAGATTTATACTTAAAGACTATAAAACCAGAATAAAGTACAAAATGTTTATTAATATATTAAATATATATAAGTTGAATCCATTATATGTCCTTTTCATCTAAAATGTCAATTTGTTTGTCCTTTTCATCTAAAATGTCAATTTCTTGGTCCTTTTCATCTAAAATGTCAATTTGTTTGTCCTCGTCTTTAACTAAGCTATACTTTTTTGTAATTTTTTTAGCTATATGTATCCAATAAGAATCACGAATAGTATCATAAACATAGGCTAAATCAAAACATAACTGTAAAAAAATAATATTATCAATGGTTAAAAATTATTTCTGTTATAATATTAATGTATTTACTTTTGTTGCAAATTCAAAGTTTTCAGGGTCTGCATAATTATCATTGTCATTGAGCAAATCAACTAAACAAGAAATGAGAGGTACTGATCTATCTCCTTTGCCATATAATTCATTACAAAAATCATGAACCTTTTTTGTCCAAGCGCTGTTGAATAATACTAATCTATGAACATGAGGAAAAGAAAAATAATTGTATTATTGATTATCAATTTATATATTTTATGTTATTTTATGTATCACTATTACCCTTTTAAGTAATTCCATGAGCTTTCATTGTTTGGTGAAATTATTATTTTGTCAAAGGTATACTGAAATTCTTTTTCCATTTGATCAGAATTATATTTTAAACAGTTTACAACAAAATAACGTTGATTCCATGCAGAATTATTTTTAATATCCTGGGATATTAATTTTTCAACAAATTCTAACTCAGTTTCCATTAGATGACTAAAAATGTAAACACAAATAGAATATTAATCAACTAAAAATACAAGTAATAGGTAAAACATTTAAATATTCAAATAATAACAATTTATATTATAAATGTAAACAAAGTGTTTAATAATTTATTGTACATTTTATTAATGCATTTAATATTAACAATAATAATAGTAAGGTTAGGTTTTATTTTTATTTTACTCTAGTTATTTCTTAAGATTTATAAAAATGTGTGTTCTATCTTATATGTCCCAATATGTCATATAATATTAATAAGTCACTAGTCTCAGAATTGTACTAAACATAATATATATTTTTATATTTGTATAATTTACCTAAAATTTTTGAGAATCCATTGTCTGTATTGCCAAGCGTTGTAATTTTTAGCATCCATTTCTAAAATATCTGCTGTAAATAATAACTCAGCAGATGGATCATTTAACACCTCTATAAGTCTCTGACGATATTGCCTAAAGTTTACAAAAAAAATAAATTTTTAAGAATTTAAAAACTACACCATATTATAATTACACTAGATTTAATTCATTAAAAATGTTCACCACTCTTGAATTGATACTAATAATAGTGAAATAATTATTTTGAGATATAATCCTTAAATTATTTGCAGCAAAATAATATTAAGATAAAAGTAACAAATTTAACAAAATAAAATGTTAAAATAATGTTGGCCCAGGAATTTAGAATTATTTGTACAAAATGTTTTAGTTTTAACATTTAATTCAATTTTAATTCAAAACAATATTTTTTGTATTGACATTTAAAATATTATATTACATTGAAAACATAATATTGTAAATAGGTATTATAAATACATAAAATTTAAAAAAAAATAAATTGTATTTTTACTTGTAAACCGCATAAAGATGCAATAAAAAAAAATTAACTGTTTACCAACCAAGGTGAGGAAATATTGAATTTATTTCATTCCACCATAAAATAATAGCAAATAAACTTTGTAAAATTATATCGTATATTATACATACCACACTTGATAATTTTTGGAAAATTTACGGATCATATTCGATATGTATTCCAATTCATCATGTAAATCTATTTTTAAAGATTTCACAATATCAAAGCTAAAAATGAAAAAATAATATTAAACATTACAACAATTGTTTTGTTTAGACGTGTTATAGTTGGTATAGTGTTTAACAAACCGGTAAACCCATATTGCATGATTAGCCGGGTTTAATTTCAATGCAGTTGTTACCAATTCGAGGGTTCTTTCAGACTTTTCTCCTGTTACAAGAACACCTCTCACATAATCGAATACATCTGAAACTAAATCAAAGTGGTCAAAATGTTAAATAGTGTTTAAACGGATAAATGTCAAAATGTTAAAAAGCACGTTATTTCCTAATACTTAAGAGTAGGTTTACTAAGTAGAAAAACGATTAAAAAAATCCTTTAAACAGTTTTTTACATTTTTCAGAATACGCTATCCGGACGACATTAGCTTCGCCATCTTCTTGAACAATAGGCTGCACGTCATTCCATTCCGGTCTGTCCCGGTAAAGTACGTAATTATTCGACGCATCATCCTCGGAAGAATCGGTATAATCGGTACTGTCCGAACTGCTGGTTCCGTCGGACTCTTCATAGATTTCATAATCCATAATGCAAAAATGAACACAGAACGAGAACACAAATTAGCAGTAGTCATGTAGTAAAAAATTAATAATTTGTTATTTTTAATATTAGGATATATTGTTATGTCGTGCGTTGTTGCTCACTAACAAATACGATTTCTTTGTTCTTTGATAAAATGATAAGAACATATTTACAATCAGGGGCGCAAAATGGAATGCAGTGTTGGCACGGAAATCACCCGGTTATCACCGACCCAGGTAGGAATCAAGATAGCTATATGTATAATTTAAATCTATTAATCTGTGAACCCGGCCATAAATTCGTCCCAAAATTATTAAAACTCAAAACCTAACCTAAATGCATAATAATAATAATTAATTAACAACTATAAAAAAAAATTGGAAATTGCATAGTTTTTCCTCGGCAAAATGTTGCGTCCTCCGGATAATCAGAAAAAACAAATTTTAAAACGGTGTTAAAAATCGAAAATATCAAAATTATTATCCTGGCTGCTTTCTCTGGGTGGGTACCAAACCTCTACACTTGTAACCGGATTAATTGTCTGGTGAGCACCCCCCTCCTTATTCTCCCAGTACCAAAATTCTAGAATTGCAAGTTAGTGACCTAACCTATCTCCTAAATTAATTATAGGTAAATTAAAACCGTACCACCGCCCATTGAATTATGAAATTCCTAGTGCATTTAAGTGCCGTAACTCGGTTGTTTTGTAACGTACGTGGCTAGGATCGTCACTAGCATATATATAATACGTCTGATCAGTGTTGTATTTTTGATGATTTTTCGGGAGAAGTGGGTGTCCAAAATTTTAGGAACCTTATGAACCCGTTTTTACAATTAAATACTAATAAATAGACAATCGTTTGTCCAAGTCGTAAAACTTGAAAATTTAACCCGTATCAGCTATTATCGACCATAGATTAGATTTGGTAGCTGGTATTATTGTGTTGACGTATTTTAGAAACACGAAATTGTCATGGATGTTGGCCTAAATACGTAGAAAAAAAAAATAGAATTGTTGAGAAATACGTAAAAATATTATATAGTAGCGAATACTGTTCATTATAATACAAACCATTTGAAACGAATTTATTACTCGCCCAAATTAATTTGTTAAAATACGTATTTAGAAATAATAGAAGGTTTTAGTTAAAATTTTATTTTTTATTTTTTCTAAGGCATTTAACCATTACAGCGCAACAATATTAAAAGACAATTATTACAAATTTCTGATAAATAGTTAATTCGTTACTGTACAGTGCGGCAGGTATTATTTTACATTGATTAGCACAGACAAATGTATAGGTTTTTTTTTTTTACAAACAGTCCACGCTTTTTTATAACTTTATACCGACTCCCTACTATATTTTCCGCATAATATATGTATTAGTTTACGACCGTTGAGAACGAGCACCGAAAACGGATATATTCGTGGTGAGACGTCGATGAGTTCGAGTGCATGCGTCCCCTTCTCACGCAGTCGCAAATCTCTTGTTCGGGTCAATTCGAAAGCTTACGAGGGGAGCCTTTTTTTTCATCCAATCAATAGATTGTTCCATAGAGTATATATACATTATAAATAATAACGTACAAAGGCGAATAGCGTTCAACGGCGGCCAGGTGGAGGCCGGGTGCATATTATATATTTTCACGAGGGTTGAAAATCAGCCAGGCTGGTAAACATACGAGTCCGACGAATAAATAATTCCCGTCGTTCGTTTGGTTCCGGCATACGGGTGGGTTTGAGCGAATTATTATCAAACAACGCGAAACAAATACAAACTATTTAACTATGAAAAACTGTCACTTTGAATTTCCAACGAACGACAATGGATGTACCCGTCCAAATAGACGTACTCATATTTTATAGTTCACTGCAATCGCTCGACCCGTCGCGTTTATCGTCAAGTTGGCAGCTTTTGACAGTCGATTAGCCCCCGGCCGAGAGTGCTGTGGAGCGGCGGGTATTGATTTTTTTTTTTTTTTGGCTCGCCTCTCCGTTGCTTACGCTCTTCGGGACTTGCCATTTCTCGTTCGACCCGACAACGATTCGCTCGTCGAATTCCTGGTCCGTTAGCTTTTTCTCACAGCCGCGTTCACATTGGGTAGTAAAAATTGACGGTTACGCGTGCAGTGCGCAGCCGTCGATTTTTACTACCATGACGTGAACACACACATACAAAACTAAATAAAATTAAAACATTTAACATTTTTCTAATATCTGTAACAATAATTCAATAATTCACCGGACGAAAGATTTTCATCGTCATTGCCAGTCACACACAGCTGCGGTATGTTACGCATAGTCGTCCGCCTTTTTTCGCTGCAATTGGTCGGAATCCGAAAGGGGGCCGAAAATCACGTCTTGTAAGTATAATACAAGTATTATTGAGATTTACATATGTTTATGGTTTTTTGATTAATATACTATATATAAACAATAGGTATATATTTATAGTAATAACCGTAATATACAAGATTATTAAGGATTTTGTCTTGGTGTGGGGAGGAGAGGTAACCGGAGGTAACTTACTCAAGGGAGACTCCCTCCCACCCCTTTACCCTTTTCTTTAACATGTATACTGTAACATTTTTGTTTAAATCGATCGTTTTTATATCCAACCGTGAGAATTACATAAAGAGTAGTATAACCGTATTGAGACGTATGCAAATTTAATACTTTATCATCGTTTTCTAGACGCAAAAATATAATATAAAGACTCATTTTGAGTTATTATTGTACACTGTACAATGAACAGCCATTCGAAATGTTTATAATTCGGGTTAGTAGGTATTTTTATTTTTTCAATTCACGTGGATGATGGTTTTTATTGATGCGTATGTTTGAATTTGCAACGGTCCTAATTCTGATAAAAAGATAATTTACCAAAAAAAAAAAAAAATGTATATGTTACTTATAGGCTGCGGTGGGCGTTGGCCCGCGGCGGTAGTAATACAAGACGGCGGACTTTCGTTAAGCCGGCAGCGCTCGGTACGGTTGATAGTTCGGCTTTTGTAAAACTGTGGAGAAATGAGGGGGACCGGATCGGTGGGAGAGTCTATTGATTTTCTGTAGGGCGGGTACATTTCCAAATGTATTTTAGCCAAGTGCACACTATATATGTATATATAGTATTTACTTACAGATTTAGGTTAGGCGCAGTACTGCGCAAGGCGAAAACTTTTACTAGTGTAGGCGCGGCTTATTATTACTATTATTATTCGTTTCAACTAATAAAACTTTTTTACTACGATTGTGCGAGTTGTGCAAACTGTCGGTTATAAGTTATAAGATTCTGAAGGAAACCGGACAAATTATTATTTTAATATACGTAACACGACGATGATGACGACGTTTGGTATGTAATTCATATTGAGATTTATACGTATTCGTGGAGTTAATTTTATATATATATTTTTTTAAAATATTTTTTATAATTATTATTACTATAAAAAGTGCGCGTACGTCTTAGAAAATCCGTTAGGAACAAAATAACATTTTTTTTTATAGTAAAGCCGAGAAAAGCCGTGGGTGGACATGTTCGCCTTTTAATGCCTTCCCTGTGGCGGCAGATAATATTTTTTTTTACCTTGTCTCCCCCCCTCCCCTTCCAATTATATTGTGAACGCCTATGGAGGTTTACACTGGTCAGTGATTGGATTTCGAATATGTGTTTTCAATTTTAGATTATTAACACACTGTACTTATTATGCCATATAACACCCTCTCTCTGAGTTCACCGGAAGAGCGAATGACCACTTGCCCCCCCCCCCCCCGTAATTACGTCTATCTATATTATATTGTTCTATACACAATAATAATTTTGTTTGATATTATTATTGTTGATTATTAATATTATCATAGTAATTATTATTATTCATATTTTATAGACCAATCATTGTAAAACACCTGCACAACATTCCACAACTCCTGCAAAAGTTCAAAAAGGTAACTTATTATAAATAGAAGGAATTTTGTAGTTGTTTTTTTTTTTTTTTTTTTTTCATATACTATGTCATTGTTATTAATGTTTAGTTATCTTTTTGCATTAGACCTGTTGACTTATCATCAGTGGAGATATTGCTATATCTTGAGTTTATGCGGTTTGTAGCTGTCACTGTTATTTTAACCTTTTGTAAGTCAATGGATAAAAATTTTTTAAAAAAATGAACTTGATACTAAAAAAGATTTTTTTTTTTATATATATTATAGAGCATAATCGAACTTTTGGGATTTTTTTGCGGAAATATTCTTCAATACAAACTTTAAAAATTCGATTTTTAAAGTTTTTAAATGTATATTATATAATGTATATGATATTATGACTTCATCACACATTAGTTTCATGGTCAGTAATCTTATTTAATATTGGTTTACTGTGGACTCATATGAATAATAAATATGATTTTGTGTTTTTTATCAGTTGCCACATCGTCAAAGCGGTGCATTAACGAGGAACATAATAAACTCTCAAAAGAACGACGTACATCATATCTCAGTGGACCCACCGTTCAACTACTGCAGCAGTGTCGACGAAGATAAAGATTTTAGACTTAAAAATATAATCATTTTTTGGTAACATACCTATCTATATGATTTTAAAACCACAATATATCATTTGTGCAAGTAATTTTAGTACAATGTCGAAAATTTGTCAATATTATCAATTTTAAAGTATCAGGTTATTTTTTCCACAAAATCGTTTGCATACAAAACACGGGTATAAATATGAAGATCATTCAGTAACACATTTAAAATGTTATTAAACGGATAGGTTAGTTTTCATTTAAATACTAAAATACAGTAAATATATTGATAAATAAAAAATAATAGAGATAATTTGAAATGTTCATAGAAATTTATTCATTATTATATACTTGAAATACATTAATATATAAAATGATAAAATAGTAAAAATTGTGAATATAAATTACATATACCCGATATAAAATTAAAATATGAATATTAAACAATATCGCCTATAGTAAATAAGTCTATAATGAATACTATTAATTTATATTTTATAGTAGATACAAACAACTTTTAATAATTTTTCGTTTAGCACGATGTCATCTCGTTTAAATTTTCCGTCAATTTTTTGTTAGTTATTTCCTGGGTATCTTTAAAAAAAATAAAAGTAATATCAATTAAAAAATTGACATCTAAAATACACAGAATGTTATACCAGATACTGCAGTAAAATCATCTGGTCCAAATTGTCTTAACTGATGGGAAAAAAACATTATCGTATAACCTAGGTATATATATATTTCTCGCTCCACTCTGTAGTTTTGTACACATTTTAAAACAAATTCCAACCAAGAAAGTCTAACAAACGAATTTGTCTGAATCATCACAATATTTATAAATTATATAGACTCTCCGATTGAAGACCGGATTAGACTTGTAAGACCATTATAGGTACCTACCTATTTTATATGCACAAACAACTGACTTCTAGACATTTTGCGAATTACATACTTTTTTCATTTTTTTTATTTACGTATCTTGAGATCAGGTTACAATGTACATTAAGTTAGCACCGACAAAATCTTCTGAAACTTTACCACGAATTTGCAAAAAATTGGTCGGATTTCGCTAGGCTATTTTTTTAATTTGCCAAGCCACTAATTTTTCTCTCAAATAAAACATGCTTAATTTTCTAGTTTACGACTACCCTAAAAATCATTTTCACACAGTAAACGAATAAAATTTTTCGAATGACATATCAAATAATCCTTGGGTTTTGTCAAATTTTGCTAAGCTTCTTTCAGAATTTGTCAATAATTTTTTTTTCCGTGTATGTGTGAGGGGTGGGGGGGGAAACTACAAACTAGTACCGACACATGGTCCAATTTCACAGACTAACATAATAAAACAACTATTGGAATTTGGCGGTTGTCCTCTTCACCGGGAGAGAAATTATTGAACCAATTTTAAAACAGCATAGCAAAATCTGGCAGAATCCAATGGTTATTATGATATGACTTTCGATAAGTGACTTACTTTGTTCGTGAAACAATGCAAAAATGATGACATTCATGGTGGGCGTATTAAACAAGACAATTAAGCTTGTTTTATTTGAAGTCAAATTAGTAAGTGGCTTGGCAGGTTTTAAAAATAGCCTATTCAAATCTGGAATTTAGAAATGTGCGATTGGACCTATGAAACAATCAATAATAACATTAAACTAATAATATGATTTTTTTTTTTTTTGAGCATAATTTTCCAATATGTATTGTAATTAAAATGTATTTACACGTTATAATTAAAAGTTTCCTTATTCAATTACTGTACTGTATAATAATGTGTAGGTCATCATGTTAACGGTATAGAGTCTATACTATAGACAAAAATGGGTCATCTATAGAAAAAAAATATTTCACATAATACTAAATTGCATAATATTAACTACAAAATCCCATCACTAAAAAAACAAATTTACTATACAGCGATAACGTTTTTATTTGTATACTTTTCGGTACCTAGACACTTGTATTAATATTATATTGCATTACTTATATAAATTTTAACTTGTAAATTACATAATTCTATTTAGTTGGTTGTAAATTAACAAATATATAATAAAACATAGTTTTATTAGCTTAGTATTATATAGCTTTATAGTAACCTTTTTTTTTTTTTTTTGTGTGGCATCGATGACGGGCCGGGGACTGGCCTTGCGGAAATGCTACCGGCCAGCTTTATAGTAACCTAACCTAACCTATTATATACATGTATATTATATATAAAGGTGTGTACCACCTATACTTTGTAATTATATTTATCATATATAGGAGTATTTACTAGGTTAATACTAACCTACTCCTGGTTTTTTTTTTATTATGTATTATAATGTTATAATAGTTTATATTATTTGTGTACCTATTGCAATAAATCAACATATTGTATATTTTTATTATTATTATAGTTTTTTTATTTGACTTTTATTAATGAGTTCACCTTTTAGAATTATTTTCTTAATCACGAAGGATTGAATTTTTGATTTATGACGTATAAATCATGCGACATTTGCAAACCACTGCACAAAAAAAAAATCCAAAAAAATTTTAGCGTCTAACTAGAATTGACACTTGACAATTTCTTGCACGTGTGCCTTAACACATCCTTTAATCGAAAATATTGTTCAACCGGCATAACTGACATTCGCAAGTGGATACAAGAGAACATTTTACGAAAAAGAAACAGATAGGTTCTTTCCCACAGCACAACACCATATAATCTGACCCCATCGTCTCCTCGACCGTACACACTCCACCCAAACCTCCCAAACTTCCGACATCGATCAGTTTAAGTCTAGCGGATATAGTATTGGAGGTCAGGTCCCGGGATAGAGCAATTGCCGGGCAAGCGAGAAACTCCGTGGGAGGGTTCGATTCTCGGTCCGGCCGCACGATTTTTAGCACTATTTTTTCCGGACTACAAATGGCTTCTCGGCACGGAATCCAAGGACCTAACCTTCAACACTGTTTCCGCCGGACTTACACGGGCTGACGCAGGAATTTTTGGGGGTTTTGGGCGGAGTGACCGTGTGTACGGTCGAGGGGACGAGGGGGCTGTGTCAAATTTCACATGCGTATAAAATGGACAGTTTTCAACCGTTGTACTTTGATTATACTATTGTTTTTCTTCACTGTATATTATGTTCCCGATGCTGGCCGATAGCCGTGCACGTTTTTCTGACGTTCTTCATACATGTAGCCGCGGCTTGAGCCGTTTCGCGATTGTTCGATTTAATGGATTCTTTCAAAAACTGTAAATTATCGATAATATAAGAAACGGGTGCCATCAGTTTCGCAAAGAACATAATTGTATAGTTATAATAGTATACGGACAAAATATATTGTTATGTGTGATTAGAGAGGCGTATTACCGGCAGGAACCCTAGTGATTCTATTTTCACGCAGCTCAGCGGGTCTTCGGATATTCCACTCAGCGCCAATGGAATGCTATCCCGGACGATTTGATGTTTGGATGTCGTGTACGTTAATAATTGTTCCAAAATGTTTCTGCAACACAAATCGCGCGCGATCGACGCTCCGCTACAGCATTTGCCAATGGCTCGACAAACACTGGCCCGTAAGTTTGCGTGCTCCTGTACGCACAACAGAACGCGATTTTTATTTTCATTATTGTTATTATTATTATTATTATTGTATTTATCGTTACCGTAGACGCGAGATTAGCTAGATTTTCAATAACTCCCGCCCCGGTCATAACGTGCAAATTGTAATCGAACGGGTTGGCCGCCGCGGCCTCGACGAGTCGACAAGCCGCCGCTGCGATATCTGCATTTTTATGTGTTAACAAATCCGCCAGGTCGCACAGTCCGTCGAACATTCCCTTGTAATAGTTATAAGTCTGCGCCGTATAAAAGTAGTGTTATTTTTTTATTATTAATTATACAATATCGTAATGCAGGAGCGAACGTAGGAAAAAAGTTCGGGGGGGGGAGGTGAAAATAAAAATGTGAATTGTTCAAAAATATCATATTTTATCCGGATATTCGGTATTTGAATTCGAAACATAAATAGTCGACCCCCCAATTCCCGTCCTCCTTGAACGTTAAGTACACTGCTAATACCTCAAACATTCGAATATATAGACAACAAAATGTACTTTGGCAGTTACTAGTGATGTGACATAAATCCGGATTATCCGAAAATTTAATAAGTACGAAAATGTATGTTTCAAATTGAAAAATCCGAAATTTTGTATTTCAATTTTAAAATGCGAAATTTGTGTTTGATCGTACACATTTCAATTTTTAAATCTTAAAATCAAATTAAAAACCTTAGGCAATTTGTTTTACATTATAAAATGAGTTAATAATTTGTATTAATTTCAAGGAGTGCTATCATAAATAATTGTTATGAATAAAACAACGTTTCCCGGGTCAGCTAGTAATATCATATAAATTGTTTATTGCAATATGTATGATTTTTTTTGTTGTGCTAGTTTTTTTTAATACATTTCTATTTGGGATATTTTTTTAATTGTAAAAACGTATTTAAGGCTATTAACAGTAATATAATTATAATAGTTGTATGAGAAATTAATTAAAAAATATAAAATCACAATTTTAAAAACCGAAATTTTGATTCAGATAAAAACGGGATTTTCAAATCTGAAATTCGGATTTTAGAATCCGGTTCTATTGGGTTTTCAAAAAATCCGGATTTATGTTACATCACAAATATATACATATATATATAATAATTTATTTTATTTGTAAATCTCATAGGAAACATTGAAATAACTATTACAATTTTAGGATGGGTAATTTATTTTTAAAATTTGTCTGGGTATTTTTTTTGGGGGGGGAGGATGGCTATACTTGCCCCCCCTGCAAATTGTATTGTATATTTTAATTCAGATACCATTACCAGCGCTTGAATTCGGTGGGGGGAGGCCGTGTAGTTCTTTAAAAAAATATATATATTTATGCGTACCTCTTCTAATTTTTTTTTTTTTTCAAAATTGACATTATAATAATATTATATGAACGTCTCACACCATAACTTGAACGTAATCGCATTAAATACGAAACATTTTATTTTGTGCCAAAGCGCCGGATAATAACACTATATATCAGTGGCGTATTTACGGTTTCCTTTCGGGAGGTGATATCGGAAAAATATTAGGGCATCGGTATCCTGCCCATTTGATCCATATCCATTATCCATACTCTTTATCATTCATCATGTGGGTAGGGGAATAAAAAATTAAATTCAATATAAATTTCGTCAACACATTTTTATAAATATTAAGTTCGTATTATTTTTCGGGGGAGGAGGAAGTACTCGTCATTGTCCCCCTCTCCATATGGGCGCCCAGGCCATCTACTGTATAACAAGCAAGTATTTTGGTACTTATTATTATCGAATTCTATATTTAGCAGTGATTTATTATGTTACAAAATATAGGTAATATATATATTGCGATGGATGTTTGGCATTTCCAAACCATTTGGTGTTAGCTTATTTTAAACTGAAAGAAATAATAATTTTAAATGATTACATTTATAGTCACTAACACGACAAGACTTTACTGGTTTTACTACTGCGGTTAGCACACTGATTACTAGTACGGTAACGCGTTTTTAGAAACACAGAAATTGACTAAAAAAAAGGCTCCGGTGGGGGGGAGAGGTGATATATCAACCACATCTCCCCCCATAAATAACGCAACTGCTATAGATATAGGTATACCGCAATTATTGTTCTAACCGGATTATTGATTATCATCATGGTCAGACATTCGGCGACTGCGATAATCGTATTGGGTTCGTAAAAATCGTCGCATTTGTCGAACCGGTGTACTTCCAGTGACGGCAGTAACACGTGCACCAGTAGAAATCCGTTGGATTCGATGATCATGCTCATGCAATCCGAATCGGCGGTCGCCCTGCCCAGAGCGGTGCACACGTGCGCCAATGTTAGACTGTTCAAGCTCGATTTGAGTAATTGCAAATATTCCGGTACGGCTTGGTTTTTCAACTGGGAACGCAAAGACGGGCATTCCCATAGTTCGCACAGCGTACCCACCGAATAGCCGATCACCCGGTCGATCAGATCGTTTATCAGATCTCTCTGTCCCAACGTCCGTTCTTTCGATTTATACGTTAACAGTTGCAGAATATCATTTACAACACCCTGCCGTTCCATGGCTAGTCTGCATTTTACGTCCAGTGACATTTTCCACAACAAATGCATTATTGACGCCATTGCGTGTTCGTTGTCACTATTATATAATATAGGTAAGAACTTTATCACTAGGTTTACTTACGCGATGATTTTATTAGTTTAAGAATAAATAATCATAATGTCTGTACTCAAAATCCATGGTCGGTGGTGGCAAAAGCGTTTCGATTTAGTAAAATTATAGAACGCCCATTTGGGATTAATCCATATACGTATTTTAAGTGGTAATAAATATTTTAATTGATAAATTAGTTTATTAATTTTTCCCCGGTATCGTTTCGCAGTTGTTCGTAGAAAAAAAATTCCGCTTACGAGTGGGCTATTGCTGTAGGCTGGAAATTGTACAGGTAGGATATAGTAGGGAATTTAATTTATATCTGTACGCCACGATAAACTGTTGCTAACAAAAAAACGATTCTGTGCAGAGTTCAGCAAACATTTTTAGATTAAAATCTAAAATTGAAAATTGTATATTAATTTGTAACTGTAAAATAAATTCCAATTGTCTCAAATTTACGGAGCTAAAGAAAAGGTTGTTTGTATCTTTATAAATCGGAAAAAAGAACAAATTTTATGATTTCATTCACTCGAAATGTGCACTTAAAATGTTTAAAAAAAAAATGCGCCTACGGATTTTCGTTTTTTTTTTTATACGGCGAAAAGAGCAACTTAAAAGAGATACTAAAACAATTGATTCTAACCAACTATTTAGTTGGTTTTTTGTTTAAATAATGGCGATAAATAGCCCAAAAATTGCCCGAATGTTTCTAAAGGTGGAAAATTTGTTTACAGACCGACAAAAAACACATCGTTATTACCTACACTGAGAATCTTAAAAAAAAAATAAAAAAAATACACCGTACTTACTAAAACGTCTGGAGAGCTTTACATACGGTTTGAACACCTTCATGTTTCAACAGTCCATCGTATATGCTTAAATCTTCGTCTAACATGCCAAGGATAATTTCGGCCGAATTCGCAGCGAGTTCGGGCCAATTACCAAGCATAAACCTGATAATTATTGGCAATTGTATCAAGTCCTTCAAAGCCATTTTACACAGTTCGGCCATTTTTCTATTTGTGACGTTCGGCCTCGGTCGACACCATTCCGCTAACGATTTCATAACGGAAATTTGTATTTGACCGTGTTTCGTTTTCAACAGTTGCGGTACGAGTTTTATAAATCCGACGTCCCTGAACGAATATTATGTTTATAATATTTTTATTTTTTTAATATTATGTTTCTAATACCATTGTCGATGGAAAATTTAAAATAAAATTCAGTCCGTGTAACATTATGACGGGGAAGCGGACACGAACCATATTTCTCGTGCACTTGCGTTGGAGAAAAAAAATTAGTACCTCCCCCACTCCCCGGCCGTAAAACCGTAAAATGACTTACCATAGAGCTTTTTGACTTTTTAACGATCTGCATAAAAAATGCAAAATTTGTGAAAAAGTCGTCAACAGACGAACTACATTCTTGTCGTTCGCGTTCAAATTGTTAACCGGAGTGGCAAGTATTTTTTCCGACTCCGCAATCTTGCGCACCTTTAACAGCCACCAGTTCACGATTGATATAATATTATCGATGATATTGCACCCCCAAAAGATTAGTGACACGACTCAAAATATGAAAACGTTAGGAAATCGACTACTATTATAGTTGCATTACGTCACTATAAATTGATCGGTTTTTATCACCCACGTGAAACTGTTACTTTTAAGATACGACATGAACGATATGACATGAGATTCTGACTTGAATAATAATAATAATAATAATCATTAACAATGGAAAAAATTTTATCATAAACAGACTACTTTTTTTTTTGTTTAGCTTATATATCCGCTTTAATATTAAAATATTACTACTAGTATATAACTAAATTATAGAAAATCTGCATATTTCGATGGTAAAATAACACTAAAATCGAACATATGTTCAAAAGTCGTGTCACTATTTATTTAGAGATATTCAGCGATATGCCTATTGGTAATATTTTACCTACTATAATTTTTTATAGCTATCAGTGGTTTTCAATCTTTTAGATGTCGATGCCCTTTTTTTAGACAAAATTGAGCAACAGCGCCCTTTAGTGAAAACCACGAGGAAATGTTTAAACTTAAAACGCTTATAAGGACAAACAATGACATAACTCTCAATTCGTTTCATACCATTCGGTACGATTTATGATGGAACTTGTATCAAATTTTTGTGCATTTTTATGGGGCACAAAAAATCAAAATAAACTCGAAAATTTCAAATATTTTGAAAATTGTTGAATTAAAACAAAAATCCCAAATCGAAATTAACAGAAACCGTTACCTTTTCGCGTTTTATTTTTTCCGGTTTTCCAAATTTTTACAAAAGTATAAAATAAAAACCGACGTAGACGCACCAATTAGACAAAATGTTCACCAGAAATCATCTTTGATGATGTTGATGATTAGAGCAAGACTTTTGGTCGAAGAGTTATTTACAGACTGAAAAAAAGCATAGTAAAACCAAAATACATTGTTGCTTAGGTTATTGTTAGAGTATAGATATATTTTTGTTTCGTAAGGGCCGCGGAACACTGTTTGGGAACCGCCGGTTTATAGTGAACATCAGGGATTTCTAACAAATTTTTTGAATCGGCCCGCAAAGTTAACTGATGTTTTGGTAATTCATTTCGAACGCATTCGAATTTTCGAAAATGAATTTACCGTAGAATTTGAAACTTTACCAACGGTGCTTCAGTTTGAAGTTATCGAGCTCACATGAAATAACCAGCTCAAAAACTGTTTCAAGAAAACTAGACTACAAAAATGTTACGCCATGTTGTCAGACGACTCTTTTCCAAATGATTTCAATATTAAGCTCTACGTAGGTAGGAAACTTTTTCAAAAATGAAATACTTAAAATCTAAGTATAGAATCAACTTAGGTGACGGACATTTACGAGCGGTTCTGCTAGTTAGAACAACCAAGTTTGATCCAAACTATCATCAAATATTAAAAGAACAGCAATTTCAAACTTCAAATAGTTTTGAAACTGTTTTCAAAAAGCAATTTCAAACAGTCTCTTATCACAAAAAATTATTTTTTCCTTCATAAAGTTATAGTAAAATAAAATAATTATTATTTATCTTCAGTCCATTATCTCTCTATTACTGTTTACAAATTGTTACCCGTGGTGCCGAAGAATATCTCAGATAGGGCTCGCCGTAAAAAAAGTGGGAGATCCCCGGTGTACATCATATACGTACCAGAATATCGATACCTCCGCTTATGCGTATAAGTTTTCTGCCCCTTTTCAAGTGAGCAATGTTCCGTAACGTTTCCGCGGCCAAACGCTGGACTGTGATGTTATTGTTCAACAGCAAAATGTTGAACAACGGATTTATCGCATCTAAATCGCACAACGAGCACCGGGCACCGTATTGTTGAGCCATTGCGTGTATAACGATCAACGCTCCTTTCTGAAATACATAAATATTTATTTAGTAAGTAAATTGGTATGTTGCCCAATGTATAAAACACAATTAACAACCAAACGTATTGCAATGATATTATAATAATTTATGTATATATATATATATATATATATATATATATATATATATCATAGGATTTAATATTGCTTAGTAGTAAAATATTATATCACATTATACTATTTACAGCACCCTCATTATATTTTATTAGGATATTGTTAAATTGTTTAAGTCAAAAAGTCAATTTAGATAATCCAATACATAAATAATAAAATATTATATTGATCGACCGGACGATAGTACGCACTATTCCCAATTTTTCTCTCCCTATATATATATATACGTCACGGGCTCTTCTAGGCTCACTCCAGTGTCAGCTGGTCCATCCGGCTTTTTATCGTTCTCCTCGTGTGTGCTCTCATTCCGCGTCAAGATTAAAATATATTTATTCCATTTTATAAAGTCTTCACTCCGTTATTTTTCCTAATACACGTTTATATCCATAATTAAAAACATATTCGTTTTCTACGTCAACACCACTGCTGAAATTAATCCGTGTAGGAAAGATAATATAATCTTTATATGTTCAATTTAAAATTGTTCCTACGTTCGTAGAAGATAATAGGTAATTTAAATGGTTGATGGGATTAAGTGTTAGATAATTTCATACTCTACTTCCCCGACTAATATCTTACTTATTACAGTATAATATTAATTTGTATTTACAATGCATCTATGGCTGTCGCTTTCCAGTATGTTGATTAACACTTCGAAGCCGTTCAGAGCGATAAACATATTTTGATACGCGACACTGTTTATTTTGTTCATCTTGAGATTGATCAACGCTACAACCGTTTTCGTTTGATCCGAATTCTATAAAACCGTTTCGGATGTTTAAAGTTTGGCTATAATATCTAAATTAACGGTCGTCGACCTGCGGTCCGCAAAAAAATGTGCGGCAATCCGCAGGATTCTCTGTGTCTCTATATACACACCCGTGACTTAGTAGTATTACTAAGTAGTATTAAGTACGAGTGGCCCGTAAAATTTAGAATTATGAATTTAATGATCCACGAGGTCGAAAAGAGGTTGGCGACCGCTGACCTACACACTGCGTCGTCTCCTGTATACCTTAATGGATTGCAACAGTATTTTTAAGGTGTCGAAATCGGATTTTTTTAGGTTCTCCGTCATGGTGTGATCGTAAAACCTCGCATCGTCAATTTCATTGTCGGTTGATGGATCGTCGCTGGAACTGAAATTTAATATTGTTACCAACCTGACCGGGTGCGTGTTTAGAAATTCACAATGGGGAGGGCACAACGAATTCCACTTCTTTATCAGATCGGTATTATCTTAAACAATAACTGGGAAAAACTCGGTCGTAACTCACCGTAGATTATTTTATTATCAGCACGATTTATTTGAAACTAAATACACTAAAAAAATAATTATAGTATTCGATAAAATACATACATGTTGCCCAGGTCATCTAATGATTCTGATGGGTTGATCTCAACTGTTGGCCGCTCGGTAATTACCTATAAACCGATAATGGGCGTAATACAATTTTGAAAATAAATCTCACCCCAATAGAAAATATGTAAAACGTACAACCTGTTTAGAAAAAAAAAAAAAAAGTTATACTTACTTTGATGGGTATTTGATCCTCTGCGTTGAGTGAATACAGCGATTCGTCGTCACCCGCATCGTCATTGGCATCGTCCTGACCAACTATCGTTTCTAGATTATCGGGAACGGGGAGGCTCAGCAGAGCGAACACGTCCTTTGCGGGTAATTCCGTTTGTTCCATTGCGTATGAAATTCGCTACAATTCGTTTCACTCGGTTTTATTCAAAAACGATATTTATATTTTATGTAGTCGTTAATTTCACGTACCTAACTGTCGGGTTGCTATAGGAATTAAAATAGGCGTATAGACATATTTATTCGTATTAACGTCCAACCGTTGCCCGGTGAATTTCCCCCCTACAGGGGCCGGTTTACACCACGCTATAGTACCGGGATGTTAACATCCAATTATTATTTTCGGAGGGCCACATTAAGGATTCGGAATATTTTCGGTGGCTATTAAAACTCATTTTATAAATAAAGTTTAGGCAAAATCAAAAAAAAAAAACTATCATATATCCTATACCTACCCAACTCCGCGACTACAAAACAGTGGCTTCGTCACGGCGCTTAGTATGTCCGACTTTTATACAATTTATTATTATATTTATTATATAAGTATTACGATAGATATATAATAAGTGTCTTATACAAGTATTACGATAGATGTAACACGAGAAAGACAAAATATTGATTTTTTTTTTTTTATAATTCTGTTCTAGAACATAATAGGGCCTCCAGGAATCTAGTTCCACCACTGAGTATACTAATATTATTATTACAATTTATAATATAACCTAATTTGTATGTAATTTTCATATCTTGTTCTTTATAGGTTGTAAATATAAAATCCAAAAACTGACCAATATCGACCGTCGGTAATAATTAGGACTCGGAACTTAATGCTCTTAAAAAAAGTACAAATATGCTTTAAAAGTATGCACTTATTTTATATTTTTTACACAGCATTTGGTGCATTTGATGTACCCAAAAGTACAAAAATAATAAAACAAATACATATAGAACATAGGTATTAGTAAATGTTCATTACAAATTAGGTAAATATTAATTAATAAGAACAGAATTTAAAAACACGATACAAAAATACCCTGTGAAAACTCTCAAATAGTAATTTTATTTTTTCTAACGAAGTTTGAGATTGTATTATAAACTATCAAATATTCAGTAAAAAAAAAATTGTTAAATATAAGAAATGTGCTCTTAGAATTACGAAAACACTAAATATGCAAAAATATGCACTATAAACTTTTCTTGTAGTGCTGCGAAATGCATTTTTAACTTATGTAGCAACAAATCTAATAACCCACAAAAAACAGGCAAATGGAACAACTCCCGAGCTCTAGTAATAATATTATAGTTATATTAACTAGTTAAGTAGTTGTAGTAGTTTAAAAGTTTAATACTATAACGTTGGTGTGTTATTACCGAAAAATGGTTATTAAACAAAAAAAAAAGTACATATTACAATTTAATAAATGTAACATGTATCCTAAAATATATTTACATTCACGTGCCTATGTCAAACTTAAATAATTCTCATATATTTTCCCAAATTTTTGATCGTGTGAACTCCGTTTTATAAAATATTCTATTATTGCCACAATTCTGTTATTAACTATTCTTAATAATCTATACTTCTATAGTACATTTTTGAATTAAATATTTCAATCAAATTGCAATGGTTTAATATTAAAAATGTATTGCTTGAGCGGTTTGTCAAAAAAAAAAAAAAAAAAAAAAAAAAAAAAAAAAAAAAAAATACAATTTATAGCAAAACTGAAATAAAAATATTTATAACGAACAGTCTTAAAATAATTCAAAATCAGCAAGTGCACAATATGAATAATCAAAAAGTAAAAAAAAAAGTGTCTCCTTAATTTTACATTTAGAAGTACTTGTCTTTATATAATTGAAAAAAAAGTTATATGGTAAATAACAGTTATTATTTAATAGTACCGAATTAAAACAATGACAAAATGTAAATAATTATAATTATTACCGATTTAATGTCTAATAATAAATTAATTATTTCTCAAATAGAATTATATATTGTTAATTTGTTTTCCCCCATATACCATATGTAAAAATATATTTAATGTTAAACCAATAATTGATATATACTTAAACTTAAGACTTCAAAATACAATTATATTATTTCTTTTTCGTTGTTTTTTATAACAATTTTTTTGATAATCCGTACGCCGATCACATACTCATCGCGGTGTCTTGTCGACCAATACTCATTGCGAACAGGTGGTGGAACATAAAAGTTATAATCATGCCCGAGAAGGCAGTATCTGCGTATTTTATACTCCAATAGACTTGTCATATTGATAAAACTATTATATGAACTAGAAAATAAAATGAAAAATCACATATTAAAAATAAATATTCTTATTAGGTATAAGCAAAATGTATTTAAAATGTTCAGAATGTTTTCCACAAAATACCTACTAAATCGATCAAATAAATACACTAGGTACTTAAAGTAAAAAAATATATTGGTTTTTTTAAATCATTTTTATTTAATCGAATACATTTACAGGTATGATTTTGTACGCGAATACAATAACAAATTATTTAAATATGCCTAATAAATTTAACTAGGTAGATATCAAATATGTACCAGTAAACATGTGTTTAAAAGTTAAAAAATAGATGCGTCGACACGTCAAATTAAATATCCGTACTTTAATCTTAATCACATTCTGATCACGATTATAGACAAAAATACTGGAGGAATAGACAATGAAAGTGACGTCAAAAAAAAATAACCACTTAAAACGACGTCGTTCAACGGTATTTTTTCCCGATGTCGAATGTACACAATGCTCAACAAGTTACATTCTACAAATACTGGTGGCTCTGTGCAACAATGCTTAAAGATGGCGCGCGGAGTGAAACACGTCATCTTGGTGTACGCAGCGGGAGTAATGATTAACATCATATAATAACCATTTCAATTGCATCTTTTATTTTTTTTATTTTTTTTCAATCAAATTAAATCCTAAACAATTTGATAAATATTCATTAAATGCTAAAGTAATTAAAGATATTATTTTTAATTTATCCTATATAATCGCCTATATATGCGCCGGACGGCTGGGGCTCGGCGTCATCATCCCCGTTACGGAGTACCAGTGTTTCGGTAGCCAGTGGTCTAAATTTCATTTTTCGTGAGACCTCCGTCAACAGTGCAACAAGACAATGTTAAATAAAAAAACAATCTAAATACGAACAGTATGCATCCGGGAGGTGGATTATTGTACCAAAACGAGTTGCCGGCTCGTGGCCCGGTGGGGGGCTGCTTCTTCAAATAATTATTTTACAAAAGTAGTGTGTAGCGGGGAAGAAAAAAAAAGTTTAAACCAAAATAATATATTTTATTACTAGTCATACTAGTTGGGTTTTAAAATCTTGTTATCGTTTTCCGGAAAACCTGGGCAATCTGGTTTTGTTAAAAAAAATTAAAATATATTATATCTATTACAAAACGAAAGTTGTTAAACTGTGTTTCGTATTAATGTTATTACTAAATCAGAATCTCAAGAAAAAAAAAAAAAACACACGCCATTATATTGTAAAACCAATAGGTACATTCCTGACTTAGCTCAGAATATTTTATTATTTTGTCATAGCTGAACAGTCTGTTCGCGTTTTCATTTGTGCCACTCCAGATCCTAGTGTTACCTATATTATTGAACCGTTGGCTGGGATAAAAACAAATACCAAGATTTGTCCAACTAGACACAATTTGCCATTGGAAACAGTATTGGAGTGTTTAGTATTAGATGTAGTTTTTTGGTAGAAAAAGTATTTAGAGAAAAAAAAAAAAAAAAAAAAAATAACATCATTGTAAAACCACAAAGCCCCCACCGCTCAGAATCTAAAACATAATATATATATATAAAAAAAAAAAAAGTTTTCCGGGGGCACGTGCCGGGACGATCGTACGCTGTCGAGTTACTATGAGTGTCCGGGTAATCCAGAAGTCAACGGCGCTCCCGTTGCACGTCCTATACGAAGCTGAACGCGAACGGTCGTATTAATGTGGCCGCATGACCCCGGCCTCATAGTAACTGGGTGGGGGTTTTAGCAATTCATATTAACATAGAACAGTCTAAAGGGCAGGGGCAGAATGTTTCATACAAATAACGTGACATACCAATTGTATTTTACTAACGGTTTACTGGCTTATATAGGCAATTCCCTTACACATGTAGTTAACGAAACAATGAGTAGCCGTACGGCTTTTCTGGCGTCGATGGTCCCGAGTGCCCCACACCTACGAAATAACTTTTTGGTCGTATATATACTGTTCAATCGGTCCATTGTATACACTAGTGAGAGTTATCGACTACGTGTCTCTTTCGCCCCATCTGTCGGAGGGGAGCTCGAAACCGGTCGGTTTGAGTTTTTTAACCGGCAGATGACGCCGTCCGATATATTGTTTTGTTTATTGTTGGACGGGACCGCACATATATTATAATTCAACACCGGTGATGCCGGAACGATTTTCGAACCACGGGGGGGCTGAACAAAATAATTTTTAAAGCTCAAGAAAAATGACGTTATTTAATAATTATTTCAGAAATATTTTCCTTTCTCCTGTTTTTCTTTTATTTTGACTGTTAAGTACAACTGACTTATGATGAATCTCATGTAAAATTCTGCTCGATCAAAATTAATTTTTATTAATTTTTGGGGTAGCAACATGTGGATCGCATCTTTCCTTCGACCGTTGTTTTATAAATTGGGATTGTCTTTTCCAAATTTCTTAAAAACACCAAATCATCTTGATTATCGTTTTTTTCACAATCCATTCTTGTTGGTAAATGCTAAAAAAATTACAGACCCCCGATTTGTTTTATACATTTTTCTATATACTAGAAATTATATTATTTTTACTAGATAATTTTAACACAAAGAGGGATGCGAGTATTTTACTAATTATTTTCTATTTCCTTATCGAATTCTATATGCTAATCGAATTTCAGAAATTTAAATGCCACCATCTCGCCAATCTCGGCCAGTTTTAATCTATAATAAAAATTACAATTTAATGACATTAATTTTTTTTTTGTTTTTGAGATAAACGAAAATCCTTTAATGTCTTTCTTCACCTCCTACGACTTTTATTGAGATGTAAAAAGAATACCAACAATTTAAATTGTTAATTAGTTAATTACCACTGGGTATCCTCCCTAATAAAAAGATTCACTATCACCATTAAATTTATAAACTCTATTCAACTCTTTACAGCGTTTTAGCCTAAGTTATGACTTAAAATGTACACTGTATACACATCATTATTATATTAATATAATATTATAATATTATTCTCAAAGAGAATAATGATTCCATTAATAAGAGATAAAGGTGCTAATATTAGATTAAAAATAAATTCTAATGATCCGATTTATAAAGAAATTAACTTTAAAATGATCATATAAAAACTAATTTTATTATGATAATTAAACTTTTACGGTATACATACATTCTTTTTTCTAAATATTCTTTCATTACTTGTTTATAAAACTAAGATAAACAATAAAATCAATTGGTTAAACATATTCCCTTCTCTATCAAAAACATTTAATTTAATATTTTGAATTTTTTTCCATTGATAGAAATATGTAATATATTTGTTGGTTTTATAAGTAAGTTATCAGTTAAATTATTACAAATAAATAAAAGCTCTTCTTCACTATGTAAATAATTATTTTCTTTATTATTAGAAATGGATTTTTCTACTATATTACAGTGTAATTCTATTGAGAGATTAAAAGGTTTATGTATTAATAGATAATTTCCCAACTATGATTTTTTTATTATTTTTTAACATTGCCCTTTTTTAGGTTTTGAAGATTGCGGGGTATGTATTTATTTTACAACGATGTCCGCATTTTTTTATCGTCTGTTTGTAAACGACTTTTCTACCTTGCTCTGATCGTCGACATCGACGGTGGTTTCCGGTAGCATATTTTGTCTACACGGTTCTCCCCCGCCCACCCACGACCATTTTTTGACAAGACAATACATAGGCAGCCGGCAAGTATTGTAAGTAATTGTAAGTACTATCGGATTACCCCGTGTAATTATGTTAGTATTTCCAACGGTCTCGGTCTTTTTTAGTCTAGAGAGAAAAACAAACCAATCCGGCCCGGTTCCGTTGTTTAGTTTGTCAGTCCGGCGACCGGTCTCAAATTGTCTTCACTGGCCCGGTGGAAAAACGGACCGCGCAGATCTCTGGGCTATCGGCAGGCGGGTACGCCCTCAACAACCGAGGTGTAAATCACCACCAGAAACCAGTGTACAAATATTCGGTAATCTTATATAGGGGAATCGTGGAAATCTCGACAGCGGTGGCCGTATTTTGTTTAAAACTAAATGTGTTGTCTCCTTTAAACGAGTCACGGGTACCAGCTATATCAGTTACGCGCTATCGCTGACGCAGCGACGAAAACCATTACATAATCCGGATTACGTTGATATCGGTAAATTGCTATTATACGAACCCTGTTCAAAAAGTTCCTGAATTTTTCAATTTTTAATTTATAGCGCTTACCTACAAGCTATTGAGACTTATCACCCTCGAAGTATTTTCCCTCTTGGTTTATATACTTTTGCCAAAGACTTTTCCATTGTTAAAGCAATCCTGGAAAGCGGTTTCTAGAATCGCTCGTAGCTTCGTTAGCGAAATTTCTTTTATTTCGTCTATCGTAGAAAATCATTGTCCTTTTAACGGAAATTTTAGTTTTGGAAATAAAAAAAAATGCCACCTACTGATGCCAAGTCGGGAGAATATGGGGAATGAGAGAAGCACGGTCATGTGATTTTTCACGCCAAAATCTCGAATTAACAGGGAAGTGTGTGCCGAAGCATTCTTTAAATAATTATTAAACTTAATTCCAAGATTATTACAAAGGTTATTATTTATAGCATTTTCATTAAATTTAATTTCAATAAAATCATTATCTAATACTTTAAAACTCATACTTGATGGTAAAATACCTTTTAATTGATTGATTGATTGTTAGTTTTAGTTTGGTCATGTGAATGTGTTTGGCCCAGTTGAGTTTTTTTTCAAGGTATAATCCTAAATATTTAACCGTGTCCGAATTAGGGATTATTACATTATTTAGTGATATAGGAAGGGGTTGTTGCATTTTGAGGGTAAAAGTGGTATTGACTAATTTCGATTCGTTTATTTTTGTGTGCCATTGGAAGTACAAAGGAGAAAGTAGATCGAGATGATTTTGTAGTGATGTCGAGACAGTTGAGGGGTCAGAGTGAGTGGAATAAATAACTTTATCGTCTGCGTATTCGGCGACTGATGTATCAAGATGTATCGGTTGATCTGCGGTGTATAAGTTATATAGTGTGGGAGATAGAACTGCACCTTGTGGTACACCAGCTAGGATCGGAGATATGTTGGAGATTTCTGTACCCGAGCTGACGGCAAAGGAACGTTCGTTTAAATAAGATTTTAGAAGAAGGTAGTAAGAGGGAGGTAGGATTTTTTTAATTTGTATAATAGTCCAGGATGCCAGACTTTATCGAATGCTTGTGACACATCTAAGAATACAGCTGATGTGTATTGTTTTTTTTTCCAGTGAGCACGCAATGGCATCCGCTAATCTATGGATTTGATGAATTGTTGAATGTTTTTCCCGAAATCCGAATTGAGAATTGGGGATTATTTTATTTTCAGTGATAATTGGGTAAATACGTTTTAGGATTAGTTTTTCCAATAGTTTAGAGAAGAAAGGAAGTAGGCTTATTGGACGATAAGAGGCTGGGTTGTCTGTTAGTTTGTTAGGTTTAGGGAACATTATTATAATTGAGAATTTCCATTGTACTGGAATATATGTTAGTCTTAAGATTGCATTAAAAATATGTGTTAACTGAGTAATGGCTTTACTTGGAAGTTTGCGAGATACTTCAGCCGTAATTAAGTCGAATCCTGGTGATTTACCCAATGGAAAGTTTTTATGAAAGTTTTGATAACTGATGGAGAGAAGCATCTAGGAGGCAAGGATAGAGGCAGTGGACTGTCTAAAAAAGTATTGATTGCACTTATAGGTGGGGGGGGATAGTAAAATGATTTGGTTGAAACACGGCTGCAAGATGATTTCTAAAGGTTTCTGCTTTTTCAATGTCATTTATCGCCCAGGTTCCGTCTTGTTTTTTTTAAAGGAGAGATGGTTGTTTTATATTTCAGTATTCTGCGTGTGGCTCTCCAGAGTGAGCCGTCTTTTTCTGAAAGTGAGGCTGTATATTTGTTAAAATCGTCCGAGCGCTGTTTACCTACTTCTCGTTTTAGTGTTGTGCATAGGTTGTTATAAATTCTTTTATCAGAGGGGTATCTGGTTATTTGCCAAGTTGCCCTTGCCCTTCTTTTTTGTACAATTAGGTTTCTTATGTGTGAGGACATTGTATGATGATTTTGGTTGGGGGTAGGTTTTGATGTACAAGAGCTCCAGGCAGCTGATTGAATTGAAGTTGTGAGATTGTAAACAGCCTTGTTGATGTCATTGTTTGTTTTTAGGCGAGTTTTTAAATCAATTTGATTAGATAGGCTAGATTGGAATGTATCCCAATTTATTACACCATTGATTAATGAAGATTAGTTTGATTGGGGGTTCGGTGTTGACTATTAGAAGCACTGGCGAGTGATCTGACATTGGGTTTTGGAGATTTTCAGTTGAACAATTTAGCCTGTTTGGTATTTTAGTGATAAAGATGTCCAAAATATCGGGACGTTTTCTTTGCGAGGTTGGCCAGTAGGTGGGGCTAGGAGGGGACAGAATTTTGTAATTTTTAATATTAGTTATCCGCTGGATAGTGTTACCCCGGGGTGAGTTCGAGTGGCACCCCTATTGTATTTGTTCCGCGTTCAGATCACCACCTACGATAAAATTGTTGCCTAAAGTATTGAAGAATAGTTTAAATTGGAGTGGGGAGATAGTATGCCTGGGAGGGCAGTATGTTGAAGTGATTGTAATAGGTGTGTGATCAAGTGTGATTTGAATGGAATTTGCTTGAATGTGTGGCTCATTGTATGGAGAGAGAGGATGAAAAAGAATTGAGGATTTGATAAATATAGCTGCACCTCCATGAACAGAGCCATCGGGGTGATTTGTGTGGAGAAATTTGTAACCTGGTATGTAAATTTTATTGCGAGTTGTTGAATGGGTTTCAGATATAAGGATAATATCTATGCGTTTTTCGTGTAGTGTTAGTTGTAGATCGTTAAGATGGTTATGGAGGCCGTTAGCGTTCCATAGAAGTATTAGTAGTGATTTAGAGGTAGGTGAGTTATTTGTCATTTTGTTGAATTAGTTTATTTAGGACTGTAGTCAAGAGAGAGAGAAGATGAGCGCTTTAAAATCGTTAATAAAACAGGTTAGCATATTACTTGTGTCCAGTTGGTTTGTTTGAGTATTAGGTGGCTCATGATTAGAGGTAACATTTGCATATGACTTTTGTTGTGGGGATGGTGGACGGGTTTCGTTTGGAAGTGCTGTTCCTTGGATATGGTTAGATTGCCTGTTGATTGTAGGTTGTTGTTGGTTTCTTGAGTTTGGATTGCGGAGTTTTTGTAGATTTTTGTGTATTTGGCATCCCTTGTAATTGGCCGGATGTTCACCATTACATAATACACATTTAGCAGGTGTGTCTCGGGGCTTTGTGCAAGAGGATGTGGGGTGTTGAGCAACACAGCGTACGCATCGGGGTGGGTATGAACAGTATGCTTTTGAATGTCCACATTCCTGGCAGTTTTGGCATTGAATGATAATACGTCGTTTGTAAGGTTCCTTGGTTTTTATTTTTGTATTAAGTAGGTTGTTGACTACGAAGATGTTATTGTTTATTTCGGCCGGTTCGAGGTCCACGAAGAAGAGGGGTAGTTTAATTTTTTCGATTTTGCTAAGGACGTTTGTAACTGAGCGTACGGAGAATCCTATTTCTTCTATTGCGGTTTTAATTTCAATTCGAATGGTAGATGGATGTAGGTTTCGTATGACGATTCTGAACGCTTTGTCCTCTTTCATTTGATACGTGTGGAACTCGGCATCCGAGTCTTTTAAAAAATGTATAATTTCTCGATATTCCGGGTTGCTAGGTTGAATTTTTAAAGTGTTTATTGTTGCTTTGACTGAGAAGTTTTCGGGACCAACTATATCTATTAGTTCAGCTCGGATGCTTATGAAATCTTTGAAACCACGGACATCACGAAACCACCATTATAGGTGGTGGGAGTGAGATTTTTTTTTCTTGATCTATACTGGAATTTGTTGCGAGACTTTGGGTGTTTGTTCCTAGTTCCATATCATCGTTTATGGCAATTGGAGCATAGCGATTAGTTGAAATAAATAATTGTTTGGTTTTCTTACTCCCCTCTCTCCCAGTAGAGCTAGAGTAAGATAGTAGTCGTTTGGTTTTGTTTTTGACCATTTTAAAGTCATCTTTGTTTTTGCTTGAAAGACCTGTGGTTGTAAAGACGGAATCACTTGTGGTACGCTGTATACGTGTATTTCCGCTAGGTGCAGTTGATTGGTTTTTATCATAATTTTGATTAGTAGTAGTGTTGCTAGTGTTTTTTGGAGTCGGCATAGTTATCGGTGGTAGTGCGCGAATTTTAATTAACTTTAATTGAGTGGCCGCCGGACGGCGGCCTACCTACAGATAAGGCGACAACATGCGACGGTTACGTAATATAACGCGACGCCAGTGTTTTAAAATGAATTAATACAGAGTTTTACGGAGTAAATGGCAACGTTTAGCGTAAACGTGTTGGTGGTTATAAAAAGTATGAACACTATTGAACACTATTGACACTTTTTGCTAATAGAGTCGACAGAGAACATAGTTTTAATTTTTATTTACTATCTCGTTGACGGCAAGAGCAGTATTAGACAAACGCGACGAAGCGAGAGCATTTCGCGTGCGTGTCGTTCGGCTATCGGCACGAGACTGCGGTTGTAAACTAATTTTAATTTGTGTGTTTTGTGTATTATAATTGTCTATATTTTTTTTATTTTTCTTTATATGTATCATGTAAAATAAGTTTTAATTTATAATCGAATAAAACTCTCAGTATTGCTCTATATTTTGTATTAATAAATCCGAAATAAATTATCTCATATTCTTGTTCGATGTTTAAATCTACTAATTTTACAAAATCATATATATTTTCCGGTTTATTTAAAAGTGCTCAATTATCAATGCCAAAAAAAAAAAAAAAAAAAAAAAATTGAATTTTAATATTAATATTTCTTTTGTGTCAAACAGTGACTTGCTCCACGAGGTCATGATGAATAATCGTCAACCGTTTCTAATAAAGATATCTCGTATTTATAATATAATATGTTTTATTAAGTTTTTATTTTAGTACCACATAGTATTATAGTCTGTGAATCATAAATTATTCTCCAAAAGACATTTAAAAGAGCTTTGTATATTATTTAGCAAGAACAATAATGAGTATTATCCAAATAGCATAATATGTATGGGAAACCAATATTGTTTATTTTAATAAAATTGCTATAGGATACTATATAAAAAGCGGAGATTTGCCATAACGCGCGTGAACGTCGACACGAGAGAGAAGGTGCGAGAGAAACGGATCGTCTCCGTCGAAGTACGTAACTATAACAACAGCGGCGTTAGGCAGCACAGCGTAACCAAAGCCGTCGATTTCTTCATGCGCCCCTGGTACTGGACATACGGCGTTTTCGGTTATTAATGGAAAACAGAAATTCAAATTCTAACCAGAAAAATATTACGTGACGAGCACCGGGTGCGAATCAAAATATGGTGCGCACAGCCATCCTGTTCGGATCGCTACAGCGAAATTTTGGGGCTCGTACGTGCGGCTTCGCTGTTTTGGACCCACGAGGTACCAGGAGAACATGAATATAAGCGACCGCTTTAGTACCCCGACCGTTTTGCCGCTGCCGCCGTTACCGTGTTCGCAAACCGATATCAACACCGCACACTGGCCGTGTAATAGTATCATATAATAGTTTTGGTTTTGTTAAAAAAATACGATTATATACAGTCCCACGTGTTATTCACAATACGATTTCAACAATAAAGAGTGGTTTGGTAATTTACAAAAACACAACCAAAACGATTTGGTATACTTAGCTCCACGAGAGTAAGTCACTTATTGTCGGTGGAAAGTTCGGAAGAGATCGGGCAATGGGTAATTTTTCAACAGTTTCGTTTGAGAATAAAATGAAAACTATAGGTAGGCCTACTCCAGATTTTAATATTGTGTTCAGATTGCAAAATCTAAAACTAGAGGTTGGGTGCTTTCGCTTTGGGCGCTTACGAACACCTTTTGAATGTATGGGCTTACGTTCGTCTCGGACGAGTTTTTTTACATTTCGTTAAAACGTGCTTTCATATATAATATTGGTAACAAGATAAGATAAGATATTCATTTTAAATCCATCATGATTTTATAAAATCATACATATTTGAAAAATTTAAAAATTGTTTTGCACATTTGCCAACGTTATAATGGATAATTCGAGTTGTTTTGGCTTTGAATCATTGTTGCGAAATTTTAAATATACTTCGACCAATGTGAGTAGGGAAAGGCATCGAATAATGGGTAATTCAATTCATATTTGCCGGTAGAATAGTCGCGAACAGAAAAACCTTTTTGAGCGAACACCGATATTGATTTGATGAAGAGAACGCGCGTGAAGGATATATGGTGTCGAGCTACGGTGGGTTAAAAACCTTAAAAGTGTTGTTGGGTACCAGGAGGGATCGCCCGCGTTTAATAGTATTCCCGTGTTGGCTATCGGAGTGTGGGGTGCCGGGGGTAGTCGTCGGTCGGCGTGTGATGGTGGCGGCAAGGGGCGGCAGTGATGACCGGACGGATGCTGTCGCCGGAGGGGGACCAAACATGGCCGCACAGTCTCAGTTGATACAAATCGTTGGCCCCATGAACCACCACCGCACGCCGGCTACCAACTACCGTCAGACACCGGCAAAACAGTCCGGTTACTAAAACGGTCGCTTCTATTCATGCGCTCCTGGTACCCCGGGTGTCCAAAACAGAGAAGCCGCGCGTGTGAGCCCCAAAACTACACCGGTGCAATCCGAAAAGGTCGGCGGCGGCGGCGTCAGTGATGATCGGACGAGTGCTTTCACCGGAGGGGGACTAAACACGGCCCGTCCGCGGTCACACAACCACTGCCGACACAGATCGTTGGCCCCATGAACCACCACCGCACGCCGGCTACCGCCTACCCTCACACACCGGCAAAACAGTTCGGTTACTAAAACGGTCGCTTCTATTCATGCGCTCCTGGTACCCCGGGGGTCCAAAACAGCGAAGCTGCGCGTACAAGCACCAAAATTACACCGGTGCAATCCGAAAAGGCCGACGGCTTCAAGGACGATCGGACGAGTGGTGGCGGCGGAGGGTGGCCAACAGTGTGGTAGCAGTCGGGCGCGTGGTGGCTGCTGCGAGGGGTGAAAGGAGTTCGGTGCAGGTGGTTGGGAGCTAACGACGACGATCCCTCACACGCACCCCTGGTACCCAATGCAGGTAAGAATATAGCGCGTACTACGACGATATCAGCGTCGAAGATTCTTATAATAATTTTTTTTGACAGAAAATTAATTAGAAGCTGCTATTAGAATACCTATAAATTAATAAGCGTATAACAAAAATAATGTCATCTTATTGTATTCTATATTTTTTTTCATTATCTAATAGTGTATTATTATAATTTTCCTTTTGGTGTATCAAACTATATTAATATTTACCTATCTATATAAATGTAACAGAACTCTCTAATATTGTGCTGAAAAACTTAAATTTTTATCTTAATGTGCTCATAACATTGAGACACATTTACATTATATATTGCAATATTTTTAATAATAATTATTGTATTAAATTAATTGTTCTAATTTAAATACTTAAATATTGCCAGAATCTATTATGATATAGAAATTAAAACACATCTTAGTCAGGGTATATGCAAGCTAAATACTAAATGTAAGACTTAGGGCCTCTTTTTTTTTGTTTTTAACCTTCTAGGAGTACAGGACACATACCATAAGTCCTGGTGTATAAGATCATCAGTGTTCATTTTAAATTAATTCTATATTACTAATATGATATTTTATAGCTTAATCCTTGCTTAATTTTACCACTAGACCACCAGCTCTCCCAAGACAAAGTAGTATAATGAGTTTTTTTTTGTTTATACCTATCAAATCCTAATGGTACAATTGTGTACAATAATTGGTCCACCTATTTACAAATGACAGTTGGGGCCACCTATCTTAAAATTATTCACAAAAGCACAATGTAGTGATAACATCAAAAAACAAAAGATCATCACAATCTTCAGTGTATTGTACTATAACTGATAATTATATTTAACAATTGTAACAACTAAATTCACATTATATTGTTTCCTACAGATGACTGATTTTTTCATTGATTTGTTCCACAAACTGCAAGCAAATTCATTTTCATTTATTTCCATACCATTATTGTTAACTAAAAAATATGGAATTGTTTAAATATCATTGTGAACTATGGTGTATATGATACAATAACTATGAAATTTACTTACTTTTTTCCATTGATAACCAACTAGATTATATTGTTACTGTAGTTCTCATTGAAGTTTTAAATTATACATTGATGATTATAAGTTTAATACATAAAACAACAAACCTGTAAACAAAAAATTATATATATAGAAATGGGTTTACTATTATAATATATACTTGTGTTATCACTATATATAGTGGACAATCATAAGGAATTATATAATGACTACCATAGGTAGTTGTTGTTGCAGAGCTGTTGATTAACAGGACAAGGAAGATAGAGAGAGTAAGAAAAGGTAAGAAAGAAACAGTTGAGAGAGTGAGAGAAAAAAAGACAAAGAAAGCAAATGGTTTAGATTTAAGACAAAAAGAGAGGAAATATGATTTAGAAAAAGTAAATGAGAAAGAGAGAGAGAGAGAGAGAGAGAGAGAGAGAGAGAGAGAGAGGGAGAGAGAGTGAATGGGTAAGAAATACACAGTTGGAAAAAGTGAGAGGAAGTGAGATCTAGAAAAAGAGAATGAGAGAGACAGTGTGATAGAGTAAGAAAAAAACAGTAAGAGAAAGATAGACAAAGAAGCAAAAGATTTAGATTTTGTATTTTAGCAAACAAATAATACTTCTATATAATTCAGCTATCAATGCCACACACCTCACTAATTGCTTTTGGCACCATCTGTTGGAATATACTGTATAAGTGTTTATTACAGCAATTATTTGTGTCTGTAAGATATTCTTCTAAATTTTGATATTCAGATAATCAGTTCTCTAGAGTTGACTGATTTGTTCCACTTATTGCAATTTCAATTTCATTTCTTCATTCTTTTCCATATCATTAATGTCAACTAAAAAATATTGAACAGTTTAAATATCATTGTGAACTATTGTTTATATGATACAATAGTTTTTAGGTTTACATACTTTTTAATTTCAAGTTAATCAAGGTTTATACTAATAATGGTTGAGTGTTGTTGTGTTATATTTTTATTCCACCATTGTAATCATTCTTTATTGAATTTTGGCCAGTGATAATATCATTGTTTTTTGTATTGCACTTAAATAACAAAAGAATAGTTAATATCAATATAGTTAAATATTAAATGAACCATTGAAAATTACCATGATCATATTGTTACTGTACATATCCTTGTAGGTGTCCATGTTTATAATAATACATTGGTGTATTTCAGTGAATGCATAAGTTAGACACCAAACCTGTAAACAAATAATTATATGTTGAAATATGTTCACCATTATATTTTATACTTGTATGTCATAATTATACATGTTAGATGGTAAATAAAAAAAAAAAAAATTCTAGCTCTTATAGACTAATACACAAGTTCAGAATATTGGTTGTTTTATATGTAATTAAACATATTATTGTTAATTTAAAAATGAAATATAAAAGATTAGGCACATCTTGTATCACACATGACAATATTAGTAAGAGCAGTTTAGAAAAAAATTAATTGATTACATTAAACAGTAGTGTATAATACTAACAAATTGTTGAATAGATTTATGAGCAATTTGTATATAAATTTTTTCTTTGGACATTTAAGTTGAAATCAAATGTAAAGAGTTTAGTACAGATACACCTCAATATAGTAGACAGTAATATAGATTTAAAAAATGTCTACTTTAGGATTTTTTATGCTGTTGATAACCAAGTCAAAACAGAGAGGTGGAGTAAAGGAATAGAGTAAGCCAAGAAGAGAGAATGTGGGATTTAGAGAAAGTGAATGAGAGAGAGAGAAAGTGAGAGAGAGAGATAGAGTGAGTGAGAGTGAAAGTTTGATAGAGTTATATTAAAACAGTGAGAGGAAGATAGAAAAAAAGGGAAAAGGTATACATTTTGTGTTTTAGCAAATAAATAATACTTCTATATAATTCAGCTATCAAAGCCACACACCTCACTAATTGTTTTTGGCAACATCTGTTGGAATATACTGTATAAGTGTTTATATCAGCAACAATGTGTGTGTAAGATATTCTTCTGAGTTTTGATTTTCAAAATAGTAGTTCTCTATAGTTTACTGATTTTTTCATTGATTTGTTCCACAAATTGCCATTTCATTTTAATTTTTTCATACTTTTCCGTATCATTAATTTTCCAAAAAAAAATATTGAATTGTTTAGATATCATTGTGAATTATGGTGTATATGATTTAATAGATTTTAGTTTACATACTTTTTATCTTCAAGTATATAAAAGTTTATAATAATAATGGTTGAGTATTGTAATCAAGGTTTATAATAATGATTGTTCAGTATTGTTATGTTACATTTTTAATTTCAACATTGTAATCACTCATTTTTGCATTTTGGCCAGTTAATATTATCATAGTTTTTTGTATTGCACTAAAACAACAAATTAATAGTTAATATCAATATACTTAAATATTAAATGAACCATTGAAAATTATCTTAATGATATTGTTACTGTATTTATCTTTGTAGGTGTCCAAGTTTTTAAATTATACATTGATTTTTTTCAGTAATTCCATAAATTAGACATCATACCTGTAAACAAAAAAATATTTATTAAAATGTGTCTACCATTATATTATATATTTGTGTTCCATAATTATAGGTGTTTGATGGTAAATGAAAAAAAAAAAATATTTGTTATTATAAACCATTTCACAATTTCAGAATTTTGTTTGCTAAATTATATGTATTTAAACATATTATTGTTGATTTCTATATGGAACATAAGTGATTAGACACATCTTGTACAACACATGATATTATTATTAAAAGCAGTTTAGAAAATTCTTAATTGATTTCTTTAGATAGTAGTGTGTAATACAAAATAATCATTTTATAGACATTCAAGTGGATTACATATTAATTTTCTCTGTTGACATTCAAGTTAGAATGATACTTACACTATTGTGTATATATAATCTGACTTATGATACTATTTATTGTTATGGTTAGAAAACTGTGTAAAATAAATGTACCACTCTATACAATATCCTAGCGATAATATTAACTTTCTTTTAGTAGAGGTATCAGTTTTTGTTTTTTAATTTTAATTTTATGTAGTCATTTAATTTTTGATGTACACATATTGATATTAGTTCTATTATTTTTATCATTATCAATTTTATATAATATATATTTCTTTTTAAATATATTTATTTTTACCCAGACAGAATTATAGCTATAAAACAGACAGTAATTTATGTTTCCATACACAGTTTTTTAAAAAGTTTAATTTAAAAGTTGTTCACTATATTGTACACACATGGCGTACCTAATGGTATATATTGTATAAAACTATAAACTACTTACGTTTTTGAACTTGATTTGTAATATTTTTCTTAAAAATTTAAAATTTATTCGCATGGATTTTGTTATTTAAATTTTTATTTTACTTGCAGTGTATATATTTGTGTAGTGGTTCAACACAAATTTGTATTATCACTCATAACACAGTCGCCTTATCAGGCGCGTAGTTACAGGTGGTGTTTGGGTTGATAATTCCTCCCTTGGCCGTAGTTATCCAAAAATATATATTTTGGTATATAAAATGTTTCGGGGGGGGGGGCTTATATTAAATGGGCAGTTTCATAGACGAATCTATTTCATATTAGGCATTATTATTGTTAATCATAAAAATAATTGAAGATATTGAAAACTTTATAATGGTTGTTGGTTATTATATATATCGTATACCGTAATAGTAACCCTAGGATGCACAACATTTTTATCGATAAATGACGTCACGGATTGCTTGAAATGTTTTGATAATTTCTACAATTTCCGTCAACTTCAAATATACATATAAAAAAATTTTGTGACTACGGATTTGCAATAATTTTATACTGCCATAGGAACAAGTCTTACCTGGATTAATGCAGTATAAAATAGTTGAGCACTTTTTTAGAATCCAAAAAAAAAATAGTCGAAAAAAAGCCCCCCTCCCCAAAAAAAAGGCAGACTATTTTGAAAATAATACTACATCTTAAATGTTCTTATACGAGTATTCGGTGATAATGCCAAGTCCAGTGGCGGCCATATAGAATTTTTTTTTCTCATTTTGGCAATTAGACGGTTAAAATTACAAGATAAATGTCCAAAATTTTGGAAAAAGTTAACGATTACGAGTTTTGCTTGGGTTTGAATTAAATACCAAACATAATAAAATATGATGATTTATACGTATTTGTATAAACTTTAAATTATGATGTAATAATAAAAAAATGCGAACCGGTAAAATTTTTTTCCGGAGGCACATTCCGGGACGATCGAAAGCTCGGGTGTTACCTTAGGGGTCCGGGGATTCCAATGATCGTAGGCGGCGCTCCCGTTGCACGTCCGATACGGTGCCGGACATGAACGGTGTGATACATTTTACCGTGGCCGCACGACCCCGGCCCTACAAGGTAACTAAGCGGTTTTAACAATTCCTGACATTTAAATAACGGCTGAAGAGGGGAAATAAACTACTTCACATAGAATCGTGTCGTAAGATTTAACATGTTATATTCCCAGCGGGTTTTACTGGTTATACAGGGTTTTTTCCTTACACATTTAGTTAACAACATTGTGGATAGCCGCACGGCTAGTCTACAATCGATCGCCCCGAGTGCCTCACATCTACCAAATATTGTTTTGGTCGTATATATACTGTACAATCGGTCCACTGTATACACTAGTGAGAGTTGCCGACTACGGATCTCATTCACACCATCTTCCGGAGGCCACGAAACCGTGTAGGTATGAGTTTTTTAACCGGCAGATGACGCTCTACGATATGTTATTAGGTTTATTGTTCGGCGAGTCCGCCGCACGTACCAGCATACGTTATTATTCGGCATCGGTGGCCGTCCGGACGATTTACGAACCACGGGTGCCTGAACAAAATAATTTCGTAACCGCTTGAGCAAAAATGATGTGATTTAATCATTTTCACATGAATAGTTTCTGTTTTTCAGCGGACAACTGAAATCCTCAAATCAAAATTTATTTGTTGATTTTTCCGAAAAAGTTTATTTTAATCGTATTTTTGGTATACGGCCACCGCAAACTCAAACCAGCAATTGTCTTAAGAAAAAACTTTAAGACGTCTTGACAAAAATTAACAACACTACACATTACGCTCAACTTTTTTTTTTTAGTACACTTGACTTATGAGTCTCACCCTCATGTAAAATTAATAAGCATTTCTGCTCGACGAAAATAAATTTGTATTTATTTTTGAAGGGTAGCAACATATTATGAAGGCGTGACTTTCTCGGACCTGTAGCTTTATAAATTGTCTTAGTGTCTCAACACGTTATAAATAATCGTCTTTATAAATCACTGTTTTTTTCACAATCCATTTCTGTTGCTAAAAATATTGACATATAAATACCCAATTTTATTTAACGTTTTTCTATAGACGCCTTTGTATTAAATTATTTTAACACGGTTATTATATTATTTTCGCACACCTTGTACGTCAAGTATAACACTACAATTCTAAAATATTTGAATACATAAAAAAAAAATAATGAAAAAAAAAATGTTTTCTGACAGTTACTAGTGAAGTGACATTTAAGTCCGAATAAGTCCAAAAATTTGTTTTGAATTCCAAAATCCAAAATTTTGTATATTTAATTTTGAAATCCAAAATTTAGGTATGACCGACTTCTGTTTTTTTTTTAATCTACAAACCATAAGTAATTTTTTTAAATTTTAAAATAAGTTAAGTAATTTAATTAATTTCAAGGCATGCTACCATAAACAATTTTTATGTGTTAATAAACGTTTGTCGAGTCGGCTAGTAATATTTATTATAATATATTTTATAAAATAGAGTGTAAATATGTGTGCATTTTTTTGTTGTACTAGTTCTTTGTAAATACATTTCTATTTGTGTTATTTTTGAATTGTTAAAACGTATTTATTGTTATACACATCTAATGCTATTAATAATAAGATAATAATAATAGCTGTTTTAAGAATTATATTAAAGAATATAAAATGACAATTTTAATGATCCATATTTTGATTCGGATAAAAACCGGATTTACTATAAATGTCGTATTTGGAATTTCGGCAAATCTGGATTTTTCCCCAAGGCTAGCAGTTACATAATCAGATAATTTACTATACAATGTAATTAAAACTGTCATAAAAGTGAAATAACCGCAGTAGGTATCACGGGACAATATTAATAAATATTAATCAATGTCAATATTATGTTTTTCCATGGAAGGTTTATGATTTGTATTTAATAAATGATATGGACAAGACGAAAATAGAACGAATTATCGCATAACTGATAAACCATATAAAACTCTAGGTTGCCTAAATTATCTAGTTGTCAGTATTGTAAAACTTTGGAATTTCATTGGAATTTAAGTGCCACCTCCTCTCGCCGGTCTCCGCTAATTTTCACTTCGGACCATCTCGCCGGTTCGTAAAGTTCTTTCCTCGCGTCCTCGTGCAGAGCATTGTAATATTATCGGAGAAATTATCGAGTTATTATTCAGTGTTTATTTTTTATCCCACTAACGCGTTGAATAGATAAAACGGGTGCTAAGGCATTTGGCATTTCAGTCTGTGCGCCATTTTCCGATTGGGCCTTTTGCGAACGGACGACAACAACGTGATATTATTTGCTTTTAACTGTTTATTAAAAAAAAAAAAAAAAAACACTCATTTTCGACGCTTACATTTCGTTTGATTTATTTCGTAAATAAAAAAAAAAAATAGGTTATAGTAATTTAAAGTGCCCGTTTGTGAATTCCGTGATGTGTCGTAATATGTATTCTATCTGCCGGCGCGGCGGGAGTTACTGGCAAGAAGAATCCGGCGAAGTAAACCGTAAGGTAAGTGGCGTAATCGATTTCATTGAATTCATTATTTCGAGTGGTTATTATAAACGGGCCTAGGCGAAAGCAGGAAAAATATTTGATTAGGTTGAAAAAATGTAACATGTTCATAAATATCATACTTTGTATTAGCGTTTTTGTTAACGACCGTTTTTTAACCGGACGAAACGAATGGCTTTGTTGACGTGTTAAAATAACGGATATACATCCGTTGCATGTAATATTATTTGATAGATTTTCTGTAATTAAATTTAGTCAGTTCCAATCAAAAAGTTAGTGAGTACAGAATCTAGATAAATGTTGACTAGAAAGAAAAACCTAATAATAGCGTAAATTTGTACAAAAAAATTCAGCAAAAAGATAAAAGAAAGAGAATGAATTTGGATACATCTTATTTTATAAGAAAGAGAAAGTTATAGTATTTCTATACTCTGGAAATTTGCATGTATCATTTTGCAGATTCCGTAAAATTAAGCTGCTAATTTTTGCTAATTTTTCTTTTAATTTTTTTGCTGAAGTTTTATCTCAAAGCACAGGTCTATTTTCAACCAGGAATATCAACATTTCAATATCTAAATTATTAATTTTATAAAACCATGTTAAATTTCAATTTCAAATTAGCTAAATTTTAAAATTAAAATACGTCGTGAATCCGTCGTTAACACTCGTATAGACGGGCATGGTTCACAGGTACGTGCCGGCGTTCCGTATACTGAGGGGACCGATGCTCTTCAACTAACGGATGGTTGTCCGGTACATAAACAAACGAACATACTAATCTATAAAACACTGTGCAACAGATAACGGTCAATTGTAGAGAACAAGAACTCTTATTCTTTAGGCAGTGGAGGCTTGAATTTTTTTTTTCCCTCGACTCGCATATATATAATATATTTACACCGCCCACGCCGACAAATTTTCTCCCTACACACCAATTAGTAAATTCATAGTGGTAAAAAATTGGTATTCAGTGGGGTGAAGGTTAATATGTTCTGTGTTAGTCCAATAAATTATGAAATCAAATTTAAATATTGTTATTGAAGTTTGATTTTTTCACCAGTTATCTATAATAAAAATTCAAATTTAAACATTAATTTTTATTTTTTTTGTTTAAGGGATAAAAAAAAATCCCTTTTAAAAAGTTCATTGAGATATAGAATGAATACCAACAACTAAATAATAATTTACAAGTCTTTACTCAGGCCACTATGGACATACAACGTCCAACTATGGGGATTTACTAAACAAACCTTCATCATCTGTGATGACAGAAACACCTAAGGGTGTAGGGACAATCTTTAGTACATAATCAAGCAACAAAGTGCTGAGTATTACAGCTAGGTAACCTCCTTAATCTTAAGATCCACTGTCACCTTTAAATTTATAAACTGTATTCAACTCTATACAGTGTTTTAACCTATGTTATGACTTAAAATGTATACTGAATACACATCATGTATGTGTATTACATTATTTACAATTTAATTACCAACATTTAAAAACTGATCCAACCACAAGACACCTAATTAATAAAAAAATGCATTAAAATGTTTGTGAATAGGCAATTTATTTATACAATTTTTCAAATTTTTTTTTGAGAGGGGAGGGGTCAACAAAATACAAAAAGTTAAAATATTACATTTTATTTCTAAAAATTTGGTAATTGTTTGTATTAATGGTAACTAAAATCACTGTCATATTGGAAAACTATAGTTATAGACTTAAGTATAAATCATTAATCGATGTTATGCAAATCAAATCTCATGATATTCAATGGTTGCCATAGGAGTTATCACAGCTTAAAACTGACAATTGTCAACAATAATTTATTCTTCATTCATTGATGGTTCAAAATGTGAATATAAATTGAACAACTTAGCTGCTTTTTATCCTGGTTTATGTTTCAATTTGTTCTTTAAATCTGTAAAAAAAAAAAATAATAATAAAAATATATATATATAATATACATTTTTAAAATAATAGGCAGGACATATTAATTACACTTTTTTTATTTCTTTTTGAGAAAATGAAAATGAAATTGGTATGACTTATTACATAAATGTATTTATAATAAATATGAATTAATTTATGTATTAAAATGAAGATATGTATATTTATGTACAATTTAAAAAATCTATATATATAATAAATAACAGCAATTTCATTTTCATTTTCAAAAGAAAATAAACTCTGCTAATATTTGTACATAGATTTTCCAATTCTATAGTCTTATCTATTAATTTTTTTTATTTATTAAATATGAATTTTTTTCATATAAATTACATCTAATTCATTTAGTGTTAATGACTTTAAATTAATGTAGGTACATATCCAAACAATTGAACTAACAGAACCAGTTTTCATTTATCAAATTGGAAAACCATTAGGATAATTAAATATGAAGGAAATGTCAATACAAAAATATACCATTTTTATTACTTAAGAATTTTCAAAATGTAGAATTATATTATGTCCATTTATGAGATGCAATTATAAATTTAAGTAACCATATTGTGTGTAAGCATCTACTATTAAAAGTGTCCTCTACTATTAGCTTAAAACACCTATTGTGTAGGTTATGAATAATTTTCTATTTGTTGTTGATTTACAAACATGGTATGTTAAAAATCATTAAAAGTGGTCATATGCTACAATTTTGTATTTTAATAGTCTGAAGAATTAAACAGAGATTAGTTCAGTCCTTGTGCAACCTTAAAACTATATGAAAGGAATATAGCCTCTTCCATTGCTTTTATTCTTCTAGGGCTACAAGACCATACACATGGGTCATAGTGTGTAAAATCAACAGTGCTACTATTAAATTAGTTCCATATTACTAACATTATATTACATAGCTTTAATCCTTGCAATTGAACCACTGGACTACTAACTGTCTCAAGTCGTAATAATAGAAAAAGTATTGTTTGTATAACATGTTTTTACTATAGTTACAAATAGCACAATTTACAATAATTTCTTCTCTACAACTTGCCAATTAACAAATGGATTCTACTATCAAAAAATTAATCATACAAGATCTACTGTAGCAGTATTACTGTGAACACTACATTGATCATCACATTCTTCATTATATTGATACTACTATTACTGATAATGAAACTTACCAATAGTAGCATCTTAATTAACATTACATTATTTGCCCAAGTTGAAATAATTTTTCATTGATTTGTTCCACTTATTGCAATTTCAATTTCATTTCTTCATTCTTTTCCATACCATTAATGTTAACTGAAAAATATTAAACAGTTTAAATATCATTGTGAACTATTGTTTATATGATAAATTAGTTTTTAGGTTTACATTCTTCTTAACTTCAAGTTAATCAAGGTTTATAATAATGATGGTTCAGTATTGTTATGTTATATTTTTAATTCCACCATTGTGATCCTTCATTATTGAATTTTGGCCAGTGATAATATCATTGTTTTTTGTATTGCGCCTAAATAACAAATTAATTGTTAATATCAATATAGTTAAATATTAAATTAAGCATTGAAAATTACCATGATCATAATGTTACTGTACTTATCTTTGTAGGTGTCCATGTTTATTAATTATACATTGATGTTTTTCAGTAAATGCACAAGTTAGACACCAAACCTGTAAACAAAAAATTATATATTAAAATATGATCACCATTATATTTTATACTTGTTTGTTATAATTATACATGTTAGATGGTAAATAAAAAAAAAAAAAATTCTAGCTTTTATAGACTAATACACAAGTTCAGAAGATTGTTTGTTAAATATGTAATTAAACATATTATTGTTAATTTAAAAATAAAATATAAGAGATTAGACACATCTTGTATCACAAATGACAATATTAGTAAGAGCAGTTTAGAACAAAATAAATTGATTACATTAAACAGTAGTGTATAATACTAACAAATTATTGAATAGATTTATGAGCAATTTGTATATAAATTTTTTCTTTGGACATTTAAGTTGAAATGAAATGTTAAGAGTTTAGTACAGATACACCTCAATATAGTGTACAGTAATATAGATTTAAAAAATGTCTACTTTAGGTTTGTAGTGCTGTTGATAACCAAGACAAAGCAGAGAGGTAGAGTAAAGGAATAGAGTAAGACAAGAAGAGAGGAAGTAAGATTTAAAGAAAGTGAATGAGATAGAGAGACTGAGAGAGAGTGAAAGGGTATGAAGACACAGTTGGACAAAGAGTGAGTGAAAGAGATAGAGTGTGTGTGAGTGAAAGTTTGATAGAGTAAGAATAAAACAGTGAGAGGAAGATAGACAAAGAGGCGAAAGGTATACATTTTGTGTTTTAGCAAATAAATAATACTTCTATATAATTCAGCTATCAAAGCCACACACCTCACTAATTGCTTTTGGCACCATCTCTTGAAATATACTGTATAAGTCTTTATTACATCAATTATTCGTGTCTGTAAGATATTCTTCTAAATTTTGATATTCAAATAATCAGTTCTCTAGATTTGACTGATTTGTTCCACTTATTGCAATTTCAATTTCATTTCTTCATTCTATTCCATACCATTAATGTTAACTGAAAAATATTAAACAGTTTAAATATCATTGTGAACTATTGTTTATATGATAAATTAGTTTTTAGGTTTACATTCTTCTTAACTTCAAGTTAATCAAGGTTTATAATAATGATGGTTCAGTATTGTTATGTTATATTTTTAATTCCACCATTGTGATCCTTCATTATTGAATTTTGGCCAGTGATAATATCATTGTTTTTTGTATTGCGCCTAAATAACAAATTAATTGTTAATATCAATATAGTTAAATATTAAATTAAGCATTGAAAATTACCATGATCATAATGTTACTGTACTTATCTTTGTAGGTGTCCATGTTTATTAATTATACATTGATGTTTTTCAGTAAATGCACAAGTTAGACACCAAACCTGTAAACAAAAAATTATATATTAAAATATGATCACCATTATATTTTATACTTGTTTGTTATAATTATACATGTTAGATGGTAAATAAAAAAAAAAAAAATTCTAGCTTTTATAGACTAATACACAAGTTCAGAAGATTGTTTGTTAAATATGTAATTAAACATATTATTGTTAATTTAAAAATAAAATATAAGAGATTAGACACATCTTGTATCACAAATGACAATATTAGTAAGAGCAGTTTAGAACAAAATAAATTGATTACATTAAACAGTAGTGTATAATACTAACAAATTATTGAATAGATTTATGAGCAATTTGTATATAAATTTTTTCTTTGGACATTTAAGTTGAAATGAAATGTTAAGAGTTTAGTACAGATACACCTCAATATAGTGTACAGTAATATAGATTTAAAAAATGTCTACTTTAGGTTTGTAGTGCTGTTGATAACCAAGACAAAGCAGAGAGGTAGAGTAAAGGAATAGAGTAAGACAAGAAGAGAGGAAGTAAGATTTAAAGAAAGTGAATGAGATAGAGAGACTGAGAGAGAGTGAAAGGGTATGAAGACACAGTTGGACAAAGAGTGAGTGAAAGAGATAGAGTGTGTGTGAGTGAAAGTTTGATAGAGTAAGAATAAAACAGTGAGAGGAAGATAGACAAAGAGGCGAAAGGTATACATTTTGTGTTTTAGCAAATAAATAATACTTCTATATAATTCAGCTATCAAAGCCACACACCTCACTAATTGCTTTTGGCACCATCTCTTGAAATATACTGTATAAGTCTTTATTACATCAATTATTCGTGTCTGTAAGATATTCTTCTAAATTTTGATATTCAAATAATCAGTTCTCTAGATTTGACTGATTTGTTCCACTTATTGCAATTTCAATTTCATTTCTTCATTCTATTCCATACCATTAATGTTAACTGAAAAATATTAAACAGTTTAAATATCATTGTGAACTATTGTTTATATGATAAATTAGTTTTTAGGTTTACATTCTTCTTAACTTCAAGTTAATCAAGGTTTATAATAATGATGGTTCAGTATTGTTATGTTATATTTTTAATTCCACCATTGTGATCCTTCATTATTGAATTTTGGCCAGTGATAATATCATTGTTTTTTGTATTGCACCTAAATAACAAATTAATTGTTAATATCAATATAGTTAAATATTAAATTAAGCATTGAAAATTACCATGATCATAATGTTACTGTACTTATCTTTGTAGGTGTCCATGTTTATTAATTATACATTGATGTTTTTCAGTAAATGCACAAGTTAGACACCAAACCTATAAACATAAAATTATATATTAAAATATGATCACCATTATATTTTATACTTGTTTGTTATAATTATACATGTTAGATGGTAAATAAAAAAAAAAATTCTAGCTTTTATAGACTAATACACAAGTTCAGAAGATTGTTTGTTAAATATGTAATTAAACATATTATTGTTAATTTAAAAATAAAATATAAGAGATTAGACACATCTTGTATCACAAATGACAATATTAGTAAGAGCAGTTTAGAATAAAATAAATTGATTACATTAAACAGTAGTGTATAATACTAACAAATTATTGAATAGATTTATGAGCAATTTGTATATAAATTTTTTCTTTGGACATTTAAGTTGAAATGAAATGTTAAGAGTTTAGTACAGATACACCTCAATATAGTGTACAGTAATATAGATTTAAAAAATGTCTACTTTAGGTTTGTAGTGCTGTTGATAACCAAGACAAAGCAGAAAGGTAGAGTAAAGGAATAGAGTAAGACAAGAAGAGAGGAAGTAAGATTTAAAGAAAGTGAATGAGATAGAGAGACTGAGAGAGAGTGAAAGGGTATGAAGACACAGTTGGACAAAGAGTGAGTGAAAGAGATAGAGTGTGTGTGAGTGAAAGTTTGATAGAGTAAGAATAAAACAGTGAGAGGAAGATAGACAAAGAGGCGAAAGGTATACATTTTGTGTTTTAGCAAATAAATAATACTTCTATATAATTCAGCTATCAAAGCCACACACCTCACTAATTGCTTTTGGTACCATCTCTTGAAATATACTGTATAAGTCTTTATTACATCAATTATTCGTGTCTGTAAGATATTCTTCTAAATTTTGATATTCAAATAATCAGTTCTCTAGAGTTGACTGATTTGTTCCACTTATTGCAATTTCAATTTCATTTCTTCATTCTTTTCCATACCATTAATGTTAACTGAAAAATATTAAACAGTTTAAATATCATTGTGAACTATTGTTTATATGATAAATTAGTTTTTAGGTTTACATTCTTCTTAACTTCAAGTTAATCAAGGTTTATAATAATGATGGTTCAGTATTGTTATGTTATATTTTTAATTCCACCATTGTGATCCTTCATTATTGAATTTTGGCCAGTGATAATATCATTGTTTTTTGTATTGCACCTAAATAACAAATTAATTGTTAATATCAATATAGTTAAATATTAAATTAAGCATTGAAAATTACCATGATCATAATGTTACTGTACTTATCTTTGTAGGTGTCCATGTTTATTAATTATACATTGATGTTTTTCAGTAAATGCACAAGTTAGACACCAAACCTATAAACATAAAATTATATATTAAAATATGATCACCATTATATTTTATACTTGTTTGTTATAATTATACATGTTAGATGGTAAATAAAAAAAAAAATTCTAGCTTTTATAGACTAATACACAAGTTCAGAAGATTGTTTGTTAAATATGTAATTAAACATATTATTGTTAATTTAAAAATAAAATATAAGAGATTAGACACATCTTGTATCACAAATGACAATATTAGTAAGAGCAGTTTAGAATAAAATAAATTGATTACATTAAACAGTAGTGTATAATACTAACAAATTATTGAATAGATTTATGAGCAATTTGTATATAAATTTTTTCTTTGGACATTTAAGTTGAAATGAAATGTTAAGAGTTTAGTACAGATACACCTCAATATAGTGTACAGTAATATAGATTTAAAAAATGTCTACTTTAGGTTTGTAGTGCTGTTGATAACCAAGACAAAGCAGAGAGGTAGAGTAAAGGAATAGAGTAAGACAAGAAGAGAGGAAGTAAGATTTAAAGAAAGTGAATGAGATAGAGAGACTGAGAGAGAGTGAAAGGGTATGAAGACACAGTTGGACAAAGAGTGAGTGAAAGAGATAGAGTGTGTGTGAGTGAAAGTTTGATAGAGTAAGAATAAAACAGTGAGAGGAAGATAGACAAAGAGGCGAAAGGTATACATTTTGTGTTTTAGCAAATAAATAATACTTCTATATAATTCAGCTATCAAAGCCACACACCTCACTAATTGCTTTTGGTACCATCTCTTGAAATATACTGTATAAGTCTTTATTACATCAATTATTCGTGTCTGTAAGATATTCTTCTAAATTTTGATATTCAAATAATCAGTTCTATAGAGTTGACTGATTTGTTCCACTTATTGCAATTTCAATTTCATTTCTTCATTCTTTTCCATACCATTAATGTTAACTGAAAAATATTAAACAGTTTAAATATCATTGTGAACTATTGTTTATATGATAAATTAGTTTTTAGGTTTACATTCTTCTTAACTTCAAGTTAATCAAGGTTTATAATAATGATGGTTCAGTATTGTTATGTTATATTTTTAATTCCACCATTGTGATCCTTCATTATTGAATTTTGGCCAGTGATAATATCATTGTTTTTTGTATTGCGCCTAAATAACAAATTAATTGTTAATATCAATATAGTTAAATATTAAATTAAGCATTGAAAATTACCATGATCATAATGTTACTGTACTTATCTTTGTAGGTGTCCATGTTTATTAATTATACATTGATGTTTTTCAGTAAATGCACAAGTTAGACACCAAACCTATAAACATAAAATTATATATTAAAATATGATCACCATTATATTTTATACTTGTTTGTTATAATTATACATGTTAGATGGTAAATAAAAAAAAAAATTCTAGCTTTTATAGACTAATACACAAGTTCAGAAGATTGTTTGTTAAATATGTAATTAAACATATTATTGTTAATTTAAAAATAAAATATAAGAGATTAGACACATCTTGTATCACAAATGACAATATTAGTAACATCAGTTTAGAATAAAATAAATTGATTACATTAAACAGTAGTGTATAATACTAACAAATTATTGAATAGATTTATGAGCAATTTGTATATAAATTTTTTCTTTGGACATTTAAGTTGAAATGAAATGTTAAGAGTTTAGTACAGATACACCTCAATATAGTGTACAGTAATATAGATTTAAAAAATGTCTACTTTAGGTTTGTAGTGCTGTTGATAACCAAGACAAAGCAGAGAGGTAGAGTAAAGGAATAGAGTAAGACAAGAAGAGAGGAAGTAAGATTTAAAGAAAGTGAATGAGATAGAGAGACTGAGAGAGAGTGAAAGGGTATGAAGACACAGTTGGACAAAGAGTGAGTGAAAGAGATAGAGTGTGTGTGAGTGAAAGTTTGATAGAGTAAGAATAAAACAGTGAGAGGAAGATAGACAAAGAGGCGAAAGGTATACATTTTGTGTTTTAGCAAATAAATAATACTTCTATATAATTCAGCTATCAAAGCCACACACCTCACTAATTGCTTTTGGTACCATCTCTTGAAATATACTGTATAAGTCTTTATTACATCAATTATTCGTGTCTGTAAGATATTCTTCTAAATTTTGATATTCAAATAATCAGTTCTATAGAGTTGACTGATTTGTTCCACTTATTGCAATTTCAATTTCATTTCTTCATTCTTTTCCATACCATTAATGTTAACTGAAAAATATTAAACAGTTTAAATATCATTGTGAACTATTGTTTATATGATAAATTAGTTTTTAGGTTTACATTCTTCTTAACTTCAAGTTAATCAAGGTTTATAATAATGATGGTTCAGTATTGTTATGTTATATTTTTAATTCCACCATTGTGATCCTTCATTATTGAATTTTGGCCAGTGATAATATCATTGTTTTTTGTATTGCGCCTAAATAACAAATTAATTGTTAATATCAATATAGTTAAATATTAAATTAAGCATTGAAAATTACCATGATCATAATGTTACTGTACTTATCTTTGTAGGTGTCCATGTTTATTAATTATACATTGATGTTTTTCAGTAAATGCACAAGTTAGACACCAAACCTATAAACATAAAATTATATATTAAAATATGATCACCATTATATTTTATACTTGTTTGTTATAATTATACATGTTAGATGGTAAATAAAAAAAAAAATTCTAGCTTTTATAGACTAATACACAAGTTCAGAAGATTGTTTGTTAAATATGTAATTAAACATATTATTGTTAATTTAAAAATAAAATATAAGAGATTAGACACATCTTGTATCACAAATGACAATATTAGTAACAGCAGTTTAGAATAAAATAAATTGATTACATTAAACAGTAGTGTATAATACTAACAAATTATTGAATAGATTTATGAGCAATTTGTATATAAATTTTTTCTTTGGACATTTAAGTTGAAATGAAATGTTAAGAGTTTAGTACAGATACACCTCAATATAGTGTACAGTAATATAGATTTAAAAAATGTCTACTTTAGGTTTGTAGTGCTGTTGATAACCAAGACAAAGCAGAGAGGTAGAGTAAAGGAATAGAGTAAGACAAGAAGAGAGGATGTAAGATTTAAAGAAAGTGAATGAGATAGAGAGACTGAGAGAGAGTGAAAGGGTATGAAGACACAGTTGGACAAAGAGTGAGTGAAAGAGATAGAGTGTGTGTGAGTGAAAGTTTGATAGAGTAAGAATAAAACAGTGAGAGGAAGATAGACAAAGAGGCGAAAGGTATACATTTTGTGTTTTAGCAAATAAATAATACTTCTATATAATTCAGCTATCAAAGCCACACACCTCACTAATTGCTTTTGGTACCATCTCTTGAAATATACTGTATAAGTCTTTATTACATCAATTATTCGTGTCTGTAAGATATTCTTCTAAATTTTGATATTCAAATAATCAGTTCTATAGAGTTGACTGATTTGTTCCACTTATTGCAATTTCAATTTCATTTCTTCATTCTTTTCCATATCATTAATGTTAACTGAAAAATATTAAACAGTTTAAATATCATTGTGAACTATTGTTTATATGATAAATTAGTTTTTAGGTTTACATTCTTCTTAACTTCAAGTTAATCAAGGTTTATAATAATGATGGTTCAGTATTGTTATGTTATATTTTTAATTCCACCATTGTGATCCTTCATTATTGAATTTTGGCCAGTGATAATATCATTGTTTTTTGTATTGCACCTAAATAACAAATTAATTGTTAATATCAATATAGTTAAATATTAAATTAAGCATTGAAAATTACCATGATCATAATGTTACTGTACTTATCTTTGTAGGTGTCCATGTTTATTAATTATACATTGATGTTTTTCAGTAAATGCACAAGTTAGACACCAAACCTATAAACATAAAATTATATATTAAAATATGATCACCATTATATTTTATACTTGTTTGTTATAATTATACATGTTAGATGGTAAATAAAAAAAAAAATTCTAGCTTTTATAGACTAATACACAAGTTCAGAAGATTGTTTGTTAAATATGTAATTAAACATATTATTGTTAATTTAAAAATAAAATATAAGAGATTAGACACATCTTGTATCACAAATGACAATATTAGTAAGAGCAGTTTAGAATAAAAAATATTGATTACATTAAACAGTAGTGTATAATACTAACAAATTATTGAATAGATTTATGAGCAATTTGTATATAAATTTTTTCTTTGGACATTTAAGTTGAAATGAAATGTTAAGAGTTTAGTACAGATACACCTCAATATAGTGTACAGTAATATAGATTTAAAAAATGTCTACTTTAGGTTTGTAGTGCTGTTGATAACCAAGACAAAGCAGAGAGGTAGAGTAAAGGAATAGAGTAAGACAAGAAGAGAGGAAGTAAGATTTAAAGAAAGTGAATGAGATAGAGAGACTGAGAGAGAGTGAAAGGGTATGAAGACACAGTTGGACAAAGAGTGAGTGAAAGAGATAGAGTGTGTGTGAGTGAAAGTTTGATAGAGTAAGAATAAAACAGTGAGAGGAAGATAGACAAAGAGGCGAAAGGTATACATTTTGTGTTTTAGCAAATAAATAATACTTCTATATAATTCAGCTATCAAAGCCACACACCTCACTAATTGCTTTTGGTACCATCTCTTGAAATATACTGTATAAGTCTTTATTACATCAATTATTCGTGTCTGTAAGATATTCTTCTAAATTATGATATTCAAATAATCAGTTCTCTAGAGTTGACTGATTTGTTCCACTTATTGCAATTTCAATTTCATTTCTTCATTCTTTTCCATACCATTAATGTTAACTGAAAAATATTAAACAGTTTAAATATCATTGTGAACTATTGTTTATATGATAAATTAGTTTTTAGGTTTACATTCTTCTTAACTTCAATTTAATCAAGGTTTATAATAATGATGGTTCAGTATTGTTATGTTATATTTTAATTCCACCATTGTGATCCTTCATTATTGAATTTTGGCCAGTGATAATATCATTGTTTTTTGTATTGCACCTAAATAACAAATTAATTGTTAATATCAATATAGTTAAATATTAAATTAAGCATTGAAAATTACCATGATCATAATGTTACTGTACTTATCTTTGTAGGTGTCCATGTTTATTAATTATACATTGATGTTTTTCAGTAAATGCACAAGTTAGACACCAAACCTATAAACAAAAAATTATATATTAAAATATGATCACCATTATATTTAATACTTGTTTGTTATAATTATACATGTTAGATGGTAAATAAAAAAAAAAAAAATTTTAGCTTTTATAGACTAATACACAAGTTCAGAAGATTGTTTGTTAAATATGTAATTAAACATATTATTGTTAATTTAAAAATAAAATATAAGAGATTAGACACATCTTGTATCACAAATGACAATATTAGTAAGAGCAGTTTAGAATAAAATAAATTGATTACATTAAACAGTAGTGTATAATACTAACAAATTATTGAATAGATTTATGAGCAATTTGTATATAAATTTTTTCTTTGGACATTTAAGTTGAAATGAAATGTTAAGAGTTTAGTACAGATACACCTCAATATAGTGTACAGTAATATAGATTTAAAAAATGTCTACTTTAGGTTTGTAGTGCTGTTGATAACCAAGACAAAGCAGAGAGGTAGAGTAAAGGAATAGAGTAAGACAAGAAGAGAGGAAGTAAGATTTAAAGAAAGTGAATGAGATAGAGAGACTGAGAGAGAGTGAAAGGGTATGAAGACACAGTTGGACAAAGAGTGAGTGAAAGAGATAGAGTGTGTGTGAGTGAAAGTTTGATAGAGTAAGAATAAAACAGTGAGAGGAAGATAGACAAAGAGGCGAAAGGTATACATTTTGTGTTTTAGCAAATAAATAATACTTCTATATAATTCAGCTATCAAAGCCACACACCTCACTAATTGCTTTTGGTACCATCTCTTGAAATATACTGTATAAGTCTTTATTACATCAATTATTCGTGTCTGTAAGATATTCTTCTAAATTTTGATATTCAAATAATCAGTTCTATAGAGTTGACTGATTTGTTCCACTTATTGCAATTTCAATTTCATTTCTTCATTCTTTTCCATACCATTAATGTTAACTGAAAAATATTAAACAGTTTAAATATCATTGTGAACTATTGTTTATATGATAAATTAGTTTTTAGGTTTACATTCTTCTTAACTTCAAGTTAATCAAGGTTTATAATAATGATGGTTCAGTATTGTTATGTTATATTTTTAATTCCACCATTGTGATCCTTCATTATTGAATTTTGGCCAGTGATAATATCATTGTTTTTTGTATTGCGCCTAAATAACAAATTAATTGTTAATATCAATATAGTTAAATATTAAATTAAGCATTGAAAATTACCATGATCATAATGTTACTGTACTTATCTTTGTAGGTGTCCATGTTTATTAATTATACATTGATGTTTTTCAGTAAATGCACAAGTTAGACACCAAACCTATAAACATAAAATTATATATTAAAATATGATCACCATTATATTTTATACTTGTTTGTTATAATTATACATGTTAGATGGTAAATAAAAAAAAAAATTCTAGCTTTTATAGACTAATACACAAGTTCAGAAGATTGTTTGTTAAATATGTAATTAAACATATTATTGTTAATTTAAAAATAAAATATAAGAGATTAGACACATCTTGTATCACAAATGACAATATTAGTAACAGCAGTTTAGAATAAAATAAATTGATTACATTAAACAGTAGTGTATAATACTAACAAATTATTGAATAGATTTATGAGCAATTTGTATATAAATTTTTTCTTTGGACATTTAAGTTGAAATGAAATGTTAAGAGTTTAGTACAGATACACCTCAATATAGTGTACAGTAATATAGATTTAAAAAATGTCTACTTTAGGTTTGTAGTGCTGTTGATAACCAAGACAAAGCAGAGAGGTAGAGTAAAGGAATAGAGTAAGACAAGAAGAGAGGATGTAAGATTTAAAGAAAGTGAATGAGATAGAGAGACTGAGAGAGAGTGAAAGGGTATGAAGACACAGTTGGACAAAGAGTGAGTGAAAGAGATAGAGTGTGTGTGAGTGAAAGTTTGATAGAGTAAGAATAAAACAGTGAGAGGAAGATAGACAAAGAGGCGAAAGGTATACATTTTGTGTTTTAGCAAATAAATAATACTTCTATATAATTCAGCTATCAAAGCCACACACCTCACTAATTGCTTTTGGTACCATCTCTTGAAATATACTGTATAAGTCTTTATTACATCAATTATTCGTGTCTGTAAGATATTCTTCTAAATTTTGATATTCAAATAATCAGTTCTATAGAGTTGACTGATTTGTTCCACTTATTGCAATTTCAATTTCATTTCTTCATTCTTTTCCATATCATTAATGTTAACTGAAAAATATTAAACAGTTTAAATATCATTGTGAACTATTGTTTATATGATAAATTAGTTTTTAGGTTTACATTCTTCTTAACTTCAAGTTAATCAAGGTTTATAATAATGATGGTTCAGTATTGTTATGTTATATTTTTAATTCCACCATTGTGATCCTTCATTATTGAATTTTGGCCAGTGATAATATCATTGTTTTTTGTATTGCACCTAAATAACAAATTAATTGTTAATATCAATATAGTTAAATATTAAATTAAGCATTGAAAATTACCATGATCATAATGTTACTGTACTTATCTTTGTAGGTGTCCATGTTTATTAATTATACATTGATGTTTTTCAGTAAATGCACAAGTTAGACACCAAACCTATAAACATAAAATTATATATTAAAATATGATCACCATTATATTTTATACTTGTTTGTTATAATTATACATGTTAGATGGTAAATAAAAAAAAAAATTCTAGCTTTTATAGACTAATACACAAGTTCAGAAGATTGTTTGTTAAATATGTAATTAAACATATTATTGTTAATTTAAAAATAAAATATAAGAGATTAGACACATCTTGTATCACAAATGACAATATTAGTAAGAGCAGTTTAGAATAAAAAATATTGATTACATTAAACAGTAGTGTATAATACTAACAAATTATTGAATAGATTTATGAGCAATTTGTATATAAATTTTTTCTTTGGACATTTAAGTTGAAATGAAATGTTAAGAGTTTAGTACAGATACACCTCAATATAGTGTACAGTAATATAGATTTAAAAAATGTCTACTTTAGGTTTGTAGTGCTGTTGATAACCAAGACAAAGCAGAGAGGTAGAGTAAAGGAATAGAGTAAGACAAGAAGAGAGGAAGTAAGATTTAAAGAAAGTGAATGAGATAGAGAGACTGAGAGAGAGTGAAAGGGTATGAAGACACAGTTGGACAAAGAGTGAGTGAAAGAGATAGAGTGTGTGTGAGTGAAAGTTTGATAGAGTAAGAATAAAACAGTGAGAGGAAGATAGACAAAGAGGCGAAAGGTATACATTTTGTGTTTTAGCAAATAAATAATACTTCTATATAATTCAGCTATCAAAGCCACACACCTCACTAATTGCTTTTGGTACCATCTCTTGAAATATACTGTATAAGTCTTTATTACATCAATTATTCGTGTCTGTAAGATATTCTTCTAAATTATGATATTCAAATAATCAGTTCTCTAGAGTTGACTGATTTGTTCCACTTATTGCAATTTCAATTTCATTTCTTCATTCTTTTCCATACCATTAATGTTAACTGAAAAATATTAAACAGTTTAAATATCATTGTGAACTATTGTTTATATGATAAATTAGTTTTTAGGTTTACATTCTTCTTAACTTCAATTTAATCAAGGTTTATAATAATGATGGTTCAGTATTGTTATGTTATATTTTAATTCCACCATTGTGATCCTTCATTATTGAATTTTGGCCAGTGATAATATCATTGTTTTTTGTATTGCACCTAAATAACAAATTAATTGTTAATATCAATATAGTTAAATATTAAATTAAGCATTGAAAATTACCATGATCATAATGTTACTGTACTTATCTTTGTAGGTGTCCATGTTTATTAATTATACATTGATGTTTTTCAGTAAATGCACAAGTTAGACACCAAACCTATAAACAAAAAATTATATATTAAAATATGATCACCATTATATTTAATACTTGTTTGTTATAATTATACATGTTAGATGGTAAATAAAAAAAAAAAAAATTTTAGCTTTTATAGACTAATACACAAGTTCAGAAGATTGTTTGTTAAATATGTAATTAAACATATTATTGTTAATTTAAAAATAAAATATAAGAGATTAGACACATCTTGTATCACAAATGACAATATTAGTAAGAGCAGTTTAGAATAAAATAAATTGATTACATTAAACAGTAGTGTATAATACTAACAAATTATTGAATAGATTTATGAGCAATTTGTATATAAATTTTTTCTTTGGACATTTAAGTTGAAATGAAATGTTAAGAGTTTAGTACAGATACACCTCAATATAGTGTACAGTAATATAGATTTAAAAAATGTCTACTTTAGGTTTGTAGTGCTGTTGATAACCAAGACAAAGCAGAGAGGTAGAGTAAAGGAATAGAGAAAGACAAGAAGAGAGGAAGTAAGATTTAAAGAAAGTGAATGAGATAGAGAGACTGAGAGAGAGTGAAAGGGTATGAAGACACAGTTGGACAAAGAGTGAGTGAAAGAGATAGAGTGTGTGTGAGTGAAAGTTTGATAGAGTAAGAATAAAACAGTGAGAGGAAGATAGACAAAGAGGCGAAAGGTATACATTTTGTGTTTTAGCAAATAAATAATACTTCTATATAATTCAGCTATCAAAGCCACACACCTCACTAATTGCTTTTGGCACCATCTCTTGAAATATACTGTATAAGTCTTTATTACATCAATTATTCGTGTCTGTAAGATATTCTTCTAAATTTTGATATTCAAATAATCAGTTCTCTAGAGTTGACTGATTTGTTCCACTTATTGCAATTTCAATTTCATTTCTTCATTCTTTTCCATACCATTAATGTTAACTGAAAAATATTAAACAGTTTAAATATCATTGTGAACTATTGTTTATATGATAAATTAGTTTTTAGGTTTACATTCTTCTTAACTTCAAGTTAATCAAGGTTTATAATAATGATGGTTCAGTATTGTTATGTTATATTTTTAATTCCACCATTGTGATCCTTCATTATTGAATTTTGGCCAGTGATAATATCATTGTTTTTTGTATTGCACCTAAATAACAAATTAATTGTTAATATCAATATAGTTAAATATTAAATTAAGCATTGAAAATTACCATGATCATAATGTTACTGTACTTATCTTTGTAGGTGTCCATGTTTATTAATTATACATTGATGTTTTTCAGTAAATGCACAAGTTAGACACCAAACCTATAAACATAAAATTATATATTAAAATATGATCACCATTATATTTTATACTTGTTTGTTATAATTATACATGTTAGATGGTAAATAAAAAAAAAAATTCTAGCTTTTATAGACTAATACACAAGTTCAGAAGATTGTTTGTTAAATATGTAATTAAACATATTATTGTTAATTTAAAAATAAAATATAAGAGATTAGACACATCTTGTATCACAAATGACAATATTAGTAAGAGCAGTTTAGAATAAAATAAATTGATTACATTAAACAGTAGTGTATAATACTAACAAATTATTGAATAGATTTATGAGCAATTTGTATATAAATTTTTTCTTTGGACATTTAAGTTGAAATGAAATGTTAAGAGTTTAGTACAGATACACCTCAATATAGTGTACAGTAATATAGATTTAAAAAATGTCTACTTTAGGTTTGTAGTGCTGTTGATAACCAAGACAAAGCAGAGAGGTAGAGTAAAGGAATAGAGTAAGACAAGAAGAGAGGAAGTAAGATTTAAAGAAAGTGAATGAGATAGAGAGACTGAGAGAGAGTGAAAGGGTATGAAGACACAGTTGGACAAAGAGTGAGTGAAAGAGATAGAGTGTGTGTGAGTGAAAGTTTGATAGAGTAAGAATAAAACAGTGAGAGGAAGATAGACAAAGAGGCGAAAGGTATACATTTTGTGTTTTAGCAAATAAATAATACTTCTATATAATTCAGCTATCAAAGCCACACACCTCACTAATTGCTTTTGGTACCATCTCTTGAAATATACTGTATAAGTCTTTATTACATCAATTATTCGTGTCTGTAAGATATTCTTCTAAATTTTGATATTCAAATAATCAGTTCTCTAGAGTTGACTGATTTGTTCCACTTATTGCAATTTCAATTTCATTTCTTCATTCTTTTCCATACCATTAATGTTAACTGAAAAATATTAAACAGTTTAAATATCATTGTGAACTATTGTTTATATGATAAATTAGTTTTTAGGTTTACATTCTTCTTAACTTCAAGTTAATCAAGGTTTATAATAATGATGGTTCAGTATTGTTATGTTATATTTTTAATTCCACCATTGTGATCCTTCATTATTGAATTTTGGCCAGTGATAATATCATTGTTTTTTGTATTGCACCTAAATAACAAATTAATTGTTAATATCAATATAGTTAAATATTAAATTAAGCATTGAAAATTACCATGATCATAATGTTACTGTACTTATCTTTGTAGGTGTCCATGTTTATTAATTATACATTGATGTTTTTCAGTAAATGCACAAGTTAGACACCAAACCTATAAACATAAAATTATATATTAAAATATGATCACCATTATATTTTATACTTGTTTGTTATAATTATACATGTTAGATGGTAAATAAAAAAAAAAATTCTAGCTTTTATAGACTAATACACAAGTTCAGAAGATTGTTTGTTAAATATGTAATTAAACATATTATTGTTAATTTAAAAATAAAATATAAGAGATTAGACACATCTTGTATCACAAATGACAATATTAGTAAGAGCAGTTTAGAACAAAATAAATTGATTACATTAAACAGTAGTGTATAATACTAACAAATTATTGAATAGATTTATGAGCAATTTGTATATAAATTTTTTCTTTGGACATTTAAGTTGAAATGAAATGTTAAGAGTTTAGTACAGATACACCTCAATATAGTGTACAGTAATATAGATTTAAAAAATGTCTACTTTAGGTTTGTAGTGCTGTTGATAACCAAGACAAAGCAGAGAGGTAGAGTAAAGGAATAGAGTAAGACAAGAAGAGAGGAAGTAAGATTTAAAGAAAGTGATTGAGATAGAGAGACTGAGAGAGAGTGAAAGGGTATGAAGACACAGTTGGACAAAGAGTGAGTGATAGAGATAGAGTGTGTGTGAGTGAAAGTTTGATAGAGTAAGAATAAAACAGTGAGAGGAAGATAGACAAAGAGGCGAAAGGTATACATTTTGTGTTTTAGCAAATAAATAATACTTCTATATAATTCAGCTATCAAAGCCACACACCTCACTAATTGCTTTTGGCACCATCTCTTGAAATATACTGTATAAGTCTTTATTACATCAATTATTCGTGTCTGTAAGATATTCTTCTAAATTTTGATATTCAAATAATCAGTTCTCTAGATTTGACTGATTTGTTCCACTTATTGCAATTTCAATTTCATTTCTTCATTCTATTCCATACCATTAATGTTAACTGAAAAATATTAAACAGTTTAAATATCATTGTGAACTATTGTTTATATGATAAATTAGTTTTTAGGTTTACATTCTTCTTAACTTCAAGTTAATCAAGGTTTATAATAATGATGGTTCAGTATTGTTATGTTATATTTTTAATTCCACCATTGTGATCCTTCATTATTGAATTTTGGCCAGTGATAATATCATTGTTTTTTGTATTGCACCTAAATAACAAATTAATTGTTAATATCAATATAGTTAAATATTAAATTAAGCATTGAAAATTACCATGATCATAATGTTACTGTACTTATCTTTGTAGGTGTCCATGTTTATTAATTATACATTGATGTTTTTCAGTAAATGCACAAGTTAGACACCAAACCTATAAACATAAAATTATATATTAAAATATGATCACCATTATATTTTATACTTGTTTGTTATAATTATACATGTTAGATGGTAAATAAAAAAAAAAATTCTAGCTTTTATAGACTAATACACAAGTTCAGAAGATTGTTTGTTAAATATGTAATTAAACATATTATTGTTAATTTAAAAATAAAATATAAGAGATTAGACACATCTTGTATCACAAATGACAATATTAGTAAGAGCAGTTTAGAACAAAATAAATTGATTACATTAAACAGTAGTGTATAATACTAACAAATTATTGAATAGATTTATGAGCAATTTGTATATAAATTTTTTCTTTGGACATTTAAGTTGAAATGAAATGTTAAGAGTTTAGTACAGATACACCTCAATATAGTGTACAGTAATATAGATTTAAAAAATGTCTACTTTAGGTTTGTAGTGCTGTTGATAACCAAGACAAAGCAGAGAGGTAGAGTAAAGGAATAGAGTAAGACAAGAAGAGAGGAAGTAAGATTTAAAGAAAGTGAATGAGATAGAGAGACTGAGAGAGAGTGAAAGGGTATGAAGACACAGTTGGACAAAGAGTGAGTGAAAGAGATAGAGTGTGTGTGAGTGAAAGTTTGATAGAGTAAGAATAAAACAGTGAGAGGAAGATAGACAAAGAGGCGAAAGGTATACATTTTGTGTTTTAGCAAATAAATAATACTTCTATATAATTCAGCTATCAAAGCCACACACCTCACTAATTGCTTTTGGTACCATCTCTTGAAATATACTGTATAAGTCTTTATTACATCAATTATTCGTGTCTGTAAGATATTCTTCTAAATTTTGATATTCAAATAATCAGTTCTCTAGAGTTGACTGATTTGTTCCACTTATTGCAATTTCAATTTCATTTCTTCATTCTTTTCCATACCATTAATGTTAACTGAAAAATATTAAACAGTTTAAATATCATTGTGAACTATTGTTTATATGATAAATTAGTTTTTAGGTTTACATTCTTCTTAACTTCAAGTTAATCAAGGTTTATAATAATGATGGTTCAGTATTGTTATGTTATATTTTTAATTCCACCATTGTGATCCTTCATTATTGAATTTTGGCCAGTGATAATATCATTGTTTTTTGTATTGCACCTAAATAACAAATTAATTGTTAATATCAATATAGTTAAATATTAAATTAAGCATTGAAAATTACCATGATCATAATGTTACTGTACTTATCTTTGTAGGTGTCCATGTTTATTAATTATACATTGATGTTTTTCAGTAAATGCACAAGTTAGACACCAAACCTATAAACATAAAATTATATATTAAAATATGATCACCATTATATTTTATACTTGTTTGTTATAATTATACATGTTAGATGGTAAATAAAAAAAAAAATTCTAGCTTTTATAGACTAATACACAAGTTCAGAAGATTGTTTGTTAAATATGTAATTAAACATATTATTGTTAATTTAAAAATAAAATATAAGAGATTAGACACATCTTGTATCACAAATGACAATATTAGTAAGAGCAGTTTAGAACAAAATAAATTGATTACATTAAACAGTAGTGTATAATACTAACAAATTATTGAATAGATTTATGAGCAATTTGTATATAAATTTTTTCTTTGGACATTTAAGTTGAAATGAAATGTTAAGAGTTTAGTACAGATACACCTCAATATAGTGTACAGTAATATAGATTTAAAAAATGTCTACTTTAGGTTTGTAGTGCTGTTGATAACCAAGACAAAGCAGAGAGGTAGAGTAAAGGAATAGAGTAAGACAAGAAGAGAGGAAGTAAGATTTAAAGAAAGTGATTGAGATAGAGAGACTGAGAGAGAGTGAAAGGGTATGAAGACACAGTTGGACAAAGAGTGAGTGATAGAGATAGAGTGTGTGTGAGTGAAAGTTTGATAGAGTAAGAATAAAACAGTGAGAGGAAGATAGACAAAGAGGCGAAAGGTATACATTTTGTGTTTTAGCAAATAAATAATACTTCTATATAATTCAGCTATCAAAGCCACACACCTCACTAATTGCTTTTGGCACCATCTCTTGAAATATACTGTATAAGTCTTTATTACATCAATTATTCGTGTCTGTAAGATATTCTTCTAAATTTTGATATTCAAATAATCAGTTCTCTAGATTTGACTGATTTGTTCCACTTATTGCAATTTCAATTTCATTTCTTCATTCTATTCCATACCATTAATGTTAACTGAAAAATATTAAACAGTTTAAATATCATTGTGAACTATTGTTTATATGATAAATTAGTTTTTAGGTTTACATTCTTCTTAACTTCAAGTTAATCAAGGTTTATAATAATGATGGTTCAGTATTGTTATGTTATATTTTTAATTCCACCATTGTGATCCTTCATTATTGAATTTTGGCCAGTGATAATATCATTGTTTTTTGTATTGCACCTAAATAACAAATTAATTGTTAATATCAATATAGTTAAATATTAAATTAAGCATTGAAAATTACCATGATCATAATGTTACTGTACTTATCTTTGTAGGTGTCCATGTTTATTAATTATACATTGATGTTTTTCAGTAAATGCACAAGTTAGACACCAAACCTATAAACATAAAATTATATATTAAAATATGATCACCATTATATTTTATACTTGTTTGTTATAATTATACATGTTAGATGGTAAATAAAAAAAAAAATTCTAGCTTTTATAGACTAATACACAAGTTCAGAAGATTGTTTGTTAAATATGTAATTAAACATATTATTGTTAATTTAAAAATAAAATATAAGAGATTAGACACATCTTGTATCACAAATGACAATATTAGTAAGAGCAGTTTAGAACAAAATAAATTGATTACATTAAACAGTAGTGTATAATACTAACAAATTATTGAATAGATTTATGAGCAATTTGTATATAAATTTTTTCTTTGGACATTTAAGTTGAAATGAAATGTTAAGAGTTTAGTACAGATACACCTCAATATAGTGTACAGTAATATAGATTTAAAAAATGTCTACTTTAGGTTTGTAGTGCTGTTGATAACCAAGACAAAGCAGAGAGGTAGAGTAAAGGAATAGAGTAAGACAAGAAGAGAGGAAGTAAGATTTAAAGAAAGTGAATGAGATAGAGAGACTGAGAGAGAGTGAAAGGGTATGAAGACACAGTTGGACAAAGAGTGAGTGAAAGAGATAGAGTGTGTGTGAGTGAAAGTTTGATAGAGTAAGAATAAAACAGTGAGAGGAAGATAGACAAAGAGGCGAAAGGTATACATTTTGTGTTTTAGCAAATAAATAATACTTCTATATAATTCAGCTATCAAAGCCACACACCTCACTAATTGCTTTTGGTACCATCTCTTGAAATATACTGTATAAGTCTTTATTACATCAATTATTCGTGTCTGTAAGATATTCTTCTAAATTTTGATATTCAAATAATCAGTTCTCTAGAGTTGACTGATTTGTTCCACTTATTGCAATTTCAATTTCATTTCTTCATTCTTTTCCATACCATTAATGTTAACTGAAAAATATTAAACAGTTTAAATATCATTGTGAACTATTGTTTATATGATAAATTAGTTTTTAGGTTTACATTCTTCTTAACTTCAAGTTAATCAAGGTTTATAATAATGATGGTTCAGTATTGTTATGTTATATTTTTAATTCCACCATTGTGATCCTTCATTATTGAATTTTGGCCAGTGATAATATCATTGTTTTTTGTATTGCACCTAAATAACAAATTAATTGTTAATATCAATATAGTTAAATATTAAATTAAGCATTGAAAATTACCATGATCATAATGTTACTGTACTTATCTTTGTAGGTGTCCATGTTTATTAATTATACATTGATGTTTTTCAGTAAATGCACAAGTTAGACACCAAACCTATAAACATAAAATTATATATTAAAATATGATCACCATTATATTTTATACTTGTTTGTTATAATTATACATGTTAGATGGTAAATAAAAAAAAAAATTCTAGCTTTTATAGACTAATACACAAGTTCAGAAGATTGTTTGTTAAATATGTAATTAAACATATTATTGTTAATTTAAAAATAAAATATAAGAGATTAGACACATCTTGTATCACAAATGACAATATTAGTAAGAGCAGTTTAGAATAAAAAATATTGATTACATTAAACAGTAGTGTATAATACTAACAAATTATTGAATAGATTTATGAGCAATTTGTATATAAATTTTTTCTTTGGACATTTAAGTTGAAATGAAATGTTAAGAGTTTAGTACAGATACACCTCAATATAGTGTACAGTAATATAGATTTAAAAAATGTCTACTTTAGGTTTGTAGTGCTGTTGATAACCAAGACAAAGCAGAGAGGTAGAGTAAAGGAATAGAGTAAGACAAGAAGAGAGGAAGTAAGATTTAAAGAAAGTGAATGAGATAGAGAGACTGAGAGAGAGTGAAAGGGTATGAAGACACAGTTGGACAAAGAGTGAGTGAAAGAGATAGAGTGTGTGTGAGTGAAAGTTTGATAGAGTAAGAATAAAACAGTGAGAGGAAGATAGACAAAGAGGCGAAAGGTATACATTTTGTGTTTTAGCAAATAAATAATACTTCTATATAATTCAGCTATCAAAGCCACACACCTCACTAATTGCTTTTGGTACCATCTCTTGAAATATACTGTATAAGTCTTTATTACATCAATTATTCGTGTCTGTAAGATATTCTTCTAAATTTTGATATTCAAATAATCAGTTCTATAGAGTTGACTGATTTGTTCCACTTATTGCAATTTCAATTTCATTTCTTCATTCTTTTCCATACCATTAATGTTAACTGAAAAATATTAAACAGTTTAAATATCATTGTGAACTATTGTTTATATGATAAATTAGTTTTTAGGTTTACATTCTTCTTAACTTCAAGTTAATCAAGGTTTATAATAATGATGGTTCAGTATTGTTATGTTATATTTTTAATTCCACCATTGTGATCCTTCATTATTGAATTTTGGCCAGTGATAATATCATTGTTTTTTGTATTGCACCTAAATAACAAATTAATTGTTAATATCAATATAGTTAAATATTAAATTAAGCATTGAAAATTACCATGATCATAATGTTACTGTACTTATCTTTGTAGGTGTCCATGTTTATTAATTATACATTGATGTTTTTCAGTAAATGCACAAGTTAGACACCAAACCTATAAACATAAAATTATATATTAAAATATGATCACCATTATATTTTATACTTGTTTGTTATAATTATACATGTTAGATGGTAAATAAAAAAAAAAATTCTAGCTTTTATAGACTAATACACAAGTTCAGAAGATTGTTTGTTAAATATGTAATTAAACATATTATTGTTAATTTAAAAATAAAATATAAGAGATTAGACACATCTTGTATCACAAATGACAATATTAGTAAGAGCAGTTTAGAATAAAAAATATTGATTACATTAAACAGTAGTGTATAATACTAACAAATTATTGAATAGATTTATGAGCAATTTGTATATAAATTTTTTCTTTGGACATTTAAGTTGAAATGAAATGTTAAGAGTTTAGTACAGATACACCTCAATATAGTGTACAGTAATATAGATTTAAAAAATGTCTACTTTAGGTTTGTAGTGCTGTTGATAACCAAGACAAAGCAGAGAGGTAGAGTAAAGGAATAGAGTAAGACAAGAAGAGAGGAAGTAAGATTTAAAGAAAGTGAATGAGATAGAGAGACTGAGAGAGAGTGAAAGGGTATGAAGACACAGTTGGACAAAGAGTGAGTGAAAGAGATAGAGTGTGTGTGAGTGAAAGTTTGATAGAGTAAGAATAAAACAGTGAGAGGAAGATAGACAAAGAGGCGAAAGGTATACATTTTGTGTTTTAGCAAATAAATAATACTTCTATATAATTCAGCTATCAAAGCCACACACCTCACTAATTGCTTTTGGTACCATCTCTTGAAATATACTGTATAAGTCTTTATTACATCAATTATTCGTGTCTGTAAGATATTCTTCTAAATTTTGATATTCAAATAATCAGTTCTATAGAGTTGACTGATTTGTTCCACTTATTGCAATTTCAATTTCATTTCTTCATTCTTTTCCATATCATTAATGTTAACTGAAAAATATTAAACAGTTTAAATATCATTGTGAACTATTGTTTATATGATAAATTAGTTTTTAGGTTTACATTCTTCTTAACATCAAGTTAATCAAGGTTTATAATAATGATGGTTCAGTATTGTTATGTTATATTTTTAATTCCACCATTGTGATCCTTCATTATTGAATTTTGGCCAGTGATAATATCATTGTTTTTTGTATTGCACCTAAATAACAAATTAATTGTTAATATCAATATAGTTAAATATTAAATTAAGCATTGAAAATTACCATGATCATAATGTTACTGTACTTATCTTTGTAGGTGTCCATGTTTATTAATTATACATTGATGTTTTTCAGTAAATGCACAAGTTAGACACCAAACCTATAAACATAAAATTATATATTAAAATATGATCACCATTATATTTTATACTTGTTTGTTATAATTATACATGTTAGATGGTAAATAAAAAAAAAAATTCTAGCTTTTATAGACTAATACACAAGTTCAGAAGATTGTTTGTTAAATATGTAATTAAACATATTATTGTTAATTTAAAAATAAAATATAAGAGATTAGACACATCTTGTATCACAAATGACAATATTAGTAAGAGCAGTTTAGAATAAAAAATATTGATTACATTAAACAGTAGTGTATAATACTAACAAATTATTGAATAGATTTATGAGCAATTTGTATATAAATTTTTTCTTTGGACATTTAAGTTGAAATGAAATGTTAAGAGTTTAGTACAGATACACCTCAATATAGTGTGCAGTAATATAGATTTAAAAAATGTCTACTTTAGGTTTGTAGTGCTGTTGATAACCAAGACAAAGCAGAGAGGTAGAGTAAAGGAATAGAGTAAGACAAGAAGAGAGGAAGTAAGATTTAAAGAAAGTGAATGAGATAGAGAGACTGAGAGAGAGTGAAAGGGTATGAAGACACAGTTGGACAAAGAGTGAGTGAAAGAGATAGAGTGTGTGTGAGTGAAAGTTTGATAGAGTAAGAATAAAACAGTGAGAGGAAGATAGACAAAGAGGCGAAAGGTATACATTTTGTGTTTTAGCAAATAAATAATACTTCTATATAATTCAGCTATCAAAGCCACACACCTCACTAATTGCTTTTGGTACCATCTCTTGAAATATACTGTATAAGTCTTTATTACATCAATTATTCGTGTCTGTAAGATATTCTTCTAAATTTTGATATTCAAATAATCAGTTCTATAGAGTTGACTGATTTGTTCCACTTATTGCAATTTCAATTTCATTTCTTCATTCTTTTCCATACCATTAATGTTAACTGAAAAATATTAAACAGTTTAAATATCATTGTGAACTATTGTTTATATGATAAATTAGTTTTTAGGTTTACATTCTTCTTAACTTCAAGTTAATCAAGGTTTATAATAATGATGGTTCAGTATTGTTATGTTATATTTTTAATTCCACCATTGTGATCCTTCATTATTGAATTTTGGCCAGTGATAATATCATTGTTTTTTGTATTGCACCTAAATAACAAATTAATTGTTAATATCAATATAGTTAAATATTAAATTAAGCATTGAAAATTACCATGATCATAATGTTACTGTACTTATCTTTGTAGGTGTCCATGTTTATTAATTATACATTGATGTTTTTCAGTAAATGCACAAGTTAGACACCAAACCTATAAACATAAAATTATATATTAAAATATGATCACCATTATATTTTATACTTGTTTGTTATAATTATACATGTTAGATGGTAAATAAAAAAAAAAATTCTATCTTTTATAGACTAATACACAAGTTCAGAAGATTGTTTGTTAAATATGTAATTAAACATATTATTGTTAATTTAAAAATAAAATATAAGAGATTAGACACATCTTGTATCACAAATGACAATATTAGTAAGAGCAGTTTAGAATAAAATAAATTGATTACATTAAACAGTAGTGTATAATACTAACAAATTATTGAATAGATTTATGAGCAATTTGTATATAAATTTTTTCTTTGGACATTTAAGTTGAAATGAAATGTTAAGAGTTTAGTACAGATACACCTCAATATAGTGTGCAGTAATATAGATTTAAAAAATGTCTACTTTAGGTTTGTAGTGCTGTTGATAACCAAGACAAAGCAGAGAGGTAGAGTAAAGGAATAGAGTAAGACAAGAAGAGAGGAAGTAAGATTTAAAGAAAGTGAATGAGATAGAGAGACTGAGAGAGAGTGAAAGGGTATGAAGACACAGTTGGACAAAGAGTGAGTGAAAGAGATAGAGTGTGTGTGAGTGAAAGTTTGATAGAGTAAGAATAAAACAGTGAGAGGAAGATAGACAAAGAGGCGAAAGGTATACAATTTGTGTTTTAGCAAATAAATAATACTTCTATATAATTCAGCTATCAAAGCCACACACCTCACTAATTGCTTTTGGTACCATCTCTTGAAATATACTGTATAAGTCTTTATTACATCAATTATTCGTGTCTGTAAGATATTCTTCTAAATTTTGATATTCAAATAATCAGTTCTCTAGATTTGACTGATTTGTTCCACTTATTGCAATTTCAATTTCATTTCTTCATTCTATTCGATACCATTAATGTTAACTGAAAAATATTAAACAGTTTAAATATCATTGTGAACTATTGTTTATATGATAAATTAGTTTTTAGGTTTACATTCTTCTTAACTTCAAGTTAATCAAGGTTTATAATAATGATGGTTCAGTATTGTTATGTTATATTTTTAATTCCACCATTGTGATCCTTCATTATTGAATTTTGGCCAGTGATAATATCATTGTTTTTTGTATTGCACCTAAATAACAAATTAATTGTTAATATCAATATAGTTAAATATTAAATTAAGCATTGAAAATTACCATGATCATAATGTTACTGTACTTATCTTTGTAGGTGTCCATGTTTATTAATTATACATTGATGTTTTTCAGTAAATGCACAAGTTAGACACCAAACCTATAAACATAAAATTATATATTAAAATATGATCACCATTATATTTTATACTTGTTTGTTATAATTATACATGTTAGATGGTAAATAAAAAAAAAAATTCTAGCTTTTATAGACTAATACACAAGTTCAGAAGATTGTTTGTTAAATATGTAATTAAACATATTATTGTTAATTTAAAAATAAAATATAAGAGATTAGACACATCTTGTATCACAAATGACAATATTAGTAAGAGCAGTTTAGAATAAAATAAATTGATTACATTAAACAGTAGTGTATAATACTAACAAATTATTGAATAGATTTATGAGCAATTTGTATATAAATTTTTTCCTTGGACATTTAAGTTGAAATGAAATGTTAAGAGTTTAGTACAGATACACCTCAATATAGTGTACAGTAATATAGATTTAAAAAATGTCTACTTTAGGTTTGTAGTGCTGTTGATAACCAAGACAAAGCAGAGAGGTAGAGTAAAGGAATAGAGTAAGACAAGAAGAGAGGATGTAAGATTTAAAGAAAGTGAATGAGATAGAGAGACTGAGAGAGAGTGAAAGGGTATGAAGACACAGTTGGACAAAGAGTGAGTGAAAGAGATAGAATGTGTGTGAGTGAAAGTTTGATAGAGTAAGAATAAAACAGTGAGAGGAAGATAGACAAAGAGGCGAAAGGTATACATTTTGTGTTTTAGCAAATAAATAATACTTCTATATAATTCAGCTATCAAAGCCACACACCTCACTAATTGCTTTTGGCACCATCTCTTGAAATATACTGTATAAGTCTTTATTACATCAATTATTCGTGTCTGTAAGATATATTACAAAGAGAAGGTAGAGAGGTGGAGTAGAGAAATAGAGTAAGACAAATGAGAGGAAGTAAGATGTAGAGAAAGTGAATGAGAGAGAGGGATGAGGGAGAGTAAGAGATAGTGAGACAGGATATGAAGACACAGCTGGACAGAGAGAGAGAGAGAGAGTGAGTGAGTGAGTGTTATAGAGTAAGTATTAAACAGTGAGAGGAAGATAGACAAAGAGGCAAAAGTTTTAAATTTTGTATTTTAGCTAATAAATAATACTTCTTTATATCAGCTATCAAAGCCATACTTCTCTTTTATTGTTTTTGGCACCATCTCTTGGAATATACCATAGAAGTTTTTATATCAGCAATAATATTTGTGTGTGAGATATTCTTCTAAATTTTGATTTTCAAATAATCAGTTCTCTTTAGTTGACTGGTTTTTTTATTGATTTGTTCCACTAATTGCAATTTCAATTTCATTTTTTCATTCCTTTCCATATCATTAATTTTAACTAAAAAATATTGAATTGTTTAGATATCAATGTGAACTATTGTTTATATGATAAAATAGTATTTAGGTTTACATACTTTTTATCTTCAAGTTAATTAAGGTTTATAATATCAATGGTTAGTATTGTTATGTTATATTTTTAATTCCACCATTGTGATCCTTCATTATTGAATTTTGGCCAGTGATAATATCATTGTTTTTTGTATTGCACTTAAATAACAAATTAATAGTTAATATCATTATAGTTAAATATTACATGAACCATTGATAATTACCATGATCATATTGTTACTGTACTTATCTTTGTAGATGTCCATGTTTATTAATTATACATTGATGTTTTTCAGTAAATGCACAAGTTTGACACCAAACCTGTAAACAAAAAATTATATATTGAATATGTTCACCATTATATTTTATATTTGTGTTTCATAATAATACATGTTAGATGGTAAATGTGTAAAATAATATACTAGCTGTTATAGACTATTACACAAGTTCAGAATTTTGTTTGTTAAATATGTAATTAAAAATATTATTGTTAATTTCAAAATGAAACCTAAGAGATTCGTCATACCTTGTACCACATATGACAATATTAGTAAGGGCAGTTTGGAAAAAAATTAATTGATTTCATTAGATAGTTGTATATAATACAAAATAATAATTTTATAGAGTTTCAAATTGATTATATATCAATTTCCTGTGTTTACATTTAAGTTAGAATGTCACTTATTGTACATACTTATTACTATTACTATATTGAGTGTATATGATCTCACCTATTATACTAATTATTATAATGGTCTGCAATCTGTGTAAAATTAATGTACCCCATCTATATAATAACCTAGTGAAGATATTTACTTTATTTAGTATCAGTTCTTTTTCTTTATTTGTATTTAATTTGTTCAGTGTCAATTTCATATAATATATAATTTTTTTTAAATATTATTTTTTTTTACCCAGTCAATCATTTAGCTACAAAAAAAACAGTTGTTTACTATTTTCATACATCATTAATTAAATATGTATATTTAAGCTATTTTAACTTAATTGTATTTAATGTCTTCACTATATTTTGCACATGAGGTTCTATTGGAATATTTGTACACAACTATGAAGTACTTACCTTTTTTGTGTAAATCAATTTGTATTGTTTTTCCTTGAAATTTAAAATTCATTATAATCCACATTTGTGTTATTTTAATTATGATTTTATTGACAGTGTATAGTATTGTAGAGGTTCAGGCTAAACTCTATTGTGTTATCACTCATAATACGGTTGTGTTATCAGGTGCGTAGTCAGTGGTGGATTTTGGGTTGTTAATTCCTCCCTCAGTTGTACTTAATCCAAAAATATATTAATTTTTTTTGTATACATTATGTTTCATGGAGTGTGGGTTCTATAAAATGTGTAATTTCATATAGACGATTTTATTTTATAATAGATTTTAATATTGTTATCTTGACAATTATTGAAGATATCAAATACTTCATAATGGTTGTTGGTTATATTCTATACCGTATACCGTATCGGTAACATGATGGTGCTTCTATACCACGTTTTTATCAATAATTGGCATTGTTTGTAATGTTTTGATAATTTCTATAATTCTGATAAAACAAATGCAGACGATTTTGATTTTATACTACATCTAGTAATTACTTATTCGGTGTAAATGTGTGATTTAGTGTCGGCGATGTAATTTTGTTATCTGGTAGGCTACATCAGGGGTTCTACTGATGTAATGCTATTCGTTTTACCTATTGCCTATCGAACGGTTTCAATTACAGGTCAACAAAAAAATTATCATAATTTTAAACAAAATTTACGATTGCGATATAGGAAAGGCATTACTATTATTTTTATTTTGTTTTTCCTTTTGGTTTTCTCAGTAATTGTGTTTTATTGGCATACAGTGTTCCTGCGCGAACGAGTACAGACGATATGCATGAAATTTGGTTTTGACCATTCGTGCAAATTGTGTTTCCTATAATCTTATTTTACGTTAATTGTTAAAAATAATGGACATTTATTGTCCCGTATGTGTTTTAATTTTCAGCATACAATTTTTAGTAATATCATTGTTTATGAAAACAATATCGTGACAACTGATTTGAAATATTTGTATACTTGCATCAAGATGTGCTTAATATCAAACATTTTTCAGCAATTTTCTAGATACTAAAGTTATCTATTTATTACCGGTAGAAAAATTGACATTTTCAAATATCTAAAAAAAAAATGCCGGAATATTTTGAAAATTATATTGCGTCTAGAAAGTTGCATTCGGTGAAAATGTCAATTCCAGTAGCGGCTATAGAATTGGTTTTATCTTTTGGTTTAACGCCTATCGGACGGTTACAATTACAAGATAACAAATAAATGTACATTATTTTGGAAAAAATGAACCATTACGAGTTTTGCTTGGGTTTGAATTAAATACAAAACCTAATTATATATGATGATTTATACGTACATCGTCGTACGTATTTCTATAAACTATAAATTATGATGTAATAAAAGGTGACAAAAAAAAAAAAATGTAAAAGTTTTTTTCCGGGGGCACTTGCCGGGACGATCGTACTCGCGGGTATTGCTTCGGGGTCCGGGTAACTCCCAGTGGTCGTAGGCGGCGCTCCCGTTGCACGTTCGATACGGCGCCGGACGCGAACGGACGGTCATATTACCGTGGCCGCACCAACCGTCCCGGCCACAAAGCAACTAAACGGTTTTTGCAATTTCTAACGTCAGAACTGTAGAAATGTACAGGGGGGGAGGTATTTACATGGTGAAGTGATGTAAATAAGCTTTTTTTTTAATCCATATACCAATTATTATTTACTTGTTATACAGGTCAGATCCTTACACATTTAGATAACGAAACGGTGGGCAGCCGCACGGCTCTTCTGGCATCGATCGTCCCGAGTGTCCCACACCTTGAAAATAATATTTCGGTTGTATATATACTGTACAATCGGTCCACTGTCTACACAAGCGAGAGTAGAAATCTGGATATCTCATTCGCACCATCTGTGGGGCTGCTCGAAACCGTTTCAATCGGGCCAGTTAACTGTCAGATGGCGCTATGCGATATATTATTATGTTTATTGTTCCACGGGGTCGCCGCACACCCGCATATTATAAATATTATTCGGCACCGGCACCGGTCCGAACGATTTTCGAACCCGGACAGCTGAACAAGATAATTATTAAACGCTCCAGAAAAATTATGTAATCACATAACTATTACGGGAATAGTCTCTATTCTGAATTTTTTCTTTAGTAGATAGCTGAAATAAAAATCCATTTATATTTGTTTGTCTTTTAGAACAAGTTTATTTTAATGGTTTTTTTGGTATACGGTCCCCGCAAACTCAAACCAGCGATTTTTTTTTTTTAAACTTTATGACGCTTTGACAAAAATTATCGTACTACACATTACGCTCAGCTTTTTTGCTTTTATTTTTTACTATTAAGTACAACTGACTTATGATAATACTCGTGTAAAATTGTCAAGCATTTGTACTCGGCCAAAATAAATCATAATGAAGGGTAGCAATCCCATGAATCGCTCCCTTTCTTGGACCGTAGATTTATAAATTGGGATTTGTAAATTAGCCTAGGAACAACACAGATTATAAATAATCGTCTTGATAAATGATCGTTTTTTTCTGCAATCCATTACTATGTTATTAAATGCTAAAAATATTGACCCACCCAATTTTTTTTTAATACGTTTATCTATAAACGCCTTTTCACTAGGTTATTTTAACACAATGGGCCATAAGTATTTTACTATTTTCGCCCTCCTCCCATTACGGTCTTTCTTAAAAGTTAAGTATAACTGTAAAACTATCAATACCTAGAATACTTGATTATATAGACAAGAAAAAATGAAAAAGTGATTTCTGGCAGTTACTAGTGATGTGTAATAAAAATTCAAATAAGTCCAATAAGTCCACAATTTTATGATTTTCTAATTCCTAAATCCAAAATTATATATATCCAATTTTTAAATACAAAATTTGGATAAAGTTGTACAGATTTCTGTTTTTTTAAATCATCATATCGAATCCTTTGGTATTTTTTTACATATTAAAATGAGTTATTTTATTAATTTCTAGACCTAAAAAAATATTCATCACAATAGAAAATGAAGATCCAAATAAAAAGAGTGTATGGACATTTTCTAGTATAAAATTAAGCAACAAAATGCAGGGTGTTACAGTTGGGTAACCTTCCTAATCTTAATATTCACTGTCACATTTAAATTTAGAAAACTATTTTCAACTCTTTACAACGTTTAAGCCTCATTTATGACTTACTATGTACCCCTTTTTAAGCACAAGGTATGTGTATTACATTATTTAAATTTAATTATCAACCTTTAAAAATAGTTCGAACCACAAGACACCCCACCAACCAGTCATAAAAAATGTTGTGAAAACTTAATTAACATATCCAAACAATTGAACTAACAGAAACAGTTTTCATTTATTAAATTGGATAACCATTAGGATAATTAAATATGAAGGAAATGTCAACGCATAAATATAACATTTTTATAACTTAAAAATTTTCAAAATGTAGTATGTATATAAATATACTAGCTGTATAACCCGGCTTCGCCCGTGTACAGTTTTTTTGTGTACCTACTATAACTTTTATTTTATCAGTTTTTATATTTATTATAGGCTGCTTCTAGTTTATCCTAGGTTGCCCATGTATTGTAACAATCAGAAGTCTGAAAAAATTATTTTAATATTTTGAAACAAATTGTAAGATACAATTCTAATCGACAAAATGTTGAAATATACCCAAAAAATTATAACTTTCTGTAATAATACATTATTGTGTTATAAAAACCCACCAATATTTATATTGATATATTTTGTTCATCTCAATACCTCATTATAAACAGTATTTTTGGTACTACCTTTTGGGGCTAAAATAACCAAACTACTGGCAGAGCAAACTCTAGAACATGCGACATAGAACTGTCCATGTGAAAAACATTCTTCTCTCAAGTCAATCCCTGCCAATGTTAATGATTGTCCTTGAGACGTATAAATAGTCATAGCAAAGCAAACTTTGAGTGGGAATTGTATTGTATTGTAATTGTATTCTTTTAAATTCAAAGGGAAAATCAGTTGGAATAAACGTTATTCTCAGGATTAAAACTATATCTCCTCTAGCACACACAGTGATAACTATAGCTTCTATTACATTTTTGTGCAGAGCTTTAACTTGCAATCTAGTTCCATTACACAATTTAGGTGGGTTAAGATTTCTAAGTAAAATTATAAGTGCTCCAATTTTAAGGATAAGTTTATGTGATGGAAGACCAGATGGATTCAGAGTATTAAGAAATTCTAAAGGGTAATGGATAGCATCATCTGATTGGATCACCGAATCAAACGATTTATATTGAACAACTTTTTCATTAAATGCCTTTAGTAGAATTTCATTGATTTCGGCTGCCTTGTCGTTCTTTGGAGTTAAGATGGCTCGCTCGCACAATCATTCGATGGGTTTCATCTTGATATTTATTATATCTGGGTAAATTCTGGAAGTTAGTTCTGATAAAGTGCTAACAACTGTACACAAATTTGAGGGAATGTGACCTCACCTTCCAAAGAAGGGAAATTTCCGTCTCTTATTTTATGTAACATCTCAGCGAAAATCCCAGTAGATGAGTCACCTTTCACATGAACCCTCATATTTTTATGAAGTGCAACTTTCTGGGTATGTGGCCACAAATACGAAGCTTTTAGACATGACTTTACTTCATCAGCCCTTGTAACCCTAGATATAACTAACCCTTTAAAATGCGAATTTCGAAAAATCCTTTCTTAGTGCGCCTATACATAGTAATAAGTAAATTTCCTGAGCATTTCATATCCATAGCTTCAGCAGTTCCGGTTAGGCGAAGATGAATCACCCAGGACAAGTATTTTATATATACAGTTTATGTCCATCTATGAGATGCATTTATAAATTTTGGTACCCATATTGTGTGTTGGCATTTACTATAAAAAGTGACCCCTATAATGAGATTATACCCCTATTGTGTAGATTATAAATATTTATTTGTTGTTTAATTATAAACATGGTATGAGGCATTATTATGTTAAAAATTATTAAAAGTGGTCACATGCTACAATTTTGTATTTTAATAGTCTGAAGATTTAAAAAATTTGTATCAATTAAGGGTACTACGATGCAGTTTCATAACAAATATGCAAAAGCATAAAGTTTCCAGGCTTTCTGACAAGTGTATAAGTAATCTATAGGTAAATTTTTATGATATGGTAAATTAAATACACATTAGTCCAGTCATTATGCAAGCTTAAAACTATATGTAAGGGATATAGCCTCTTTCATTGCATTTATTCATCTAGGGTTACAAGATCATACACATGGGTCCTATTGTGTAAGATCAACAGTGCTACTTTTAAATTGGTTCTATATTACTAACATGATAAATCATAGCTTTAATCCTTGGATTGAACCACTAGACTACTAGCTCTCTCAAGTCTTAATAATAAAAAAAGTATTGTTTGTATAACATGTTTTTACTAAAGTTACAAAAAAACAATTTACAATAATTTCATCACTACTACTTGCCAATTAACAAATGGATTCTACAATCAAAAAATGAATCATACAAGAACTACTGTAGCAGTACCACAGAGAACACTACATTGATCATCACATTCTTCATTCTATTGTTACTACTATTACTGATAATTAAATTTACCAATAGTAGCATCTTAATTCACATTAAATTATTTCCCCAGGTTGAAATAATTTTTCGTTAATTTGTTCCACAAATTGCTATTTCAATTTCATTTCTTCATTCTTTTCCATATCATTAATTTAAACTAAAAAATATTGAATTGTTTAGATATCAATGTGAACTATTGTTTATGTGATAAAATAGTATTTAGGTTTACATACTTTTTATCTTCAAGTTAATCAAGGTTTATAATATCAATGGTTGAGTATTGTTATGTTATATTTTTAATACCACCATTGTAATCATTCATGTTTGAGTTTTGGCCAGTGATAATATCATTGTTTTTTCTATTGCACTTAAATAACAAATTAATAGTTAATATCAATATAGTTAAATATTAAATGAACCATTGAAAATGATTTGGATGAAATTGTTACTGTAATTATACTTGTAGGTCACCATGTTTATTATTTATACATTGATGTTTTTCAGTAAATGCATAAGCTAGACACCAATCCTGTAAACAAAAAAATTATATATTGAAATATGTTCACCATTATATTTTATACTTGTGTTTGGACATTTAAGTTGAAATGAAATGTTAAGGGTTTAGTACAGATACACATCTATATAGTGGACAGTTATACAGATTTAAAAAATGTCTACTTTATGTTTTGTAGTGCTGTTGATTACAAAGAGAAGGTAGAGAGGTAGAGTAGAGAAATAGAGTAAGACAAATGAGAGGAAGTAAGATGTAGAGAAAGTGAATGAGAGAGAGGGATGAGGGAGAGTAAGAGATAGTGAGACAGGGTATGAAGACACAGCTGGACAGAGAGAGAGAGAGAGCGAGTGAGTGAGTGTTATAGAGTAAGTATTAAACAGTGAGAGGAAGATAGACAAAGAGGCAAAAGTTTTAAATTTTGTATTTTAGCTAATAAATAATACTTCTTTATATCAGCTATCAAAGCCACACTTCTCTCTTATTGTTTTTGGCACCATCTCTTGGAATATACCATAGAAGTTTTTATATCAGCAATAATATGTGTGTGTGAGATATTCTTCTAAATTTTGATTTTCAAATAATCAGTTCTCTTTAGTTGACTGATTTTTTCATTGATTTGTTCCACTAATTGCAATTTCAATTTCATTTTTTCATTCTTTTCCATATCATTAATTTTAACTAAAAAATATTGAATTGTTTAGATATCAATGTGAACTATTGTTTATATGATAAAATAGTATTTAGGTTTACATACTTTTTATCTTCAAGTTAATTAAGGTTTATAATATCAATGGTTGAGTATTGTTATGTTATATTTTTAATTCCACCATTGTGATCCTTCATTATTGAATTTTGGCCAGTGATAATATCATTGTTTTTTGTATTGCACTTAAATAACAAATTAATAGTTAATATCAATATAGTTAAATATTAAATGAACCATTGATAATTACCATGATCATATTGTTACTGTACTTATCTTTGTAGATGTCCATGTTTATTAATTATACATTGATGTTTTTCAGTAAATGCACAAGTTTGACACCAAACCTGTAAACAAAAAATTATATATTGAATATGTTCACCATTATATTTTATATTTGTGTTTCATAATAATACATGTTAGATGGTAAATGTGTAAAATAATATACTAGCTGTTATAGACTATTACACAAGTTCAGAATTTTGTTTGTTAAATATGTAATTAAAAATATTATTGTTAATTTCAAAATGAAACCTAAGAGATTCGTCATACCTTGTACCACATATGACAATATTAGTAAGGGCAGTTTGGAAAAAAATTAATTGATTTCATTAGATAGTTGTATATAATACAAAATAATAATTTTATAGAGTTTCAAATTGATTATATATCAATTTCCTGTGTTTACATTTAAGTTAGAATGTCACTTATTGTACGTACTTATTACTATTACTATATTGAGTGTATATGATCTCACCTATTATACTAATTATTATAATGGTCTGCAATCTGTGTAAAATTAATGTACCCCATCTATATAATAACCTAGTGAAGATATTTACTTTATTTAGTATCAGTTCTTTTTCTTTATTTGTATTTAATTTGTTCAGTGTCAATTTCATATAATATATAATTTTTTTTAAATATTATTTTTTTTTACCCAGTCAATCATTTAGCTACAAAAAAAACAGTTGTTTACTATTTTCATACATCATTAATTAAATATGTATATTTAAGCTATTTTAACTTAATTGTATTTAATGTCTTCACTATATTTTGCACATGAGGTTCTATTGGAATATTTGTACACAACTATGAAGTACTTACCTTTTTTGTGTAAATCAATTTGTATTGTTTTTCCTTGAAATTTAAAATTCATTATAATCCACATTTGTGTTATTTTAATTATGATTTTATCGACAGTGTATAGTATTGTAGAGGTACAGGCTAAACTCTATTGTGTTATCACTCATAATACGGTTGTGTTATCAGGTGCGTAGTCAGTGGTGGATTTTGGGTTGTTAATTCCTCCCTCAGTTGTACTTAATCCAAAAATATATTAATTTTTTTTGTATACATTATGTTTCATGGAGTGTGGGTTCTATAAAATGTGTAATTTCATATAGACGATTTTATTTTATAATAGATTTTAATATTGTTTATCTTGACAATTATTGAAGATATCAAATACTTGATAATGGTTGTTGGTTATATTCTATACCGTATACCGTCACGGTATCCTAGGGATACACCTCATTTTTATCAATGAATGACATCCTGGATTGTTTGAAATGTTTTGATAATTTTTACATTTACCGTCAACTTCAAACGTTATAAAACAATTTTTTGATATTGAATCTTTTACTCAGATTAGAAGATACTTATTTGAGTATTCGGTAAGAATGACAGTTCCGGTATAATTTTTTTATCTGGTTTGCCATATCTGGTTAGGTGGAGGGATTCTGATGTTCTACTTATTTTCTATCGGAGGATTATAATTACAGGTTAACTAAAAAATTCTTTTAATTTTGTACAAATTTACAATAACGATTTTTATTAATTTGTAATTGAATCTGAAACATTATTAATCTGATGATTTTTACAAAAATGTTTTAATTTATATATATATTTTAAATTATGATGTAATACAAAACAAAAATATTATATTACTAAAAATCTAGAAAAAAATGGTAAATAAATTAAGGGAATTTTGGATTTTGGCGATGGAGTGATGTTATTGAGAAAAAAAAAATCGTGTGAACTTCAATTTCCCGGTGTGCATTTGTTTCCCTTTCCATCCCTGGTATAAAACTATAAACGAGGCAGTCAGTCTCTGTGTCTTATTATCATTTATAATTTGTTTTACAATTTTAGATTGTGAGCCTATCAAGGAATGTATTAATTTTACTAAGAGGTGTATGTGAATTTTGTCATTCTGTGATATTTTTACCTTTCTGTTCCGATTTATAAACGAAGCGCATTTTCCGAAATCATTTTAAATTTGGTTGTTATATTAGGGAGGTTTGTATTAATATTTTTTTTTTTGTAGTTTTTTAAACGTGATCGTTTACAAACGATTCCGCATGGAATTTCACTTTGACCTTTTGTGCACGTTGTGTTGCCTATACACTCATTTTGCAGTTCGAACTGTTAATTGTTAAAAAAAATTGACATTTATTGTTGTGTTGGTAATTTAATTGTTAACACATAATTTTTAGCAATTACAACGTTTATAATAACGTGACTACAGATTTGCGATATTTGTAGACTACCATTAGAACTCTTTATGACTACCTTTGTATCAAATATTTTGAGCATTTTTCTAGTAGCCAAAGTTATCTATCTAAATCAAATATAATTCGACATTTTCGAAGAACTTAAAAAGAAACGCTGGAATATTCTATAAAATTATACCACGTCTAAATTTACCCATTTGAGTATCCAGTTAAAATTTCAAGTCTCTACGACTGTTTCTCTATAATAAAACTAATCACAGTCTTGTTCCGATTTTCAAGTTACCGCCTTTCCTAAAAGCATTTTGGATCCGGTTGTTGTTAGATTTTTGTTATATTTTTCTAAATAATTGAGTTTTAATCATTAGTGTGCGCATAAGAATTTTTTTCCAAATATATTAAATTTAAGTTAAATATTGATAATTTCATTATGTGTTACTCTAGGTTTAACGTTTTGTATTAATATTTTTGGCAATTTATTTCATCATTTTTTTTTTTTTATTCGTAAAAAATTCTATTTCATAATTATTAATGAAAATATAGGCATTGGACAAACTTTGCTTAGCAAAGTGTGATTTTTTTATTTTTTTACTTTTTAATAATTCACTATAACGATTTATCCAAATAATATTAGTTTAAGAATATAGGTGATATTAATTGATAAATGCTATAATATCGATGGCCTTTTTTTCGTATTAATAGTTTCTCCTCTTCTTCTAGAACACAATTCTAGTGGTGCTGATGTCGGTGAGCAACAAAAATCCAATTTTGTCCCCTCACTGCCATTACGGTCTGCGCGCGCCTATGGTTTTTGTAGTTTGCCACGTAGATAAGTAAAAAACGATTCGTATGGAATTCGACTTTGGCCAGTCGCGCTCGTTGAATTGCCTATACGCTGACTTTCAACGTTACGAGCGTTGGTAATTTCCGTAATGTCATTAATATTATTGTCATGTGGTGATTTCATTTTAAACGGACGATTTTTATGTACGGGCGAAAGGTAAAAATTGCCTAAACTATAATATTATTTCAAATTAAATGTATTATTTTATTTTTGGTTCGTATAATTTATTTCGTCTATTACTATGTTTAGAAGGCGGTCACTACTAAAATATCAATGACTCATTATTAATTATTTGCAACTCGAAATTATCCGAGTCGATTCGTCACAGTGAGGAAATCTGGGAATTTTACGACCACCATTCGAAATAAAAGTGTTGTTTAAACGGAAACGCCCGACTAAACCAGCAGCATTTTAAATTATTTGTTATTTTCTAATCGAATTTTCAACTTGACTTGTTATATATTACTTGTTTTTTAATAATAAAAATATGGGTAAAAAACTTGTCGAAATTTAAAATCGTGTCGAATACGATCCCGTGTGCACTCTACGTTGAATTTAAATCTGTTTTTCATCGTCTTGTCGCATCATTCGGACAGTCGGACAATAGCTTGGTACGTTTTAGTCGAAAAAAACCACTCGTGTTATTGATTTGCCTATACCCATAGACTTGCATATGGAACACACACTGCCTACAAAATGTAATTTACATTTTGTAAATGTAGCGGCATTAGTGTTTATAATTTTTTAAATTTTATTCCGCTCGTTTTTTACTATCCAAAATCGGTTTTAGGATTCACACGTACCCGTAAAAAGGGTGTGGAATAGAATCATTTTTATACAAATACGACGGTCGGCCGAAATGGCCGAATTTATCACACATTACAGGTGATGTAATTCTTTCTCGAACGTATCCATCAGCCGTACGTACAGCCGGGTTTCTTTCCCCCTAATGCCTTAAAAATTATTTCAGAAATGTAATCGTCGATAACGAATGACGGTTTCATATTCTACTGGTGCCCAATGTCGATTTCCATTATAAATTAATGGACGTTGATGATTTTCTCTCTCTCTCTCGTCGGAAACGACAGTCTTTAAACACGACATGTGTACGACGCAACTATCAGATAAGAATTTTTTTTTTCGTTTTCACGAGCGGGAACAATTTTATATTATTATTATTTAGGCCTACCCGGACAAAAATCAGGTTATCGAGGTTACTAAATATAATATTACAAACCGTGTGAAATTTACTATTTTTTTTGTTTTTATATTTTATTTTACTTGTCGTCAGTGTAGTATAAAACACATAAATATATACGTTTTATACTGTGAAAAAAATAAGAGGTGATTATTAACTAGACAATTGTAGTGCTATGATTATCTTGTCACGGGCGTATTTATAAGTCATTGTACTCGTAATATTTATAACATTTATATAATTAAATTATATACACGAAAAATAATTTGTAAATTATATTATTTGATATTATAATTTATTAGTTAGGGTTTTGTTCTCGTCGCGCAAAGTACACAAACACATATAAATACGTTATCATCAACACAGTTTAAACATATAATTTTCATGTAATTTTAATTATAAAAAAAAATTTTATTATTTTCTATTTGAATAGGTACTCGAAAAAATGTGTAAAGAAAATTGCAAGCAAATAGGTTTTTTTTTTATAATTCATAACTAATATATTTTTACTTAAATATGTTTTTTTTTTTACACGTTATATACAATCTGTATCAGACTAGACACAATAAGAATATTTGATGAGAGTTACATTGTTTGACATGGAAAATTTGATGAAAGAAGCCACCCATCGATGGCACTTTCTGTGGTTATTATTTTTTTTAATTTCTACTTATCTTAAGAGACTCCCACCATACCTGGAAATACACTTAAATATGTAGAAATTAAAAATCTAACATAATATCTGAAACACGAAACATTTAATTTTTAATTTATTAAGAATGAATTTCAAAAGCAAATACATATTACATACATTTTATACGTGATTATTATAAAACCTGGAATAAATAATATATTTTTAAATCATTTTGAAGAAAATCGTTTGAATCATATTGTGTAATATATTAGATTTAATCTGTACGGTAAAACTAACAACGATAAAACGCTTTTGTATAAATTAATAAAATATCATTTTCTAATCTGTTTTAAATAATTGATGCCCATTAAAAAAATTTAAAAAAACACCGGACGGACGTTTTATATCTATTATGTAAATTTAATCATAGTTTTTTTATATATATATATATTACGATTTTTGTCGGTGTTTTTTTAAAAAAAAAGTATTTTCTATACGATTGCCAGAGAAATCCTATTAACAAAAAAACCTCAGATTATACCTACTATAATATTTAAGGTTTTATTACAATTTAACAACGGTTTTAATATTATACGGATGTTTGTATATGTCGTTAATTTAAACAACTCGACGGGTTTCGTATATATAATTTATTTTTACTCGTGAGGCGGATTATTAAAAGAAAGAAAGAAAGATAGAAAAAAAAAAAACTACATTGAACTGCGCTGCGGGTAGTCGGCTGCTACACACCTGCACCTAATATATTTTTGGATAATACCTATGTGATTTTACATCTTTAATATGTTTAATATATTATAGTATACAGGATGATATTATTTAATAAGCACGCTCGTCTTATTTTTATCGTTAAATTATGCGTATATTCATACTCATATGTTTGGATTTATTAAATGTAGTTTGAGACAATTTTCGAATACTTTGATGGTTAGATTGTGACCGAAATCCTAATGTAAAGTTTCTGAGTTATTCTACATTAAATATCAAGGACATTATTAGTCTATTAAACATATTGTTAATGGTACCCATTATCATAACTCGTACCTAGTTTCGTTATTATAATAATTGAGGTACGCGATATAAAATGTTTACAAAAAAATATTTGTATTATTTTATGACATTTTTAGTAAAGGTTTCAAAAATCAAAATTTCATAGTAGTATACCAAAATTGTACCCGTTCGCAGTGTTAATAATTGACTGTATTATTGTCCTTAGTATTCAAAGTAGAACAATTCGGAAACTTTTCGTATAAATTTCGGTTCCAAATAAAGTCGACATTTTCAGTAATTTTTCGTCCGATTCGCAATATGCATTGAAAACATACGCAGGTTCTCATTTGAATTATACCAAAGTTTGTATCGCCACAGGATACTCATTGTGAAATGTTGTGAAAAATCTAAATATTCGGATGTGTCAATTTAATAACTATATACACCTAAAAGTCCCACTAACGTGAATTCGAATGTATGCACGATTTAACCATAAAAACGGGTCCTGCTTAAATAAATTCACCCTGTATAAATATATAATATTGTTGAAGGTCATTTATAGGCTCCGTTTGGGGTAGCGTTTCTTTGTACGCCGCAGTAAAATAATTCGTTTTATGATATAATACCTACGGCGCAGTAACGCGTACACGTAATTGACTATTTTGTTCTTTCTCTTAAAGACCGCACAACCAGCGCTATATGCAATCGATATTCGAACAAATACACTCACAACATTTGCGTTTTAAACTCTTATATATATGGGGGGGCTAGTATTAGTGGTATATTAGTTCATAAATGCGTATTTAATGTGTTTTTGATAAATTGACAATTTCGGTTTTACAGGAGAACAAAAATTGTTTTCTGGGAGTTTTATAGGTGTTATTTTAAACAATTTGTTTTTATATCTTGATAGTATATATTTGACGATTACGTACAATGTTGTGTTTTTATATATTTGAATCTATTAAAAGTTGGGTTCAAATTCAATTATTTCAACGTTTCTTTGATTTTGATTAAAAAAAAAAATGTAGTATAATTCCAGGCTCTACTTATTATATTATGCTAGCTATTCCACCCGTCTTTGAACGTACCATTTTATTTTACAATTGTTGAAAACTAATTACACAATTGTTTATTAACTTAGAGAATCTAAATTATGCTTAGAATAATCTCTGCAATGTACTCTTTTGTTAAAAAAAAAAAAAAAATTAGAAAAATTGTCACGACGATCGGATGAGTGGTTCTCGAAGTCATTGGCATCAATGATTCTCATTTTCTCATTAATACATATAGACGATAATAGCATTTTCTATAGATTTTTTTCTCAGAACTTGACGGAAATTCTTATGGTTTTTTTTCCCCTCGGCTGCGGCGGTGCCGACGTTTATATAAAACGATTATATTAATAATAATACGTTTTGAAAATATTCGTAAACGAGTCAGACGCAGTGTTGGAATTTATGTACAATATGGCCGCCGGTCGGTTGAATTTCGGGACAATAGATTTTTACCCTTCTTTGTGACGAGGGAACAGACGGCGGAGTAGTGTGCGCGGAACAAACGATTGATATCTTTACCGGGAACTGGTACCGGTAGGGGAATGAAGTGGGTACCGACGGTGCGCGTCAGGAATGCGACCCTCGGCGATACGGACGAAATAAAAACGAGGGAGGTATCATGTATATATATAAGGATATGAGTCATACAAATACATACGTGTGTATACTCGTATGTATTTTTTCTTTCATCTCTAAAACCCACACGAAATCTTTTGTGTTATTATACTAAAGGAGAACGACGACGACGCGCAATAGCAATAATAATAAAACTAGCCGTAAAAACAAAAATAACAAAGCGCTCGTCGTTATCCCGGAAAATATTAACTTTTTTCAAATTTTTTTCTTTTTTTTTTTGACAATCCGATCAAAAATTAGCACGTCACCGATATTTTTCGTGAACGAAACCGCCGCCGCCGCCGCCACACTATTGATTTTCAAATATAGCGTCTTATGTATACTGAAAATTCTATAATTTGATAACGTTTTGATGTTTACATTTTTAATTTTCGTCGACGGGTTGACGAACCAAAACAAATTTAAACACCACAATGTATTTCAACTAATACTTGATCGGTGTATGGAATTTTTAGTATAGATTGCTATTTGGAAATAAAAAGTGGACGGTGAAATCATCATCTAACCAAAAACAAGGTCAACGAAAAATGTATCGAAAATGTAATAATTTAGAGTTGCTTGTATCTTAAATTGTCGAGAAAAAAAAGTTAGAAAAAAAGTAATACTTTCCCAGAAAATTAGTCTCTTATGAGTTAGTCGATCACCCTGTATACGCCGAGCTTCAAAATATAATAATATTCGCCGCACGCGTTTGAAGTTTTTCCTTTTGGAGCACCTACCCTATTCGAAAGCGGCGTAAGCTGGCTGGAAACGTCATGGTTCTTTTATTTAAATATGGAAAAGTCGGGAAATTTCGCGTAATGCAATGGGAAATTTAAAAAATATGCGGACACTGATATATTTTGCCCCGCCAATCAAAAATTCAAGTAATTTATTATACAATTGCTCGTTCTTAATAACCATGTATTACTCAATACTGATGCTTACTCTTGTATTTGTGTTAAAATAATATAATATTAAATTTATAGTATGGATATAAATATCGTAAATATTGAGTCTTCCTATTCAACTATAAAATGGTATATATTACAGTATTATACTTAACTTAATATTTTTATTATACCTGTGTAATTCGAATTATGAATTTAGAATCATATATTTTAAACACTAGGCATTATATACGTACGAATGTTTTCTTTAAAATGTTGAGCTCTAATAAACAAGAGTAATAACGGTATTTAATTCTATAAAATATCTATTAATTTTCCGTAAAAAAAAAATAATGTGCTATACATGATTTTTCAAAAAAAAAACCCGAAAAAAACTAGGGAATTTGTTAAAATCAAGTACTGGCATCTATAAAGGGCGACGTGAACAAAATCGGTGAATTTTTACTAACCGAAAACAGATTATCCGTGAAAAAAATGCATCCTCGTGATATAGAATCGCTTAGAATCTAAACAATGAGTAGAATTAATTAATTAATAATGTTTTTTACATTTGAAAATATAATATCGGTTCACAAAGTTAGTATGAAAATCGTTATATTTAAGTACTTTTCATATTATATTATTCTTTTATCGAAACCTATTATATTTTGTATCAACGGAGTATTAATTAAAAATAATCGGTTCGTTTGAAAATAATAAACCGCTTTTTAATTACAGCGATTTTCTGCCCAGCATAATATTATTATATGAATAAAGATAAGATACGTTTATAATATTTTGTTTTCTACATTGAACTTAATTATTATAATAATATGTAAACCTGAATAATTTATCTACTATTATGCAATATTTGATCCGACCAAATCAATGTAATATAAGACGTCCAATTTTATACAATATGATTAATATCTTGGAAAATATTAATTTTTTGTCAAAATTTGTTTTGTTTTTTTATTTTCAAAATATTATTTAAAAAAACAAGCAGATTCTAAAATGGTACGGTTAATCGAAAAAAAAAAAAATGAGAATAGAAAAAATTCTCCTTTTAAATACTGCGTTTAAGGGGGAAAAAAATATCTAAACCGAAATTTTACAAAAACCAGGTGACTTAATAAACACATTCGTATCATAGTCCAATAAAAAAATCGAATTTTCTGTTATATAAATAAAAAATTGTAAAATTGCCTGACTGTTGTTTTCCCTGTTTTCCCTACAATTTATCATTATGTTATGCGTATATACGGTTTAATCAATTAACTGTAATTGAAAGTTACTTTTTTTTGTTTGTTTGACATTTTAGGAAACACACAATTTTTAAAAAATGCTTTTCAAATTTTCGGCTAACAAACTTATAAGTATAACAATTTAGAGCTGCTTGTTCCTTAAATTGTTAAACAAATTTCGAAAAAGTTAATACTTTCCGAGATAATGAGAGTTACTTACAGTTAGCACCCTGTATTGTTGAAAAAAAAAAATTGAACATTTTATAAGAATTATTATTTATTTTTTTTTCGTTTTCAATTTTAATCGCCTTTTTGTGCGAAAATTGGTGTTTCATAAATTATGTTAATAGAACGTCATGACATGCATTCGTCTATATATCGAAAATAAATCTAATACAATAAAACGAATACTAGAAGTTTTACTAAATGATAAGTTTTATATATATTTTTTTTTGTTATGAAAATTTGCCCTTTTACAAAAAAAAAAAACAATCGATAGATTCTTATGTAAAAATAATATAAAATCGGCAAATCAATATTTTACATTAGACGTCCAGTAAAATTTGACGTGTTTTTTTCAGCACCGAAATCAAGTTTATGCGACTACAAGGATCGAGCACTATTGGAAGTACATAACGCACATTTTTGCCGATGTTAAATATTTTCATAATTTGTTTATTTTTATTTTACATAGGAAAACACATTTGATACGGTGCTTTGAAATCAATTGTAAAAACCAAAATAAAATAATACGGACAAAAAAATTCCTTTATAAAATATTTATTACTGCGGTAAAAATGACATAACATAAATCGATGCCTCAGTAAACATTTTGGTTGAATTAAAAAATATATTTTATTTTCTTTTTGAGACGTTGAGAGTTTGTCCCGAAAAATTGTTATCGTTAAAGTAACAACAGTTTTTATTGTCCGTCACGATATGCATATATATATATATATATTGCCACTCCTTATAGAAAAAAAAAAACAAAACTGTATGCCTACATTTGACTATCCAATTACAAGAAAATATATTTTTTTTTTCTAATCGATTTTATTTAATCGCTTTCACGTGAGAATGTCGGTCTCGGGTTTTTTTTTCTTCGTTGTTCATTACTTATGTATACGGTTGTCCTTAGTATATGCATAGTGTATAGTTATATGCGTACAAGTCCCGTTCGAATAAATTAAAATATTATGTAAAACGATTTTTTTCTTTTTTTTATCCAACAATAAATCATCAGGGACGAAATCAGACGGCAGAATCTTTTTTTTAATAACAGCCATTCCTAATATTTTTTTTTTCTTTCGCCCCTTATCTGTAGGCATATATAATATAAACGCATTTATTATTATTATGTAACCGAGGGAAAAAAACCTGTCGTCGACGAGATATTTATCGGTAGGCATATAAAACCTCCTATACACAACATAATAATATATAGACGATGTTTTATGATCTACCCGTAGCTATAACATAGGTATTTTATTATACGACTATACCCGAAAATGTATATTTCGGAGCGTGAGAAAGAAAAAAAAACTGTTAGTTTGTTGTTTACGCGCCAATGGAGAGGCGCCCGACAGGCGGGCGGCTCAGAAAAATCTCTAACACAGCGAAGGTTTTGTGTCTAGAGCGTGTATATAAAAAAAAAAAAATACTTGTATTTACAAAAATAATAATAATATAATTTATTGAAATAAAATGCGTTTTAGAAATATAACTCGTCGAAATATCCGGTGTGCTGTGGCCACTGCGGCTATGCATACAGTCCGTATACTATAATAATACAGAATGATCGTTTAATCATAAACCGGCGTAATCATAAATCTACATAAATTGTAGAAATTATACAAATTTTTCCCAGTTGAATTTTCGTATAAATTTCTTGGTAAAATTGATTCACCCGAGCTGCGATCAAAGCCGTCACCGCCTAACATTTTTTGGATTTTTATTTATTAGGTATCGAGTTTAAATTTTCATATCGAAAAACCTATCAACTATCAAAATTAAAGCGTATTAATACACACACTAAAATAAAATATATAGTATAACATAAAATATATTTATATCGGTCAAACCGCGATTTGACAAAAATCCAAAGTGGAAAAATTAATAAAGGTAATATTATAATTTTCTTTAATATTTTGTTCATTGTAATTTATTTCATTAACAAGTGCACAAGTGCGTTCTTAGATAACTATATATATTTAAAAATAATTAAGTACTAATACAATTTATAAATAATTTTTTTTAGCTCCTCTCCCCCCCCCAAAAAAAAAAAAAAATTAGGTGCGCTATTGGCTGGGATTAACAGTGGCGTATCTTTTTTAACTTTTTTTTTTTTTGATTTGGGGGAATTTGTTATGAAAATTTTAACGGTTTTTTTATTTACCTTATTATTTATCAATATTATAGAGTATACAATGTTCTTTGTTAATACGTTTATGGAAATAATAATGATAATGTTTTAAAACAAGACTTATTTTTCTTTGTACAATGTGTACTTTTACTAATAAATTATTGATACGCACGTCGGCCTTTACGGTAATTTAATGTAGGCCGTGATTTACATATCCTGCAATACCGCAAATGACGCCCCTGATTTCCGGGACAATTTTAAAATATTCGCCCGATAAATGAGATATAATTTCTCTGTTTCCTCAAAAAATGCGCCTTGTGCAACCGTTGACACCTCGATTTTTATTCATAGGCGGGAATTTGCCATAATTTTAGAGGCTGATATTTTTAAATATTTAACTATATATAAAATGCCAATTTCCACGCTTAAAACAATTATCTTACCATGCAAAACCTACGAATTAATTTATCCCATGTTTTCATCAAGCTATCTTGTAGGTAGGTGTATCTGTTTTAAATTGAATAATCGCTGTCTATTCGTTTATTTTCGAATATGTCGAATGTGAAAAATGTAATGGTATGTAAAATCAAAAAATTAATATTATTATTATTCTATCATAAAAGTACAACTTCGAAAATAATGTCTTTAAACACGATCAACGATTATCTACAAAGATTTTAAGTAAAACTGATTTCGGTTTTTTCAGTCATCGTAGAATCGTTTAATGATTTTATTTACAGTATTTTCAACATTTTATTCTTATTCTGTGCATCATAAAACTCACTAAATCAAAACCCCAAAGAGCACATCTATGATACCAACGCCATTCATATACGAAATTTCAGCCCCCCCTCATCCTAGCTTCATTTTAGGGGTCTGTGTGAGCGTTCAAAGCTACAAAAAAAAACCTAACAAAAATCACTTCCATCCCGCGCATCGACACGAATAAATCCATATTGATGTACAATTTTTATCACCAAAAAAAGAAAGAAAACAACTCGAAATGGTCATTATAATTTTGCTCATATAGATGGAACCGGTAAAGGCCAAAAGAGTCGAAAAGTAGCGAGACACAGTTATAATATTATATCACCGTGGCTAAAACAGTGTTTCTGTTTTGCGGTGATTGGGAGCAATTTAAAAAACAACCACCCTGTATAAACGACGGTGAAATAATATTCAACGTCGTCGTCGTCGGACTGTATAATATTTTTGTCGGTATAAAAACGCGCGCGCGTTTACAGGATATTGTATCATTTTTGAACTATTGACCGCCGCAGTGTCGACGCCGACGTACGATTCCTATTAATATTGTCTGTGGCGGGGTGCGGTGCCGCGCAGCGTTGTCTGGCGGGCGGCGGGTGGCGGACATGCGTACGTTTATCGTACCGCGCGTTTTACTACCGTCGCTTGTTATTTCGTAGGACGCACTCGCACGCGCGGACGCGTCGCCGGTCGTTTCCGCCGCGCGCACACTATAAGCAATCACGGACATTATTTCGATCGAACGCAGAGGACCACGCGCGGTCGATCGTATCGCGCGCGCGCACACGCAGGCACGTTCATTAAATCGGTCAAACGCGGGTGGCTACGCGCGCGCGCGCACTCGCACGCATATCCATCCGGGCTAACGCGTACGCACAGATATACATGCACGCATGTTTTTTGTAACGATCAGGCCGTGCGCGCGCGTACACACATCCATGCGGGCTACGGTTAGTTGTACGCACGCATTTGCAGGCGCGGCCGTTCCCACGGTCGAACGCGAACCGTCGCGCGTGCGCACGGATGCACGCACGCATATTTGGGTGCGTGCACACGCACTCGCAGACGTTGCCGCGGGCGGCGCGCGTATTCACATGCACGGGGGGCCTCCGCGTGCCGCACGCATGCGCCTAGTCATTAGAAACACTGATGGCCGGACCGCGGAAACACTCTTAATAATATTGTTGTTATACCGATGTAGAATATACAATAATAATATCGTATGAAAACGAATTGTTGCGTAGAAGAGAAGAGGGAAAAAAAAAACCTTCTATTCGACTTTGTTCAGAGCAGTCGTATACGTGTTATCTATAATAATATATGACTTGCCTATACGAATAGAAATTTAGGATCGGATTATTATTTATTTATTAATTTATAATCTTCGATACGTAGAAACGCACTCTCCCGATTTATCGTTTTAAGTGGTATTATTTAATTTTTTTTCCTCTCCGATAAGCCAGTTTTCCGTTATAGCTCGAAACGAATAACAGTAATAAAATGTACTGGCCTTGAATGTCCATCGGATTTGTTTTCTCTCACCGTCGATGATTCCAATAAGAAAAAAAAAATATACCTTTTTAAACCTCATTTATATTCTCATAAAACGCCTAAAATATCAAGAAGAAATCTAACATTATCAAAAAACCTACAAATATTCTTCTCGTGTTCTATTAAAAATATATACAAAAATGCACAAATATTCATTGAATAATGCGATAATTGCAATATTTTTTTTATTAATCTTTTTTTTTTTTTTACAATTTTCCTTAATAACTTGGCTGCCACTTTTTGTTTTTTTAACTAAAATTTCCTGACGCGTGACCATCATACGAAATTACCTTCACAAATCATTTAATCGTTTTTTTTTAAGGGATGTTTTCATAACGACTAATAAATTAATTTACAATGCTAATTATGAAAACCAAGTACAGATTCTGACGTTTTAAGTCTTAAAAGACTTCAAGATCTTAAGTGTTCTAAAATCAAATAATGGAAAAAAAGTACCCGATAATTTTATGCATGTTACTACAAAAAACTAATGGCTGGAAATTACTGTCCCGTGATAAAAATAAAATAAAAAAATAGTTGGTAAATAAATCAAAAAATAATGTTTTTCAGATACCCTATGGTAGTAAAATCAAATAAATTAGTTGTTTTTTTCTCATAATTTACAAAATATTCCAAAACATATCAAATATTCCATAACTCACGGAATATTATTATGGCAAAAAAAAAATACTTTTCCTGCGAGTTCTGTGTTGTATAAATCGTCCTCATATTGTACTCTCGTAAAACTGCATAATATTATTACTCAGTAACCATGCGTAAAAACATATAAATTCAAACAACATTTTTATTGGTTTAAATTAGTATGACTCCTATAATATAATACCGTCTCGTTCTGCTGTTCTCCAATAATTTACTCTATTAGTGCCGAGGCCGTTTAATTGATTCTCTCCGTTTATAAAGGTCACGAACGACGTCATTTATTTATTTTTTTATACTAAACGCTTGCACAAATTATACTCTATAACATTCGGTGTACAATTCGGCACCCAATACATATTTTTAAATGCCGTTTGCGGTATACGAAACAATATAGACTATAATACCGTAGGAACAACAAAAAATCCCCTGACGATTTTTTTAACTAGCGCGTGCACACAACGCACAACGTCACTTATTCGAATAGAAATTATGACAATATTCGGCGAATCGGTCGACGTTTTTCAATTCGTATCATAGGCGTTGGCCAACGGACTTGTATTCTAAATCCAAAATATTTTCTAAATCGGATCCGTTTCGTTTTTTAAATTCCTTATATTAAAATAATGAGAAAAATCAATATATACTAGGAATCGATAAAGTACACGTTTTACAGGCAGTATAAACTGAAATTGGAACGGCTACGCAATACGTCTGTTTTGTGAAAAACCAACATATAAAATGTAACCTGTATATATTCAAAATTTGAATCGTTTAGAGCAGCGGTCGTCAACATTTTGGACCTCACGGGCCTCGCTAAACCAATAACTTTAAATTCTATGGACCACTTATACTTTATACTTTCATAGTCTATGCATATAAAGTATAAAGTTTATACATTTACAGTTTTTATGCTATAAATCCCATGTTCTTAAGTTCAAAATCCAAAGTTAAACACAGCCGTGTTGTTTATCTGAAACGAAATTTTACGATAATTTTTAATATTAATATTATATATATAATGCCTGCGCGTTTCGTGGACCTGCCGCGATAACGATGCGCAGAGAAGGAATAATTTTAATGACGTACGCGGTTAGTTAGGTTTTATAGGTGTTATTATTATTATAATTTTTTTTTTTTAATGAATAATGTAACGTTATGAACGGTGTTCGACTTTGTAGACAAAATATAAATATATACGACCGTTTGGTGTTAACCTTCGGTGGCTGTTAAATGATTTTATAATTCACGTGGGGGGGGAATAAGACCAATTTTTTAACAAATATTATTATTTATATAACATTTTTTAAAAATCCCCCATCCCCTTCATTTGATCTTTAATCCGCCCCTCATTTTATATATAATTTCTATGTCTCATTCCGATATTCTTGATTATTTCTTAAATGCGTTTTTGGTAGTACAGGCAGAAATTAGAAGCGTACGTGTACGTTAAAAACCAGGAAACGGACATTAGACTGAAAAAATTATAGTCCTAATATAATAAAAAAATACGACGAAGGAGAATAAAACCATAGTTGAACTTGTTAAATCTGTATCGCATAATTAAAAAAAATGATGTATAATAATCATGTTGTATGAAAAAAAAAGTTAACAATTTCTTTAATTATTTTCTATAAATTATTTATACCACCTACTTTTAAATTTTTATTTATTTAAAAAAAAAAATGTTAAAATGATTTATTCTAAATAATACATCTATTATACACTCGTATATTTTCGTGTTCCCTTTACAAATATTTTTTATTTATTTAATTAAAAAAATATTTATACAATGTGCATTGCTAGTTGCAATATGTACTACTGAGGACATTTATACATATTTTGAAAATAGTGTGAAACGTAAAAGAAACCCTAAATACGAAATTGGCATTTATTATTTTAATATTTATTTAAGTTCCTTACAGGAACTTGGCAATTATTTGATTACATTTCTGGCTCAATTACTGAACGCTCAAATTTTGTACGACATTTATTTATTATTTTTCATTGATTATTGTTGCGATATAAAATACAATATTGTAAAAAAAAAAAAACATTATTTTTTTTTTTTTAAATCTATTGAAATGACGGTTTTTTTCTTACATTGCCGAGAAAAAAAAAGTCAATATTTTTCGAGATAATCGAGTGTCTTTCGGTTAGTTGATCACTCTGTATATTTTTATGGTGTTGTCGCGTCACGTATACGAGGGTCGTTTGTAACATAAAAACTCCTACTGTGATCGGGGGGAAAGAAACTCTGTGGTACGTTAAAATTCGATAACCGAGGCTCTGTTGTAACAAACAAAGCGTCGCCGAGTCCTGGGTAGGCAGGTGCACTCGCCTCCGGGATTATTACAATTATTATCAGCCCCTTTTGTGTGTACGCCAGCTGCATAAATACACATTGTAGCGTCCCCCCCCCCCCGAGGCAAAATATTTTTTCGTCCCAATAATATAAAATATAAATTATACTCTTTGACTTTGTCATTAAAACAACGCTGTGATCTGTATTTTTGGACGTATTTTCGATTACATTAAATATGTCGTTTTAACCTTAAATTGGATAAATTTCCATATGTATTTGTGCTTTATATTTACATCTAAATCGAATACGTTTTTATGAAAAAATGATAACCTAACCTTTTTTTATACTAAACATTAAAAATTAATAATAATTGAATAATAATAATAATAAAAATGACATAATAAAAAACAAACTAATCAAAATTTAATTCTTTAAATATTAAATTTTTTTTAAATATTTTTTTTTTTTTTTTGTGTTCCTGAAAAATTGTCTTAATGATAATTTAATTTGCCTATTAAGGCTCGATATATAGGTTTATGGTGGGCACTTTTCAACGATTACATTTTTTTTTTTTTTATTATTGGCTGTTCCTTTTGTTTTGTTTTTTCTCAAACATCGTAACCAGAAAAACAATATTTATGCCAATAAATTAAAATTTCGATTGATAACGATTTGGTCTAGGCAATTTAAACGCATACAAATCCGCAACTCTATATTATTCATCATTGACCACGATAAAAAAAAAATGTAACAATATGCAACTTCGTATATTATATTTATATTTTAATATATAATCTTTAATTATATAACCACATATTAATAAATATATTTTAATATTTAGAAAATAATAGGTATTGTAAAACTTTTTATCTGTAACGAGGTCAACGAATTTCAAATGTATATGTGATATAATATTCTATAAATTAATATTTTTGTATTTTTTTTATTCATTATGTAGTTATCAGTTGTATTTTTTCCTCCTTTGTGAGTTTTTAATATTTTTATGATTTCTGGCATCCCGCGCTACTACTATTTCTTTTGTTACGATTATTTTCGGTGTTAATATTTTGTTGTTGCATTGGATTTTTCGTTTTTATCGTTGTTACGAACGGTGCGTGTAACATGTTGTTTACGGGCGGCACACACCGCTTGGGTTCGGTGGTCCTTCGGTCGGGCGGGGCAGTGAAGGGAACTGACGTTTCTTGTTGCGCGTTCGGGCGAGGCGGTGAAGGGAACAGACAATTTGTGTTGCGCGGTGAAGGGAACGGCGTTACATTATTCTCGGTAGGGCTGCGCGGTGAAGGGAACGGTCGTTCCGTGATGTGCGTCGGCGCCGCGTCGTCGTCGGTCGGGAATGCGTACGTGACGCACTCCCGGCAACGAAACGACAACCGCGGCCGCACGTTTCAATGACGAATCGCTTTAGGATGATTTTTCGTTTTCTATTCGGTCCTTCCGCACCGCGCGCAGCACAGAACACCTTACCGCGTTCTTATATAATATTATTTTGAATTTTAGACAAAACCGATTTTTTTTTTCTCATTTCGTTATGTTGGTATACAGATAACGCGGCCAACACCGCTGCCGTGGCAGGTGTACGACGGCGACGACGGTCGTCTGTTCGGACGCCAAACATTAAATAATCAAAAATTACTTAAACTTAACTTAGCGTTTTTTTTTTTTTTTTTTTTTTTTTTTTTTTTTTTTTTTCCATCGGCTTTTTCCAAGATTATTTATTTACGATTATTAAAATAAGAGTCGTAGTCCCCCCTCCCCCATCTCATCGGCAAACATTGTTTTACTCATAAAAATTGTTTTTTTTTTTTTTTTGGTAACACGCCTTGAAATATATAAAATAATTTTACTAATTTTGTAATATAAAAAAATCACCTAAGTATTTTATTTTGATATTTAAAAATAGAAATCCGTACGGTTAAACCCGAACTTTGGATTTCAAAATCCGAAAATTCGGAATTTTTTCATCACTCATATGTACAGACAAATTTGTACGCCCAGGTCCGGAGATTAAGGGTGGGGAGCATCACTCATATTTAATAATGCCGATTACAACTATAATTTAATTTTGAACTGGATAGTTTTTTTTTTTTTATTAGAAAAACTTACAATCCGTATATGAGTAAACACAATAAGCAAATATGATAACTTTGTACATAGAATAAAAATATATAACAATAACATGATGGCTTAATGAGGGAGGCTATTCAGTGATAGAAACCAGTTGGATAGTTTACCTTCCGATTCGGTCCACTTTGTAATGTCATTTGTTATTTTCCTATGTTTGTACACAAAGACGTCGTCACCGTCGTACGGTTTTTATGAACATACAACGAATAATATCTCTGATTAAAATACAAAATAATTCGAACATTTTTTTTTTTTTCATCTATTTTTTCCGAAATAATTTATTCTTTTGCGAATGTTAAAATGACAGTCGTAGCTCCTTCCCTACCTCTCTTCCTCATTGTCAGTTTGGTTTTTAACTTATATTGTTGATATTTGTATGTGTTGTTGCACACCTAATTTTTCTTTTCGGGCGGTGTGTATCAGTATCTGCTACATAAATTAGCACTAGCCTATGAAAATAATATTAATTAAATAGTATAATAATCTCGTCAGAAACTCTGATTATTTTACGAAATTTAAAGTCATCGGGTTTTTAATGCGTACAATACACATATATATATATATTATATATATTATAGATTTTCGTATGAACCAATTATAAAAAAAAAGTATATTTATTATGTTTATACATTATTAATTAATACGTTAACGTATCGAGTTTAACTTTGATTATTACGAACGAGATATGTTCCAGTGATTTAACGCGAGTACAGACGGGAAATCGTCACCTGTGATCCTCTAGTTTATCATAAAATATTATGAAATATACCATTAAATTGTTTTAACATCTACACCAAGGATTATATCATTAAACACGAAACGTATTCGTAATAATATATAATGACTTCGTTACACAATTACGGTAACGTAAAATAATGTATCGATTATTATTAACACGGAAAAACTGTTCTAAATCATATTTATTCAGTTATTGTTAAATTGGACGGGGTTTTTTTTTTTTTGTACACTCTAGTTTCGACCTGTATATAAAAAAAACATCATATCTGTTATTTTCTAACTAGTTTGTGGTTATGGTGATTTTTTTTAAAATTCACTAGTACATTTCATTATTATTTGAAGATTAAAACCCACCGAAAATAATCTAATCGCCTAACGATGCCCCGTGACGTAAATATAATTTAAACATTTTTTGGGTACACACGTAGTCCGTTTTTGATTTTTATCCGATCCGCGTAGGTTCAGTGTCGATAAAATGGATCGTGTGAAATAGGACTCGGCCTGATTTATTAAATATATATAAATAAATAGGCTATTTAGGATTTGGTTTTTAAATATTCCCATATTGTCGGGTCAGGCGTAGAAGAAGATTCTACGATTTATTCACGATTATTATACTTATACTTTATACTACATCCCATATTGCGTTGAACATTTCTAGATGCGACGCCACTGTCATGTCAGATCCAATAACATTACTAATTAGAGAATTTTTATTACACGGGCACTTTTTAATTTAACATTTTTTTTCTTGTTGAATTCTTGTATCCGTCGGTTACACGGGAATACCTTCCCGTATGTATATAAATATCTAAATAATAAAATACTGGTGGCGGGCCGATACATAAACCGACAATCGATATCGGGGTGGTACCCTATTTTTTTTGGAGAAAAATGCCTATATAATAGGCATGAAATATGAAAAAAAATAACATTTAAAAAAAATCCTGTACCGTTCAGACATTCAAATGGTTATTTCCAATATCGACCCACGATTTTCCGATATCGGGTATCGGTAAAAAGTGGCATCCTCATAAAAAAAAAACACCAATTTTTTGTTCGAGCAAACGGTATTGGCCTACCCGCGGTATAAAGTGTATAATATATAGGGCTAATATTTTTATGTGTTGGTATATTTTTTTTTTGTAATTTCTGATTACTGCCTTTATTTTTCATATTTTGAATAAAATATTGCATATTTCAACAATAAACACCTAAAATGCATGTTTTATGGTGTATTTTTGGCCGTGATGTTAGTAAAAAAATAAAATAGAATATTATCAATACAATAAAAATATATATAAAAGGAACAACTACTGAAACGGTCAACAAAAATTTACAAAACGTTTAAGAAAATATTCGTGGACTAAAGTCTATATTTTTAATACGTGATATATTAATTGGAAGTAAACCGGATGAAGACTTTCATTACAATTTTAACTTCTGGGGAAATTGCAAAATTTAAAAACTCAAAAATTACGTCATTTGATGTTGACCGTCAGTAAATGTATATAAAAACATACTAAGATCAAACAGAAGATCGTTTATTTTTGAACATTTTTTGAACACCACGTCATTGTTCCGTGTAATACTTTTGAATAAATTCTATAGTTTTTTAATAATATTTTGATTATTTTAGAATTGCAAAATGTTTAGTTTTTGTATTTTGTGTCATATTTGTTCACATTTTTGTTGCATATAAATTCCAGTCCTAATATTCTATATGCCCTGTTTTTATTTTTTTTTTTTTTTTTCAAGAAACTATATTGTTAAATGTTAAAATATTTTTACTCGTGCGGTAGGAATGATACCGTCGTATGGGTTATATCGTTAGCGATACTTTCGAATAATTGTTGGTGCCACAATTAAATATTGTTGTGCGATGACGTCCATTGCAGACAACGCTCGTCGTATTATACCCGTACGGTCGTTACATTTCGTGATTATCGTTATGATATTATAATATAGCTGTCTGGGCGAAATGCAAATAATACAATACAACAATTCCACCCATTAAAAAATATAATATTTCGAATCGATATCGTAAGTATAGTTTAACGACGGCGAACACTTGAACGTGTCTATCATCTGAACAACATTTGTCTATGGTATTTTACCCTCATTACCGTTGTATAGAAGCGGTCGGTTTTTGGTTTTTTTTTTTTTTTTTTTTTACATTCTTTATCGCTATTTTATTCAATATAAAATACATGCAAGTACACGACATTTTCGGTGAAGTGTCATTATATAGTAATTATTATAATAGACGCTCATTATTGTAAGTACTCTATACATTTTGAAGATATAATTTGTGAACATATTTTGTAAATGTATCCGATTGTCTACCCGTACCGGATTACTACTACCGTCGTCGTAAAAATATATTCAACACTGAAAATACTGCAGCGTTATAACAATACGTCATTTTCGGTTTTTTTTATTTTTTATTATAGATGCCAAAATGTTTGCAGGCCGTTTTAAAATCATTACCGGGCCACAGTATACTTTACTGTCCGCTTACTTTACATTTCTTGATTTAACAAAATAATTTCATTTCCACGCATTTATATATATATATATATATATAAATAAAAAAAAAATAAAGTTAGGATATATAGAAAAAAATTCAATTTATATCGATTAAATCATTCTCAGCCAAGTTCGGCAAAAACGTTTTGATATATTAAAATTGAAAATTGTATTAATTTGTAACTACAAAACGAATTACACAAATTTCCGTGACTCCATGTTCGTCTCAAATTCTTGTGTATTTTCACGGAGCCAAAAAAAGTTTTATTCGCATAAATATAGCTTAATTTGGACTTTATAGACGAAAAAAAGAATTATTTAAATACGATAAACTCTTTCTTTTTCACCGTCGAGTAAACTTACGCCATAACTTACGGCGAACCTTGTGTACGATTTTCAAGCATTTCTGCTCGGCCTAAACAATTGTACCAGCATAAACCAAATAAAAACTATAAAGGCTCTGTTTTTTTCTCCGGTTTTTATAATAGTAGCTATGGTGACCTATACAACATGATCAAAGACAAATTCAAACGTATGTTTTATCGGAATAAAAAGTATGGGTCGAAAAATCAAAAAATTGGTTCGTTAATGACACCGAATATAGAACACATCAAAATACGTATGTTAATATCAAAAAGACAATTACACGAAACCTGCAGTTACATGTGCGCGGGAACGTATTTTTTCAGTGCACACGAATGAATTTCACATTGCCTCGCGTTTTTGTTCTTTTTTTTTCTATAATACCTATGCCTACCAATTATTATTATTATACCGTGTTGTAAACCAGTTTCGAACGTTACGATAAAAAATATAAACCGAAATATCTAGTCTTGTCGGCCGTGACCTTTTTTTTTTTTTTTTTTTTATATTATATAGTTCAAACACGAAACGGAATACTTATACCTATAATATATGCAATAATATATAATTCGTTAAAAAATGTAAATAACACAACATAACTGGTCGATGTACTTTAATAATCGTGATTGTATTTTTTTTTTTCTCGTCTCTGAATATTACCTAACAGTGTCGATGCGCGGAGGGGCGCGTTCCCTCTCACCCGAATTTTTTTTTTTTTATTGGTTATTTATGTTATTTTGGTGTATATTATATATTTTTTTTTTTTTAAATAATACGTATTAGTAAAAATTGTGTGTATAATTATAAATAATCATTTTTTCTGGTTGCGGTACTGTTACCTAATAATAATAGTAAAAACGTAATAATATTGTTGTTTAGCTGTTATTGGGTAGGAAGTTGAAAAAGTAATTGGGTAAATTTAGTTTTTATAACAGTAGCAACGGTATATTATTGCAATCAAAAAATGATTCTGAACGGACGTTTGTCGTGCTTATTTTCATCATCATTACCAAAATAATAATAATATGTATTTATTGTCGGTTTTATTATTTTTTTTTTTTTAAACCTCGTAGGGGATATAATGTCCTCTGAAACAATAACGACGAACGATAATAAAACGTTAACCTCGTATTACTACATTTTAAAAAAATAGTTTAAAATCATTTGAAGAAATGTTCGATTATCATATTGTAACACAATTTGATATCGTATTATCGAGTTATGTAATAACATTGACGATAACGATGGCTTGGTCCGGAGCTCCAAACGAAATTGAACAGTTTTTTTTTTTTCGATTATGTTGTCGATCGTCTCGATATGTGTTGGACTCTAATCGAATTACGAAACGACACTCGCGTCTATAAAATATATTCGGATGCGTTACAACCTAAATAATTGTCTATTCAATTCCACGTCCTTTACAAAGTTAACCAATTTGTGACCATATCGTACATTGATATTTCAACGATATTTGTCATCGTTTTTCGCGTACGAAAATTACACAAACTCCAATAAGTTATCCGCCTCCTTCAAAATGTATAATAATATAACAAGTACACTCTAGCCGGGGTTGTCGTTGAATGTTGACAAACACCCCAATACCGGCTTTTTATAATACACTATACTAGAACCAATGTGGCACACCACATACGTATTAATTATTAATAATCGTTTTTTTTTTTTTTTATCCCCTAAATTGAATTTGTAAGGAAAAACTAAATAAATAAACAAACAGTTTGTATAATAGTATATGTTATTGTGGAGAGAAAAGAATATGTCTTACAAATTAATACATAATGTTTTAATAGGATGATATAATTTTAAAAATAATGATTGTGCTGTTTTAGAAAATGTGTGTTTAAACACCTGTGCATAATAATATTAATAATAATAATAAAAAAAACATTTGTTTAGAGTCTGTATTCTGCGCTACATTGGAGAGCGTTGTTGGGATCTGTGTTCTCCTCGGTTTTTTATTCGTGTATTGGATGAATGCATGTACAGTTTCTTATGATTTTCTTCGTGGCTTTGGCGGCTTTGGCGGCCTCGCGTCTTTTGCGTCTATAAAGTTTCTTTAACCTTTCCTCAGCTTCTTCAAACTCGTACACGCGTATAAGATGGTCGCAGTTGAGATTTTCCACCGGTTCCCATGAATCATAAAGGCAACTATAATTTTTCCAATTTACCAAGTACTGGATTCCCGACTTTCTCTTACGTTTGTCAACAATTCTGTTAACCTCATAAGTTTTCAATGATTCGTCAGTTTTCTCACGAACATTGTTAGTACTGAAATAAATCAAAATTGTTTTAGAAATCAAATAGTCTATATAAAAAATTGTAAAAAAAAAAAAAAAAAAACATGTGTCCGTACATTGGAAATGTTTTTAACTAAATCCATTATCTTAATTATCTTCCAACATTTTCTATATTTAAAAAAAAAAATACGTACGTGTCCTCAACCAGACACCTCCCACAAAAGAATTTAAAAAAAAAATATTTTATCATGAAATTATCATATATTTGCACGATTGCAAAAAAAAAAAATTGTAACTCTAAACATTTCGTGTCAAAGGGAGGGGGGACAAAGTGCGAGTCTGGAAAAACGGATTTGGTGAACTAATGGATAACGGATTGAGCTTCGGGACCGTAAAAAAAATTTCTAGTATGTGGGTGGGGGTGGGGTGGAGACGTGTCTACAGCCCCCCCCACCTAGTTTTTGATGTCACGTCTAAATAAAACGCATGCAAATACAACCTAATAACATACTAAATATTTGACCCCAATGTGTGGGAGTGAATGCTGGAGACAAAGACGTAAAAATAAAAAATTCACGGTGATCCGGACAATAATTTACCCCGGTAGTTGTATACGAATGATTGAATACAAAGTATATTTATTTGGTACGGATTAAACTTATACTTATACGAAAATAATAATAATAATAATAATAATGGTAATTACGTAATAGCAAAAAGACTTTAAAATATAATATATGTGTTAGCCGTTCAGGTCACCGAAATTTTTGTTTGGGGTCTTTACCCGTAATTGAACCAATATGTCGGGAAATACGATTGCGTACGTTGTTTATTGTGCATTATTATTATGACGTAATTGATTCGCTTAGTGTACTTACTTTGCAGTCATTGTTCAGCGTTCGTTTTTCGAAAACACAGGAAGAAGACTCAAATCGCTGTAGAAAATCTGTTACGGCTGGCTGGCTGATGAATTACTGTCAATACGTGTTATCGCTGCTAGCAGAGAGCGGGGAATGACTGTTAACTGAAACTACCAACTAATGATATTGATAAATCAATAAGCGGCGGCCAACCCGACCAGTGTCGCCACATATAGTATGAACGTATATTTTTCGGCTTACGACCAAAATTGGTCCCCTCGAAAAAACTTCACATATGGGAACAAGTGGCCATACAACCCGACCGAACGTTTATTTCATCTACGGGTGTGGTACAAAAGAAATTGTTCTTATCAACACCAAAAATATTCCTTAAATCAATTGTCTACTATTATCGTATGAGATATAATTTATTTTATATTTTTTACAAGGTGCATATTTATAAGGATAGATCTGTACGTATGTATCCAACTTGTTCTTTTGATAGTATTATTAAAATTGTACGATGCGAATTTGGAGATCAATTATTTATTTATCAGTTGTTTGGTTTTGTATTTTTTTTTGTAACGAAAAAATTCATGTTCCGATTCCAAATTGAAGAATGCGACCACTTTTAAATTATAATCAACTCAACGCATAATTCCAATAAAGAGTGTTTAAATTGATTTGCATGTACATTTACCCTTACTTACTTATCTTTTTTGATGCGTCTGTTATGCACCTAGGTACTCGTTATTATTGATAAGGAATATAATAGATTTCAAATATTAAATTTAATTATTATTGGAGGAAACAATCGTTGCACAACTTATCGTAACAACTAACTAGATAGGTACCTGGTTAAAGATGGGTAAAAAGTTAGGCTAAAACAGTAATGCTGTTGCTACAAATTCGCAGCCCGAACAATAAATATAATTATTGTATATGTATGTAAAATTTTGTGTAATGTATATTCTATATTACATTTTTACTGTTGAGTTTTATTAACTTATAGAGTGAGAACATGTGATTAGAAAAAAAAAACCTGATATTTATGACACAGTAACAAAATTATATAGACACTAAATTTGAATTTTACTATTTGAGTGACCATTACCGGTCCAACAAAGCATAGACCTAATAATAAAGATTATATGTAAAAGCAACACAATTTTATGTAACCAACATAAAATTACTTTTAACTATTCATAATTGGGTTATTGCTTACTATAGTGTAATTTATATTAATTACAAGATTATACCAAATTTCAACATGGGTACAATTGATATTTAAATATTTAAAAATATCATCAGTGTAAAACCATACACTACAACAATATATAAATATTTTTAGTGTGCTTTGGGTCCTGTTGACATAAAACTGTAACAAAATATTGCATAGTTATTGACTGTTGTGTAGTACAAACTAGCAGTGTAGTCCAGATAATACTCATTGTGTCCCACATTGGTAATTGATAATCAAAATAAAGATAAAATATTTAATAACATACAGATATAAAAAAGAGTATATTTTTGTTTGGATATAAAAGACAATTTTTTATTTTTATTTTATACATTTTCCACAATGGTTTTAAAAAAGAAAATTGTTAAATATGTCATAATAATTTAGAACTTCAAAAATTCTTTGTTTTAATTATAATACATTTTGTTTTGTACTTAAAATAAGTGATATTTCTAACACATTTGCCTATAGCTAAAAACATGTTATGATTATTCTAAATTGATAGTAAAAAATTGAAATTGTAATATAAAAAATATGCCAAATACACATTAACTTCCTTCATAAATTAATTTTGTGGACATATGTACTATGAGACAATAATTTTAGTTTGATGAGTGGCTGTTTGAATGTGAAGAACATTGGTTAGTATTGGGTTTTAATTTTTTATGTTTACGACCTCTGGGTTTTTTTACTTTATCAATCTTTGATAAATATTCAAGAAATTCAATTTCCCAGTTTTTCTCAAATTCTGCCAACAATTCATTACATGAAAGGAAACTTTTTGGTTCCCATGAATTGTGCTCTTTGGAATACCCTTTCCATTGAATTAAATATTCTATAACACCCATTTTTTCACGTTTATCAATTATTTCCTCAACATCATACTCCTGCCGTTTCTGTTGTTCGAATTGTGGTTTTTCTTTCTCGGTCTTTACAGATTCATCAGACTTGTTTACCACATCAATGTTAGTAGCAGCATCGTCCTTTGAAGATGTTTCATTGTTGTCATCTATTTCGATATTCAATACTCCAGGAACCAGGTCGAAGAATGCAGGATCGAATTGTGGCTCGGACTCGGTCAAAACGAATTGGGGCTCCGGGTCAACAAATTTGAGTTTGGTCGATAATTCGTCATCAGAACTGAAATAAAATAAATAATAAGAAATAAGATAATTGTAGGTATCATATTTGGCGAATACCTAAATAATATTTGAATAATAATATACAAGTGTAAAAGAATAATTTATTAATTATTATCATTGCTTTTCATCTCGTTAATAAATAAGCTTCGACTGGTTAGAATTTTTTAATATTAGTTAATCAATCTCTTTAACAGATTTTTTATCAAACTTAAATGGATTTAGTTGGCAACTAATAGGAATAATCTTTAAATTGAAAACTATGATATTAAATTTCAAGTAAATTAATTGAGTTTACATAATTATGTAAACATAACTAATCTAAGTAGGTTTAATTATTAAAAATGATGATTGAATGCACATTTCGTTTATAGATTTAAAACAAAATTTATATTAATAACTTTTGTTTAAGGTTTATCAACATATTGTTTTTTTAACGGGTCAAGGGACAGTTTTTAATTATTATTATTTATTTATTTAGTTTATATTAATTACATGTACCTGCCCAATTTAGTCATATGAACAATAGGAATAAAATATTTACAACGGAATTAAATAAAATAAAAGTAATAATATAATTTAAAAATTTAATTTTTTATAAAGTCAAAGTAGCAGTGACCTATGCACACTAAAAATCCTAAACAGATACATCTAACGGACATTATTGTCGGTCGACAAGTGTAAACGCAAGTATTTCGATACGAGCAATTTCGGAAATATACAAAAGTGCTCAAACAACAGGGTAATAAAATCGTAATGTTACATACCTCTCGCTAATATTAATCACCCGATTTAAATTGCTTTCCGCCATTGTTCGTGAAATGTTCCACTAATACGATTAATCGCCAAAACTGTTAGACCGATGAAGACAAACGAAAGCAATAATCATCGAAAAGTGACGTTGACCAACTGTTTGCTATTGTACAAGATATACGAGCCTGTAATTGATTGACCCGAGTGTAAAATGGCTGTAAAATCTTATCAGTCTGTTATCAATATTGGATTGTTATTCGGAATAATTTAACTATCCCAATAAATAACTAACACATGATATATGTTTGAACGCCCGTATTAAATTATGAGTAATGAAATCACTAGTTGCTCGAATGAGGTTTGCAGCAATAAAATTAATATTAAATAACGTATTCGATTTGATGTACCGGTGCCCGGAACGTTTAGCGCGCACCGATTCGTACGGTGCGCACATCAAACTATGAACTCTGTTTCTCAATCACGGGCACAATAATTATCAATAATATTTTCTGATGATAAAAATATTGGGTAATTGGATTAAGTAATTTTCTGAATACAATTCGAATAATATATCGGAACTATTGATCGGTACAATAATTGCATACTAAACATATCGCCAATACCGTGATACGCATAGACGCATTAATATTATTTCTACTATAAGGTTCACGGTTATAGCGTCGGTTATACGGGTTAGTGGCTTGATTCTCAAATACCGCTCGAACAGTAAACCGTATAGTTTTGTAACGATTTACACCGTTATGATAAATCATAGCAAACCATATTATGGTTTTTCGGTATCACGGTTTTCCGGTATGTGTAGATTGCAACGCTCATATCATACACAACGCTGTACAAAACGCGTCAGATAATATACCCGTAGTAGTGATGTGACCCAAATCCGGATTACCCGAAAATCTATTAGATCTGGGTTTAGGATTTTAAAATCCGAATGTTTTGATTTCCAAAATCCGAAATGTTGTATTTTTACGAGTAAAACAACGTTTTTCGGGTTAGCTATTTATTATGTAAATGAGAGTACTATAATATGTATGATTTGTTTTGTTGTACTTTTTTTACTTTTTTAAATGAATTTCTATTCATTGAGATATTTATTGAATCGTTAAAACGTATTTAATGGTTTACACATTTAATGCTATTAACAAATAAGATAATAATAATAGTTTTAAGAGATATTAATTAAAGAATATAAAACCACAATTTAAAAAAAAAAAAAACGAAATTTGGATTCAGATAAAAATACGGATTTCTAATTTCGGAATCCAAAAATCCGGTTCCTCGAACTTCCGGATTATTCCTATCACTAACTCATAGACGCAGAAGCTATTACAGTAAAACATTTTGGATATGTACAAATTATACAATTAGTAAAATTGAAAGAATTTTGCCAATGTTCAGTACCGTGATATTTTAGTACTCACAAAAACTAAGTGACTATCATTGTTTCCCGCAATAGGTAGAATTATTTTAATGTTTGATGGTTAAAAGTCATGTTTTATTTTACGAGATTCTAATCCGAAAATGTTGTCAGTTTTTTCTAAACGTCATTGGTCTATTATTATATATGAAGTTTATACAAAGTATTCTTGAACTGTTCATTAATTACATACATAAAATTCAAGAAGAAAACATGTCTGCATTTGAATAAATTGATATGTTAAACAATGTATTAAATAACCCCTAGATAATAACAAAAAGAACGAATATTTCATTAATACTAAAATGGAAATATCAAAGAAAAGATTTATTTAGTTAAATTTGTTCAAAATTGTAGATTTATGTATAAAATATATTCAAAAGTGGATATTTACCTAACTATTGGTAGGTACTTAACAAACAAAATAACGGTTTACCGAAGTAAGTCCATAGCACTTAAAAATACAAATAAATTGCAAAAATGTACCTTTATTTGTATTTTTGTCCTAACTTAAAATTGAGTAATTTATTGATTTTAATATTTTTTAATTCCTTATTAACCATTAACGTATAACGTCTATACTGTATACTAGTGTTCAAGCGTTGGGAAATTTGCTAAATTTTCCGATTGAAATCTTCTTTTCCACAGGGGAATTTTATTTATAAATGCATTTATTTTTATCGGACCCCTCCATAGTTGTGACTTGTCGTCCTTAACCCAATGTATTTACTTCGTTTGAATGGCTAAAAATATCTGTTAAATATGCCACTCCGTGAATAAAATCAGTATTATCAAAATGTTTTGAGAGCGAGTTTTACCTTTCTATTAAAAATAAAAGATTTATTTTTTGGTTACTCAACAAGACACTTCGTTGAACCCCCCCCCCACTCAAGGGGTCCATGGACCACCGGTTAAGAACTTATGCTGTATAGGTTTATCACACTAAATAGGCGAAGAAAAAAAAATTATATATAAATATGGAATCGGTGGCGGCTCGTGTGTAGGGACGACGGGGCCTCCCTGCTCAAATTCTTATAAATTACCTATTAATAAGTTAGATGTTGATTTAAACATTAACAATTATAGGAACTCCTAAAATTCCTGGCAACCCTCCATGACGGCTAAAACGCAAATGGTGTCGTGATCTCTTAGTCAACTAAAAAAAAAAAAGAAAATCAAACGAAAGTTTCACTAATGTGGTGGCTACTTTCCTTAAATTCTTCCTGTAATGTATATAATTTAGTAGACTTAGTTTAATAATTTATTTATAGTTCAATATCCGTGTCTCATTTACTTATTGCGCCTCTGTGGTACAGATTGTAAATCCCATTTTAATAATATAAAAAAAAAAATATATATATATATTTTAATATCGTTTAGAAGAAAATGTACAAGTTATACTTATTGTCGACGGAACATCTCGATTTTTATGACGTCCATATTGACGATATTTTATCGTAATTTTCGTGGCATCTGTATATTGCGCAGCAGGATGTCTTATAATGTTTTTATTTGTAGATCACCGGCTGAAATGACAATACATCACTTTGTGATTATTTTATCGCGAACCGGCGATTATAGGTATTTACGTAGTTATTACTTCCTTGCTATAGTCTATTACAGTATAGTTTTACGATTATTGTAAAAAAAAAAAAAATTGTACATTTTTAAAAAATTCCAAAATTATTTTTATTTGTTTGTAGATGTACTTATTACCGATATATACTGTGTTTTGTTTTACGAAACTTGTATAAAATCGGACGCTGTATAATTGTCATTTTATCAGTGGTGGCTCGTGGGCATTGAAAATGTGTGGGCAATTAAAAAATATTAATTTTTGGAAAGCTTAGAATAAAATGATGTACTAGTTTAAAAGGTATTTAATCATTCAAAATGTTTAAGTACCAATATTAATAATAATATTTTAAGTTGTACTTAGAATCAAAATTTACGAAAATTGATCGTTATGTAGTAGTATTTTTTTTTATATCCGTTTATAGTTAAAATGTTAATGGAAATTGTAAAAATCGTTGCATTTCGCGTACTATTTCGCCGAACAGAAACGCACGAAAATATGACGCGAGGTTCATCATAATTAGTACAAAATACGGTAAAAAAAGTAAAAGAAATTTGAACAAATAATGTTTCGTTATAAGCGTTAATTGAAAATGACGGCGTACTGTCGGGGCGATAAATAAACCAGTAAAAAATCTCAAGGTATACAAGTATTATAATGTTATTGGGAACGACGATTACATCGGCCTATTCTACACAATGGACATGCCCTACCCTTACCTTATTATTTTTTTTTTCCGTCAATAAATTAATGCGTTTTTGTTGTACCTTTAGTCGATTATAATATTAAGGCGGACCAATCTGATTCCCGACAATTACCGTGGGTCTAATGTATTCGTGTGGAATTTATGTCACCAGCTGTGATGCGGGTCATTTTATATTGGATGTGTTGACTACCCTTACCTAAATCGTATAGAACTGTTTGACCGAAGATTCCGTATATATATATATACATTTATTTTTTATATATTTTTTTTTTTTTATATGAATATATATATGTATATATGTATATATATATACAAGGTGTTCACCTGCCAATACTTGTACACAAAATCGTTCCTCGAAGCGGCGTTAGTCTACAGCCAGCCGTGCTACCGGTACGTCTAGTTTATTTGGTCCGTATTCGTGTTCCTGTACTATACACTTACAATAAGATATTCGTCAAAATCACCTAGGATTTTCGCGTAAAGTGAAATTTATCATTGTGAGTTTATCGCCCGTACTCGTGTTGTCTGCACCGCGGTGTTGTTTCTCGTATATTCGCCACACGAAAACGATTAACAAGCTCGTCATGGCGACTGGCGGATTCAACGGAGACGCCGGCCCTTCATCCGCGGTAAACGCCGTATCGGACCAGCGGCAGCATTCCAACACGGCGGCACGCCATGTAAACGACGTCACACTGTGTCTGCGGAGCAGACTGAACCCCGAGGTCGAGCCATTTAGCATGTCGAAACCGTACCGTACAGCAGGTGCCGCCAGTTTTATTCCTTCAATGCCGCCCGTCCGTAGTGCCGGCGGTTTGCAACACGCCGATTTACCTTTCAGTATGGTCGACGAAATCCTCGAGAGGCAATCGAAACAAAACAATGTGATGCTATTCAATTTACCGGAACCCAGTTCGCACGTGCAGGACGCGACATCTGCGGACATGGCGGCCATCGTGAACATATTGGCGTATCTAGAACTCAGCGATATTCGGCCGATTCATATTTATCGTTTGGGCGACCCGACCGAACACAGCTTATCAATGCCCAGGCCGGTGAAACTGATTTTAGAAAATCGTAGGGACACGTTCCGCATATTCGGCGCCCAGCATCGATTAAGGAATTCGGAAAACGGATGGTTACGGTTGTACTTCGTTTCGGACCGGACCCGAATGCAACGAGACTATATACATCGATTACGCGAAATTATTTTCTTGCGACAAGCCAAAGGAGAAACTGGCCTCGTCATAAAGTACGTGAGAGGTACTCCTGTTATTGCTAAACACATTGTGTAGGTTTTTTTTTTTTTAAACATTTTAATTTATTTATACGTGTGAATACTTACCCGTATGGTAATTATAAATTATGTAGATATTTTTTTACAATTTGTTGTATTATTAATAGTATATTGTAACTACATCGTTTAAGTTATTAATTTCTTTAATTTAATTTTTCTATTATTAAAACTCATTTGAAGAAAAAAAAAAAGACTATGTTTTTTTATATTATGATTACCTAGATATTTGATACATTGTGTGAAATATTCCGTGTTGTATTTTTTATTTTTTATTTAATGCTAATAAACGTCTATACGACTAGGTATATACATATATATATGTATATATGTACAACGATAGAAAATACAAATTTAAATGTATTATTTATCAGTAAGTATATGAAATCGATCATTTTTAAATGGTAACACGATTTTATAATATCATTACTATCACAAGGTGCACTAAAGAAAATTTCACTACATGTGTGCCTATATGAAATAAGCGTAAGTATATTTATAAATATGTCATTATCATAATATAATAAATAATTGTTTGGCGCGCTTTATAGTTATTATGAGAATATGTTGAAAAAAAAAGGTTTAGGAAATCGAGATGGCGGACACCGGTAATATAAAAGTTTGTACTTCGTTCTTTTAGCTCTCGGCACAGGATAATATTATAGTAGTAATTTAATTTATTCACATGATGCGAGAAAGACACCTGTTGCGGACGGAAACGGGACATTGCCCGTATGCCAGATACCTTCCCGACATTGTGATTTAGAGTAAATATAATTGAACACAAAGGGTAAATCATTGCGAACAAAAAACGATTCTTGGTGCGTTAACTTTCTTTTTTTTCAATTTATATTTAAAAACGATGTAGATATAGAAAATATGTTATTAGAAACGACAGGAGTGAATTCCTTCAGGAGAAGAATAACAAAAAATAACAGTTATGTTGGTGTACTGTGCGCGATGATGGTGATGTGAGGGGGGGTAGGATATGCGCTAGTGTGCGGTACAACACACATTGTGTAGTTCAACTGCTACCTAAAAAAAAAAAAAAAAAAAAATTCTATACGAAAACAATTTGTATTAAAGTAAGTTTATCATAATAATCAAAATTATGTTATCATAATATTAAGACGGAACCAATGTAGATTGATCAATCTCGCGCAGAACAACAATGATAATAATAACTAGGTATGATCGTTTCCGTAGATCAGGCATAGCAAATAGGATTTGTTCAATGAGCCAATTTTTTAATTTTTGTCGTCTAAATTAAATTGAATAATTATCGAATAACATGTTGAATGTAAAAAAATTTACCTACAATATAATACAAGATAAGAATATAAAATGCTGCTAAAACCAGCAGCAGTGGGAGGGGGTACATTTAGTACTTTATAGTGAAGAACCACACCAGCGTACATTGAAAAACAACGGCGCTAGATTTCAGACGAAAAAAATGTCTTACCGCGAAGTGCCGGTGTTCGGTCAGAACCTTATCGTTATCGGACGTCTGCTTCAAATCTCCTCTATCGATTATGTTTTATCCTTATCTAGATATTTTAACGTTTATCTATATACACAACATCGATGGTTATCGATAGTTTTTTCGACGGTAATCATTTTGTGAAAGAAAAAGTGATTGCACGTCCATGCGCCGCCGTCCGGCCATCTTGGTTCCAGGTGTACTGTATATGTTCAATATTGATTTGATGATCATTGTGATAACGACAAATGATAAAGGGTCCGGCGAATTTTCACATTAAAAAAACTCCCTTCGTGACGGCGCACAATAGCGGATTTGTGGACCACTGTAACATAACCTTATAAACGACACAGTATATCGCGTTATTGAAAAACAGCATTAATTTTTTTTAGAAAATCATCAAAATCGTTTGCGTCCAAATATTATTTCGTCATGATTATTGAATATATGTTACGTTTGTGCATAATGGCTGGTTTTGAATTTAAATTTTCCAATCCGTTTCAGCCATTACGCTCGCGGACTTTTTCGAGTAAGTTGTTAGAAATAACCAATTATTATTTAGTTTGGAATGTAGATTTATTAATTTGTATCTTTTTATATAGATAGCTTCAGGTTTTCATTAAACATAGCCTGGGAACGATAAAAAACGTCAAAATATCGGAAAATGCCTTATATCCGTCAGATAAATCTCATAATTCTTGATGAGGTAATTTGTTAATTATTTATAATTTCATATATAAAATATAACACAAATGACAAATGATAATTACTTGTATATAGGTGATAAAATACATAATACACACAGATGACTAGCCAGATCAATGCCTTTCACAAACTTAATTTTTAACCCAAGAGACTTTAAATCAAAATATTATATATAATTATTAATAACATTTGTACACACCTATGTATACACCTTTGAGCCATTCATTAGTTTCTATTAACATGAATCTATATTGGATCTGTTTGATTGGATTGCATTGGATAATGAAATATGATCATTATGATGGATTGCAACATTATTTCTATGTTATAAAATATCATAATTACCTAATAGCAACAGCTTTCATACATTAAATAGTTAAAAAATGATTATCTAGCAACCAGACTGAATTCCTATGTTATAAAACATTGTTAACATTTGCTGATATTCAAACAATGAATATGCTTTTTGTGTCATAGTAGTAATTAAGTTAAACCACTTTTTTATAATTTTAAAATTGTCAAAATTTGTATTGTTTATTTTTTGTCATACGAAAATAAGTCTACTTAAAAATACTCTTGATCAAACATGTTTATGAATATTTTTTATAATATATTATTTCTAAATTAAAATTGTTTATAAATACACTATCTGTAGCATTGTGGGTTAGAAAATTAAATTGTGAATATGTATACCTTAATGTATTTATTTTATGCAAGATAACCAAAGTATATTTTTATGAAATATATTTGAAAATAAACTTGAATGTATACTTGAAAGTTGAAAGTATAAAACAAGATAATGTTCATTAAGCAGTGCTTAAATTTATATTCACAGATATAACAGGTTCATGGTACACAATCAATAAATAATAGCAAGTCATAATAATCAATGATAATAAGTTATATAAGCTAATGAATATCTAGGTAATAAAATATAACCATGATAAATTTAAAAAATGTATAAATCTGTAAATAAAATTCAAATAATATTGATAAATTATATTGGAGATTGAAGCTTCATTAGTAAAATACATTGTTTTTATAATATAGTTTAAAAAAAAGGAAAGAAATGAAGACAGCAAGAAATTTAATTTAAACATTTTGCTAGGAATATTTTGGTATAGTTTGACTATTGACATCTAACATACCTGGTTAGTATTATAGCAAAACTAACAAAAATATATAACATTTATTTGCAAATTAAACTTGTACATCTTAATCTAACCTAACCTATGTTAGATGCTGACAAATGGATTATGCCCAGCAAAATCTTTTTACAAATCTATACGTCAAATAGTATAAGTAATTTATACTATAAAAACACTTGAATAGGTAACTCTATATACATACCTACTGATTTTAATTTTAATTTGATATATTTCTTTTAATATTTAAAATTTACATGACAAATTGCACAATTTCAACTAAAAATGTTTATTAGGTACACAATGATATTATAACTGTAGTAGGGATTTATATGTTCTTGCAAGTAAAAAAAGTAGACTGTTTGTTTAACATCAAGTTCATAGTAAAAGTTTTTTTTTTTTTTGTATATTTAGCTAATTTAGCACATTTTGGAATATTTTGTAAATTGTGAGAAAAATACACTTATTTATTCTTATTTTAAATTCATTACTGATTTTAAAAAAAATGATTAAATAAAAAAACATGCAGTGATAGTACTATTAAGTTGCCCTTATAAAACTTTGCCTTGCATTAATTAAATTATATCAAACAAAATTGTTTTATAAGTAATATAGATATATTTCTACTGCTACTATAGTGCAATTATTTCATTATGCAAGTTTATACTTCATTTGAACAACTATTGAAGGAATATTGTACAAACAAAAAATTGCATATTAAAACATATTATATTGATGTGCATTGATTATATTTCTAACTTTGAAGAGAAAATTAGGAGAATATTTGTAGGTTTTTTACAGATTATTAGCATCACATTCAAGACGGTTAAAGAGAATATTAATCCGGACTATAATTATTACACATTTTTTTTATTATAATTAATGTATACACACGGCAAATGAATGCAACTTGTGTTCCGTATAAATCAACGGATTTAAAGTTTACGAAAAAAATGTTAAAAAAACGTTTCACTAAATGTTTGTGGCCTCGATGTGAAATCGGCTGGTATTTGATAACGATAAGATAATGGGCGAGCGATAGTAAAGTGTAGGGCACGGGCCCTGTTCTATGGACCACCCTTTCAAATAATGTCTACACGAACACGTTATAGTTATTTTTTTTTTTTTTGATTGGTTAAATGTGTAATTAACATCAGTTCCTAACTCGTAAGTACCTACGCACGTATACTTAGTTATTTTGCGCATACCAATAATAATGATTTTCACGTTTCAGAGTTTTTGGATTGTACATTTCACATATACCTATATACTCGACGAGGTTTCTGGATCTTCGACGATGTAAAATCATCAGGAAACTATATATAATAGGTAATTACCATATTCTATATCTGTGACGTGTGTATTTTATGCACCTAAAAACAGTAATCAATATATTGTTTTATGTTTATTAAGGTCCTGTGTAATTCGGTATTTTTATATTATTTACTCAAATGGATCGCACAAATACCGCTCGCGTAAATAACACCGATAAACTTACAAATTCGTTAGCTAAACGAGAATATATACGTACCACGAGAGTAGAAAAAATATTTAGATCTGTCAATTCTAAGTATTTCGATTTTAACTGGCATTCGAAAGAATTACATTACTTCGAACCATGTGTTTTTGCTACAGTGTTGGAATGTTTAGAATTGGACTCGGGCCATCGGTTTTTAAATATTGGTTCCGGAAGTGGGTATCTTAATACTGTCGTGGGCCTTCTATTGGGTAAGATTGGAATTAATAATTTTTACGGAGATAAGTTTTCGAATAAATTAACAAATATTAAAATTATAACTTTTTGAATTGTCCATAATTAGATTATTATTTATCTAGGTAGAAATGGTGTTAATCATGGTATTGAAGTTGATCAGTCGCGAATTGATTGTTCATATAAAAATGTTAATGGATTTATATTAAATGCTGCAGCAATTGATCATCATGACTTTTGTGAACCATATTTTATGCAAGGTATTATTACAAGTTTTAACAAACAATGTACGAATAAATATTTATGTACTACGTTTACTGTAGGGAATATATGTGAATTACAGTCAACGGATTTCTATGATCGAGTTTATTGTGGAGCCAATGTACTACCAGAACAATCTGATATTATGAAGAATCTTATTAAGGTAGTGACTATCACTTGTTATTATAAAATTTGTATAATTATAAGTTATGGTATTTAAAGATTATAATTTTTTTAATTTTTTTTTTAAGATTGGTGGAATATTAGTTATATCATTAAATGGATCTCTTGTAAAGGTAATACGGAAAAGTGAAAATGCATGGAACTTGTTTGAAGAATTACAAGTATCGTTTAAAGATCTTATTTTACCAGAAATATGTAATTTGAATAAAGTGAAGTTTCGTAAGTTATATGTTTAATTATTAAATTATTATAAAATTCTAAATTTCTATCATTTTTCAGCTTCTGTAAAACCATTGAGCTTAAAAGACTCCTGTAGATCGAATATCCGTTCACTTTTACGTAGAAACATACACAAACAATTCCCAACTTTGGAAATGAGCACCATATGCAAATTGAATACCATTCCCAGGAATAAAAAATATATTATCTTTGATTCCTTCACTCATTACTTTCGCTTCCAATACGATTTAACACACCGGCTATTACATTTACCAATTCATAATACTTATGATCTATTTCGAGAATTGTTAAACTTATATGATACAAGTTCTATGTCAGGCAATGGTGCTAATGAGAATCATGCCACAGCTACTGCAGAATCTTCTATGAATACTAATGAGCATGGAGGAACTGCTGATACAGAGCAAGACGGAGTATATCTTTCATTGTATAATTTTTTAAATGAGAAAAATGGCTTACACAATTATAATTTTATTAGAGATTATAGAAAAAATAAGTTGAGTAAACTTATAAAGGATAAAATTAACTTATTACCATTACCTGTTTCTCTCAAAATGTTTCTTAATTATAACAGGAGAGGATAAATGTTTGTTTCTTATTCATGTTATAATGTACTATTTATTGCATTATTTATTCACTTTTTTTTGGATTTCTTTTATATATTAATAGAAATATATATATATTACATTATACCCATTATTTAAGTATAATCAATTTTATTTGTTTTTTTTTTTCTCATCTTATGACATAATATGCAATTTAGTTTGATTTTATCTGGCCAGTTATTTTTAAAGTTTACAGTTTCACCTGGCTGTAACAACACTTTAAAGTGTAGCTATATATATATATAAAAAAAAAAAAAAAAAATTTGCATTAATCATAATGTATGTTAAGATATAGGTATGGTAAATGAATAATTTTTTAAGCTTTGTGAATTAATAATAATATTACTCTATTTGATATAGTATTTGGAGGGTAATTATTTCTAAAACTGTATTCTTATATCACTTTATTAAAATAATACAATATTATATAATAATTTTTTTTTAAAATGTTGATGTACCTGTTTTAATCTGTACCTGATTTAATCTGTAGTTGGCAGTTTTATATTTAAAAGTTGAACTGACAAAGTATCATAATATAGAAACTAGGAATGGATTGAAACATATACTTGATATGTTAATTTTAATATCAATCTAAGGCTTAAGTTTAACCTAAGGCATATATTTATTGAATCATATATAGTCATATTCATTGTTATTAGTAGACTAGTTATTTTTATACATTAACTGTTTTTCCTGCATGGCACAACAGTTAATGATAATATTAAAAAGAAAACCAATCTACTTATATTGTTAATGTATGTTAAAAAAATATCTATATTTACAAGAATGTTATTGAATTTATTGTTATAACTGGTTAAAATACATATTACTTTATATTTATTAAAATAATATAAATTAACCTATATATTTTATATAATCATAATTGTGTCATAAATATTGACCATATTAATGTGTTTTACTTTTAATGTATTAAAAGTTTTATATTTATTTAATAAAAGGGTATTTTTTGTTGTGTCTACATTGAATTGAATATTAATTATTACTTTATTGTATTAAACTATAAAAATCCTTTATCACTTAATTGGCTGTACAGTGTACATATTGTTACCTACTTACCTAATTTATAAATTATTTAATGAATATAACTATATTATTTATTCAAAATAAGAATAATTCATAGGGTGAATCTCTAATCAATATTGTTTATTCCAGAATACCATGAGATTATTTGGTTATAATTTTAATAATAATAACAGGGTCTAAAATTGATTGTTAATATATTATCAATGTTTCATTCTAAACATTTTTGATATTTTAGGTTGTTGGGTAATCATTCTGGTATCTTAAGTAACTCCTGTTTAAAGTAAAATTAAACTCCTGTCTCTAACAGCGACTAGATCTTAATTTAGAGAAGGTGGGAGTGTTGCAAACACCATCTGTTACCATTTTTATGTAAGCATGTAAAATAAGTCAATCAACTCAAACACTTATAAGTACTAAAGCACATTTTATTGTACCAATTATGGTATAAGTACCAGCAGCCTATCTATACTCACAAATAATCGTTAACTACAATGATGACTAAATAAATTATAAATTAAAAAATTCAGAGAGGGCGATTGCTCCTTTGCCCCCTTCAAATATGCCCTTGGTAGATATTTCATACTTAGTTCTTACAAATAATTATTGTATTTATATAATAAATACTTAAAAATCAAATGTGTAAAGGGCAACTTGTATTTATATATTGTTTCATATTTGGCATCTAAATAGGCTGAGATGAGTGAGTAGATTAATATTTTATTAACTTAATATTAATTTTTTTTATTAAAGAAATTAAAGGCGTTTTTATCCCATTCGTAATTCCGTATACCACACCTGCATTCTACAGTCAGAGCGAATATAGAACAAAAACTAGTAGCGCACACTTCATGATATCTGAATCACACAATAACGAATATAGATTCTAGTGATTCCAGAGTATAATTCCAGTGAATATAAGTTATAACTAATTATTAGAACAGATATCTATATATAACCTTAAAAACCTATTTAAAATACGTATGTATTTATAAAGTTGTATACAAATAATGTCCAACGTATGCTAAAATAAAATACTGATTTTTTCGATAATAATTTCAGAGATAAATATTATATTTTATCCAAAACTCGAGTAAATAAATTGCATAAATCGTGAACTGTTTTGTATTCGTTGAACAAAGACCGTTACAAATTATTAACCTGATCTAATCTAACCTAATAATAGTTTTGCTAAATTAAAACACAAACGAAATACAAAACTACTAATGCTGAAAATGCTGCTCAAATCGCCTAATGTGCGATTAATAATAATAATTATCAATATTGAAAAGACGTGTGGACCGTGCTATGTTGATGTACACCAACCGTTTTTTTGACTGACCGACAAAAACTCGCGATGCGAACAGATATATATATATGTTTATTTTACGTAATATATTATAATAACGTGCACACGGTTGAAATAAAACAAAGACAAAATTATATGCTGTACAATTTCAAAAGTACTGAAGAAGACGTTTCAGATTAACTTTTGTTAGGTTGTACAGCGGTCACAAGGTATGCGTAGAACATAGTCGTGAATCAGGACGGAGAAACAAAGATTATTTTTACTTTTACCGTATTAATACACAGACAATTTGGTATGTTGGAATGCAGTTGCATCTGATTACCATCACTAACCACCGATCGGGTTGCCGGAGCGAAGAATAATTTTCGGAGACTGTTACCGAGGAAACAGCTACCCCACCTCCACCCATACACCATAAGAGATTGTTGCCGGGAGGCTTTAATCGGCCGGACGGTATCGTCAGAGTTATTTTACTCTTTTATACAGGGTGTCCCACAACGATTACCTTATATCGCCCCCAGACAAGATGATAATCGAATTCTGTTGTTTTTTTTTTCATCCCTTGCAGGGTTAAGTATCACGAATAGATGTAATTTAATTATATTTTTGTTTTTAGAGTAAAATAATAGTGTTTTTGGTAGACAAAACTTGTTAGAAAACGAAATGAGATAAAAATTTCAAATCACTTCTACGGTATGAAATCGTACACTATTTCGTTGCAAACTAAAATATAAAGGAATTATAATGTTTTTATTTTTATTTTAATTTTTTTAAATGGACTTTGTTGCACACCCTATATAAGGCTCTATATAAGACGTAAAATACGCACTATACAAGTATTATCATTTGAACAGTGCTGCGACAACATTCTTGTGTATGGTCTCGTTTTATTGATTATTGTTCAGGTTATTATTCTAGGCGACTTGAACGACTGCCGTTTGGTCGAGTCGCAAACTAGACATTTTCTCTACTCTTATTATGTACAATACTTACGTACGGCAAGGATATTTCATACAATAATTCAAGAACATAAATATTGAAACCAAATCTTATTGTAATATAATATATATATATATATTTCCAGAATGTATTATAATGTATTATTTAAATGGTGTTTCGATTATAAATTTAGTAATAATTTACAAAAATAAAATACATTAAAATAGTACGCAATATTCCGTGACTTTTACGATTTCCGTTAAAATTTCAATCGCTAATAAATAAAAAAAAATTTGAACCTACATTTGAGGTATTAACTTTAATATAAGTGAATATTTCGTAATATTTAAATATATATATTGTACATTCCAAAAAGAATCGTTTCAGAATAAAACAATTATAAAAAATATGCCTCAAAATTGTACGATATCTTAAAAAAATAATCTAAAAAGTGTATAAAACACAAATGGGGAGGGGCTTGTATCCTACGGGAAAATCGTTATCTCGGGAAAAGTATTGAGTTGCAAATTTAGTGGAAATTCATTGAAAATTAGTAGCAAAATTTTAGCCCCGGTTTGGAGTCGGTACGGCATTGTGGGAGGCGGCAGCTCTCTAACAGAAAAACCGTTCTCCTCGAAAAGTATTGAGTTGAAAATGTTGAAAACTTCGTTGCAAATTAGTAGCAAAATTTTAGCCCCGGTTTGGAGTTGGTATAGCATTGTGGGGGGAGGGGCAGGAAACTGACAGAAAATATAGATTCAGACAAAAGTGTACAATAATTTTAACGTGCTTAGATCTGCATGCGATATTTTTACCCGTATTGATTGGCGGATTTCTATACGGGCCTTTCATTTGAAATTCAAACTTTTGGCTTATTTTTATGATTTTTTTGTTTCTTTGGTTTCACGAGGGGAGGGACTGCTTTAATGAGTTAAACGAGCTGAATTAAAAATCGTTTTTCGTTTAAGCCTTTCAATTTTGTCACTTACAACAGTCGTATGACGTAGATACTTTTACCTCGCACATTAAATATCTTGTTTTCAGGATGGTAACAAATATATATGTGATCGTAACGTAAAACTTTCAGATTACGTATGGAACGTAGAGGAATGTAGATATTTATTTGTTGGAGCAGATTACTGATTAAAAAAATTATTTCTACAGGCATATGAAGTTATTGTCTGCACTCTAATGGTATATAATTATCTTTTCGTGTTCTCGTCGATAAACTATTTTAACGTTAATGACCTAACAGGCTCTGCTGTTGTTTAATTATGTTTCTGGTATTTCTAATATATTATCCTTAATTACAATATTTACCTATATAGGACCAGTTTAATGGTTTTTTCTTTTTTTCTATATTATATAGATAGTTGAGAATACGTATAAAATATTTGGTTTGAAGAAATAGAATATGTGTATCGTTGTTAAGTAGAAAAATAACACGATTTATTAAACAGATCGTGTAAAAAAATTATATTCTTTCGGGGGAAAAAAAAACTACTGGTATATACAAAAATATAATACTCAAGTTAAATATGTAAATGTATATTTTTAATGTCGATTTAAAAAAACAAAAATATATGATAAAATCTAGAATAGCAGCGCCTAGTAAAAAGAAAAAGAAATATCTAATAGGTACCGGGTATAGAATAACATTTGGTGAAAGCTAGTTTAAATCGGTTGTAGCTTGTAATTTAATATACTATATCCAACAGTATAAAATAACATTTGTAGCTTTCACCATATTAATATATTCTATTTTTTTTTTTTTTTTTTTTTTTTTTTTTTTAATGGTACATGACGGATAATAGGTAATAAATATGCCACACAAATAGACGTTATTACTTTACTTTCATAAAAAAAAATATTATTATAATTTAATGATACATAAACTGGTAAATAATATATTTATGACATTTAAGTAGAATACATTTTTAAAATCGTTAACTATTGCTATAGCTCTGCTTAATTTGTCGGTAATTGTATGTACTTGGTTGTACTTGCATGCTCGTCAGTAGTGCTAATGTTTGCTGGAGTCGTATGTTTAATAACTGGACGTCTACGTTCTAAAGATGTCCAGTCTTTAATAACAACATAATCTCCTATTATAGGGAATCTGAAAATTGTAATTATATACACACCCATTAAACAAAAAAAAACATGATAAAACGATGAATATAAAAAAATAAAATATACTACTGTTCGATCGGTTTAAGTAATCATTTATAAAAATAGCTGGAAATTTGTCATAAATTTAAAGGGGGAGGGGCTGGTATTTTAAAATATTTTACTGTGTATCAAAGCCGCTCTCCTCCACGTTTGCAAAAAATCATCTTACCGTGTATTACTCAAATTCCTTTGGTTTTTATTTTAGACATCTTATACGAATATGTAAACTTTATATTTGAGTATATTTAAGGGGGCTTATTTCTCTGATTATAAACTTTGAAGAGATCCTCAATTTCCCCAATGTTCGTCATTGTTTATAAATGCAACTTTATGTTGTTTCAATAAGATTCATTATCAGACACTTCCTTTTATTTGTATAGATAGAACAATCGAATACTATTATAATATTCAATATCGAAAAAAAATAATATAGTAAATGTGAAAAAATACCCCTAAATTAAAAAACAAAACATATAAACCTATAAACAGTATAACAAATATTTTAAAGTTGACAAATATTATGAAATATTATAAACGTTTGAATATTAAAATAATAAAAGAAGTTCATTTTAATAACCATTACGCAAGCATAAATCATTTATAAGAAAAACCAATTGGAATACTTAAAACGAAAAATATATATTAAAAATTTATTTGTATTCTGTCTGGACTATATAAACTGTGCTAGCAAAAATATCGAATAAAAACCTATATGTGTTTGTGTACAATCGATCTGGATTTTTTTTTAATAAAAACTGCACCCCTAGAATATTTGCCGTGCGAAACCAATAGCTCTGTTTAGAATTGAGGCAAATGGATTTATAAACGCAATAAATTCATATTATACATTATGATTATAGGATAACATTACCTTTCTGGATGATCGCAATAATTTTCTAACATTTCCCTGACCGTGCAACCATCTATCTCTGGATACCCTGATCTAAAACCATGTAATGGGCAACAGGCTGATGCTATGCCAATCATAGTTTTTATTTTTTCCTGAATAGATCGTTCTGTCCGTACTGAAATTTAATCACAGCAATGATTAATTGTTTGTAGGTATGCCCCAATAATATCAATGCCAATAACTTATTAATACTTTATTATTTTTGCATTAACGTTCTTTACAACACGAATAATAATAAAATATTAAATATAATTAATTATACGCCAAAATATCATTTTCGTTTAAAACTTAAGAGGACACCACGGACCATTTGGAAAAACACGTTTACAGCAGTCTGAGCAGAACTAAGCAGATCGATTTTGGTTTTAAAATAAAATCACCTATTATACCATTTAATTCATTTTTTTTTAAAAAGTTTAATGTCGCTAGACATGTTAAAATGGTCGTTATATCTAAAGGATGTATTGAGTGTTATATTTAGAATAATAAAAGAAACGCACTGTCATATCCGTTATCTTTTAATTTTATAATAAGTGTTTTTACTCGTAAACCAAAATTAAATCGGGTTCTACTCAGTCTGCGCAGCGTGTGTTTGACATGTCGCCCGTTAGATAGACAGAGCTGATGCGGCTTTCTCTTAACAAAATAATCAAATAATAATACGAATTTCAAGACGTGTAGGACAAGCCTTAACTGTTATAACGATCAAATTACACAAACCGTAATCTCCTTTTTTGTGGATGCAAACCGTGTGCATGATATCCGTAATATTATCTCCGCAATAGTAGCTCTTCACATTCCATAAGAACACTCTGTCGGCAGATAGATGTTCGGTCAGAACGACCAGAGTAATACTAACAAGTAACAGCCAATTCATGATTCCTAAAATTCACAGTTTTATTACAACAATGAACACTGAATATTACACAATAATATTATAAATACACCAAATGAAATATTTAACATAAAATAATCCTATCCTCGTTAGTCGAAAACACGACAAAAGTGACAAAAGTACCCCCGACCTTAGATGTATTAACATTTCGATAAACTCGAACCTGTTTTCAGTGACTGTCAAACACTAATTAGGAATAAAGAAATAACTACTAAATAAGAAAAAAACTACTCGATTTTTCAAGTATTGTATGTATGTATGCATGTGTGGGTATGTGTGTGTATGGGATAGATAGAGACATCAAATCACCGTTTTCAATATTAAATATTTTTTTAAATTATAATGTAAGTTGAGTAAGACGAAATAATTACCTTTTTGTAGAAATTGAAATCCAGCCACAATATTGAATAATCGTAGTGGTTGACAACAATTCTACGAACTATGCAGATGCGTGGTGTCTCGTAGAGCTACAGCACTGCTGGTTAACTTCGGAATGTCCGAGCGATGTCTCTTCGCGCACGAATTTATAGGGACACGAATTTGGGTATGCGGAGGTGGGAGACACGATTATTTGGTATTTTGATTATAATTTAAATAATCGGATTTCGGTGTTTTCGGTTGTTCGAATGCATACATTATACTTAATAGTTAGGACCTATTTTTTGTAATATTTCGAATTACACACATTTTAGTTAAAGCCATAAAATCGGGGTGACAAAATAAAATTCCCCCCCTTACCCTTAAATACTTCACTATTTTTTTCTACCATTTATAGTTGATTATAATTTTTTAAAAACAAATATTACCAGGTTTAAACTTTATCCAGGAGAAATCGATGGGCAAAGTAACAAGAAGACTTTTAAAAAAGTCATATATTATCATCTAATTTTGTGTACTTGTATATTTATAATCTAGTTAATAGCTTGTAATTATTAGTATAGACACCTGTAAGTACCTATAATTACTAACGAAATAATAATAATACGCAGCTTATAATTATTAAATTAACATTTACGACCGTCGCGATGTGCATGGTATCCATTGTACTGACGCAGAAGCCTCTATTGGTAATTTATAGGCAATTTACATTATAATCTAATTGAATAATTAGAGCTACCTGTCTGTTATAATAATGCTGCTGTGTATGGAAATTATCATCGAACAATTTAGTTAAATTAAATAATATAATACTTTGTTTACATAAATCCGTAGGTACTACAAAACCCTATAGATAATAGAAAAAATAATGTGATAGGTGTAGTACGAACTGGCGCCAACCGGTGGTAAAAATATGTGCAAAAACCGTATTATGTGTCAATGTGTGAAATGTGTGCATCAAACAGGTCTTGTAGGTAGGTTAACTATTGTGTGTGAATATTAGGTGAAATTTTAAAAAAAAAATTTGCGTAATACGGTTATTAGCAAAGTTCGGTTAAACATATTTTGAAATGTTGTGATTATTACGATTTTCGTCAATTTTTTATACATTCATTTTTCCGCGTACGAAGATGATAACAGATAGAACGAAATTATAATTTAATAGAGATAACAATACGTAACGTTCAAAATTTTTTTTTTTTTTCCACTAATTAAAACTTAAGATGAACCTCGTGTAAAATTTACAGGCATTTTTGCTTGGCTAAAAGAATTTTATCCACACAAAACTAAAAAAAACAAGAAGAAAAAAAGAAAATGTTAAAAATTGCCAGAATTTTTCAGAAACAAAGAATTAGTATTACTATTTTGCAAAAATGTTTCTAAGATTATTTTTAACCAAACAACAACAAAATCTAAAATAGAAACACAGTTATTGTACATTTTCCTGTTTTTCCTACGGTTTTTCTTATTTATTATGAAAACTACAATCAAATTCATAAAATAACTCCCTGTCCCCATTTAGCACCAACTAAATCCAAAATACTTTCAGCAAAGATGCTACAATTGAAAATTTAGGCAATATTTCTTATAGAAAAGTTGTTTACAGACAATAAGAGAAGCACACCTTAGTTCAAAACCTTAAAGGAAAAAATAAATCAATATATTACAAATGATTTTATTATTTCTTATTTCACTACACATTTCCTTTGCAATACTTTTGTACAATTATCTTATTATATAGGTACCCTATAGTCATAAACATATAATCAATTTATCGATATATGTTATAGTCATTTAGTCAATATTGAATCATGGGCTTAATATTTATGGTCATTGTTCCTCTAAGTCCAGGGTCTGAGGTCCGTTATTAGTTCCCTATTTGTACGACCAGATTTTTCGAGATATTAGCTCTGTAATATAAATATATATTCCATTAGTTTAATAATAATAATAATAATAATAATAGAAAGTTATAATGTAATATTTCCTAAATAAAATGCACTTGGGGAAATATGAGTACTATAAACAGGCAAACCTTAGAAATACCCGGACCTATCGCAAATGGCCAAGATTTAATTTTGGGGGAGTCTATTTTTAAAAATTGAAAAATATCAAGATTAAATAGGTGTAAAGTTTGATTTGTAAAAAAAATTCACATCGTAAGAGAACAATTTCGGGGAAGATCGGAGTCCCATAGCTGCATGCCTAATTGTGATCAACATCATTGTAGCAATACCATAAGGTTAATATAAATTTAAATTGTTCACCGGTACAAAGCTAAATTTAAATATTAAATATAAATAACAATAAAATATTTTATTTATTCTATTGCTACAGATATTATTGGAACCGTGGTATTTTGAACTACAGAAAATGTGTCTCGTTTTATTCACAGTATTATGCAAAGTGGTTGTTTTTAATAAAAATTTAGAAATTTGCATTCAATAAAATAACGTATTTTAAAATATCCACGCCCTAATTACCTTTTTTGATTCCAACAGTAATTATGTAATATATACAGTGGAGTGCAACCAGGCGATTCGCAGCATTCCTTGACGATTTGTCTTTTTCGCCGACGTTGTTCAATTGGATTAATATTCTCTGGAACTAAGAATAATATTATGATGATCGTATAGTTTGGAATAATCGATTCTTTTGTGGGTGCATATTTATTATACGAATAATTATGAGAATCCCGGCGGATCCTAAACTCAATATGGCCACACAGTACAACTGGCGAATCGGAAAACTATTTTTTTTTTTTTTTTTTTTAATTAAATTGTTCATTAGTTAAAAATTTTAGGCCAGGTCACCGGGAATCCTCGTGGCATCCCGACGGCCCAGTCCACCTTTGGCAAAATTACTTATATTTAGACGACAATAACCTACCTTCAGTGGTCGGATTATCTTCTTCCGCATCGTTGGCACATATGGCCCGTTTTGTGTTTGATAAAATCGAACCACAGAAACGCTGCTGGACATTCCACGAGATCTCGACGTAGTAAGCCTTTGCGGCCAAACCAAACGCAAGCGTCAACAGCGTCAGAATTATTATAGTTTTCATCGTGTTACTGAAACAAACAACGTACAGGCAGACCTTTAGTTATTATTTATTATTTTTATGCGCATATAAAACAATATAAACGTTCGTGCTTTACAATAGAGGCAGTCTATTAATATATATTTATTATATTATTTACGTAACATAGGTGCAACCGCACACTTCTGATGATTTAATCATAAACAGAGTTCTTATGAGTTTTAAGAACAATCTAGACGCGTGTAGTTATTCAAAAAAACATTATAAACTGTGGGTCAGCATTCGGTGAACATTCACCTCACCCCCGAAACCTCCATTTGGGATACCCGACTAACGAACATAGGTTTTAATAACAGCATCGCGATATTTGCATAAAGACGTGTTATTGTAAAAACCCGAAATCCTTCAAAACAAGTTATCGCGAAACCGGTTTTGACTAGTTGTGCCTGAAATATAGTAGTGGCGAAAACAAGAACTGTCATGCGAAAACGTACCCGAAGTTACTTTTTAAACGTCTGTTTAAACTAGGGAAAAGTAGAAACAAGTACATATTGGGATAAGTATGTAGGAGTTTATCATACTTCTTATTCAGGATAATCTAACATAATGTTATATTTGTATATTTTAAACTAATTACTAGAGCTCGGAAATTGATGAATTTTATTTTTTCTTTAACTCTAACTCGTTACTCATGTACAAAATCGGATAAATTTATTTTCTTTTTTTATTTGGAATATTTTTGATAATGGTACAATATTTTTTTATATGGTTTTTTTTGCAATTTTACAGATTTGCGTGCCATACAGTTTATTGTTGATATTGTTCGATCGTAAAATACTATTTTATAATTTCTGAGGGAATAGATTTCCTTGCATTTCCGTAATAAAATTCAATATGTAAAACACGTATATTTAATTTAAAGGGCTTACGCTTCAAGTAATCACTATGTGTGATATGTCTTCTAAACCGATTTCTATTAAAAAAATAAATAAATAAATAATACGTTTTTAAAGTATCTAATGTAAATTGTTTCATTTAATCGTTCACGTATTTATTTTTACGAATAGTTTTTACGAAAAAATAAGCAATTCTAACATATTTTTAATAATTGTATATAATGACATACATTCTTTGTGTGCATTTTTAAAATATTTTTCGACCATCGAGTTTCGAGGCCCTACTATAATTGCTAATTAATTACACCTAGCTAATATTGCATTAAATCCTGTCCTGAATTCAGTCTTAAATTCAGACCAATTAGACCTGTATACATGCTATGTTCTTCCCAACAAAACGCCGGTAGAAAATTCCCTTTCCGTTGTCTGAACGGAGAATATTACCATAATACGAATAATACCAGGGCTCCAAAAATCAGATAAATATCATGAGACCGGCCGCGAGTAGGTTGGAAAAGTGCGAGTTTGAATACAAACGTGTGTATAAGGTATACGTATAAGATTCCAGTTAAAACTAGATTCGGATGACTCCTTTAAACCTTACGATTAATTCTACTTTAACTAGTAGAAATCAATTTTGACGAAAGGTAACTAATTTTGACTATTATTAAAACTATTGTTTTGACGGAGTTCATGTTTTAACTCGAACACAAAATAGGTATATTTCATACATAATACATAATAATTATTGTTTATTTGTTAAACATTGTCAAATATTAGGGTACGGTGACGGATTTGGCGGATATGCTTTAAAATTTACAATCGGAAATAAACGAATTTTCCAATAAATGCCCTAAACGTGTGTTTTAAAACGACGATAGGGATAATAATGTAATGAATTCAAACATTTTGTTACATTTCCGGGCGATAAAAATATACGAAAATCATTAACAACCGACATAATCGGTTCTAATTACACCCGTGTATTATATCTAATCGTCGGTATATTTGAATTGCCGTGTAATTTTGTACGGAAAGAAAATTGGCCGAAATAATAATTATCGTTTATTATAATATTATGGTTTAGTCGCGTACAACGACGTGTCATACACACTAGACGAAATTAATATAATACGAGTAAGTAAACCGTTTAAAAAAAAAAATATATAAATTATTTGTGTTGATAAATTATTTTTCTAGTTCCGGGTCGTCATTAGTCATTAGTCCCGGTCATTTATTTATATAGAACGGTAACGGTGTCGTCAATAACAGTATAGGTAGGTATCTGTTACAGTCGGTCAGTCTGTGAATTGTCGAGTGACTTTGACTGCAGGTGGTACACCGCCGTAACGATTCGATTCGCTTGCTATACAAGAACAACGAAAGGGTAATAAAATAATATATCACTAGATTTCCAGCGTTTGTATACGCCGAATAAATGTAAAAATATATTATACGAATCAATACGAATCAATTATTAAAATAACCTGCGTAGAAAAAAGAAGAAAACAAATTTTCGAATGTAGAGAACGTCCGAAAGATTTTAAAAATAATATTCTATACCAGTGTTCGTTAATCTATGTCGTCCGATATATCGTTTTACAATCTTTACTGATAATTTATTCCAGCGTACAAAAAAAAACAACAAAAAATTGTAGGTATTTTTCCCCTATGTATTCCTCATTTCGATTTAATATTCAGTCGCGTATCATACTTTTTCCGCCATATTATCGCTCTATTATCCGATAGTGATTTTTTTTAATTTTATTTAGCTTTTCCTCTCCGTAAACGTTAAATATTTATTGGATTTAAATATAACGTAAAAAAATGTACCTTTTTTTCTGAGAGCCACATGACAAATAATTAAAATATAATATATGACGCTTAATATTATAAAGGTATTATTAATGCGTATCAATAATACACGTGTATTCTACGGACGCAATCTGTTTTTTTTTTAAAAAAAAAATTATTATTATAATTTATTTGTGTTTCAGGCGTCATGAACCATCAGTCGATCGTGTTGATTGTATTGCTTTTGAGCGCCCGTTTGGCACATTTGAAAATTTTGCGATGGAACGAAATGCAGTTATACTGCGGCAGCGTCATCAACGAAATTATGGAAGTCATCTGCCCATTTCCATCGGATGACGAAAGTACATTTACTATTATTCCCTATCGTTTTACGGTTTTACTTATTTATTGTGCACGAATCAATCCGCAGCTGTGAATTCTATTTTTCTACCATTGCAAACGTAATACCATTAGGACGATTGAAATAATTTTCAAATATTATATAACTGGAGGAAAAACAACTTTTAAAATTAACGTAAAAATTAAAATTAAATTTTCAATCCGCGTTATATGGCCCGTATTAACGTACGATTATAATAACGTCGAATAAATGATATATTATTACAATTTGTGGTTCGTTATGAATCATAACTTATGAGTATATAGTTCTTATAATGTAGTTAGGAAATATAAATATTGAACGTAATTAATGTCAAGGTTTTTATTTTTATCAAAATGAATACAAAAAAAAAAAAATGTAGTAAAATAACAAATCAAAACGTATTATATGAGTTACATGTAAATACGACTAGTTTCGATTTTTAAAATCGTCATCAGGTAATATAACAACGTAAACGAAATAAACTAGCATATTTGGTGAAATATATTTTTATTTTAAAATTAATTTTGATATTTTTTATTGTAAAACAATTTTTTGTTTATCATTATAAATAAAGTGCGGGTGTTAACGCCCAATAATAATAAAAATTGCCGAGTAGGATTGACATTTTGTAACCTTTACAAATATATATGTAAAATTAGTAGGTTGCATATTTCGAACTATTTTACTTTTTTCGGCATATTCGATGTATTCGGGTTTTTTTTCGTGATAATTAACATAGAACTACGAGTATTACCAAATATATTTTACAAGTCAACAGTAAAAGAAGTCGGAAGAGCGTATTAATTATTTACTTTGTGCTAATTTTATTAGCACATATTTTAATACTTTGTAAGCATACTATTATGTTGGTTTATAAAGCGTATATTATTGAGTATATTTTAACATTTTATCGAGCATATATTAAAGTTTTTTGAGTGCATTAAAGTCCGCTCTTTTAACTCTTTAGATATTAAACGTTAAGAACTATCGTACAAATCACGAACATTTTGCATACCTACATTGTTAAACGTTTATCAATTATATTACAGTAATTGCGTTTCTTTCAGGAGGGTTATTAATTCTAAGGGGTGATGTGAAGAAGAAGAAGAACACTGCATATCAAAGCCACTATCATTACTGGATAAGAAGTCAAATTGACGACGACTGTTGTTACACAGGGGGTCAAGGTTGCACGCTAATGTATATACTGGAAAAGTACTGTCCATTTTCGGAAAGGTACCCTAGCAAATTCAATTCGTATATCTACTAAATAAAATAATTGAATAAAGTGTTTATCCAACAAGGATTTTTAAATTTAAGTTTTTACAAGAGTACTTATACTTAAATACTGAAACAAAAAAAAAAAATTCTAAAGTTTAAATTTTGGACATTTTTGCATAATTCCTTGTCGATTTCCGATTGCCTTATTAGTTTCATGAAAAAAAAAAACTAATTGTATGTCACTTTTATTTTTCGTATTTATGTAACTTTTATGCACAATTATTTATTATTTATTAAATATATACCAGGGTTGATACTACAAAAGATGTGATAATCGAAGATCAAACCAATAATCAATTGTCTGTTTCAACTGAACCATTGGCGTCGAAAAAATGTAAACCTCCGAGGAAGGATTCTCCTTTACTAGAATATAACACGATCCGTAAGTATTCAAAATTCACCTTGCTTTTCGAGTCCCACTAATGATTTCGATCGAGTTTTATTATTTTTAATAAATCTGTTCTCGAATAAACCAAAAACTGTTTTAAAATAATAAAACTCGATCGAAATCATTTTCAAACATATCAACTTTCGATTAGTTTGTGAATTGAGGCTCCCAGAATCAGATTGTAATGATTTTAATACTACAATCATAGATGTAAATTCGTATGGTTTAAATTTTTTTTTATATATATATATACATAAACTCGAAGGCCTGAAAATCAAAATTTATCCTCATGCCCAGTTTTACTATTCAATAAATTATACAAATTTAGTTTAGATTAACAAATTATAATACAAATTTACGGTTTTGTTTAGAATTATTTTTGGAACTCAATATAAGTATCGATTCATTAAATACTTTAAGAAATAATTTTCATGTATCCCATAGCGAGTTATAAGATAGATGAAAATTTAAATCAAAAAATATATATTAATGTGATAAAAAATACTTGAAATAAAATCTACCTTTTTTTACATTTCTTCAATATTAAACTGTGTTTTGTATATTTATTGCAGAATATTTACTTTGTTCGACGTACTATATGGGATGCACTATAGATTTTCAACTTCTCGAAGCGATTACAAATTCATTAGTTTGTTAAATCTTTATACGATATGATAACAGAATAAATAATTTCCGTAGTATTAGTGTATATTAGCCGATTAAAAAAAATATTTGTATATATTTTAATAAAAACACATATTTCTTCAGTATATTTGTTGTGTATATTTGATTTTTTTTTTGTAATTGAAAAAAAAATTAGCTATATTTGTTGTTGTCTACAAATTAAAATTGAAACATTTAATTTCGCAAGGGCGTTGGAAGTTGATGTATAAAATACATCGTTAATGAATGCAAACGTTACTTTGAAAATACTTTATAGTTAGTATTTTATAGGTACGCTTGGATACTGATAAACAGTGTAAAATTAAAATGTAAAAAAAAAAAAAAATACAAGTTTTCAGTTGATATAAAAGTAAGTATAAAGAAAATTGAGGAATTACCGTCAAAATATTACAATATTAATTTTTATAATTGCGGTACTTGAGTAAATAATTGTTTGAGAATAATATACGACCGTCTAATTGTCCTACTGTTGTTTTGTAAATGCAATTTTAATCTTTTACGTAGGTACTTACTAATTGGTATACGATACATCCTCGTAGGCCTGTTTAAATAATGTAAATCGAATATACGATTGCGATAATTACTCAAAAATATAATATACGCAAGCTATATAACTATACAAAGCCGTAGGTAACGTGTTTAGTTGTTTAGTAATGAACGTTAATTTCGTCTATCTAAAATACTCCTACATTTACAGATACGTAACCAGTTATACGCCAGCCGAAAATGTTGGTAGTTAAAGTAGGTTTTAAAAATGAAAATATGTTTGAATTCAAAAACAAGTTTAATTTTTTCATCGGTTTGATTAGTTTTCCAATTAGATTTGAATGCAATGTAGTACCACAATTTTTGTCGGTCAAAATTAGGTTTTTTTTTTTTGAAAATAATCGTATTGTGTTTACAGGACTTTGAACCAATAATATGATTAAAATCTAAAACTTTTTGTGAAATACTGACAAATAAAATCGGGACAATAATAAGAAATTTGTATTGTTTTAGTAAAGCTGTTTTTGTTTAATTAGTTTTTATTACAGTTATCCACTAAAGAAGGAAATAAAAAAGTTGAAAGTATTTCTGAAATAATTTTGAAACTAGTGAAATACGGTCATTTTTCTCAAGCGTTCAAAAATTATTTCGTTCAGCCCCCACGGTTCAAAAATCGCTGTACAAAAACTAAGTGGTGAATAATAATAATAGAATTTTGCGGCCCGGTCAAGCAATTAACATAATAATTAACTGCTAATGGAAACCGACGGAAAACCAGACAAATCCACACTCGCATGTGTAGACCGATCGTACCGTACATATACGACCGAAATTATATTTTGTCGGTGTGGGGGGGGGCACTCGGGATGATCGACGCCAAAACAGCCAAAAAACCCGTCAAAATCTTTATTTACATATGTAAGGAATTCCTATCAGCAGAAGTACGCCGGTAAGATCGTACGATCGAGGTGCGGATATAATCAGTCCGTCACGTCGGTCTTGTATTAGTGCTCATTTAATGTTCTTCAATATTTAAACTATTTGGTTGCTCTGGGACCGGGGTCGTGCGCACAATAAATACAATCGTTCGCGACCGAATCGGTCGTGCAACTCCCGGATCCCAGAGCAACCAACGCGTACGATCGTTTCGGAAAAACAATTTTGTCGTTTATTTACGATTTATCAATGATTTAATATTATATATTTTTTTTATCATTATTTTTCGATTTAATACCATTTCTTATTTCGATCATTGTTGTCTAACTTACTCGTATATACCGTCCGATGATGCGTAATGCCACTCGGATGACAGATTTATATAGCTATAGTTGATTACTACTTGAATTCATTGTACAAATTATAATAACACGTAATACATTTCTCGCTCAAATATTAATTTCCATTATTATAATAACGAGGTTTCGAACCCCCCCCCCCACGGTTTTAAGAATATTTTATAACCCCAACTTTACAAAACATGATGACAGAAATTGATTTTTACATTTCATATTATTAGACCCTAGCTGTATTTTTGGCTCAATTGACTCAATAGCCAGTCAGAAAAGTAAATCGCACAACATAGTAAAACAAATAGAATCCGGAAACTGCGTTGAAATAATAAATGTCATTAAAAATCACGATTCACAACAAAATCAAAAACTATAATCACATGAAAATCACATGAAAATGACCAGTAAATTTAGTTATTATAATAGTTTATTATCTGCAGTGATTTTGTTACAAGACTTTTTCCTGTTATAAAGAGTAGAAATATTCCTAACTATTCACTTTTATAAAAACAACAAAACAAAAAAAAAATTGAATACAAAGTAACAACATAAGCTACAACAAAATAATAAAACAATTAGAGTTTATTTAGGTAAATAATTAAATAAATATTATAGCTTATACTAATAGTATTATTACCATTAATACCATTGGTTATTTGTTATACTGTGGGCAGAATATATAGGCAATAATTTTTCTCAAATATAGATGGTCAAATTAAAACATTCATTAAGTTAAATGTTAAAATACAACATAAAAAATTAACTTTACAAATTGAACACTAAGAATATTTTGTACCACCTAATAGTCTCAGTTTTTTCTATTTTTTATTTATATATTTCTAATAGTTATTATATATCCCTTTTTTTTTATTTAAAAAGAATATTTATCATCTATGCTACAAGGCATAATAAGCAAATTTGAACACATACATAAAAAATGTTTACAACCTGAACACATGAGGAGGGAGGTCATCCAGTGATAGAACCCAACGTTATTTTATTTATTTATTAATTATTAACTTAACATAAATTAAATGGATTGAACCATCAAACATTTAATAAATCACGACACCATTTTCTCTATTATTAGGAAGTGAGTTGGAAGCAAATTCAGCGATTAAAGGGTTAAAGTGAGACTGTAATTTTGAGTGAAATTTTTTATATTGTTTTGTGGCTAACTGATTTACTGTTTCTATTTCGAAGTCATTTTGAATTGTGGAATTTGATTATATATCCCTAAACACTAATACTAATATAATATTTTGTAGTACAACAGAATGAATAGAATACATACATTTTTGAATATCAAAACCACAAGTTCAATCAATTCTTGGATGAGTCAACTGAACTGGATTTTTGGTCAAATTAAATATAAACAGTTAAGTTGATAACTTAACTAGTAAAATAAGGTTAGGTTAGGTTTATCAGTTCAATTATTAAACAATACAAATAATTAACTAGATAAAAAAAAAACAATTATTCTTGAACCTTTAAATATGTTTTCCTATGCAGTAAAAATGTTTGGTATTGTTTGTGTTTAATAATTTAACATTATAAATACCATAGTACAGAAGGTTTTTTGTCACTGCTGTACTGTGCATTTCTTAATCCCGAACACTAGTCTTAGATTAGTATTACAAATTGTTTTAATTAAAAGATACAATGTATTATCATTGATCAGTTATTTTTAACCAAACTAATCCAAATATATATACCAATAAAAGATATTCAGTTATAATAGTAAAAAAAAAAAAAAAAAAATATAAAATACATACATGTAATTGTTTTGTAATTGTGTTTATTGTTGAATATTTTTATTTTATATAAAACATTAATTGTAACATTAATTTGTAGGAAAAAATAAGGTGGACATCAAAAAGACATTCATTTTCCTTGTGAACTGGCCAATATATCAAACTGCATTATACTTAAAATGGAAACTGTGACATTCAGTTTGAACTAATATCTGAATGCAAACAAAAAATTGGTATATTAATGAGGGTTCTATGTAGCTTTTTTCAAAAAGTGTTCATATAAAAAAAAAATTATAACCAATATGGCTATAATTTTGTTTTTTTAGAAGAAAGCTACTTTAGTAGTAGAAGCCGCGGAAATATACTTTTTTTTTATTAGCATTCAGACTACGAATTCAAACTGAATGTTACAGATTGCATTTTAAGTTTAATGCAATTTGATATTTTGGCCTATTCCAAAGGAAGGACAATGTCCGCCTGATGTCACCTCTTCATTCAGTTCCATAAGGTTTAGCAACATCGGGCATATCTATATACTACCTACTATGTTGATACATGTAACCATGTTATATAAATCTTATGACAAAATATGTGATGTCTTATAATAAAATAAAAATAGTTGTTTTTGATTGCTGGGTGGAGATATAATTAGTTGTTTGTATTTTCCGGAATCATCATTTTGAATAATTGTAGAAATTGTCATCATTGTTAAGATCATCAAAATCTGAAACACAATTAAAATAAAATTAAAATGTTTGAATTAAATTATCAAAAATACAAAAAACAGTACAAACTTAAATGTGTATTTATTTTGATTATCATTTGTACTGACTTTAATACTACAACTAATTTAATCTCAACTCTTGGTGCTAAGTGTCCAGCAAACTAAGAATAATTTAAATAATATTTTACCATTTAATTAATATAATACTTTCAAAAAATAATGCTTATTTAAATTTCATCAGTTGGTGATTTTGTTGAAATCACTAATTTTGAAATTATAATCTTTGGATAAAATATATCAATATTATACTATACAATATTAGAAAAAAAAAATGTTGTTTTGCACAAATTGAAATGACATAAAAATAATAATTGAATTATTTTAATAATTGTACAAGAATATCTGTTCAGCACCCAAAAAATTAACTCAAATATATTTAATATGTGCAGAGTTATAGAGTGTTTCCTACTAACAATTACACACTGTATAGTGTATATAATATAAATTATATTGTATTGTATAATCAATGCTATAATTTAAAACATAGTGTGTGATATTTTTTATCTAGATTTTTTTTAAGAATAAGCTAGAGGCATATTTAAATTATTTCAAAATAATTGGGACAGGTGCTTTAATTAGAACTAAATCATATTGTATATCTGAGTGGGCTGGTTCACATCAATCTTCCCAATAAAACAAAAATAATAAATAAATGAAACATAATACATTGAATGTATATTAGTAAAATAAATATTTTTTTTTTGTGATCTTACACAAATGCAGCAATTGTTTTAAATATATATAATGATCAGTAATTACTTTACAATTGATTGTCAATCACAAATAAATATTAATTATTAAGATTTTTTTTTTTTTTAAATAAAATTAATTTTTTCTCTTTTGTGAGTAAATTTTGAGTATATTATTGAATATTATAGTACTATCAATATATACAAAACAAAAAAAAAAGTATCCAGTAAAGTACATTTGTTATCTTTCCATATATACATAGGATAACTAATTTTGATAGAAAATTGATTTGAAAAACAAAAAAAAAAAAGATTAACTTTTTATGTTTTAATATTATTTAAAAATACAAATACATACCATTGTAAAAATAATTTTTAGCATCCTGATCCTTCTTTGATTCTATATCAGCAGCTGTAGGATTTTGTTCATTGCTGTTGACCTGCCCAAACTAAAAACAATACAATTAATAAATCATTTTATCCTGTACCTTATACCATACAAGTAGGCTACAGTTTAACTAATCATTATCCTTCAAAGTAATTCCACACAGCCACCTGCCGAATATATTATACAAACTAAAATTTAATTAATTATATCTTCAACTAGTGGAGGCACTTGAAAATCTCCCTGAACCAAGTATGGCCAGCCCATTATCATTTCATAGTATTTTTGCTTTGTGTTACATTACATTTTAAAATATATAGAAATACGTACAAATGTAAAAATCATAGTATTATTATGCTTTAGATTTAATTAATCTTGAAGGTAACCTTATAACCATTTGATAGGAAATTGGTTGGGCAATTCTCATTGAGCCACTGCCCCTCCTTATAAATCCAGATAAAAGAATCATGGAGCCATTACTGTCATCAACAATAAAATGAGAGTACAAACTTCTACTGAAGCCAAACTTTAATTTCCTTATTCCCACCAGTTCTACTCATTATTAATTTTAGAAACCTATATAGTAGTCTGCAGCGTATATAACCTACACTATCTCTAAATGGGTATAGATTTTGACATTCTCTAATTTCTTTTATTTTCTTACAATATGACTTTCTCTGGCCGACCTCACTATAGGTTAACGAAACGCCCATTTAACTTAAGCATTTTAATTCAACGTTATAATCAATAAGTATTTAAATATCAAATTACCTTTAACTCTTTGATGTCTTCATCCGGTTCCAAAAAATCATTGTTAATAACTATGGAATAGAATATCTAACAATACGGTTGGTTCTACTGGAGTGTAGCGATATTGAACGAATAAAAAGTTAACGGATAATGTCCGATGATATTGCTGGTTGTTCGAATTGTTACTCTAAATACTATTCAAATAATAATATCGGACGTAAACAAATAAATAAAGAAGGAAATAAAAAAAAAAAATTATTTCCTTCTATATTTTATTTGTGAGGTGAATAGACACGACAATATTTGAAGATAAGGTCGGACAATTCTGTTTTGGTCATCAACATCATTGGACAAATATGTTTCGCAGAGTAATAAAGTATGTTTACAATTTGTCCGCCATTACTTACGGTTTTTAATTGCCGTTGTGTATCTGTTCTTGATCTACTGCGTGTATACGAGATAATATTTCCTACAGTTAATAAACATAATGTAAAATTTATGAAGCTAACAAATTGACAAACTAAGTTAAACGAGTGTAATAAACATTTATAAAATAAAAAATGTACATACTTGAGTGTTTTTTTTTTTTTGTTTTGTCGTGGCAATGGTAATAGCAGCTTAAAATGGATTAAAATGCTTGATCAGACTTTTTCACCATATTGTTTTATTTCTTGGTTTCTTTTAAAATGATTATCAAAAATACTATTGCACGATAGACAGTGCAACTTAATTATTTTCCACTTTCTATTGTTCGTTGTAAAATTATTAAATTTATTCAAATAAACGGCACAAAATTGAAAATTACATAATTCAAATACGGTTTAAAAAATAAAAACAAATGAACATCATGATAACATAACTGATAAGTGATAGGTAATTTGGCGCCTAGACGTTATCACTCTGCTAAAGATGTATTGCATAGAGTATCTACTCTATAGCCTATTGTTCCGTTTTTATCACAAATTGGAATTTTTTTGGTTCTTACAGGTATTCAATTTGTTCTATGTAATCCTGACGTTAAATATTAATCAATATTTGAGGCTCTTATCATACTTCTAATTATTATAAATTTATCGAATTATTATTTGAACACCAGGTTAAAACAAATTCTGACAATTTGCAAAATGCCGAATCAAGACGATTTTCCGTGTCAACATATCAGATTTGCCAGCCGGAATGAAACAAATTGGCGTTGGACACTTTACCCTCCACATACACCCGCATGAATACAGACAACCTGGTGAATTTACATGTTCCTATACTCGTATATCTTCACTCCAATATCATTCAAGTTTCCCTGTTTTTCCCTTTCGTCATATTTAAAATCTTATTGACATTTATATTAAAACAAAAAAAAAATGAAAATTTGAAGCTCAAAACATGTCAAAATATTTTTAAAATGCTATCAAGTATACAAAATGATAAATTAAACATTTGGTGTAAATTTCAAGTATATTTTTTGTATGTCAAGGCATTCTTGGTCCCTGATGAGTTCAATTAATAACTATAGGTCCATCAGCTATAAAAAATAATAAAAAAATTAAATATAACGAAAAGTTAATTATTTAGTTTGTTCATTCATACTTATCATACAAACTGGATCAGACTCCAGTCATTCCAACAAAACATTAACGGAATGTGAATTATTATATTTAAACAAATATAAAGATATTTTGTCGAATGGTACAGTATCTGGCTAGTGTGAATAGACTTAATTCTTAATTTTTTAAATTTTTTTTATTGATTTTTTTTATTTATTTAATAATTTAATGTATGAATTATATACAATTGAACCTATATAGTTCAATATAATTTTAAAAAAAAAAATTATTTACACTCGAACATTTTCATCACTTTTGAAAAATGTACAATATTAAACGTTAAAAAAAAAAAGTTATTTATATTATATTAATTTTGTATATAATATACCTAAATATATGATTTTTATTATGGATATTTCCTGAAATGTATAAAATAATTTAAAATATTGCAATCAAAATGCGTAAAGCCGCCCCCCTACTAGACCAATAATAATTATTATTGTACAATATTATTGATGGTGTAGAATTGATACTGAAAGATTATACAATATATTGAAGAAATGAAACAGGGATGGACATTTATTGCGCAATACACAATATTAGTGTACATATGATATTGTGCAATCTTACGTTAGTATCATCAGTTTGATAGTGATATTAAACATTATTTGAATTGTAAATATGATTTGTTTTTCTTCGATATTATGATATTTCTCTATACAAGTGCAAAGATTTAAATATGTCAACCGAAATAGAAGAACCATTATTTGTTATCAAATGTATTCAATTGTATCGAAATCTACCGACGCTTTGGAAAGTAAAATAGTAGACAACTGATGTCAAGTAAATATAATACAGACGTCTTTAACACGCATCAAATCAAAACGACATGGTCTGATAGCCAGAGAAACTGTTCGAATATTGAGATGTTTAGGGGAAATTGAATATTGTACAAAATATTGATACAATTTAATTGACCCAATATTATTGATCTTGTAGTGGCCGCTTCACACGCGCAATATAAATACTTATTATTACGATAGTCAGATATTGAAAAAAAAAAAAGTACCGGATTCAACTCGTGTAACCCTCCCCTCCCACAAAAAAACAAATAAAAAATACCGAACATATTTCGAACTTATGGGTGGGGACAGTAAGCTGCTTTTGTAGTTGTGTATGTAGTATATACCTTGATATACGTACATATCTGTTTAAACTAAATCGTTTCCCAACTGGTGGTCCGTGGACTCATCTCAAGTGGTCCGCGATATAAAATAATTTTTTTCATGATTATCATTTTATTAATTTAACGACGGGTCTTGGACATTTAATTATCGTCGGAATAACAATAATTCGTTGAATGTTATATCAAATCGTTATGTTTTTACTGGGCTATTATATTCATTATTGGCGTTCGGGATTTGTCGCACTAAAAATTATCGAAATATCCATAAACCATATTAAAATGTTAGAAATAAAACACAAAAAAAAGTAGATACACGGTAAAAATAAAATAACCGAAATATGCGAAATAATATGCAACTGAATTTATTCTAATAGCAGAAGATTAAATTCAATATAAAAATATACATATGCTATAAATAACAATAAAATTGCCAACATTAATCAAAGATGCGTTTTGTCTATAAAAAATGGCAACATATGCAATTGAAATTTTTGTATTTCAGTCAGTTATTTCATGAAACAAATGTATATCTTACTTAGATTATTCTACAGCCGTTATTAAAGAATGTGCAAATGCGACAAGTCCTGAAACTACTGGTGAATAATAATTCACTTGTTCTATTCGATTGATATAATAATAGTTTAATAACAATACGTAGTATACAAGTATATAATACTATCGGTACAAGTACAGTGGCGTGCCGGGGAATTTAAAAAGGCGGAAGTTATGACATAACTTAATACATTGTATAGTACTCGGATACTTAAATAATATTTACCGCGATTAATTCGTAGATCTCCGTATATCTCGATCCGATAATGTGAATTTTAAATCCGGATATTAAATTCCAAAATTCGAAATATTGTAGTTATTGAGTACAAAAACGTTTGCCGTGTCAGCTAGTTATTCATATTATATTAATTAAGTACATAATATACCTATATAAATGATTTATTTATTGTACTAATTTTTTTGAAATAAATTTCTATTTGCAATATTTGTTGAATTGTAAATACGTATTTACGTATTTAATGTATAAAATTATGATTATAATAATTGTTGTATGAGAAATGAATTAATGAATGATGTAAAATCACAATTTTAAAAACCGAAATTTGGAATCAGATAAAAATCCGGATTATCGAACTTTGGCAAATCCGGATATTTCCCATCACTAATAGTGATACTCATACGTACATAAGTAAGTTCATCGTCGTGAGTTGCAAAGACACGCATTATAGTCGGTATAATCACGCAATTAATAATGTATCGTCGGTAACTAATAATAATAATAATACGTATATAATTACGGGTGTTTTTTCTTTTTTAATTTTAGTTAATTATATTAATTTTGTTGGATTTACAGAAGAATTCTGCATTATGAAATACTGTGGTTTTAAACAGTTGTCAATTATGTAGACAAAATTATATCTCCTCTTAACATACTTGTTAGGTACCTATACGTATATGATTAAAACCGATGATATAGATAATATCTTTGCATACGTATTTACCATTGCGGCCAATATAAGTTTTTCTACATTTTCAGGAAGAACAAAAATCATATAAATTTAAAAACAAAACCCAAAATGATTTTTATGTTTAAACAACGGTACACCCATACTAATCAGATTTCTAATATATTGTTATCGTTTTCCGGACCACCTGGACTCCGGAGTAATACTATAAAATCTGGTTTTGTTACTAATATTGAAATATCTAATATCTATTACATAACGAATTTTAATGGTAAACTGTGTTTCATAATATGAGTATTATTAGTATAAATCAAAATCTTTACAAAAAAGCATACATCATATAATAATGCCATTAGAGCTTTGCTGAAAATCTTAATAAAATAAAAATCGTGTCGAAATTTGTCCCTGATTGTGAGTGTATTATAACGAAAATGATTATATTGAAAGCATGTTAATTATAATTTACATATTATACTATTCGATACAATGCGTTTTCCGCTTTTTTGTGAACGTACCTAATGGTGTCAAAACGTAATTTTATTTTATTTTATAATAACGATAATACAAATAAAATAATTATAATAAACGAATTAAATATTTTTTTTAAAATTCATAGAGCGCACATTTATGACGAAAACCTTTAAGCTACACCTAAGAGTATCTCGGGGATTGGCTAGCAACTTCGCCATCCTTTAACAACGAAACTGATGAAATCAAATATACGCACATATATAGGCAGCCGCGTATTTATGTGGTTAATATAAGTGGTGAGCCAAAATTACGTTTTTGCGATATCTGATATTCCGAAGTTTGCTTCTTGTATAAAACCTATGTCTTATCCGATATTTGAAATTAACCGATATGTCGGTTGAAGAGCATTTTTTTTTTTTTCAAACGATTTATTCATATTTCAGAGACATCCTTCATAAACTTTGGTTTAGAAAGAAAAAAAAACTCCGATGTGCAATGTCGGTTTATGAGTTGATATATCATCACACGAGCTCTTTATTCTTTTTTTTTTTTATGATCAATGTCCGTTTTTTTTTTTTTAACCTCTTGAACCGTTTAGTAACATATTAGTGATCGGCTATAAAATCGGGTCTTGTATTGTTTGTGATTAATATACATTTATTAATTAAAATAATTTTTTTTTCAATTTAGAAAAGGTCACAAAATTCAAATTGATATATAATTAAAAATGTAAGACCATATATAATGAATATTATTTGGTTACGTACTTAATTAATTATTGTTGAAATAATAAAACAAATTTTAATTTGGTACCGAAATAATTTTGTTGTACGTTAGATATAATTAATTATACAGTATGGACGGATCGAACGGCTAGAGTTCAACTGATAAGCGATAATTTTTTTCCGATATTAATCTGCAAATATACCATTGTATTCAGGTATTCGATATTGAATTTAATATTATAATTACTACATTTTTTTTTTTTTTGCGATGCAGGAGAGATGAGACCAATCGGCCTCCCCGAATTGTATGTTTCCGGGTACAACAGTAGCAACATCCTACACAATAGGGTCAAATATCGATATTGAAAATAAAAAAACCCGATATCGATTTATGCTGGTACCAATGGCCGATTTATGGGAAGATCCCTCCCCCACCGTATAATCTAACGTCAAGGTTAAAAAAAATCAGTGATGTGAGTTTAGTAACAAAATTGAAAAAAAAACAAAAATATATTGTAGGACCGGAACAGCAGATTTTCCAAATATACCGTCAATTTGTATATATTCTAACCGTGTTACCAGTTACGACGTCCACAAGCTAGTGATATTTTTCAACTTTAAAGAGGATTAAATCTTATGCTGAAATGGTGACCTTTTTATAACGTCACAAAAAGAAAGTGGGTGTTGGCAGAACAAGGCAGAATGTTCTCCCAAATGGAGGCACCGGCAGACATCAATTTGGACCAAAACCAGTCGGTTCCAAACAGGGAATTTTGGTCAAGCGCAACTGGGAATATCCGGGAAAGTCGAAATATTTCCCCGACTAGAAGTTAACATGGGTAGGCGTTAATTGGATACTTACTAAACATTTTGTTCCGGGGAAGGTCTGTGATGTTGGGCAACTCAGATATATTGTTAATTATTTTTTTTTTTTTTTAGAATTTCATATTTATAGTATTGTATTTTTTCCTTGTGAGTTTATAGATAAAAAAATATCATAATTTTATATTTCCTGCGAAGATGTAACGAACCATTTGATAACAAGCATACAAATAAATGAATACTCAAAGCAAAAACCTAGCCTGCAGAAATAATTGTTATTCGATGTGTTCAAATAAAAAATGTTAACAACTATCGAATTATATGTCTGAAACGCAGTGTAGGGTGAATTTGGGGGGGGTTCACGCCCCACGGTTTAAGTAGATTTCGAACAACCGCAAAAAACGGTAATTTTTAGTAACTATTCGTATATTTCTTCAATATTCGAGCCCGCTTATTATAATTATTGTATACTAATAATATTAGTAAAATATTATTTAAAACGCAATAAAAAAAACTCACGGTTAGCAGACGGTCTAATACGGCTGACGAGCAACACTGACAACCAACAGTTGGCCACTTACACCTGTAGGTGCCGAATTTTTTTTTTGAAAAAATATGCACTCGCGAATTATATTTGAAAAAATAACGGACGGACGACAAATACGCGGACAACAATAATTATTATTTTAATGAAATAAATTGTATTCACTTTGATCTGTATAAATTTCACGGTATATTACAAAACGCCGCACAACCGAATCGGCTTAACTCGGATTTTTTCCGTCTGTGTTTCAATATGCACATTAATTTTAATAATTGTTAGTGTAAATGACCGTGACTTACGATAATATTATAATATTTATAACGAGGTGGTTATATAATACTTGGGTATAATCTCTATCGTAGCGAGTTTGAATTCGTTTGATTGCACAACATACAAATGCAATGGAATTCTTAATTTATTAATATTATTAATTATTCCAAAACAACGGGAATTCAAAATAGCATCACCGCTCGTGGATGCGTAATTGATTCGTCAAATTATAATTTTAATTACGTAGTTTTCGTTGTTTTTCCTTCAGTTCTATCTAGAGTATAAAACAGTTATTATAATTATTATTATTCGAGGTATACAGGGCGATATTTTTTGGTTTATCTACGGAGATTTTCAATAAAATTGATTTCGTTTTTAATTTATCAATCATTATAATATAGAATGGAATCGTTTAATATTAACAATATTTTCAAAGTTTTACCAATTTATTCCGTACACCGCATAAGAACACATAATATAAACAATAGATTTTACAAACGATATGTGAAAAGTCTCTCTTACTGCTGCTATACATTTTATTCAGTTCATACAAATAGGTTTTTGACGAATATCTTTAAGACTAAGTGTTTTCGTAAAAAAAAAGCTCATAAACAATTTGTAAGTCGAGTAATTTTCTAAAAAAAAAGGACATGGCACGTTTTTTCCTATACGAATTACAAATCATGATATCTTAAAAAAAACAAACGGTATATGCGATATGAGTGTTATGCATATCCAAATGGTTAGAAAAATCAAAAATTAATCATCATTTAAGGTATATAAGGAGTAGGGATAACAATTTGGAAACTATGTTAAAATAAACTTAATTGCAAATTTTATAATGATTGGAAAAAACAAAAAAAAAAAAACCAGACATCAAATAAATGTAAAATTCTCATCGAAAATCGCCGAATTATAATAATTGAATCACTCTGTATTCTGTATAGCGAGGTTGATAAAAACATGAATAAATAAATAACTGTTTTAATCATTTAAAGCACGATTTAAAAACAAAATAAGTAATTGATTATGTATAAATATGTTATGGGTGTATGAAAAAAAAAATGAATTAAATTAATATATCACGAAAATATATATATTTCATTACAATCAATAATATATCATTTCTATATTTCATGAGTAAACCCATAGCAATTTTTTTTTTTTTTTATTGTAGATTATAACAATTTTTATATCATATCATTTTTGGTCACTAATTTCGGATTTAAATATTGGCTTTTTATTTTGTTTTAAACGATTTAAACAAAACCATGTTTGATTAACTTAGATGTTTTAAACATCTCAACCCGGCTGTATGGTGAATAAAAATCGTGTTCTGGTTAAAAACGGGTGTGTCGTATATTTTTTCAACACTCGTAAGTGTTATGTCTATAAAATGTCTATAAAACTATTGAAAAAGTAGGAATACATGCGGATTGTTGAAGAAAAGACGAAAATAAACAGTCTGCAATTTTGTTCGTATATTCAATAAGGTATAGGTGTTTCTATATAAAAGTTACTATTAGATAAGGTACTTTTAGCCTTTTTTCTATAGGTGGCCCATCGAGACGAGTTTCCCGAGAAAAATACGTTATAGAATTGAAACGATTGATCTATTTGAAAGCTCGGCTCGGAACATAAATTATATTATATATAGTTGAAAAAACTTTTCGAAACTCAATAAGAAAAACTGAAAACGCGGACTACTTATCAACACTTGTATTATACACAATTACACAATAATGGTATAGCACGTACTTTATTCTACACAGTCAAACGAAAAATCTGGTAGAGATTTTATATTGGGTATAATGCTTTAAGGCAAAATTGTGGTCTCACGACTTTCGCGCAGTTTTGATATTTTATTCCGGGCGATTTTTCTTTTTGGCGGAAAATTAATTATTAGTTTAATTTTCATTAAATTATCCTCTAATATATAGATATGTTAAAAATATATAGATATCTCCTATTTAGACTTGCGCAGAATTTAAAATCACACTTGCAGCGAGCAAGGTGCCCGTGGGGGGAATTAAGCAAAATTAAATTATGATACAACAAACACATATAAAGTATTTTTTTTTTTCTGTACCGGTCAATTGTTAATGAGACAATCACAGACACGAATCAATTAACAATATTATCTATAGAACTGTACAAACTTAAGTAGTCGTAAAAACTAGTATTGGGAATTTATTATTTTCCAATGGGAATGCATGGCACTCCCATGCATTCCCCCCCAATGGGCGCCCCCGTATTAGTGAGATAAGTAGTCTGCTGTAAACTATATTACTGTACTTACCAATATTATAAATTCACACATTAACGTCGTTTGAATTTTTTAGCTTACACATATTTATAATGCATGGCACAAAATAAATAAACTATACCCATAAAAAAAAAAAATGATCACTATTATTTTCTCGGAATACGATTTCGACATTATGATAAACATCTCTAGTATTTGTTTGAAGAAATACAAAACTACGATCTTTGATATACGTTATTACTTAATTATGTTCGTATTTGATAAAAACGCTACATATAAACCGATTATTAATCTAATTGCAAATGAATAACATATATTATTATTAATCGTGAAAAAATTAACTACGAAAATTCGATTGTGTCATGTTGAATAATATGATTACATAATGAATTGTAAATAATATTATAATAATAATAATAATATAAATAATATAATATTATAACCGATAATTGTCATTGTTTATTATAGAAAAAAAATAACAATCGGACGGTTTATAAAACATTTATACTCAAATCAATGACGTAGGAATATTGATTAAAAAATTTCTCGTTTATTTGAAATTGTAATGTACTAATAATACTATTATGTACGAATACACAATATGATCTTGTTTTCTTTATTTAAGTTAAATATATCTACAATCTATACAATTTGTACATTTGGTGGGTTACATAAGTGACAATACCTAGGTATAAACAGCGACGGTAAAAGAGGATAATATTAGGGAAGTTACTCAGTAGAAACAGCCAGCAAATTGACAATTTAATACGGACATTATAGTTCAGAAATCGTTATAATCGCCGAGGTAAACGTTTTTTTTTTTTTTTTTTAAACCTGACATACTTGGCCGCTGTTGTAGTTGGGAACTTTTTATGGTATGGGATATTTATGTAATAATTAGTCTATATACAGAAAGCATGGCTACATCGTTGCAATCAAAAAACGTTTCTGAGCGGACTCGGTAAACTGGTGAGGTTTTAATATCGGTCGTATATTTTCCAATGCAGCCGAGAATTTAACGTATAAAAAAAAAAACCGATGTATCCACATTATTGATTATTAGTTTTTTTGCTACATTCAGAAGTTAAAATAACATAAATTTATATAATATAATATAACGTTGCCTTGATTACCATTGGTATGATATAACACACGTAATGACCGGTTTTTTTTATATACAAAAATTATCATCTGAAGGTTAATCAACTCCTATAATAATAATATATTATGTTCGCTTACGATATATTTTTATTATAACCGGTATTAGGTATTTGTATTAAGATTATTTCAGGTTTCGCCAATTTAAATGTTTTCTTATATATTTTATAATATCATTAGTCGTTGGACTTTATCCGAACAACATTAATAACATTAATAAATAATAGAGAAAAATAAATTTTACTATAATTATTACTGCCAGAAATTTGTATAATGTATTATAAACTTTGATCACCGTGTCTTATTATGGAAAATGCCAACCTAGTTATAAATTACTTTCATTGTTTTTACAGAGATTGTAATTGTATTTAAACTTTCAAGCCATATTTTTAACTTAATTTAACAATGGGCCAAGCACATCCACACAACAAAATTAAAATTAAATAAACGACTCTACTTTCTCAGACCCATTCTCGGTAAGTTCTCAAAACTTTCCCCCAAAATTCATATCTATAATCTTCTTCTTAAACCCGACTGGATGTACGGTATACAGCTCTGGGGTACTGCCAAAAAATCAAGTACACAAAAAATACAAATATTCCAATCAAAAATCCTCAGACTCATAATTAATGCTTCTCCATATATCTCTAACGTTACTCTTCACATAGATCTCCACATTCCTAAAGTCACTGAAACAGCCAAACTATAGTATACCAAATTCAGAAATTGCCTACAAAATCATACAAACCCCCTTTTAAAAAATCTTCATCCCTGAAACCCCCCCCCCCAGAAGACTCAAAAGACAATGGCCCCGAGACCTAATAAACTAAACACACAAAAATTATAAATAATTGTAAATTCACGCCGAAGTGCCTTCGCTGCAACCAACGTTCTTCTCACACGTCAATCAAGCGATTATACTATACCTAAAACATCCCTTGTTCATTGTACTTGTATAAATTGTATAGATAGTATAACTTTCTAAATAAATATAAAAAAATTCACAATAATAAATTCAGTGATGTATTTATAAAGGGTATATATCTTTTTTTTCTCCAAATATTTATTACATACAATACAATAATACAATATATTAAAAGTAAACTTTGTGACAAAATCCAAAATATACCACTGCTATTCATCCACTAAAAATTGGCTCTTGTTACGCCACTGATTATAATATAACAAGAAATACAAATTAAATAAATGTAATGTATATATACATATATATATATATATATGTACCTGTATCTTAAATAATTATTAAAATTATTTTTGTTATTTTTTTTCGTTATTTTGTTCTATTATCTGACGATGATTTTTCTTTTTTTAATCGAAACCGGTCGTATTTACCAGTTACATAATACGATTTTTTTTCTCGGCTTTTCACAAAATTGAAACGTTTCGATATTAGTTATTATTTATGTGTAATTTAATGACTACAAATTATTTTCGCCAGTAATGAAATTTCTTCACTGTTAAAATTAATTTAATTTCCTATTATTTTTATTAAACATTAGATTTTTTAAATAGAAGGAAAAAAATTGGATTATTCGGATGTGGTTTTAAAAATAGGTGTTTACTTTTAAGAAAATGTAAGTATGATATTGCGGTTGTAAAAGTACAAGAATAAAATGTTGAAAATTAGTATTTTCGTATCCAAAAAAATTTAGAAAATCTTTATTATTCGTTCAAAAATGTTCCCATTTAAGAGCAAAGTATATCCACCTGAAATATTTCGCATTACCATTAGGGCGAAACGTACTGTATATCATCAAGCAGGTGACGGGCATGTTAGCAAAAAGCGTATATCTCAACCAGTTTTGGCGAATAATTTACATACCGGTTTAAATTAAAAAAAGTCGATTTTTCGGGCCATGATCGTAGTATTTGCAATAAATACCGCTATAGTAAATTCAAAGATATACTTAACTTATTTCTTCTAACCAATTCAATCCGATAGGTTATAATAATTGCGAAAATACGTTTCATCTGCAGATTACACCGCGTATATGTATAGTGTTAACAGTCCGGGTTGCCAACAGCAACGACGCGTTGCGCGGTAAAACCAAAAACGAAATCTACTGTCCAAATAACGATATTATTTTTTTTTTTTAAAAATCTAAAAAAATTTGTTTTATTCAACTATTTGAAACGAAATTTAAAGAAATATATAGAACGATATGGCTGCAATTACCGATCGCGAATTCGAAGAACTTTTGTTGGAGGCCTGGGACCGATGCGCCGACGACCAGAGTTTACGCGCGTCGCCCGCGTACGACCGGCTGCGGAAATGGTTGGCGAAATTGTCCACAAAGTGCCGGCGCGGGGACGCGGATCGATGCCAGCTGCAATACGTGCTCTGCGCTCTGAGAGCTAATGACTTCGCGTGCCTGGACAAACTGCTCGACGAAGACATCGACGAGCCCGTGTACTCGACGGCCGCCATTACCGAATGCGATGTCGGGGCAGCAGCGAAGGATACGCCGTGCGACGAGGTCAAGGAAGGGCCCAAAGAAAGGCTCCAGGCCGCCCTGGCCATGGTCGACTGTCAGATAAGCATGCAACAGTTCTTCCGCGAGGTGGCGGCCCACACGTGCGACGGCGGCATGCTACTATCGCGCATAACCGGCGACGTGCTGTCCGACTTTCAGTCGTTTGTTGACAACGTATTCAGCAACCGAGTTACGCAGATCGGCATGGTGCTGGCCCGCGAGCAGATGGCCATACGCGACCGGTTCGCGGAGCTGGAAAGCCGGATGATGAACCGGGCCCAGCTGGCTCTAATGTACGTCAAAGAGGTCATGCCCACGTTCGACTGGAACCGGTACATGACTGAAACGGGCTACTTAAAAGGCTTGGTGGTGTCCCAGTGCCTGCAGGACGCCCAGGCGGATGACGCCAACAACGAGGATCTCAGAGGCAAGGGTTTGTTGTACCAGCTCAACTGGCTCCGGTCCGAGATCGACCGGGCCGACTGCGAGAACCACGGGCTGCACGAGCAGCACGCGCAGCTCATAACCGAATTGGCTACGGTCAACAAGAACATAGCTGAGGTGCAATGCCGGGCGGCCAACGACATGGCTGTCCTGACGGAAGAGCTCGAATGTTTGCGGGCACAGTCAACCGACCAGATCAGCACCATTGACAAGCTCATGGAGACCATACAGATAACAATGGAAAACAACAAAACCGACTCGACGGTGGCTAAGGTCACGTGCAGTCTCGACAGATAGCCAGTCCTGAGGGTTAATAGTTACGACTCGACGGTTAGGTTCATTTATTCGTATTTCATTAGACTACCCCTACAGTAATTTCTCGCTCTATTATCACACTAAACCGACTTAAATAATTGAAATAAATAAACGAAATTCTCGATAAATATTAAGACAATTTTAGTCGTTTTTACATTAAAAGGCCGCGATTTACGTTGTAAACTTGTGACTTCGGGCTGATCGGTGATGCTGCGCGTGACAAGTTAATCTTGGAAATGTTCTAGATTGAAATTCGAGAAATAAATTATATAGTCTATTAATATATGTAATAATAACCATCTTCGAAGATTAAACACTTGATTTCGATATATTTTTAAATTTATAAGCCGCAAATCAATATTACCTAAAAAAAAAAAAATTAAAATTCATACATACACGTATAATAATAATATATAGGTACGTATATTACGTACAATACCCGAATAGTACTTAAAGACAACCGAACAATCACGAATATCTGGACAGTTCCTAGTAGTAATTAACGTTTTCTACCTGAAAATATGTTAGCGTTAATCAATTTTTATACCTATATAATTAGTGATATTCAGATTTCACTTAGGAAAATTTGTCAAGTGATAAAGATGTGCGACTCCCACCTACAAGTTTTATTTTAATATAAAATTAAAACATCGCCTCTATTTTAAAAAAAAATCCTTGCTGAACTAACTGAAGTAACTTATAGTCAAGGCCCGTGTGCATAGCCAAACCACGAGGACCTTTTCGAATTTGATCGGTTTTTGATGTGTAATGTCTATAATCGAGGCCCGTGGCCGGCGGTGTGCACACTCTACCAAATCGGTTTTTCGTTTTACGGCATTGGATTCCACCGAATACCTAAGTGTCAACGACCGGCGGCGGCGGCGCCACAACGAAACCATAGCCTATCGGACAATACACTTGCTATTATAATATTATTAGGTATATACGGAGTGGTATGGTAGGTAGGTATGCATACGACCACAAGGTGAACGTGTATCGTCATATTTTTTTTTCTTATTATTATTTTCGTCGTATACGCCCATATGTTATATATGTATGATTAAAGATTCGGGTTTGTATATAATAATTTAAATGCATATTAGGTGGAACATAAATATTTGATTGTAACGTTATTATGTGTACCGCCTTTAATCTCGACTATAACCCCCCGGTCGTATGTCCGGGATCGGTCTCGGGAGATTCGCGAAATGTCCGCTACGGGCGCCACATCAGTGCAGTGCGTGACCCCGGAAGATACTCGATGGCGCGCAAACGACCGACCGTCAGGCTTCTAGCGTCGTTGAATCAGACACCACTGTCGTCTGTCAACTGCCCCAGTACATGTGCCCGGGAATTTCTGAATTTCCATCGCAATTACTCGCAACGAACAAATGGCGTCCCCGAGCGAATCCGTGAGTATATCGCGCGTATTAGACAATTGGTGTTATTTGTATTATAGACTTATGCAATATTATAACCGTTCATTTATATTTTCGGCCGGTACCACGGGCATTGATACGATAATTATTTTATTCTCCCAGGAATAAAAACCCGTATTTTTTTATTTTTTTGTACCTTATTTTATTATTTTTTTATACCCGCGTATCGAAATATAGGAATAATTTTTACACGACTTCGGACGTTCGAAATTCACGCGGCTAAGCCGGCCCATCCCGCCGAATGCAATAAAAATATCCAATTTTTATCCATTCTTTTCTAGTATACGGTCTTTCGGTATTTATTGACATTTTGTCGCTATCTTACAGCAAGAAGCCCGAAAGATATACAAAAGTAATAAAATAATTATTTATAATATTATTTTTATTTCGTACTTTGATTCGAGCCCATTTTTTTTTTTTTTTTTTTAACTATTTCAGGAGTAGCAAAAAAAATATAATAAAATATTCGCACCACTATAGAAATGCATCTAGAAATGCTAAAATGCTAAAATGCTAAATGCTATATAAATCGCAATTATATTGCGATAACTTGGATTGTTTAGTATTTTGTATATAACTCCTAAAATATTACTAATAGAATTTCGATCATTACGAATACGCAGCGTAAAATATCGATTAAAAAAAATTAAATTATAATTTTAGTAAAAAGGTGTACATGGAGTTTTACAATGAGAATTATTCAATTAACAGTTTGTACACACCACTAATCAACAAATTATTTATAATATTATTATAATTATTTGGTACTTAGTTCCGAGTCCGTTTTTTTCAAATTATTTCAGGAGAGCAAAATAAAAAAAATTACATTCGCACTGCTATTGAAATTCATGAAATCATATTGAAATAACTTGCATCATTTGGTTTTTTGCATATAACTCCTAAAATATTACCGATAGAAATAAGATCATTATAAAAACAAATACGCAGCGCAAAATATCAATTAAGAAATAATTAATACATAATTTTAGTAAAAAGTGGACTTTGAGATTTACGATGAGAATTATTCAAGTAGCAGGATTATCTCTGTTTTCGATGTTGTAATCAAAAAAGTATCATTATTTGTACAATGTACGATATAAATGTTTTTGGATTCCGAACGGTATCCACTCTGGGTTAAATCGATTAAAAACAAATATTGTTTGACTGTATTAACGATGACAGTATTTACTTTGTTTTTTTGAAAGGAGCATTTTTTTTTTTTTTTTTATATCAGTTACCAGACAACCTATAACTACATGCAAATTAAACAAAAAATATAAATTTTTATTTTTTACTAAATCGTAAATTAATTATATATATATATATATATATATATATAAAAAAAAAAAAAAACCGATAATTTTTATCGTCTTTTATTTTTGATGATCAACGTTTTGTTACAAATTTTACCATCTGTGCCGGACACTCCGATATAAAGCATTTTTACTATGTTATTGCCCGTTAGACGGCATCTTAACAGTTTCCCATATTATGTTTTAATTGTATTGACGTTCACGGGTACCCCGATGTTTAATTGAAATGGGCTAATGTAATTATCGATAAAATCGCAGTAGTAATGTTACTACTAAGTAGTACTTATAAATTATTATTATTTGAACAGAAATTTTCAAACAAACGCGAGTACCTACGTACATAAATCGCGGGCAATTTCGCACTTGTAAATTGTAAATTAAATTACCGAACTATCCGATGGTAATCGGATTATTACTGCGATACGAGTGACCACTAAAATAAAATGATGACTTTAGAAATAATACACAGTGCCTAACTAATGGACACATACGTTTACTGCAATTATTACCGCATATGAGTTGGTTAAAATATTGTCTTTTTTTTTTTTTCATCGATTCCTATTTTGACACTGGAAATATAAATTTCTAATTTTCACTGGCACTATGGTTTTTCGTCCTACACTATAAATTTAAACTCGTGTCCATCTACACAGGACTGTTTTTCGTTGTTTTAATATTCGATTGGGTAATTTTTATTTCATTTTTCGTGTCGATTTCGGAATCTGAAAATCATAATTAGTAAATTTAACTATACAGGTATGAAATTAATTCCAAAAAAATGAAACTTTAACTATAAATATATTTTTGTTACCGCACAAACAAACGCTTAAACAATTCAAAACTATCCAATAAAATTTCGAGACTCATACCTTTAATATTACATAGACTACACTAGAATATTAAGTATATATTTATTTAAATTATTCTTAATCGGATTCCTTTCGCTATAAAATATGTTTTTTTTTTTTTTTATTATGCCTATAAAGTATTCCTCAACCGGTTTTTAGTTTGTATACAATAATTATCCAAACACGTTTTGGAAAAAAAATATAAAAACCTTATAATATTATATATATTTTCCATTAGTGTTTGAAATCATTATAATCTATCGTAGTTGTTGAAATACATACATTTTATTTTTCAGATTTAAAATAAATCAAATTGTCAGATAATATCGTATATATATTTTATTTTTTTTAATTTTAATTTTACTTTTTTTTGGAGACTGTTTTGTAGGACCGTCGCGAAAAAGTTGAATTGCCTACGTCCAGAGGTGCTAAAATTGGGTGACAAAAATAAGGATAGTTACAAATGAGTATAATTACTTTGGAAGTAAATTTAATAATTAATTTCACAATAAAAAAACGTATTAAATATTAAAGACTTTATACACGTTTCCTGTGAATGCATTTTTAGCGTACCTGGATTATTTAATGAAATGAAACATAAAAATAAATTATTCACTTCACCCCCTCCCCCTGTAAATCAAGGACTACCAATTTTACTGGTCTCGGTTTCAGTTATTTTATTAGTTTAAATAATTTACCGTCTACATCATTGCATTTTCTTATAATTAAAATATATTTTATGTGCACGGAATCACAGTAATAACTACAAAATCGTTTTCATTAAATTTCAATTTACGCACTTTCTTGTTTTAGCCCTTCGCGTCACGTCCCAATCTGTCGTCCTCGCTACCCACAAGGGAATTAATTTCGAAATATTTTTAATGATACAACAACCGATATAAAGTTTTTAATTTGCATATATATATATAATAATATTCGCGGGCAGATTAGTAAAACCAATATTACTCCGTTCGGGATCATAAATTTCAAATTTTATTTTATTTACCAACTCGTTTCCGAATTCAGGAATAAAATTTTGATTATGAGTCCATGAGGTCGAATCTCATATTTTACTCGATGACGCATTGCATAATATATAGAGGTACGCATTTATGTTATACTTTGCCGGATGTATACGTAGGATTTGGCTCGCAACAGATTAGGCATTTGTGTATTTTAATTCCCATTGAATACTAATTCAGTTTACACAACGCGTAGTATTATCGGCGATAATCTCAAATAACAATACTCAAAATGTAAAATCGATTTATTTACTTATCATGTTTGCATTCACATCAGTAATATACGATTGTAACGGTTATCGAAGATTATTTTCATCCGCCCATCAACTGTGTTTAAACACAAATAATATAAATTTAATATTAACTATTCAACATTAATAACTAAATAAATAAATAAATAAATAAAATAAACAATAAAATAAAAAATAATAATCGTTACATATTAGTTACACCTAAAATGCGGGTACGCAACTGGGAATTACTATGCCACTGTTAAGGTTAGGCCAACATGTGTAATTAGGAATAAAACACCAAATTATACACATGGTACCTACCTAAAGAGACGTGGAATTTTCGCACGGTGTTCCTTTATTTGGAAAGAAATGCATAGATTCCAAACAGTTAAAAAATTAAAAATCTAACTAAATAAAATGACCATACATTGGTTTTATTTTTGTTGATTTCTAGACCAAGTGGGAATAAAAAACAAGACTTATACCTATATTTACCAGTTTACCGAGTTCCACTGAGAATCGTTTTTTTTTTTTTTAACTTGCAATCATTGCTTTCCGAACATATACTAAGTGGACCCTACACAAATCCTTTTTTAGTTCTTAAGTATATATTTACTGTTTAAACAACGCGTAGTATTATTGGCGACAGTCTCAAATAATAATATTTTAAGTATAAAATCGAATTATTTAATTATCATGTTTGCATTCACATTTGTATTATAAGATTAAAACGGTTGGCCAGGCAACGGGGCCTAAATTACGGGTACACAACTGGGCCATAGATACGTGCAAATGGGAAATACTATTCTATTGTTAAGGTTAGGCTAACATGTGTATTTAGGAATAAAACTCCAAATTATTCACATGATACCTACCTTAAGAGACGTGGAATTTTCTCAAACAGTTTATAATTTAAAAATCTTACTAAAAAAAAGACCATACATTGGTTTTCTTTTTGTTGATTTCTGGTCTACGGGGGAATAAAAATCAATACTTATACCTATAACCTTGCCAGTTTATCGAGTTCTACAGAAAATCGTTTTTTTTTTCTTTTTTTTGGAAACGTTTACTGCTTTCCGAAAATATACTAAGTGGACCCTACACAAATCCTTTTTGCGAAATATATTAGGCTTTGTCTAATTTGAATAATGTATTTCATTTTTGGTGAGTAATTTACTATGCAATTTTTTTGCATAGTTTGCATAGCACCTAACAGTGGTCTATCCTTATTGCGAAGTATATTAGGCTTTGTCTAATTTTAATAATGTATTTTATTTTTTGTGAGTTTTTAATATTTAATTTACTATGCAAATTTTTTAACATGATACCGATATATTTTAAACAATAAATAATATATTATGTAATAGTTTAATTGAACGAATTATCGTAAAACAAAAAGAATACTCCTGGTGTTTACGAATATAAAATTGTATTATAAACGGAAAAATTGAAAAACGTGGTCGTTATATCAAACCAATTAAATCATTTTTTAAATAAAATAAAGGTCAAAATAACCATTTAATAAAACGCGTTCACCTATTGAACCGAAATCCTATTCATTATTAAAATAAATCTCAAATTATATTATTTAGTTTGAAATCAGAAAAAAAAATAATAGATAAACAATTTTAATCTTAAAAAAAAAAATTATTTTATTCATTAATATTTGTATAAAGTTATTATAATGATTCATTATACATTAACAATTTTTTTTTTCTTATACCCATTTATAATAATCTGTTCGTTTACTTAGGAATAATAATAATCACATAGATGTTGGTATTATTGATGTTGTGTGGGAAACGCAAACAAAATTACGAATTAATTTATTTATAAGTAATTATACATTTATCGTCCTAGATTATTTGTCCGTATACAAAAACATATTAGGAAATATTATAAACAAGACGTTATTTATTCATTATTGAAAAATATTTATTTCCCTTAGCTTGTCGGTACATATTATAATATATCGTTATCAGAATTATCTCAAAAATTCATATAATTCTTTTTCACTATTTTGTGTTACGTCGGCCGGCCACCGCGTTCTCCGCATGTAAATAACGTGTTTTTTTTTTTTTTAACTATATTTTGTTTATGGATAGTCCTCTACTATGTGACCGACTTCGAGACGGGACCAAACCATTCGAGATGTTTGCTTTTTCTGGTGGGTAAAAAATTTTTTGGCCTGTTAAACAAATCCTGTAGGACTTGATAATTTTCTTCTAAATACCCGTAAATCTATTCTGCATATCTACACGGTGTCTCAAATGTCTCAAAAGTAAATTTGTATTCAAATCAAAAAAATAAAATTATAAAGTTATAACAAACATACAAAATATAAAAAAACATAGCATAAATCTTTAAAATGTAAAATTCTTTATCATAGTTTTTATTTGAATTCAACTTAAAACAATAATTAATAGACTAGATATCTTATATAATAATCTAGTAGATAGGTAATTCATATTATTATCGGTATTTCACTTCCTTTCTTTTGGTTTAACTGTTTATCGGAATGATGTAAACCAACAATACTATCGCTATTGTAAAATTTGTATTTAAATTATTCAAGTTATGTAAATATTTTATTAATCTTCGAACCTATTAAATTGTGTGCACAAACATTTTTAATTATTATTTTTAATAAATCATACTTCGTGTACCTAACTGTTTAAAAAAAAAAAAATAACAAATTCTTAACACTTTTAATTAATTAATAAAGTTGAAACTTTTTTTAATAAACAATACAATTAATAATGAGATAGTGTTCCTTTATGACACACAGTTCTTAAACAATAAGATAAATAATAAACAATAAGATTCAATAATTTAATTGATCCGGGTATTGACATTAGTATTACCAGGGGCTTGATTTACCAGTATGGAGACTCTTTTTTGTTACATTATTTTGGTCGTGTTGATTTGTAGAGGCACCTCATAATCGAATTTGTATTTGTATTGTGAAATAAAATCTATATAATAATGTGTTTTATATTCTTATATAAAGGAATTTATTTTTATGTCATTATGTAAAAAAAAAATACGCTATTTGGAGGCCCGGGCCCGTTGAGATCGGCCCTGGGTTTAACAATTACCAAATACCGTATAAATTATACTTTGTTCTTGATTATGAAATTTCCATCGAGTTTAATTTAAATTGTTCGCGTTTGATATCATTCAAAAAATGTATATGTAATTGTTTGTAGATTATTGAAGAATGCAAGCCATTCATTCTCTCTAACGATCTGCTGTCCGATATTATGCAGAAATTAACAAACGCGATCAAAAACGGTTTACGAAAAGATACAAATCCCGATTCGGTTGTGAAATGCTACATAACCTACGTGCAAAGTCTTCCCAATGGAACCGGTAAAACGTCCGCCTATTTATATCATTGCCGGCGACAATTTGCGATTTATTTTCTTTTGTCTTTCAGAACAAGGCAAATTCCTAGCCCTCGACCTCGGCGGTACACATTTCCGAGTATTGTTTGTCCGATTAGGACCGGGAAACCACTTTCACCAGGAATCGGAAATTTACGAACTTCCAATGAGCATACAAACAGGAAAAGGCCAGGAAGTAATGATACATAATATTTAATTATTATTTCAACTATACCGTCATGAAACCATTATAATACATTTTTGTTGCGTAGTTGTTCGACCATATTGCCAGGTGTTTGGCACAATTCATACTTCAGTATAAACTGTACATCAAGACAATGCTACCATTGGGATTCACGTTTAGTTTTCCCCTGAAACAAGAAGGCCTGACCAAGGGATATTTAGTAAGTTGGACAAAAGGATTCACTTGTTCAGAAGTTATCAACAAGAATGTTGTACAGCTACTTATGGACGCCATCAAGAGAAGAAACGTAAATAATTATAAGATTATCATTTGCTCTTTTTTATCGTTGCTATTATATTTCATTAAAACAAAAGTGTTTTTCCCTTAAATATTGATTAACACTGGCACTTAATTTACAGACATTTAATTTTTTTTATTATAATTTTATTGAATTATAAGACTCCGCTAAACTACTGCCCGATTTCCATTTTAGGGGAAGGGACGAAAATAGCTTAGTGACAATAGGGATAAAATAATGTCAACAAAATATTTCTGAAATAATTACTTTCATTGCGATCGACAGAAAGTTTTCCTATTTTCAACGAAAAAAAATAATTACCATATTCTGACTTTATTTTACCAGGCCTAATAGTTTTTCCATAAGACATGTTTTTGTCAATAAACACAAAGGTACTAGGCTTCCCAAACACTATCTTAGTTAGTGATTTCCTTTTTCTATGCAATTTTTACCACTTGTAATAATACATTTTTTTTTTTTTGATACTTTTAACTTTTTACTAATTATATAATATCGTCATCGGGACTCTAATTCTAAATTTCATATTATTAAATAAACTGCACATGCCGCAAAACGGGTTTTTCTTATTAATTTGTTCGTAATTACACATATTGAAAATAAATAGTTATTTTAAAAATCAAGATTAATTGATTAATTTAAAGTAGCATTTATAAACAAATTAATAATATTAAATTTTTTACCAAAAATTGATAATTGTATTGTTTTTTTAATATCTATGAAATAAATAATAACTATACTTAATTAACAGCAAATTTATTATTGTTGTCATTTTGTCTAAGGACGTGAACATCGATGTAGTCGCAATTTTGAATGATACAACCGGTACAATTATGTCGTGTGCTTGGAAGAATCCGAACACCAAAATTGGACTCATAATCGGTATGTTGAGTAAATATAGTTATTTAAGCTAAACAGTATTAAATGTGCCTGTAATTTCTAATATAGATTCGTGTGTAATGATAATGCGCACTACTGTTAATGGACATTATTTAAATTATATAATATTGAAAACGTGTATAATTATAATAACGTGTTACTCACTACGACAAAAATGTATCGGACTTATTGATAAGTTGTAACTACACGGATTATCGTTACATTAATTTTGTAGCTTAATAATCACAAAAATCTAATGATTAAATTCGGACTCTTGCGTAATTCGATTGTCTATCCGCCGATATCTCAATCGCCGTTGTTAAACGCAATCGAATAAAGGCCCCGTTTAGATCAACGCACTCAAATATACACAGTTTTCTGCCTATTTATTTTTAAATCATTATTTTATAATTACGAATTTAAAAAAAAATAAAAGTTTGACTGTGCAACAGCTATTTTAAAATTAAAATTACATTTATTTAACTATTTTCGTACTTGTCATCGAGAATCGATAAACATATGTGCCAAAGCATCTCTTTCATTGTTGTTCTACTATTTTACAATATTTACTTCGCGCGTGATTTTTTTTTTTTAGGGACCGGATGCAATGCATGTTATGTAGAAAAAATCGAAAACGTAGAGCTTTTTGATGGCGATAGGAGCAAACCGGAAGTGATCATCAACACCGAGTGGGGCGCGTTCGGCGACGACGGAACGTTGGAGTCGATCCTCACGAAATACGACCGCGAAGTAGACGAGAGCTCTCCGAATAAGGGAAAACAAACGTTAGTGTTTTTTTTGTTTATTTACATAGTTTTTTTTTTAACGCGTCGTTGGTGGTTTTGATTGGTTTTAGATTCGAAAAAATGATCAGCGGCATGTACATGGGCGAGATCGCCAGATTGGCGATCGTCGATTTGGCGACAAAAAAAATGTTGTTCGGCGGAATGCTATCCGAACAAATTCAAACAAAGGGATCGTTCGATTCTTCGAAAATATCACATATCGAAAGGTTCGTATTATTTTATATTTGGCGGCTATTAAATAACATGTGGCTAAAACACATGCCGGTCGATAAAATGTTTTAGTGTATATACAAATGTATGTTTAAAAATACCTTGGGACGGGCATAAAAATTTCGAAAAAATAAAACCGACCACTCTTGGTTAGTTTTATAATAACAATACACTACTAGATAAGGACACTCCCTGCTTCGATTAATTGAATATAGAACCCGTGAAAGGGTGGATGTTACAGTATACAGAATACTGGCCGTGTACATCTCGAAAAAAAAATCCTATATATAATCTACTTATAGACAATATTTATTCAAATTTCGATAATAGAATTGCGTTTAAGTATATAATAAAATATTTTTTTTTTGAATATCTATTATTTAAACGAGAACAGTGTATTGAATGTGACGATAGTAATGATTAATTAACTGATTGCATGGACGTCCCGGCAAAGATGACAGCATTTTTTTTTTATAAATAGTGACTAGATAGATTAGGATAAATTTAAATGATTATTTTTCAATATTAACAGTATGCATATTATTATCACTTTGGAAACTTCTCATCAAAGAGCTTTGGACATCAAATCAGAATGTCCACATTTTTAATTATTTTCTGAGATCATCGGATATATTTAATGATGAGAGTACTTTGATCAAAGGATTCGCATGGTTTTGGAGATTTAGACCGAAATGTGTAAAATGTTTAGCTACACCAAAGACAGGATAAATAGCAAAATTATCCGGTTTGATATATAATAGGAAGGTTATAGATTGAAATCTTTAGTGTTTGAGATTTTTTCAGGGCCCCATAGTCGAACTTTGTAGGTCCATATTAGTTCGGGGAAAAGTTGTAGACGAGTTATTTAGTTGTTAATACAATTTGTACGAAATGGTAAGTGTTTTATTGCGTAGCCGTGGGGACCAAGAACGCGTATCATTTTAGATAATATAAGCTACTTTAACAAATCTTTTTCATTGTATATCTGTAAATGATAAAATCGCTATAACGTATAATTTAAATGGCCATGTATAGCGACGGAGCCGACTACGTGACCACCAAACAGATACTGGCCGATTTGGGAATCGTGGATCCGTCGCCGGTCGATTGCGCCAACGTTCGGTACATCTGCGAGTGCGTGTCCAAGAGGGCCGCTCACTTGGTGTCCGCCGGACTGGCCGCCATACTTAACAAAATGGACGAGAAAATCGTCACCATCGGAGTGGACGGTTCCGTGTACAGATTCCATCCTTTCTTCCATACTCTCATGGTCGAAAAGATTACGCAACTAGTGAATCCCGGTATTAAAGTGAGTAATCACAGGTTTCGTTTGAATACGTAATCCGAATGCGGGTCCAACCCGCTTACCCCTGGCCAACTAATCCTAATCACTTAGCAATTTATTTGCATTTATCAAGTTTTAAGAACAAATTTTTTTCCAATCTTATGGGCTATTTTAAAAATGAAAAAAATAACAGGATTTGTAATCTTCAATACTAAGCCTAATTAAAAACACACTGGTTAAACCCTAAGAACACCGTTTCCAAAACGTTCTCGATTAAAATGTTTCTATGATAAATTATGACTCTAAAAACACTTAAGTTGTGTTTCTTTTCCTATACATTTTGTTTTTATCATAATTAAACACAAAAAAAAAAAAAAAACAATACCACTTCTACGTCAATTCGATAGTGAATTTGAAAATTTTCGAATTAATAAATTAGCAATTTTTTTTCTTTAACTTCGCCAATAACCCTTAAATCCCTTGAATACTGACGGTATTTCTCTTAATGGAAGATTGTAGAACGAACATGAGAATAAAATATCCCTCTTTGTAAATATTGTAATATATAGACCTTTGTCGTATGGCAAGCGTTGAAATTATGTTTGTTTTAAGCAGGGTTGAAATGTATAATAACTACGGTATAGTATAAAACATAATTATATACGTTTTTGTACCGTGTAAAAATAAAATTTCTAATAAACAAAAGTACATTAATAATTTAAACCTACAATAAAATAAGGGAAAATAAATAATAATTCGACAATTGTGGTGCTATGATTGCGGACGTATTTATAAGTCATTGTACTCGTGATATACATAACATTTATATATTATTAAATTATACACGAAAAATATGATACTATTTAATATTATAGTGTAATTAATTTGTGTCTTGTTTTCGTTATGCGAAGTACACAAACACATATATTAATAAAAATATAATTATAAACAAATATGTTATTATTTTATATTTCGATGGGTGCTCGAAAGAATGAGTAATAAAAAATTGCAATCAAATATATTTATTTATTATTTATAACTGTTAGACATTTTTACTAAATATAAAAAAAAAGAAAACTTACTTAATATCATGATGTATTTTTAATTTTTAAAAAAAATAACGTATTATACGTTTTACACTTTACATTAAATAGGTATAAGATATAAAACGTTTCATTCGTGTATATTATCGACTCTCACGTAAACACGTTTTCGCCATTTTGTCGCTCGACTGCTATATGGGAACAATGAACTCTTCGCGGCTTCCGCTCACCGCACGCGCATTTTGTTCGACGGTCGGAAGCGCACCGAGCCCCCCACGTACCCCAGTCGGCCGATCACCGGACATGTATTTTCAATCATCTGTCCGTCGACTACAACTCAAGTTTGTATTTCCCCTTTTTGATATCGGTACAGTCCCCGGGTTCTGTACGGGGTGTCTCGCCAACATAAATTATACCCACGGCGATATAAAAAAAACACTGCAGAGAAATCGAAAATGACACAGAGAACTTTACTATAAAATCGGCCATTATTCGCATTTTTACCGTATACGTTCGATTAGTAAACGGAAAAATCGCCGTACAGGAGGAACAAAATATGTTTTAAAGAAACAAAAAGTTAATATATATATAAGTGTTGGCTCTACGCACTGTGTGAATATTGTTTGATCGGTACGCGTTGTCGTTTTGTTTGTCAGTGATGGCCCAACGAATTATTAGGCCATGTAAAATTTATCGAATAATACGCGATAATCCTCATATGAACCACGCAAGTTTTTATTTGTGGGTCGAGAAGTGCACAATTAATTATTAAATCCCAAAATGCGCACAAAAAAACCTCCCATCTCCTGTCCAGACTTGGCGCTTTCTGATTTCCATTTTTTAGACCAGCCCAAAGGAATACGAAGCCGCGTCAACCGGCGGGATAAATATTTTAAAGTAAAGACAGATTACGTCAAAGAGAAAAAAAAAAAAAAACATGTAACTAATTACATTCGTTAATTATTTAATGATTTTATAGCAATTTGTCTGTTTACTTAATGAACGACCCGTCTTACATAGATTTAATATGTTTTTTACGTATTATTAAAAAAAAAAAAAAAAAAAAAAAAAAAAAATGAAATAAATGCAAATTGTGTAATCGTTCGCATTTACGATTGTTTTGCAGTTCGATTTAATGCTGTCCGAGGACGGTTCCGGTCGCGGCGCTGCTCTCGTGGCCGCCGTGGCCGTCAGGGACGACATATTACCGCTCGCTTCAGAATAATGGAAAAAATATAATCAATGACCGCCCTTCTATTAACAATTCACGTCTGTCCATCTGAAATTTTAACGAAAATTATTACAAATAAATGTATTATTTTTTTTTTTTTTTTTCTTTAAATATGTACGCTACTTGCTACCTTATAGATTAAGATATTCTAGTAATATTTCAATAATGTTATTATCTTATCGTGTATAATAATTAATTTTTTGTCCCTTCGCGTTATTTTTGATGTTCACAATATACACGTATTTATGTATTTGTATTATACTTAAAAATATATTTTTAGTTTGTATATAGTACTTATTGTAAAATAGTTTGGCCGTTAACGAATCTATATTTGTACTTATTCAAGTTGTGAATATATCGACTACATTTATGTTTATATATATATATATTACCACATTAGCTATTTATATGCTTCGTGATTTTTTTTTTATCATTAAATAAAGAAATAAATAAATAAGAAATCTTAGAAAATCATAGTTTTCTGGAGTCAGGCTTACCTACAAAATATATTCATCGGTGGTTTACTCTATGGTTTTTTATAGCAATGTATACCTATATTAGGGGCGAATTTTTTTTTGGGAGAAGAAGGGGTGCTCTTAATTTCTGGACAACCACCGAATTCAAAAGAGAAATTATTAATTTCTTAGGTTTCTTTTTGAACTTGTAAATAATAAATTTACTAATATTAAATGTTAATAATATAAGAATGTAAATTTTAAAGTAAATGTATTTATTTGTTACTATTTAATAACAAATAAATTTAAATAACTAAAAAAAAAAAAAAGTAAACCCGGCCAAGTACTTGTACGTAAATCCAACAGTTATATGTTTTATGCCTTTATGGGATACCTATAAATAAATTGTATAGTAGGCATACTATCAAAGTAATAAATAATTTAGTGTATTATACAGCCTTGAAATATTATTTACAGTGTCTTTAAAAAAAAAAAAAAAAAAACCAAAAAAACAATGGTATTACCAAGGAATAAAAAAATTTAAATAATTTTGTAAATCAAGAACTCCACTAATTATAGTGGCCTCTAATATGACATAAAAAAAAAAAATAAAATAAATATCAGCATTCACGAATAGTTACCGCGGTCATGCTCTGAATGTTGGAAATTTACTTAGAAAACTGTTATTAAAATCTAATCAAGAATTGGTGGAAACAAATTTAGGAGTATCATCAGGCACATGGTATCAAAAATCGTCGTTCTAATCAACGATTTTACGGTCTGATAACAATATTTAATAGGTAAATTTAGCGGTTACTACTATTTTGTATGTTTCATTGCCTATTCGGCTCCTGGAATCATATTGATAATTTTCAATTTTGTATATATGTTGCATATAGTTCTGTTCTAAACATTTATATTCGTGAAATAATAAATAATCCATCATTATAAAAATAAATATTAAACGTATTTATAAATATAAAGGTGCTGCTCGGATCAGTCCTTATAATATCATGCATAGTAAATTATAATGTGCCATGTTACATAAATTATTAATAAATATTAAAATATTATAATATTTGTATATTAGAACGTGGTCAAAAAAAATACTAAATTGAAACATAATAACGATAAACTGCATTTATTAATCTTTCAGCAAATGTACGTATAATAAATAATTTTTTTTTTTTTTTGCTGGGATATTCGGTATACATTGAATTTACATATCCAAACAGCACCAATATGTATATTAAAAAATTTTTAAATTAATTTTACTAAGCATTTAAAATATAAAACAATAAAACTTAGATTAATAAAAAAAAAATAAAGTTGCAGTATTTAAAATGTTAAAAATGTTTATTTGTTACTCTAGGATTTTTTTACATTTTATACTTTCGAAAATAAAACAAATTTGGTTATTAAAAAATATATAATACAAAAAAAACGTATCTATCTATAGGTAACATTTATCTATTATATAATATTTTCAGAATACTTTAAAACAAATAATATTTTTTTAGTGGTTGAAAAAAATAAAAGTTAAAAAAACCATTCTTTTTAACATGTTGGTAACATAAATTAATACAATATAGGAATGTTAACAAAGTATTTAAACAATATAATGTCGAGTTACTGTCATGAATATATGGCTATGATAGCACAGAGTATTCTTTGATAATAGAATATTTAATGTTTCGTTATCATTTTAGTCATTATTAAAAACGTATTATTTATTGTCTAAGTTTAATACTTTGTAGATTTTGCTTAATATAATATTCTGTGATATTATAATACTATTTATTACGAAATATTGAGTCTAGTAGAATTTTTTGTAAATTTTGTAATAAAACATTTACGCGAAGATAAAGTTTATATGTCCATTGTAGGAAATTTCATGCTACCGTTTTTTACCGATTAAACCTTTTAAATGCGAAGATTGTGATGTATAAAATTATTTCAACTAAACAAATATTAACAGTTCATGTTAATAATTTTCATAAAAATATTGAAAGGATAAAACAATCAAGAACTATTCGTTCTTTTGACTTTTGTGAAAATATATATATATATATAAAAGATTTTCTTTTTTTACCGTAAAGATTTCCGTTGATACAATCTGAGATGAAAATGTTAAAATGTTAAACTATACTCTGTTACACGAGAGATCGGGCCGCTTCTGTGCATGTATCAGGCCGGACCGTCGTCTCACCTTCCATATGAACAGATTTCAGCGACGGTGGTCGACTGGCAGGGGATCGATTAGCAAAGTTGCGGCGTGATAATACGTAGCAGCGATCGGCGAAAGGCCCGATGGTCTCATTTAACAGACTATATTTTTTGTTCATATATAGGTTTTTTTATTGTTTTATTTCAAAACACATTTTATTCCTCTAAGTTACGAAATATATTTTATTATATTATTTTACAATAGTTTGTAAATTGTTATATATGACATAATTATTAATAATATAAAATTCTGAAATAAACCGGATACAATAAAAAATTATTTATTTAAACTACATGTCTATATATTTTTTATGCAATCTAAAAAAAAAACACGACGAGTATAAAAAACTATTAAAGTAATATATATATATATATATATATATAAATGTAGTTACAACTCGAAAAAGATAAAATATAGACCAAACATATTACAATAATAATATATATAAACTAAAAATATATTTTTATGTATAAAACAATTACATAAATACGTGTATATTGTGAACATCAAAAATAACGCGAAGGGACAAAAAATTAATTATTATACACGATAAGATAATAACATTATTGAAATATTACTAGAATATCTTAATCTATAAGGTAGCAAGTAGCGTACATATTTAAAGAAAATAATACATTTATTTGTAATAATTTTCGTTAAAATTTCAGATGGACAGTTGTGAATTGTTAATAGAGGGGCGGTCATTGATCATATTTTTTCCATTATTCTGAAGCGGGGGGTAATATGTCGTCCCTGACGGCCACGGCGGCCACTAGAGCAGCTCCGCGACCAGAACCGTCCTCGGACAGCATCAAATCGAACTGCAAAACAATCGTAAATGCGAACGATTACACAATTTGCATTTATTTCATTTTTTTTTTTTTTTTTTTTTAATAATACGTAAAAAACATATTAAATCTATGTAAGACGGGTCGTTCATTAAGTAAACAGACAAATTGCTATAAAATCATTAAATAATTAACGAATGTAATTAGTTACATGTTTTTTTTTTTTTCTCTTTGACGTAATCTGTCTTTACTTTAAAACATTTATCCCGCCGGTTGACGCGGTTTCGTATTCCTTTGGGCTGGTCTAAAAAATGGAAATCAGAAAGCGCCAAATCTGGACAGGAGATGGGAGGTTTTCTTGTGCGCGTTTTGGGATTTAATAATTATTTGTGCACTTCTCGACCCACAAATAAAAACTTGCGTGGTTCATACGCGGATTATCGCGTATTGTACGATAAATTTCACAAGGCCTAATAATTCGTTGGGCCATCACTAGCGGACGAAACGACAACGCATACCGATCAATCAATATTCACACAGTGCCTAAAGCCAAATATAATTATTAATAATTTACGTTAGCCAGACACCCCGTACAGTACCCGGGGACTGTACCGTTACCACCAAGGGGAAATACAAAATGTTATTGTTTTCGACGGACAGATGTTTGGGTATACACGTCCGGTGGTCAGCCCGACTAGGATACGTGCACCAGCGATATCCGTCGTAAAAACTGCGCGTGCGTTGAGCGGACGCCAAGAAGGGTTTAACGCCCCCGTATAGCTGTCAAACGATAAAATAGCAAGAATGAGTGTACGTGAGGGTTGATAATATACACGAATGAAACGTTTTATAACTTATCCCTATTTAATGTAGAGAATAAAACGTATAATACGTTATGGTTTTTTAAAATTAAAAATACTTCGTGTTTTAGATATTAAGTAAGATTTTTTTTTTTTTTATATATATATTTAGTAAAAATAACTAACAATCATAAATTAAAATTTTTTTTTTTACTCATTCTTTCGAGTACCTATCGAAATATTAAATAATAAAATATTTGTTTATAATTAAAATTATATTTATATGTGTGTTCGTGTACTTCAGGCGACGATAACAAGACACAAATTAATAACACTATAATATTAAATAGTATCTAACGTATATAATATTTTTTTTTATACTATACCGTAGTTATACGTTATTATACGTTTTAACCTTTCTTAAAACAAACATAATTTCTGTACGCCAAAAGTCTGTATATTACAATGTTTACAGAGAGGGTTATTTTTTTCTCATGTTCGTTCTAAAAAATTTCCATTACGAGGAATACCGTCCGTATTCAAGTGATTTAAGGGTTATTGGCGAGGTAGAAGAAAAAAAACTACTAATTTATAAACTCGAAAATCTTCAAATTTACTATTAAATTAATGTACAAGTAGTATTTTTTTTTTTTTTTTTGTGTTTAATTATGATAAAAACGAAATGTATAGCAAAAGAAAGACATCTTAAAGTGTTTTTAGAGTCATAATTATCATAGAAACATTTTAGACGAGAACGTTTCGGAGACGGTTTACATTGTGTTTAACCTGTGTGGTTTAATTAAGCTTAGTATCGAAGGTTAAAAATTCTGTTGTTTTTTCATTTTTAAAATTGCCATCAAGGTTAAAAAAAAATTGTTTTTAAAGCTTAAATAGTGCGAATAGATTGCCCGGGCAATTACGGACTTCTAAAGTTTTCCAATACTTTTTCAGTATTCAAAAATGTATTGTTAAAACATTTACAAAAATCATTCGGTATTGAGTTTTAAATATTTTTCTAAAGTATTTGTCACTTAAATTCTAATTCATATTATGAACGCTTTTATAAATAAAAACAAATTTGTACGATATTATTTTTATTTGAATCGCGTCGCATTAAACCACGTTGAAAATTATATGTATTAAAAAAAAAAAAATCTTATATGAACCTTATTTGTACTCAGCCTACGAGTAATATTAAAAAGAAAAGTTTTATAAAGACTGAAATATTTTTTATACTACACAAAAATGTATTCCTCGCTCATTTCACTAGTCCGACGATATAATATAATATTGCTGTTGTGTCTGAAAACCGGATTTTCGAATTTTTAGTCGTAGGCGGTTGGAAGCAGATGGCCGGACGGACAAACGGGGGAGGAGCGGGGCTCGCGCTCGGATTCCACATTCAAAAGGAAAAGAAACACAACTTAGTGTTTTATGAGTCATAACTTATCATAGAAACATTTTCGACGAGAACGTTTCGGTGACGGTGTACTTTGTGTATAACCGGTATGTTATTATTTTTTTTTTTAATTAGGCTTATTGTCGAAGGTTAAAAATCCTGTTTTTTTTTTTTTTTCATTTTTAGAAGTTTTTAAATCTTGATAGATGGAAATAGATTGCCCGGTGGTTAGGATTAGTTGGTCGTGGGTAAAGGATGTGGACCCGCACTCGGATTACGTATTCAAACGAAACCCTCGACTACTCACTTTAATACCGGGATTCACTAGTTGCGTAATCTTTTCGACCATGAGAGTATGGAAGAAAGGATGGAATCTGTACACGGAACCGTCTACGCCGATGGTAACGACTTTCAAGTCCATTTTGTTGAGAATAGCAGCTAGCCCGGCGGACACCAAGTGAGCGGCCCTCTTGGACACGCACTCGCAGATGTACCGAACGTTGGCGCAATCGACCGGCGACGGATCCACGATTCCCAAATCGGCCAGTATCTGTTTGGTGGTCACGTAGTCGGCTCCGTCGCTATACATGGCCATTTAAATTATACGTTATAGCGATTTTATCATTTACAGATATACAATGAAAAAGATTTGTTAAAGTAGCTTATATTATCTAAAATGATACGCGTTCTTGGTCCCCACGGCTACGCAATAAAACACTTACCATTTCGTACAAATTGTATTAACAACTAAATAACTCGTCTACAACTTTTCCCCGAACTAATATGGACCTACAAAGTTCGACTATGGGGCCCTGAAAAAATCTCAAACACTAAAGATTTCAATCTATAACCTTCCTATTATATATCAAACCGGATAATTTTGCTATTTATCCTGTCTTTGGTGTAGCTAAACATTTTACACATTTCGGTCTAAATCTCCAAAACCATGCGAATCCTTTGATCAAAGTACTCTCATCATTAAATATATCCGATGATCTCAGAAAATAATTAAAAATGTGGACATTCTGATTTGATGTCCAAAGCTCTTTGATGAGAAGTTTCCAAAGTGATAATAATATGCATACTGTTAATATTGAAAAATAATCATTTAAATTTATCCTAATCTATCTAGTCACTATTTATAAAAAAAAAATGCTGTCATCTTTGCCGGGACGTCCATGCAATCAGTTAATTAATCATTACTATCGTCACATTCAATACACTGTTCTCGTTTAAATAATAGATATTCAAAAAAAAAATATTTTATTATATACTTAAACGCAATTCTATTATCGAAATTTGAATAAATATTGTCTATAAGTAGATTATATATAGGATTTTTTTTTCGAGATGTACACGGCCAGTATTCGGTATACTGTAACATCCACCCTTTCACGGGTTCTATATTCAATTAATCGAAGCAGGGAGTGTCCTTATCTAGTAGTGTATTGTTATTATAAAACTAACCAAGAGTGGTCGGTTTTATTTTTTCGAAATTTTTATGCCCGTCCCAAGGTATTTTTAAACATACATTTGTATATACACTAAAACATTTTATCGACCGGCATGTGTTTTAGCCACATGTTATTTAATAGCCGCCAAATATAAAATAATACGAACCTTTCGATATGTGATATTTTCGAAGAATCGAACGATCCCTTTGTTTGAATTTGTTCGGATAGCATTCCGCCGAACAACATTTTTTTTGTCGCCAAATCGACGATCGCCAATCTGGCGATCTCGCCCATGTACATGCCGCTGATCATTTTTTCGAATCTAAAACCAATCAAAACCACCAACGACGCGTTAAAAAAAAAACTATGTAAATAAACAAAAAAAACACTAACGTTTGTTTTCCCTTATTCGGAGAGCTCTCGTCTACTTCGCGGTCGTATTTCGTGAGGATCGACTCCAACGTTCCGTCGTCGCCGAACGCGCCCCACTCGGTGTTGATGATCACTTCCGGTTTGCTCCTATCGCCATCAAAAAGCTCTACGTTTTCGATTTTTTCTACATAACATGCATTGCATCCGGTCCCTAAAAAAAAAAAATCACGCGCGAAGTAAATATTGTAAAATAGTAGAACAACAATGAAAGAGATGCTTTGGCACATATGTTTATCGATTCTCGATGACAAGTACGAAAATAGTTAAATAAATGTAATTTTAATTTTAAAATAGCTGTTGCACAGTCAAACTTTTATTTTTTTTTAAATTCGTAATTATAAAATAATGATTTAAAAATAAATAGGCAGAAAACTGTGTATATTTGAGTGCGTTGATCTAAACGGGGCCTTTATTCGATTGCGTTTAACAACGGCGATTGAGATATCGGCGGATAGACAATCGAATTACGCAAGAGTCCGAATTTAATCATTAGATTTTTGTGATTATTAAGCTACAAAATTAATGTAACGATAATCCGTGTAGTTACAACTTATCAATAAGTCCGATACATTTTTGTCGTAGTGAGTAACACGTTATTATAATTATACACGTTTTCAATATTATATAATTTAAATAATGTCCATTAACAGTAGTGCGCATTATCATTACACACGAATCTATATTAGAAATTACAGGCACATTTAATACTGTTTAGCTTAAATAACTATATTTACTCAACATACCGATTATGAGTCCAATTTTGGTGTTCGGATTCTTCCAAGCACACGACATAATTGTACCGGTTGTATCATTCAAAATTGCGACTACATCGATGTTCACGTCCTTAGACAAAATGACAACAATAATAAATTTGCTGTTAATTAAGTATAGTTATTATTTATTTCATAGATATTAAAAAAACAATACAATTATCAATTTTTGGTAAAAAATTTAATATTATTAATTTGTTTATAAATGCTACTTTAAATTAATCAATTAATCTTGATTTTTAAAATAACTATTTATTTTCAATATGTGTAATTACGAACAAATTAATAAGAAAAACCCGTTTTGCGGCATGTGCAGTTTATTTAATAATATGAAATTTAGAATTAGAGTCCCGATGACGATATTATATAATTAGTAAAAAGTTAAAAGTATCAAAAAAAAAAAAATGTATTATTACAAGTGGTAAAAATTGCATAGAAAAAGGAAATCACTAACTAAGATAGTGTTTGGGAAGCCTAGTACCTTTGTGTTTATTGACAAAAACATGTCTTATGGAAAAACTATTAGGCCTGGTAAAATAAAGTCAGAATATGGTAATTATTTTTTTTCGTTGAAAATAGGAAAACTTTCTGTCGATCGCAATGAAAGTAATTATTTCAGAAATATTTTGTTGACATTATTTTATCCCTATTGTCACTAAGCTATTTTCGTCCCTTCCCCTAAAATGGAAATCGGGCAGTAGTTTAGCGGAGTCTTATAATTCAATAAAATTATAATAAAAAAAATTAAATGTCTGTAAATTAAGTGCCAGTGTTAATCAATATTTAAGGGAAAAACACTTTTGTTTTAATGAAATATAATAGCAACGATAAAAAAGAGCAAATGATAATCTTATAATTATTTACGTTTCTTCTCTTGATGGCGTCCATAAGTAGCTGTACAACATTCTTGTTGATAACTTCTGAACAAGTGAATCCTTTTGTCCAACTTACTAAATATCCCTTGGTCAGGCCTTCTTGTTTCAGGGGAAAACTAAACGTGAATCCCAATGGTAGCATTGTCTTGATGTACAGTTTATACTGAAGTATGAATTGTGCCAAACACCTGGCAATATGGTCGAACAACTACGCAACAAAAATGTATTATAATGGTTTCATGACGGTATAGTTGAAATAATAATTAAATATTATGTATCATTACTTCCTGGCCTTTTCCTGTTTGTATGCTCATTGGAAGTTCGTAAATTTCCGATTCCTGGTGAAAGTGGTTTCCCGGTCCTAATCGGACAAACAATACTCGGAAATGTGTACCGCCGAGGTCGAGGGCTAGGAATTTGCCTTGTTCTGAAAGACAAAAGAAAATAAATCGCAAATTGTCGCCGGCAATGATATAAATAGGCGGACGTTTTACCGGTTCCATTGGGAAGACTTTGCACGTAGGTTATGTAGCATTTCACAACCGAATCGGGATTTGTATCTTTTCGTAAACCGTTTTTGATCGCGTTTGTTAATTTCTGCATAATATCGGACAGCAGATCGTTAGAGAGAATGAATGGCTTGCATTCTTCAATAATCTACAAACAATTACATATACATTTTTTGAATGATATCAAACGCGAACAATTTAAATTAAACTCGATGGAAATTTCATAATCAAGAACAAAGTATAATTTATACGGTATTTGGTAATTGTTAAACCCAGGGCCGATCTCAACGGGCCCGGGCCTCCAAATAGCGTATTTTTTTTTTACATAATGACATAAAAATAAATTCCTTTATATAAGAATATAAAACACATTATTATATAGATTTTATTTCACAATACAAATACAAATTCGATTATGAGGTGCCTCTACAAATCAACACGACCAAAATAATGTAACAAAAAAGAGTCTCCATACTGGTAAATCAAGCCCCTGGTAATACTAATGTCAATACCCGGATCAATTAAATTATTGAATCTTATTGTTTATTATTTATCTTATTGTTTAAGAACTGTGTGTCATAAAGGAACACTATCTCATTATTAATTGTATTGTTTATTAAAAAAAGTTTCAACTTTATTAATTAATTAAAAGTGTTAAGAATTTGTTATTTTTTTTTTTTTAAACAGTTAGGTACACGAAGTATGATTTATTAAAAATAATAATTAAAAATGTTTGTGCACACAATTTAATAGGTTCGAAGATTAATAAAATATTTACATAACTTGAATAATTTAAATACAAATTTTACAATAGCGATAGTATTGTTGGTTTACATCATTCCGATAAACAGTTAAACCAAAAGAAAGGAAGTGAAATACCGATAATAATATGAATTACCTATCTACTAGATTATTATATAAGATATCTAGTCTATTAATTATTGTTTTAAGTTGAATTCAAATAAAAACTATGATAAAGAATTTTACATTTTAAAGATTTATGCTATGTTTTTTTATATTTTGTATGTTTGTTATAACTTTATAATTTTATTTTTTTGATTTGAATACAAATTTACTTTTGAGACATTTGAGACACCGTGTAGATATGCAGAATAGATTTACGGGTATTTAGAAGAAAATTATCAAGTCCTACAGGATTTGTTTAACAGGCCAAAAAATTTTTTACCCACCAGAAAAAGCAAACATCTCGAATGGTTTGGTCCCGTCTCGAAGTCGGTCACATAGTAGAGGACTATCCATAAACAAAATATAGTTAAAAAAAAAAAAAACACGTTATTTACATGCGGAGAACGCGGTGGCCGGCCGACGTAACACAAAATAGTGAAAAAGAATTATATGAATTTTTGAGATAATTCTGATAACGATATATTATAATATGTACCGACAAGCTAAGGGAAATAAATATTTTTCAATAATGAATAAATAACGTCTTGTTTATAATATTTCCTAATATGTTTTTGTATACGGACAAATAATCTAGGACGATAAATGTATAATTACTTATAAATAAATTAATTCGTAATTTTGTTTGCGTTTCCCACACAACATCAATAATACCAACATCTATGTGATTATTATTATTCCTAAGTAAACGAACAGATTATTATAAATGGGTATAAGAAAAAAAAAATTGTTAATGTATAATGAATCATTATAATAACTTTATACAAATATTAATGAATAAAATAATTTTTTTTTTTAAGATTAAAATTGTTTATCTATTATTTTTTTTTCTGATTTCAAACTAAATAATATAATTTGAGATTTATTTTAATAATGAATAGGATTTCGGTTCAATAGGTGAACGCGTTTTATTAAATGGTTATTTTGACCTTTATTTTATTTAAAAAATGATTTAATTGGTTTGATATAACGACCACGTTTTTCAATTTTTCCGTTTATAATACAATTTTATATTCGTAAACACCAGGAGTATTCTTTTTGTTTTACGATAATTCGTTCAATTAAACTATTACATAATATATTATTTATTGTTTAAAATATATCGGTATCATGTTAAAAAATTTGCATAGTAAATTAAATATTAAAAACTCACAAAAAATAAAATACATTATTAAAATTAGACAAAGCCTAATATACTTCGCAATAAGGATAGACCACTGTTAGGTGCTATGCAAACTATGCAAAAAAATTGCATAGTAAATTACTCACCAAAAATGAAATACATTATTCAAATTAGACAAAGCCTAATATATTTCGCAAAAAGGATTTGTGTAGGGTCCACTTAGTATATTTTCGGAAAGCAGTAAACGTTTCCAAAAAAAAGAAAAAAAAAACGATTTTCTGTAGAACTCGATAAACTGGCAAGGTTATAGGTATAAGTATTGATTTTTATTCCCCCGTAGACCAGAAATCAACAAAAAGAAAACCAATGTATGGTCTTTTTTTTAGTAAGATTTTTAAATTATAAACTGTTTGAGAAAATTCCACGTCTCTTAAGGTAGGTATCATGTGAATAATTTGGAGTTTTATTCCTAAATACACATGTTAGCCTAACCTTAACAATAGAATAGTATTTCCCATTTGCACGTATCTATGGCCCAGTTGTGTACCCGTAATTTAGGCCCCGTTGCCTGGCCAACCGTTTTAATCTTATAATACAAATGTGAATGCAAACATGATAATTAAATAATTCGATTTTATACTTAAAATATTATTATTTGAGACTGTCGCCAATAATACTACGCGTTGTTTAAACAGTAAATATATACTTACACATTTAGGAAATAAAATACACAAACGCCTAATCTGTTGTGATCTAAGTCAACATTTACTTCTGGCAAAGTATAACATAAATGCGTATTTCTATATAATATTATGCAATATTTTATTGTAAAATATGACATTTGACCTCACGGACTAAAAATCAAAATTGTATCCTGAATTCGAAAACGAGTTGGTAAATAAAAAAAATTCGAAAAATGTATATTTTAACATTTTAGATTTTAACGTATTGGTTTTACTAATCTGCACGTGATTATTTTAATTTATATAAATATGAATTAAAAACTTTATATCGGTTGTTTTATCGTTAATACGATTTCGAAATTAATTCCCTTGAGAGTAGAATGGACGATGAAATTACGACAGATAGGAACGTGACGCGAAGGGCGAAAACAAGAGAGATACGTAAATTCGAATTTTATGAAAACGATTAAATAGTTATTACTGTGATTCCGTGTATATAAAATATATTTTAATTATAAGAAAACGCAGCGATGTAGACGATAAATTGTTTAAACTAATGAAATAACTGAAATTAAGACCGGTATAATTAGTAGTGCTTGATTTTCAGGGGGACGGGGAGAAGTGAATAATCGATTTTAACGTTCCATTAAATAATCCAGGTACCCTAAAAATATATTCACTGGAAACGTGTATTCAGTCTTTAGTATTTTATAGTTTTTTTTTTTTTATTGCAAAATTAATTATTAAATTTATTTCCAAAGTAATTATACTCATTTTAAAGTATCCTAATTTTTTTCGCCCAATTTAAGAATCTCTAGGCGTAGGCAATACAATTTTATTACAGTGGTCCTACAAACTTTTCACAAAAAAAAAAGTAAAACAAATTAAAAAAAAAAAAAAAATGTATATACGATATTATCTAACAAGTTGATTTATTTTAAAACTAAAAAATAATATTTATGTATTTCAACTACGATAGAATATAATAATTATAAACACTAATGGAAAATACAAATAATATTATAAGGTTTTTATATTTTTTTTCCAAAACGTGTTTGGATAATTATTGTATACAAACTAAAAACCGGTTAAGGAATACCTTATAGGCATAATAATAAAAAATAAAAAATTAAACATTTTATAACGAAAGGAATCCGATTAAGAATAATTTAAATAAATATACACTTAATATTCTAGTGTAGTCTATGTAATATTAAAGCTATGAGTCTCCAAATTAGATTGGTTTATTTTAATAAACATATATATTTCGATAGTATCGAATTGTTTAAGCGTCTCTTTGTGTGGTACAATAAATATATTTATAAAAACAGTAACATTTTTCTGCAATTCATTTCAAACCTGTATAGTTAAATTTATTATTTACGATTCAGATTTCAAAATCGCCACGAAAAATTTAATAAATATTACCCAATCGAATATTAAAACAACGAAAAACAGTCTTGTTTAGATAGACACGAGTTTAAATTTATAGCGTACGACGAAAAACAATAGTGTGAGTGAAAATTAGAAATTTATATTTCCAGCGTCAGAATAGGAATCGATTAAAAAATAAGACAATATTTTAACGAACTCATATACGGTAATAATTGTAGTAAACTTATGTTTCCATTAATCTTAATTAATGTGTATTATTTTTTAAGTCATTATTTCGTCATAGTGTTCACCTAAATCACAGTAGTAATACGATTACCAGCTAGTTATGTTCGGTAATTTAATTTACAATGACAAGTACGACATTGTCGGCGATGAGTAGGTACTTGTGTCTATTTGAAAATTTCAATTCGAATAATTAATAAGTACTTCTTAATAGTTACGTCGCTTATCGACAAATAAAATAGCCGATTTAAAATAATCATGGAGGTACCTGTGTACGTAAATACAATTAAATCATAATATGGGAGACTGTTAAGTTTCCGACTAACGGACAATAACATAGCAAAGATGCGATATATCGGAATGTCTGATTCAGATGGTAAAATTTGTAATAAAACTTTGAACGTCAAAAATTAAAGACGCCGATAAAAATTTTTTTTTTTTTTGTTTAATTTTCATGTACTTTATTGAGTGTCTGGCAACTAAAAAAAAAAAAAAAACTCCTTTGAAAAAAACAAAGTAAATACTGTCGTCGTTAAAACGGTAAAACAATGATTGTTTTTAATCTATTCAAACCAGAGTGGATACCATTCGGAGTCCGAAAACGCGTATATATTATACCGTATTATACAAATAATGGATATAGATATAGAATTTTGACGTTGTTTGAACGTTTTTGAATACATCTTCGAAAACAGAGATAATACTGTTAGTTGAATAATTCTCATCGTAAAACACAAAAAACAGTTTTTAATAAAATGATGGTTTAATTTTTTCTTAATCAAAATTTCGCGCTGCGTATTTGTTTTCGTAATAATCTTTATTCTATCGGCAATATTTTAAGAGTTATATGCAAAATACTAAATGATCCAATTTATCTCAATAAAATTGCATGCATTTTTATAGTGGTGCGAATATATATTAATTTTTTTTTTCTACTCCTGAAATATTTTAAATAAACGGGCTTGGATCAAAGTACCAAATAAGAATAATATTATAAATATTTGTTTTATTAGTTTTGTATATCTTTCGGGATTTTTGCGGAGACAGCGATAATACGTCAATAAATACCTAAAGACCGTGTACTAGAAGTTTATGGATAAAACGTTAATTAATTCCGTTTATTGGTTTTTTAATGTATTCGGCGGGACGGACGGGCTTAGCCGAGTGACATTTCGAACATCCCAAGTCGTGTATAAATTATTCGTAAAGATCGGTACGCAGGGTTATAGGAAAAATCGAAAGGCATAAATAAAAAATACGGGTTTTTATTGCCGGGATGATAAAGTATTGTCGTATCAATCCACGCGGTAACAGCCGAAACATGGCGACGTGGATTTGTAATACAAACGAGACCGGCTACGACGGAAACAGTTTTCCAGCGGGTAGGTATTATAAAATATAAATCAACAATTATAATATATCACAAGTCGACAATACAAATAACACTAATTGTTTAATACGCGCGATATACTCACAGATTCGCTTGGGGACGCCATTTGTTCGTTGCGATGGAAATTCAGAAGTTCAGGGTACAAGTACTGGAGCAGTTGACGGACGAAAGTGGTGTCTGGCCCAACGACGCTAGAAGTCTGACGGTCGGTCGTTTGCATGCCATCGAGTATCTTCCAGCGGTCATACACCGCACATGTGGCGCCCGTAGTGGACGTTTCACGAATCTCTCGTGACCGATCATGGCCAAACGATCGGCGGGTTATAGTCGAGATTACAGGCGGTACACATAATAATGTTACGATCAAATATTTATGATCTGCGCATTAAAAATATTATACACGAAACGGAATCCATATGCATATATAACATGTATGTATACCGTGAAATGTTAACACGAAATATTTCAGGTGGATGGATTTTGGTCTGAAATGAGGACATTTTTGACCGAGTAAAAATGATTTTTTTGGGGGGGGGGAGTTCAAAAATATTAATTTTTAACTTATTTTCAACATTTTGTTCTTATACTTTTGCAACCGCAATATCAGACTAACATTTTCTTAAAAGTAAACACCTATTTTCAAAACAACATTCGAATAATCCTATTTTCCCACTGATTTAAAAAATCTAATGTTTAATAAAAATAATAGGAAATTAAATTAATTTTAATAGTGAAAAAATTTTGCTACTGTTTTGTGGCGAAAATAATTTTTAGTCATAAAATTACGCATAAATAATAACAAACACCGAAACGTTTCAATTTTGTGAAAAGCCGAGAAAAAAAATCGTATTATGTAACTGGTAAATACGACCGGTTTCGATTAAAAAAAGAAAAATCATCGTCAGATAATAGAACAAAATAACGAAAAAAAATAACAAAAATAATTTTAATAATTATTTAAGATACAGGTACATATATATATAAATAAATGTAATATATATATATGTATATATATATTACATTTATTTAATTTGTATTTCTTGTTATAAAATAATCAGTGGCGTAACAAGAGCCAATTTTTAGTGGATGAATAGCAGTGGTATATTTTGGATTTTGTCACAAAGTTTACTTTTATTATATTGTATTATTGTATTGTATGTAATAAATATTTGGAGAAAAAAAAGATATATACCCTTTATAAATACATCACTGAATTTATTATTGTGAATTTTTTTATATTTATTTAGAAAGTTATACTATCTATACAATTTATACAAGTACAATGAACAAGGGATGTTTTAGGTATAGTATAATCGCTTGATTGACGTGTGAGAAGAACGTTGGTTGCAGCGAAGGCACTTCGGCGTGAATTTACAATTATTTATAATTTTTGTGTGTTTAGTTTATTAGGTCTCGGGGCCATTGTCTTTTGAGTCTTCTGGGGGGGGGGGGTTTCAGGGATGAAGATTTTTTAAAAGGGGGTTTGTATGATTTTGTAGGCAATTTCTGAATTTGGTATACTATAGTTTGGCTGTTTCAGTGACTTTAGGAATGTGGAGATCTATGTGAAGAGTAACGTTAGAGATATATGGAGAAGCATTAATTATGAGTCTGAGGATTTTTGATTGGAATATTTGTATTTTTTGTGTACTTGATTTTTTGGCAGTACCCCAGAGCTGTATACCGTACATCCAGTCGGGTTTAAGAAGAAGATTATAGATATGAATTTTGGGGGAAAGTTTTGAGAACTTACCGAGAATGGGTCTGAGAAAGTAGAGTCGTTTATTTAATTTTAATTTTGTTGTGTGGATGTGCTTGGCCCATTGTTAAATTAAGTTAAAAATATGGCTTGAAAGTTTAAATACAATTACAATCTCTGTAAAAACAATGAAAGTAATTTATAACTAGGTTGGCATTTTGCATAATAAGACACGGTGATCAAAGTTTATATTACCGGTGTTAATAATTAATGTAAAATTTATTTTTCTTATAACCCGGTCTTTGCGTGTGTTATATCATACTAATGACACTCAAGGCTACGTAATATTAAATAATATTATTTTATGTTATTTTAAATTCTGAATGTAGCAAAAAAACTGATAATGAATGGCAGTTTTTTTTTTTATGTTTAATTCTCAGCTGCAATAGACCAATAATACGACCAACACCAAAGTTCACAAATAATCAATTTTTAGATTGCAACGATTTAATGTTACTTTCGGTATATAAACTAAATATTACCTAAATATCTTATATCCTATAAAGTTCTCAACTATAACAGTGGCCAGTTTTAAAAAAAAAACCGTTTATCTCTGCGATCATAACGGTTTCTAAACCAAATTGTCTTTATTAAATTGTCACTTTGCTGGGTGTTATCACTGGGTAACCTACCAAATGTACATATTTTATAGATTGTAAATATATTTTACTTAAATAAAAATTAAAAACATATTGTATATTCGTACATTTTAATATTATGTTTCGTATTTCATACTTTGCTAGGAATGTAATCATTGAAAAAAAAATGTACATTAGACCATGATGATTATAGATTAGTACATTATAATATTATTCACAATTCATTACCTAATCATATTAATCAACATTACATAATAGACTTTTCGTCGTTAATTTTGTTCACGATAAATAATAATATATTTTATATATTTGCAATTACAATTAAAATCGATTTATTTGCAGTGTTTTTATAAAATATGAACATAATTAAGTAATAACGTATATCAAAAATCGTAGATTTGTGTTTCCTCAAACACATACTAGGAATGTTATTCGTAACGTCAAAATCGTATTCCGAGAAAATATTTTAAATAGTGATAATTTTTTTTTTATCGGGATAGTTAATTTATTTTGTGCTATGCATTATAAATATGTATAGGCTAAAAAATACAATTGACGTTAATGTGTGAATTTTTAATATTGGTACGTACAATATTATAGTCTACAGCAGACTACTTATATCACTAATACGGGGGCGCCCATGGGGAGGGAATGCAAAGGATGATCATGCTACCACCCTGGAAAATAATAAATTCTCCGTGCTAGATTTTACGACTACTAAAGTTTGGATAGTTCTAAACATAATATTGTTAATTGTTTCGTGTCTGTGATTGTCTCATTAACCATTGGTCGGTCCAAGAAAAAAAAATACTTTATATGTGTTTGTTGTATCATAATTTAATTTTGCTTAATTCCTGAAAATTCTCGCTACGGGCACTCTTGCTCACTGCAAGTGTGATTTTAAATTCTGTGCAAATCTAAATAGGAGATATCTATATATTTTTAACATTTCTATATATTAGAGGATAATCTATTGAAAATTCAACTAATAGTTTATTATTAGCCTTTTCGCCAAAACGACAAATCATACGGAATAAAATATCAGTACCGTGCGAAAGCTTTATACCCAATATAAAATCTCTACCAAATTTTTTTGTTTGAATGTGTAGAATTAAGTACGTGTTTTACAAATATTGTGTAATTGTGTATATTACAAGTGTTGATAAATAGGTCGTCTTTGCGTTTTTAAACAGTATACAGGGTGTTTAATTATCATGATTCGTCGATTTTCTATGAGAATTTTACATTAAAAAACCAGATATAAAATTGCAATTAAGTTTTGTTTTAACACAATCTCCAAAGTGTTAAATACTTCAAATGATTATTAACTTTTGATTTTTCTTACAATTTAAATATGCATAACACTATGATCAGATATACCTACTCGAAAGTTTATATTATGTGTTTTTATGAGGTGTACGGATAAATGAGTAAAATTTCAAAAAGTTTTGTAAATATTAAACGATTCTATTCTATATTAATATTATTGAAAAAATAAATACGTAATTGATTTTACTGAAAATCTTTATAAATAAAAGAAATATCGCCCTGTAAACCTCGAATAATATTAATAATTATTCTATACTCTTGATAAAACTGAAGAAAAAACAGTCAAAAAAACTTATCAACGTGATTTAAAATAAAATTTCACTTTTGACGAAACCATATTTTTTTACCCGTATACAATAATTATAATATGCAGTGCTTGAATATTGGAGAAATATACAAAAAGCTACTGAAAATTACCATTTTTTACGATTGTTCGAAATCTATTTAAACCGTGGAGCGTAACCCCACCCCCACACTCATCTTACACGGCTTTTCAGAAATATAATTAATGATTATTATTATTATTTATTTAAACACAACCAATAACAAAAATTCCTGCAATCTAATTTTTTGCTTGCGTATTCATTTATTTGTATGCATGTTATAAAATTGTTCATTATAATTTCGTAGGAAATAAAAAATTATGATGTTTTTTATTTTGATTTAATTTCTCGGGTATACTTTATTATCTCACAAGGCTAAATGCAATACTATAAATAAAAAATTCTAAAAGAAAAAATTAACAATATATCCGAGTTGCCCAACATCACAGATTTTGCAATGAACAAATTGTTTAATAGGTACCGGTTAGGTGTATAAGAATATATACAAATTGATGGTATATTTGGAAAATCTGCCGTTCCGGTCCTACAATATATTTTTGTTTTTTTTTTTCAATTTAGTTACTTAACTCACATCACTGATTATTTTAACCTTGACGTTAAATTATTAGGTGGGGAAGGGGGTCCCCCCATAAATCGGCCATTGGTACCGGCATAAATCGATATCAGGTTTTTTTTATTTTAATATTGATATTTGACCCTATTGTGTTAGCTATTGCAGCTGCTGTACCCAGAAACATACGATTCGGGGAGCTTAATTGGACTCATCTCTCCCGCAGTTCGCAAAAAAAAAAAAAATGTAGTAATTATAATAATGAATTCAATAACAAATACCTGAATACAATGGTATATTTGCAGATTAATATCCGAAAAAAAAATTATCGCCTATCAGTTGAACTCTGCCCGTTCGAACCGTACATACTGCTTAATTAATTATATCTAACGTACAACAAAATTATTTCGGTACCTTATAAAAATTTGTTTTATTATTTCAACAATAATTAATTAAGTACGTAACCAAATAATATTCATTATGTATGGTCCTACATTTTTAATTCTATATCAACTCGAATTTTGTGACGGATGTTTGTTGACATTGTATCAAACAACTTTATTTGACCTTTTCTAAATTGAAAAAAAAATTATTTTAATTAATAAATGTATATTAATCACAAACAATACAAGACCTGATTTTATTGCCGATCACTAATACGTTACCTAAAGGTTCAAGCGGTTAAAAAAAAAAACGGAAACCGATCATAAAAAAAAAAAAAGAAAGAAGAGCTCGGGTGATGATATATCAACTCATAAACCGACATTGCACATTGGAGTTTTTTTTTCTTTCTAAATCAAAGTTTATGAAGAATGTCTCTGAAATATGAATAAATCATTTGAAAAAAAAAAATGCTTTTTAACCGACATATCGGTTAATTTCAAATATCGGATAAGACATAGGTTTTAGACAAGTAGCAAACGTCGGAATATCAGATATCGGAAAAACGTAATTTTGGTTCACCACTTATATAAACCACATAAATACGCGGCTGCCTATATATGTGCGTATATTTGATTTTATCGGTTTCGTTGTTAAAGAATGGCGAAGTTGCTAGCCAATCCCCGAGGTACTCTTAGGTGTAGATTAAAGGTTTTTGTCATAAATGTGCGCTCTATGAATTTTAGAAAAATATTTAATTCGTTTATTATAATTATTTTATTTGTATTATCGTTATTATAAAATAAAATAAAATTACGTATTGACACCATTAGATACGTTCACAAAAAAGCGGAAAACGCATTGTATCGAATAGTATAATATGTAAATTATAATTAACATGCTTTCAATATAATCATTTTCGTTATAATACACTCACAATCAGAGACAAATTTCGACACGATTTTTATTTTATTAAGATTTTCAGCAAAGCTCTAATGGCATTACTATATGATGTATGCTTTTTTGTAAAGATTTTGATTTATACTAATAATACTCATATTATGAAACACAGTTTACCATTAAAATTCGTTATGTAATAGATATTAGATATTTCAATATTAGTAACAAAACCAGATTTTATAGTATTACTCCGGAGTCCAGGTGGTCCGGAAAACGATAACAATATTTTAGAAATCTGATTAGTATGGGTGTACCGTTGTTTAAACATAAAAATCATTTTGGGTTTTGTTTTTAAATTTATATGATTTTTGGTCTTCAAGAAAATGTAGAAAAACTTATATTGGCCGCAATGGTAAATACGTATGCAAAGATATTATCTATATCATCGGTTTTAATCATATACGTATAGGTACCTAACAAGTATGTTAAGAGGAGATATAATTTTGTCTACATAATTGACAACTGTTTAAAACCACAGTATTTCATAATGCAGAATTCTTCTGTAAATCCAACAAAATTAATATAATTAACTAAAATTAAAAAAGAAAAAACACCCGTAATTATATACGTATTATTATTATTATTAGTTACCGACGATACATTATTAATTGCGTGATTATACCGACTATAATGCGTGTCTTTGCAACTCACGACGATGAACTTACTTATGTACGTATGAGTATCACTATTAGTGATGGGAAATATCCGGATTTGCCAAAGTTCGATAATCCGGATTTTTATCTGATTCCAAATTTCGGTTTTTAAAATTGTGATTTTACATCATTCATTAATTCATTTCTCATACAACAATTATTATAATCATAATTTTATACATTAAATACGTAAATACGTATTTACAATTCAACAAATATTGCAAATAGAAATTTATTTCAAAAAAATTAGTACAATAAATAAATCATTTATATAGGTATATTATGTACTTAATTAATATAATATGAATAACTAGCTGACACGGCAAACGTTTTTGTACTCAATAACTACAATATTTCGAATTTTGGAATTTAATATCCGGATTTAAAATTCACATTATCGGATCGAGATATACGGAGATCTACGAATTAATCGCGGTAAATATTATTTAAGTATCCGAGTACTATACAATGTATTAAGTTATGTCATAACTTCCGCCTTTTTAAATTCCCCGGCACGCCACTGTACTTGTACCGATAGTATTATATACTTGTATACTACGTATTGTTATTAAACTATTATTATATCAATCGAATAGAACAAGTGAATTATTATTCACCAGTAGTTTCAGGACTTGTCGTATTTGCACATTCTTTAATAACGGCTGTAGAATAATCTAAGTAAGATATACATTTGTTTCATGAAATAACTGACTGAAATACAAAAATTTCAATTGCATATGTTGCCATTTTTTATAGACAAAACGCATCTTTGATTAATGTTGGCAATTTAATTGTTATTTATAGCATATGTATATTTTTATATTGAATTTAATCTTCTGCTATTAGAATAAATTCAGTTGCATATTATTTCGCATATTTCGGTTATTTTATTTTTACCGTGTATCTACTTTTTTTTGTGTTTTATTTCTAACATTTTAATATGGTTTATGGATATTTCGATAATTTTTAGTGCGACAAATCCCGAACGCCAATAATGAATATAATAGCCCAGTAAAAACATAACGATTTGATATAACATTCAACGAATTATTGTTATTCCGACGATAATTAAATGTCCAAGACCCGTCGTTAAATTAATAAAATGATAATCATGAAAAAAATTATTTTATATCGCGGACCACTTGAGATGAGTCCACGGACCACCAGTTGGGAAACGATTTAGTTTAAACAGATATGTACGTATATCAAGGTATATACTACATACACAACTACAAAAGCAGCTTACTGTCCCCACCCATAAGTTCGAAATATGTTCGGTATTTTTTATTTGTTTTTTTGTGGGAGGGGAGGGTTACACGAGTTGAATCCGGTACTTTTTTTTTTTTCAATATCTGACTATCGTAATAATAAGTATTTATATTGCGCGTGTGAAGCGGCCACTACAAGATCAATAATATTGGGTCAATTAAATTGTATCAATATTTTGTACAATATTCAATTTCCCCTAAACATCTCAATATTCGAACAGTTTCTCTGGCTATCAGGCCATGTCGTTTTGATTTGATGCGTGTTAAAGACGTCTGTATTATATTTACTTGACATCAGTTGTCTACTATTTTACTTTCCAAAGCGCTTTCTAGATCCCGATACAATTGAATACATTCGATAATAAATAATGGTTCTTCTATTTTGGTTGACATACTTAAATCTTTGCACTTGTATAGAGAAATATCATAATATCGAAGAAAAACAAATCATATTTACAATTCAAATAATGTTTAATATCACTATCAAACTGATGATACTAACGTAAGATTGCACAATATCATATGTACACTTATATTGTGTATTGCGCAATAAATGTCCATTCATATTGATTTCTGCAATATATTATACAATTTTTCAGTATCTATTCTACACCATCAATAATATTGTACAATAATAATTATTGTGCAATATTATTGGTCGAGTAGGGGCGGCTTTACGCATTTAAAAAATATTTTATACATTTCACGAAATATCCATAATAACTATGCAATACAATATGTATCTAAAATGTAAAATATTTTATTTATTCGTAAATAAATAAAACTGTTTGCAATTTGTTTGTAATATTATTAATAGTAAATTGTAATTAAATTTGTTTAAGTAATAAGTGTGTGTAGTAGTGTGCCTAGGATTTTCTTTGGGAGAGGGATGGCTTAACATATGCAAATTATATAATTGTCATAAAGCAAGAAAAGTGTGTCTACAGTAGGGGTCAAAGGTTTATGTATAAGTATCAAATATATAATTTTATTAATCTAAAAACAAAATGTATTATGCAAACTAAGCAGTATGTATTTAATAAGGCTGCACTCTAAGTATGTACTATTAATATTTATATTTTACTGACAAACTTATAACAATTATAACAGAAAAAATGTTATGAAAAACTAGTTGTTAATGCAATGTTATTCAAATATGTAATTATACTCGTATAATATAAAGTGTAACCCATAATTAAAAAAAAAATAATAATAATAATTTTAATTTATATTTCCTATTTTAAAATAGTTTAATTTTTTAAAATGTCAAAATTATTTTTTTAAAGCTAATGACCAATTATTAAAGTGAGAAAATATCTACAAAAAATGACAATAAAAAAAAATATTTGAAAGTTAGTTTTCAAAATTCTATAACTGTTTAATTTTTGTTAGATGATACATTAAAACAAGACTATAAAATATAAAATGTTTAGTTTATGTAATGTGATTTTACTAAATTGTACATAAATTAGATGGAAAACAGTATGGGTTATCACAACTCTTAATGTAGTTTAAAATGCATATTACAATCCTGTATGTTTGTTTGTCAACAAATGATATTTTTCTCCTTACCTTCCCATTATGTTCAAGAATTCGGCAACTCAGAATTAACTCAACAAAGAATAACAATACAATTTCAGGAGCCGGGTACACAACATAGGTACAAAAATGGACATTAGCATTACAATTTCGAATATCGGTTAAAAATTACATTTTTAGGTGCTGGAATGATAATTTATTTAACACCACTGTCAGTGCATTTGCAGGAATTGAATGGGCAACATTGAATTTTCTTATCAAATAATTGCTAGCCGAACGTACATAAATATTTCGTTACAGGGAGCAGTGCAACAAATCAAATACGTTATACTCGGTGCATTGAAGTGCACACTTTTTATTATCGAATCGAACACGTTATTCGATATTAATTTTATTGCTAAAAAATTCATTCAAGCAACTATAGTCGGGTGAATGAAAAGTGGCCGCTGGCAAATTTTTTTTTTTCGATAAGCCATGGGTTCTCAAAGTGAATCACGTAAAGCGCGATGGATAACAACATGGGCGTCAGCGGCCACTTTTCATTCACCCGACTATAGTAATTTTTTGCACAATATATTCCTATTTTAATTCAATACGGGCGTTTATCAAAAATATTATATGTTATCTTGTAATGGTATTGTTTATTTGGTTGGATTAAACGATTTAATTGATAACAGACTGATAAGAAGAGTACGGTTAGACACTGTACAAGCGTTGACGACATTTTACTGCCGGGTCTATTACTTACTGGCTCGTATATCGTGGGCCACAGCAAACAACAGTTCGTCCACGTCACTTCACTTCATGGCTTCACCGGACTTCGAGTTTTGAAATTAATCGTCAACACCTTAGCGAACAATGGAGTTGGTCAATGGTATAATTAATATTTTCGATAGGTATGTAACATTACGATTTTATTACTCTGTTGTTTCAGCACTTAGTGGTTTCGTATGTTTCCGAAACTGCTCGCGTTGAAATGCTTGCTTTTACACTTTTCAACCGAATATAATGTCTGTTAGATGTATCTGTTAATCCGCGTTTAGGATTTTTATTATACCTAGGTCACTGCGCCTTTAACTTTACAAACAATTACATTTTTTAATTTCGTTGTAGATATTATATTCTTATTGTCTGTACTGTATGTACCTGTATTTAATACAAATTAAATAAATAACTAACCGATAATAATTATTAAAATACTGCCCCTCTCCCTCCTGACCCATTAAAGTTTAAGTATAATTGTTCTGAGAACAATTCAAACCAACGAAAAACAATAATAATTATTCTTTTACACCTGTACATTGTTACTCGAATATTATTTAGTTATTCGCCCAATACGATACCTATAATTTTCTTATTTCCTATTATTTATTTAATTTCAGTTCAGATGAAGAATCACTGGCCATACCCAAATATGACAAGACACAATTCGATCCTCCAGTCTTTGGAAAGTTACCAGAAATATATAAAGCCGATAAAGAATCTTTGGTGGTCTGTTTTACTTTGAATCAAAAAAAAATACAACAGATTACCATGAATAAATTAATGGAGATAATTTTTATGAATGATTCAACAAAATGTTGCCGTTGTTGAACGAAAATGCCGCGATCATCTGGCTTGAAAGTAAAGTTGAGGCAGTTGACCATGATAAAATTAAGTCACAATTATTGAAACGAGTATATGTCCAGTGAATTTGTAAGGGAGAAGATGGATAAACTACAATTGGAACAAAAGAAGCATAGAATATGAAATTGAAAAAATAATTGATAAGCTTGATAAAATGGGTGTAATAAAATTAAATGGAAAAAGTATTCCCAATAGCACAATTCTTGGGAACCAGAAAGTTTGCTTTCCTGCAATGAATTGTTAGTGGAATTTGAGACTAAATGAAACTATGAATATAATGAATATTTATCTAAGTTTGATCATACTAAAAAACCTAGAGGTAGAAAATTCAAAAAATTTAAATCTGTATTAGAGCAATGTTCTCCCAATTTAGACCAACGCCAATATTAAATTATTGCCTCATAGGACTAATGTCCACAAAATTAATTTTGAAGGAGGATAATGTGTTTTTAGCATATTTTGTATATTATTTTTTTTTTAAATTGTCAATAATTTGTTAATCTTACATTATAAAAATTATTTGTTATCACTAAATAATACTTTTAAGTATTTAGAATATCTATCAATTTGTTTTTGTTTTTCGCTAAAGACAAATTAATTAAAAATAATATCAATATTATGAAGAAGAAAAAATGTATTATAATCAAAACAAGGTATTTTTGAAATTTTACAATTTTGTTTACAAAAACCATTATAGAAAATTTATAAAAAAAAAAAAAAAAAAAAATTGTATTTTATATCTAAATAAGATTTTCATACTCATAACTATATCTGAATAAACTACTATGCACAGGGAAACATTTCTATCACAAACACTCAATGGAACAATCAAAATTGTCTGTACAGAATGGTTGTAATGTTTTTATAATCAAATTCAAGGATACACAATATGTAATGAAAATGTATTATACTTAATCACATATATTTATTTATAACATAGTTAGATAAATACTTGTAGTAAAATCCTAAATACATGTGATTATTATTTACACAAATTAAATAATTATTTTTCTTATTTTTTTATACAGAAATTGATTTTTTCAATCAAAAATAGAATCTTATTCTATCATTGATATAGTAATATCCTGCATTACATATTTTGTTGAACATTGCTATTGACTATATACAATTGTTAAAACTATTAATTTTAAAGTTAACCTTTTTAGTGACAAATATCAAGTATAAGAAATTGAAGATATTCTAGAAATACAATGTTTATGCAAATATAATAAACATTCAACAGTTGTAATATATAATTAAATATAACAATTCATCATTTTAAATAACATAACTTATTTTAATTATTGTTTTAGGCAAATATTAAAATACATGTTTTTTTTTTATTACATAACAATGATCACCTTCATTTTGAAGTGGTTGAAATTTGATATATCTTTGGCTAATATAATGTCATCAGAATTATTATTTAATCAAACAGTTATTACATCATCAGGACTATCAAAAACCTCCTTTCAATGTATAATACTTCCCAAAATGGTAGTTTAGGATTTTCTATCTTGTTCCAAATGTTGTAATTCATATTGTATAATGATATTTGGTGGTTCATGATTTTATGCTTTTTTAGGCTTTTTTTGGCCTTCTGTGAAATCCTTCTAAAGTTCTATGATTTTCTCCAATTAACTAACAATATTGCATTGTTTTTAGAAAATCTTCCTAAATACTTCATTGCTTCTGTACCAATATGACATACTTTTTCAAATACACATAGCTGAATGTCTTCTTTAAAATGTGCTGGTAAACTATCATGAGAATTAACTTACATGATGAACATCAAATAGAACAGTGGAATTTGGTGGTATACCCATTTATTTATAAGCATATTATAGAATTATAATAAATCTTGCATTTTCATTGCGTGTCATAGTTGATATACCAATATCTAACCCTGGTAATAGTTCAGAATTTTCCAAATTAAAACACTTTGGTTGTTTACCTTGAAGATAAGTTACATAAAAGGTTCAATAATATTTGATATGTATCCAATATACTGCAATAACACAATACTGTCTTTAGGTATAACTTGGCCAACTCCTGAAAAAAAAATAAAATATCAATTATTCAGTAAATTTAAATACAGAATCTTTTTTAGAAATAATTATTATCAACTATATAAACACAAAATTGTATATTATAAAAAGCCATTCAAGATAGTGATTTTTAATGTTCAAGGAAAATTTTATGATATAGAAGTTGAAGATTTCTAAATCTACTATTAAACTTGAATTTTTCTAAAAAAATATTTAAAACTTTTAATCAAAAGAACAAAAAAATACATTTAACCATATCAGTCTTTTTTTTAATCGGTTTTAATATTTCAGTTCAGTTTAGGTCTAAAATTTCTACCGTTTTAAAAATGAAATAAAACTAGTTACAGAGTGACTAACCTGGATGCAGCAAAAATTTGAGAACTCCATCCATTTCATCCTTGGTAATATCTTCATATTTTTTACCATTGGTGAAATGGTCGAAAGGATTCCCACCATTTTCACTTTCTTCTCCCAGCATATCGAAATTAATAAATTCAGCCATCTCGTTATTTTCGTAAGATGGACGGTATTTATCATGATCCTTTGTTTCTTTATTATCTAATGAAAAACAAAATCCTTTCTTATTCTGTACGCTCATATTCTCATCCGATGCTCACTCTAATATGGCGTTCAGTTCAGACAATGTCTGAATTTTGTGGTCGATGTACATGTTGAAAACAAAAGAAAAAAAATCGAATTGATTTACTGTATATACACTGTAAACGTCATTAAATAAATATCACTCACCTCTTCAAGCGAGTTAATGGTTTGTAATAACTCTGTAATCAGCAATTCTCAGTTATTGCATTTAAAGCTTGCAATTTTCAGACGACGTTCAGTACTATAAATTACAATACCACTTTTTAAGAATAAAAATAAATAAAAAAACGAGTGTAAAAATCTGCTATTCAAATGTGTTCTGTGTTGTCTACCTATGTCTTAAGCATAAAAACATTTATTTAGACAAACCACTTGCTTTCCAACTATATGATAGTAGATAATACCCGTATTTTTTGATAGCAGTATTAGATAAGAAAGCCCAATGGCTCCCAACTTTGTTTACAATGGTGCTAATTCCTCAAATCAGTGCCAATGATAAAATAATTTTCCAATCCAGCACGAAAAATCGTATTTTTTAAACGAATTCGTAATTCTTTAACCAAAAATTAAATTAGTACAATTATATATATATATATATATATATATATATATATATATATATATATAATAATAAACTCAACTATAAGAATAAAAACACGGATATTTTATGTAGGAATCCGTGGTGTTTGATAGTGGTCGAAAAAACCAATCATTATCGAGCCGCGGAGATAAAACGATTATGGTGATAAGGGACATAACTGCCAAGCCACATAAACGTCGACACCGCCGCCGATGCCCGAACTTTGAAGTCGCGTTCTACCGTGGGTTAGGACATCGCAGCTAGTTGTTGGTACCGTGGTTCGACGAAACGCACCATGTCCAATGAACGCGAATATCCAGTGGTAGTTATAGACTTGCAGACGTTGAATGAATTCGTGAACAGTGAGCATTACAGGACCTTCCTTGAACGGAAAATGGAAATCGAAGAGGGCGTCAAACCGCTGCAGAAATTCAGGTCCAGAAAGTATGTTCAATTGTTAGAATTCAGTTTACCCACTATGATCATTTAAAAATATTTCAACCTCGTTATTCCATAGAGCGGCGATTAACACCTCCGCCGCACCGCAGGACGTGGATGACACTAGAAGAATGCATACGTCCATCGATTATATTTACTGTTTAGTTCCTGATCTGCTGCAAATCACAAATTGTTCGTTTTACTGGGGCAAGATAAAAAGGTCCGAAGCAAATAAACTGCTGAAAAACCAACTAGAGGGCACGTTTTTATTGAGAGATTCGGGACAAAAAGAATATTTGTTTACGGTAAGTTTCAGAAAGGGCAGTAGATCGTATCACTCGCGGATCGAGCAGTGGAATCATCGTTTTAGTTTCGATTCGACAGATCCCTTCATGTTCTCATCACCCACAATCATCGGGCTCATCGAACACTATAAAGATACCACAGATAGGTTTTTTGATCCAAAACTGACCATACCTTTGCACAGAAATTTTAATTTTTCTCTACAGCACATGTGCCGTGCAACGTTTTGCAGCAACATCACATATGATAATATCAAACAATTAAAACTACCAAGACTGATAAAATCATATTTAAAAAAGTATCGGTACAAGCAACGCATTAAGATTACATATATTTGATGTTGGTGCATGTGAAAACTAAAAAATAATAACTTTTTTCTTTATACTTTTCTTTTTAAAATTCATTGAGTGATAATTTTTTTATTTCAACATCAGTGTAAATATGATTAAATAAGTTTTTTCATATTAATATTTTAATTTTATAGACAAATTTTTAATTTCTTTTTTTCCTTAATAAAAACAATTAAATCTAATTTTATTCTGTTCATTCAAATTTCTATTGAAAACTTTAAATAGAGATAATATTACCATAAATTTAAGTGAATTAATTATAAAAAAAAATCTCTTTAATGGCCCACTGACAGAAAAATACATCAAAATGTAAAATGTAAATGAAAATTATATATGACTAATTTTTCTGTCTTTGTGCAAGCCAAACATTAAACACTGGCAATCATAATAATAATATATAGGCTACTGATAGACAATATTATATTTTTTAACAAATTTGAAACATATTAAACACATCAATTTCCACTAGGTATTGGTAGATAAATAAATAAATTACTATTTAACATTTAATTATGGTTCTACTAATACACACTTAAAGTGTTGGGTAAATATAAAAAAAATATATAATAATCTGTCATTTAGTCAACAAATGTTCAACATATACCAAATATATAACATTTAAAATTCAATACTAAGTAAATATTTTTACAATATTATCACCCTGTGTTGGTCATTAAACATCAAACATTGACAATTATTGTGAGGGATAAAAATTCATATCGGGTTAAAAAAAATCTGACACATAAAATAATATTCATATATGTAAAAAAAAACCATAAGTTTTCAAAATTAATTCTCTATAGCAAAATAATCATAGAAATTTTTAAATTAAATAGTACTAAAAATGAATAGATTACCCAGATTAATTCTAAACAATTTTAAAAAAAAAAGTCAATGACAATTGACAGAGGAACACAAAAACACCATAATAGATGTCTTTTTGAAGATTGCACAATATTAGTAATGTCACTCAATTTTTAGCATTTAGACATAGTATAATTTGATAGTATATTATTGATTCTGGATCAATACCTAGATTGATTTTAAACAGTTTTAAATTTTCTATATCAGTTGGCAGAAGAAAAATTATAAAAACATCATGATGTATTTTGGATGATTCGACAATAATAGGTTAAACGCTCAGCAATTAGCATTCAGACACTTTATGGTGTCACCCAAGATATTACAATTTAAATGATGGCAGTTATATAGGCTCTATAGCCATACCCACAGTAACAAAACTGAGAAAAACATTATGAATATGACCAAAAAATTGATTATAAAAAATAGTTAACATGATGATAATATTACAAACTGTCAACTATATGTGTTATGAATATAAAATATACACATCATATAATGTAAAGGTTGTATTTATGTCTACAGTAGTAATAAATTTTTAGAGTTTGATGTATAAGCCAAAATTAAATGTTAATTGGTTAATGAATAAAATTAACATTAAACTCATAATCCTATTAATGTTAGATAAAACAGTGGAGGTTCACATTGTACACACATTGAGTTGTCAATAGCAGGACACCGTCAAATTCTTTTAGAAAATTTGATATTTTATTAAAGGCCTGTACGTACACAAGGTAAATGCACAGCCACATCTTTGGATCCTTATATGATTTGAATTTCAACTTCATTGGGCCATAACAGTTATTGAATTCTAAAAATTAAATATCTCTAAATCGAATTGCGTCAAATGTATTTTAAAAAAAGAAAAATAGATTAAAATACAGACCTCCAAGCTGATATCATAGATGATGAATAATTATTCGATGCCAAAGATTAAGCCTTATTTCATCACAGTGTGATACCATAGTATACTAGACTCTGTAGCCAACATTTTACCTATGATGATTACTATCACTCAGAATTTGAAGCCCCTTGCTGTAACATCTAACATATTTATAAAAATAGATAATGTTTCAGAAATCGAAGTTGATATCATAGAGGATAAATATTTATTCGATGTCGAAGAGTAAGTTTTTAAAATGTATTACATTAATTATCTTAAATTTTTGATTTACGTTGTTTTTTTTTTTTTTTTTTAATTCATCTTGAAATTCATTTTGAGTGCGATCTTGTCAAATGTGAACAAAGTAAGAATTTATTAAACCTTGCAATATGGAATTGTAAAGCTAGAGAACTGAAAATGTCCAACAGTATCCTATGCCACAAGACATTAAGGTGATCAAATGCAGTATGAGGTGGAAGTGGACCTAACCACTGATTAACAGTTAAAACAAAAACAAATGTCTTCTGCTGTTTTTTAATTTTGAGCCAGAGTACAAAATATTAAATTATATAAATTGTTAATCAAAAAACAAATATATTTTATTTAATCCATTTAACAATAAATAAATGTACAAGTACATTGTACAATGTATATCCCTGAATAATAATCACAAATTATTTTTTGTGTAATTATGATATAAAATAAAATGTATACTCTTTCACCAAAATTATATAGAATATACAATAGAACTGTATTAGTGTCATAGCTAGCTATTTTTTTAAATTTATTTTTTTTATGATACCATAAACTCAATAAAAGTTTACAGTTTTTTTAAAACTTTTGGCTATTTTGGTGATTTAATTTCCTTTAAATATTTATTGGGTAGAGGTATCCAAAAAAAAAAAAGAAGTACTATATGACACATATAGAGTCATTCTTAATGTGCTGTGAATATATTTGATATTTCTACTCTAAATACATTAAGAGTATAATTCTTCCTTGCATAATAGTTATTCACAGTAAAATCATGGCCTCCGATAGGTTATCGATAAATACCGTAAGAGTGCATCACCATTATCAGTTGCAATTAATTAAGTAATATCAGTGATGACTTTTTCGGACGGTTTTTCATTAAAAAAGAGTAAAGAAAGAAAATTGATATCAAATTATCAAATTAACAAAACGCGAATATTATCATCTACTGTTTTATCAAAGACAATTTAAATATTGTTTACGTTTATCTGCGTCTAGATGAATTATTATCTTGATTCTTCTTGAAGATGAAATAAGTAAAATTATTGAAAATACTGCTTCAGCAAGTGCATCACAATTATAAAAAATATTAGCAGTAACAACAAATCCATTGGAACAATTTCATACAAAAAGTGTACCTGCAAAAATGATCAAGTCTTTTCAGTTGGATCTCAAATGGATACTGTTTTTTACAGAATTCAAAACAATTTGATAGTGTTGATCATTCATTACTGAAAATTTAACAAAAACAATTTTTCGTTTTACGATTTATTACTATCAAACCTACTATATGGTGCCAAATTATTTTTAAAAAATAGATTCAATCCATTATTGTATTAATTTATATGAAGATTAAAACATTTTAATAGTTGGTGTCTTTTAAATTGGTTATGCAAAGTATTTAAATTCCACATTAAAAAATCTAGTATTAATAATGATTATAAGTTAATTAATGTTCTATAGAGTCAGTTAAATCATTTTTGGAATTAGGTAATACTTTAGACTCTAAACTATTTTTCAACAATCATATTGAAATAATAACAAATAAAATGATCATTGATTCAATAAATAATTATAATCAAAATACAACATTAGAAAATCGTCCACATAATAAAAGTTCTCGAAATCTATGTACAAAACAACAGACAAAGAAAAAGCAGACAAGTTTTAAGTACTGTGTTAACTTTTTGGCTCAGCCAAATTTCTGTGATAACAGAATGCATTTTCAAACAATCTGCTATATTATCAATTTTTTTTTTTTACTTATTATATATTTTCAGTTATAAGAGATAAAAAATATACTATTCTATTTCATTTAAATATAATAAAATTCTTATAGTGATATACCGATATTTTTTAAGTGATGTATTCTACATGCTAAACAAGCCGGTGTCTAATTCCTTTATTGGAAGTGATCAATTTTGAAAAAAAAATTACTGCTGTAGCAGTAATGAATAAATGACAAATTGAAGTAAGGTTTGATGAAATATTATTTTTTCTAGTGTCAATCAACGTAGTAACTCACCTTCCGACCACAAGTAAAAGCAATTATATACCAGAAGCAGGGCATTTTCTCGAGTTCGAACAACCGGCGAACCACTCGACAATATTAACGTTTAAAAATGTATTGCTTTAGCAGGGTTGTTTTCGGGAAACAATTCACGGACGACGCACGCAATTAAATACTTCGCTCTGTCGTCGGTGACACGACGCGACGACCAGACGGGTGTTGAAGTCATGTCCGAAACGAATAATGCAACAATGACACAGTACGCTGTACACAGGGTATAGATATGATTATCATCATTGTGATAACGATACATAGATAATGTACAACAATGGAGAGTAAAAATAGGAGTATATTTCACTGTGGGCTAGTACGTCCGCCGGTAATTAGAATTTTAAATTTTAAAATAACTATTAAATGTATTGGTGGAGTAATTTATTTATAATATTTTTCCTAATATTTTGGGTGGGGGGGTTTTGCACCTCCAAAACCATACCTTGCGCTCTAGCCCCTGCTAATAAGCATTGTAATCTAGTTATCTGTCCAGATAAATATTTGTATTAAAAATGTTGTTTACACGGCCTGTGTCTACTGCCGCACCAGAAAGACCTTTTTCAAGTTTAAATTTTCAGCAGACGCGCCTTTAGATTTTACATGAGTAGGCGTTTGTCGACAGAATATTTTTCCAATATATTTTAATATAATAAAGGATAAATAAAGAATTTTCCATGCCCCATCGGTAGCCTATAGTTTCAAAATATTCGTTTGGTGTCCTTTTTTTTATTGGACAAATTCCAATATAAACTTGGCAATGTAGATAAGAGTTATGACAATAAAACTAGAATTGTTGTACAAAATGTTCATACGCGCCTGCTGAAAGGTTAATTAGGATGATGATTTACCTCAGCAATAGCATAAAAGAGGTGGATAAAATTAATTTAATTAGTTTTCATTTGATTTCTTAAACTTTTCGTTAAATAGTATCCATTAAATGGCTTGGTACTTCTAAATTATTACCGCAATGTCATAGTTACACCTAAAGAAGTTTTAGACGAGTTATTAAGGAAACCTAGAGAAATTTTATATATATAAATATATAGAATACCAAAACGTAATTATAAAAAATAAATGTATTAAATGTTATTAATTTGATTTCAAACTCCAAATTTTTAAACTAAAAAATGAATTATAACTGTCAGTGTTATGTTGTCTTATATTTTCTATCATTTTTATGGAGCTAAAATTAAAATAGTATTTTGTGATAGATTTTCAGGAGGAAAAAAATTACCACATCTAGCAATAGTTTTTAAACTTTAGTATTGTATCAATATATTATTATTATATTATAATTCTTTTATTATATTCAATAAGCTTGGCATAAACAATATAAAATATTATATAATATACAACCATGAAATAAAGTGCAGGCAAGACAAAAATGGTATTACACTAGGTTTTTATTAGATTTTAACTTAATGCACTGGCAAGACAAAATAATTTTATTAATATTAAATCAAATGATATTATTATATACACACATACATAGTGTTATCACAACAACAGTAACAACAATTAATGTAATTATTAATATTATTGTGAAATATAATTATAGTGATACTCTAAAAAGTATTGAAAAAAAAATATATATATATATATATATATGATAATAATTAATTCTACATTTGTTTAAAGAGCTTAATGCATTGTACAACACTTTATAAAATATTAGTACTTATAATAATATTTAATATAAATAATTATATTAATTGTAAATAAGATTAACAAGTTTAACCTGGAAAATTTCGTGATTTATGCTAATATTGATAGTAGGTACTTCTAATGTATACATTATAAAGAGATTTATAAAAAAAAAAAAAAAAAATTAATGAAATCAAAAATACCAGCAAATGAGCAATCAAATATTTAACAAGAATAAAATAGAAATTTATTTTTGAAATGATCAAATACTAAAAAATGAAAATACACATGTAAAATATACATAAATAAAATAGAAAATAGCCTGGGATATTATTTTATGTTTTTGATTTCAATAAATCATCCTCTGGTAGGTATATACTTTATCTACAAAATATAGTACTATGACTATTGTATTTTAATGATCTATATCAAACAGGAGTTTTATAAGCAGATGTTTTTTTTTTTTTTATTTACAATAATAACAATAACTAAACAAGTAATAATATTATATTAAATAATACCCTTGAATTAATTTTGTGCTATTAATCAATTTAAAATGTATTAGATATAAAGAGGTAATTGAATTATTAACAGGTTTTGGAAAATGTTAAGGACTAACTGGGGTTGGGTATAGTAATCAAATTTTAATATCATTAACTAAATAACATTAGAATTTTCACATTGAGAAATAAAGTTTTCAATAGAAATTTGAATGAACAGAATAAATTTTCATTTAATTGTTTTTATTAAGGAAAAAAAGAAAGAAAAATTTGTCAATAAAATAAAAATATTGATATAAAGAAAACTATTTAATCATAATATTTACACTGATGTTGAAATAAAATGTACCAACATCAAATACATGTAATCTTAATGCGTTGCTTGTAATAATACTCTACTAAGTATAATTTTATCTGTATTGGTAGTTTAAATTGATTGATATTATCATATGTGAAGTTGCTGCAAAGTGTGGCACGGCACATGTGCTGTAGAGAAAAATTAAAATTTCTGTGCAACGGTATGGTAAGTTTTGGATCAAAATACATATTTGTGGTATCTTTATAGTGTTCGATGAGCCCGATGATTGTGGGCGATGAGAACATGAAGGGATTTGACGAATCGAAACTATAAAGATTATTCCACTGCTCGATCTGCGAGTGATAGGATCTTCTGTCTTTTCTGAAACTTACCGTAAACAAATATTGATTTAGCGTCGAATCTCTCAATAAAAACGTGCCTTCCAGTTGGTTTTCCAGCAGTTTATTTGCTTCGGACCTTGTTATTTTGCCCCAGTAAAACGGACAATTTGTGATTTGCAGAAGATCAGGAACTAAACAGTAAATATAATCGATGGACGTATGCATTCTTCTAGTGTCGTCCACGTCCTGCGGTGCAGCGGAGGTGTTAATCGCCGCTCTATGGAATAACGAGGTTAAATTATTTATTAATGATCATAGTGGGTAAACTGAATTATAACAATTGTACATACATTGTGGGCTTGAATCCTGGCGGCAGTTCGACGCCTTCTTGGATTTCCTTTTTCCGTTCACGGATGGTCCTGAAATACAAATTGGTGGTCATGAATTCACTCATCGTAGAATGCGACCTCAAAGTTTGGGCATCGGCGGCGGTTTCGTCATTAGTGTGGCTTGGCCGTTATGTCCCTTATCACCATAACCGTTTTATCTCCGCGGCTCGATAATGTTTGGTTTTTTCGACCACCGTCAAACACCACGGACTCCTACATAATATATCCGTGTTTTTATTATTATAGTCATGTTTTTTATATATATAATTCGATTTATTTAGGTACTGTATTCGTGTTGATATTATTACACCAACATATATATTATTATCAATACGATTTCTAAATATAATTTCTATGTAATTTTAATGATTAAAAAATTATTTATTAAGGATTTGTATACTTATTCAAATTGTACACATTCTTTTAATCAAATGTAGATATATATTCAAAATATATATATATATTTTTTTTTACAACTTTAAAACAAAATATTATTACTTTTTGTATTTTGTCACTTTTTTATTTATTACGTTTTATTGAATTCTTGATATATTTTTTTAACTTTTTTCCGGAAAGATTCTTAATTCATATATATTTATATATGCTTACAAAAACAGTATAATTATTATTCTGTGATTATGCAATGAGAATTAAATAATTATTGCATATGTCACGCTTATTGATTTTATAATTAGTTTGTTGTGCATACTGTAAAAATCACTTTTTGGAGATACATGATATTAATTCTGCAATTCTTTACTTTAAATTATTATTTAATTAATTAGAGTATGTGTCAGTAATCATGTTATATTTAATATTTAACTACAAGTATGAATGCAACTATATTAAAACTAAATAAATGCATAAAATATAATACATTTTCATTACATATTATCTTTACTTGAATTTGATTATTAAAATGTCAAGACTATTATATACAGACAATTTTGATTGTCTCTATTGAGTATTTGTGATAGGTGTGTTCCACTATTCATAGTAGTTTATTCTCATTGGTTTTTATTTTAATAATTTAGCATTTTTTTCTTCGTTTTACATAGGGCCCAGGAGTTTTAAAATCGAACATTTTTCATTGATTTATATTTTTGCGTATTAAATATTTTCAATAAAAATTTGTTATTTATTTGTATTTTGCTTCAAAAAATATTGATAATATATTATTTAAATTATTTCTTGCAACTATAAAGAATATAATCAATACAATAATAAGAGAGTAATCGGTAGAGTGTTGTATACCTAACTTGAATAATTACTTACAATACAAATTGGTTTACACACCAATATAAAACTAAAAGGACGAGAAGTGTACCTATGATTTGATTATACAATGTAAGTATTCTGGAAACAGTCACATCAATTGTAAATTGTTTTTCAGAAATTTAAATAGATCGAGAATTTTGTTTATTTTATATAAGATTTTCATTGACACTGAGTTTTATTTAATTTACAATACAAGTACAATTAATTTGTACAACTATTATTTGTTCGATTTAAGTATCAATCTATTACAATACATAACATCCTAAAAGTAAAATTTTGTTAAGCCATTGTTTAACTGTAGAACGTGTATTATTGATCAAATTATCACATACGTTTAATATAACAAATTCGAATTAAAACAATTATTACAACTAATGAAAATAACAACAGTGAGCACAAACAATGTAGTAATGAAATGTAATAATATTTATATACGTCGCATCCACTTAGCGAAAATTGCGTTTTTCTACATTATATAAAAAGTTTTTTTTATCTATTCACGAAATAGAAAATTTTATTGACATAGTGCAGTATTATATTTCTGTGAAAATTGTTTTTATAAAATATTATAAATGACTATTTAATTTAATGGATTTTATATATTATTTTTTATTATATTTGCACCAGGCTTGTATGAAATTATCTGAGTACCTTCATTATTGTGTAAATGTGTTGTAGAAATATAAAATATAAATGTAATCTTGTACATTACATAAACTGGTTCGTCAGTCAATCAGGTAATTAAAGGTAAAAATGTTTCATTTAAATGTACAGATAGTAGTGTAAGATCGTTGACAATATGTCTTATAATCAAGGACAATCGACTTATACCAGTTATTATGCAGACTAGCAACAGATGCTATTGATAAATAAAAAACTGAATTACAGGTTCAAACTGCCAAATCCTAAAAGTAAAAATTTGAGTAATAAAAAAAAAAAATATTACTATTAAAAAGTTTCAACTACATGTTTAATAGCCATCATCAAATTAAATAAATAATTAATAAATAATAATAAAAGATTAAAACGAAAATAAGGTATAAATAATAAAATACAAAACATAGTTTTTATATGAATATTTACAATTTACCTTTATTACGCCTTCCATATAGGCAGCTGCTTTTACACGTAACGACGGTGAAACTGCCTATCCTTATCATTTACGGTGTGACTAAGACAACACATACTGTTAATTTTTTATATATAAATATATAATATATGTAATATAATTGCTATGTAATAATTATTAAACCCAGTAAATTTTACAATTATTATAATTTTATTACTATAATACATTAAAGTTCTATAAATGAAAACAAAATTGTTTCATCTGCAGATGTAAAAAATCACATTAAGATTATTATTTACTTACAATATATACTGTACTAAAAATATTTTATAAAAAGTATAACAAACAAATTTGTATAAAGGTGATCCGAACTAAGAACTCACTTAATAATACTAAAAAAGGAGAAAACTATGTATGACTAATTTTTAGTTTTTGTACCAGTCAAATACTGTATGTGGGAATTACTTCATACACAATAAAGAATAGGTCACATTCTCACCCACTAGTTCTGTCCATAAGTAAAAGTAAGTTTAACTATTTTATAAAATGAACTCAAAAACTAAAATTGAAAAAAAAAACATTTAACACTAATTATGATAATAATAATATATAAACCAATTATAGATAATATTATATTTTTCAACAAATTCAGAGCATTATTAACATAATTGTACAGTATAATTTATACTAACAGTATTATCACCATTAGTACCATTAGTTATTTGTTATACTGTGGGCATTATTTATAGGCAATTATTTTTCATTGAGTTATGATTCATAATGATTCATTGAGTTAAATCCTTAAATACAACATAAAAAATTAACTTTATAAAATTAACACTAAAAATATTTTGTAACACCTAATAGTCTCAGTTTTTCCTTTTTATATTTATATATTTCTGATAGTTATAATATATACCTAAACACTAATATTAATATATTTTGTAGTACAACAGAATGAATAGAATACATACATTTTTAAATATGGAAACCCCAAGTTCAATCATGAGTCTTGGAACAGTCAACTGAACCAGATTTTTGGTAAAATTAAATTTAAACAGTTTAGTTAATAACTTAACTAGTAAAATTTGGTTAAATCAGTTAAATTATTAAACAATACAAATAATTAACTAGATTTAAAATAAATTATTCATGAACCTTGAAATATGTTTTTCTATGCAGTAAAAATGTTTGGTATTGTTTATGTTTATTAATTCAACATTATAAATACCACAGTACAGAAGGTTTTATGTTACTACTGTACTGTGCATTTCTTAATCCAGAACACTAGTCTTAGATTAGTAGTATAAATTGTTTTAATTAACAGATACAATGTATTATCATTGATCAGTTATATTTAACCTAATTAATCCAAATATATATACCAATAAAAGAAATTCAGTTATAATAGTAAAAAAAAAAAAAAAAAAAATGATAAAATACATAGATGTAATTGTTTTGTAATTGTGTTTATTGCTGAATAATTGTATTTTAAATAAAACATTAATTTATATAAAATCACTCTGAGGAACAAATAAGATGGACATCAAAAAGACATTCACCTTCCTTGTGCACTGGCCAATATATCAAACTGCATTATACTTAAAATGGAAACTGTAACATTCAGTTTGAACTAGATGTCTGAATGCAAACAAAAAAATGGTATATTAATGAGTGTTCTATGTAGCTCTTTTCAAAAAGTTTTTATATAAAAAAATATAATAATAACCAATATGACTAAAATTTTGTTTTTTAAGAAGAAAGCTACTTTAGAAGTAGAAGCCTCGGAAATATACTTTTTTTTTATTAGCATTCAGACTACGAATTCAAACTGAAAGCCACAGATTGCATTTTAAGTTTAAAGCAATTTGATATTTTGACCTATTCCAAAGGAAGAAGAATGTCCGAATGATGTCACCTCTTCATTCAGTTACATAAGGTTTAAGCAATAGCGGGCATATCTATAATACCTACTATTCTGATACATGTAACCATGTTATATAAATCTTATGACATAATATGTGATGTCTTATTGTAAAATAATAATTGTTTTTTTTTTTTATTGCTGGGTGTAGATATAATTAGTTATTTGTATTTTCGGGAATCATCATTTTGAATAATTGTAGAAATTGTCATCATCAAAATCTGAAACACAATTAAAATAAAAATAAAAATGTTTAAATTAAATTCTCAAATATACAAAAAAACAGCAGTACAAACTTAAATGTGTATTTATTTTGATTATCATTTGTACTGACTTTAATACTACAACTAATATAATCTCAACTCGTGGTGCTAAGTGGCCAGAAAACTAACAATAATTTAAACAATATTTTACCATTTAATAAATATAATACTAATAATGCCTATTTGAGTTTTCATTAGTTTTGTTGAAATCACTAATTTTGAAATTATGATCCTGGGACAAATAAATCAATATAATACTATACAATATTAAAAAAAAAAATGTTGTTTTGAACAAATTGAAATGACATAAAAATAGTTCAATAAGTTTAATAATTGTATAAGAATGTCTGTTCAGCACCCAAAAAAAAGAACTCAGATATATTTAATATGTGCAGAGTAATAGAGTCTTTCCCACTAACAATTACACACTGTATTGTGTATATAGTATAAATTTTATTGTATTATATAATCAATGCTATTGTTTAAAACATAGTGTGAGGTATTTTTTTTTTAAGAATATTCTAGGGGCATATTTAAATTATTTCAAAAGAAATTGGGACAGTGGCTTTAATATGAGCTGCATAATATTGTTTATCTGAGTGGGCTGGTTCACCTAAATCTGGCTAATCGCTTGCATCATATCCCAATGATTGCTGTGTGATGTAAAAACATAATATATTTATTAGGCATTTGGTCATAAATATGATTCTTTTTTTGTGTCATGTACTAAAGAAATAGATGCCTATACTCAGTGGTTAATGGAGGGGGAAAGGAGCAGCCCTTCTGTTATTTTTCCTAAAATAAAAAAACCTTTATTTATTATAGAAAAAATTAGTTGGCTTGTGTTACAATAATACAATTATGCTTATAATTATTTTTGTAGGTCTTCAAAGTGCAACTAAATCTCATGATTTATATCATAGACCAGTGTTTATTGTGGTTCCGCAGAGATCACTTAAGGGTTAGCACATCAGTTCTTTTTTCAAAATATTCAAATCTCTACAAATATAGTGTAAATACAGTAGTACTACTGGAGTTAAAATGGTTAGTCTATTAAATTTTTCTCTTAAAATAAGAAAAATACAAGTTAGAAGAATGCTAAACATGATAAGGTCAAATATATTTATTTATTAATAATTTATTCAAATTCCAATGTGAGGGTATGAGAAGATTACATACTTCTCATAATTTGCATACTGAAGTCAGGTGGTTATCTTAAAAACATATACTAACTAGTAACTTTTTAAGCTAAGAGATGAGGCGCGTGCCTTTTTTTTGGAACACAATTTCGAATTAACAGATTGATTTCTTAATCAAATTTGGTATTTAAACAACACTATTACAATGATCGATAAGGTTAATTTCACTCTTCAGTGCATACAGGTTAATCTAGTATAAAAAATCTGAACGGAAATATATTTTAATGCTTTTTAAGAGACAAAGTTAAGTTATATTCCAAAGTATAATGTATGATGGATCAAAATGAATATAACAACTACTGTTTGATTATAAGATTAATATACCTAACAGGTCAACCTAGATGTTATTGTAACATTAGGTAAGGTGGATACTTACATGTAAGATAAAACGAACACTGGGCAAATTTAGTGTGGTTCTCGATAGGACTCAGAGCGGCGGCTGCAGCCGTCATTTGAAACTCGGCGTTTATGACAGGTGTCTGGCTATTATAAAACCAAACGGGTCAACATACCTAATTATTTTAACATAAATTCGAGTGTAATATTGTGTAAGGAAATCGTATTCGATGGCAGTTTAATGATGGAATACTTGCACAAGTGACAAGAACACGGACGCAATTTAATACCAACACTAAACTGAAAAAAAATATCATTTTTTTATTAACAATACTGGATTTTGTGAAAAGGTATAACCTAACGTTTTTAGGTTATTTAACTCAAATCAGCCTACCGACGGTCCGTAGGAAAAAACAATTATAAACGAGAAGCATATTCTCCATTTTATTCGAGCCACTGCGAACCTCTGTTTACGTTACTCACATTAAAGGTAAAATACTTCCGCCTGCGCTAGATCTTAATTGTTTCATCGTCGACGTAGGTACACAATGTAGTTTGTAATATGTTTGTACCGACGTTGTTATCCGCAATGTAATAGCCACGACGAACGAAAAGCGATACAGCGAGTTCGAACAACCGGCGAAGTCGCTCCAAAAGTAACGTTTAATAATGTATCGTTTTGGTCGGATGGTTGTCAGAAAACAATTCACGAATGCGAGTAATAACTACGTTCTGTGGTCGGTGACGAGCTCGACGACCGGACGGAAATTAAGGATATGTCCGAAAAGAATAACACAACGACACATAGACGTCGTACACTGCGTATAGATAACCATCATCGTGATAACGACACATTGATAATGTACAACAATCAGGAGTAAAAATTTGATAATTATTGTCAATATGTAAACTAATTTGTTTTTTTTTTTTCTATTTTAATCGAGAATACTTAATAACAGTGAATAGCATATACATACCAATATTAATGTAAATTACATTATCATTTCTAACAATTTTCTGCTGTCCTGGTATAGACTAGAAAAAAACGTATTTTTTTATAATTTAAACACTTAATATTTTATTGAGATAGATAATAATTCATTAAATATAATAGCTAATGAGTATTTTATTTTCTTTGCTCCCTTGTCTTTCTGTAAATAAATAGTTACCATTGTAGCAATCCAATCTGATTTAACCAAAAGAAAGGCATTTTGTAAAAAAAAAATATTTCGTTAAACAAATAGTTGTTAGAACCGTTCGGCGTGTGTTTATTGCGTAAGTCGATTAATTTTAAGGGGCTATGGATAATACGGTTCACGAAATATTCTTGGGCTTACACAGCAAACAATGGATAAATAGTATGTTTTCGTAATTAATTATGTAAGTATGTTTACATACGTCTCAACGGTATTCTCAACGAAAGGTGTATTGATACGAGCTAATAGAAAAATTATATTTTGTGATCATACGTAAAAATACATATTTTTTTGTAATTTATTTTGCTTAAATAAACGATAGCAGCAGGAGGGTTTACACACGGGTCCTCTACTGTTGTCGATTACAAATTGGAAAAGGTTCTTGATATCGAAATGTTTATGTTGGAATTCTATGCGTCTTAAAAATAAATTATATTATAAATAATAATATACATGTTGGTGTAATAATATCAACACGAATACAGTACCTAAATAAATCGATATATAATAAACGGGAGTAATAATAAAAACACGGATATATTATGTTGGAGTCCGTGGTGTTTGACGGTGGGCGAAAAAACTAATCATTATCGAGCCGCGGAGATAAAACGGTTATGGTGATAAGGGACATAACCGCCAATCCACACAAACGCCGACACCGCCGCCGATGTACGAAGTTTGAGATCGCGTTCTACGGTGGATGAAATCATGAACAACAGTTTTCATTTCAAGGTCTCCTGTGAAGAGAAAAATGAAATCCAAGAGAGCGTCGAACCGCCGCCAGTATTCAGGTCCAGAAAGTATGTACAATTGTTAGAATTCAGTTTACCCACTATGATCATTTATAAATAATTTAACCTCGTTATTCCATAGAGCGGCGATTAACGCCTCCGCTGCACCGCAGGATGTGGACGACACTAGACAAAGGTGTATGTCCATCGATTATATTTACTGTTTAGTTCCTGATCTGCAGCAAATCGAAAAATGTCCGTTTTACTGGGGCAAGATGTCAAGGTCAGAAGCAAATAATCTGCTGGCAATGGAACTGGAGGGCACGTTTTTATTGAGAGATTCGACACGAAAAGAATATATTTTTACGGTAAGTTTCAGAAAACACAGAAGAGTGTATCACTCACGAATCGAGCAGTGGAATCATTGTTTTAGTTTCGATTCGACAGATCCCATTATGTTCTCATCACCCACAATCAACGGGCTCATCGAACACTATAAAGATACCACAGATAGGTTTTTTGATCCAAAGCTAACCATACCGTTGCACAGAGATTTTATTTTTTCACTACAGCACATGTGCCGTGTCACGCTTTGCTGCAACATCACATATAATAATATCAAAAAATTAAATATACCGGGATATTTAAAATTTTACTTAAAACGGTATTATTACAAGCAACGCATTAATATTACATGAATTTGATGTTGGTGCATATGAAAACTAAAATATAATAACTTTTTTTTTGTTTATACTTTTCTTTTTACAATTCATTGAGTTATAATTATTTTATTTCAACATCAGTGTAAATATGATTAAATAGTTTTTTTTTATTAATATTTTAAATTTATAGACAAATTTTTCTTTTCTTTTTTTCCTTAATAAAAAACAATTAAATCAAATTTTATTCTGTTCGTTCAAATTTCTATTGAAAACTTTAAATGGAGAAAATATTACCAAAAATTTAAGTGAACGAATTATAAAAAAAAAATCTCCTTAACGGCCCACTGACAGAAAAGTACATCAAAATGTAAATAAAAATTATATATTACTAATTTTTCTGTCTTTGTGCAAGCCAAACATTAAACACTGGCAATCATAATAATAATATATACCGATAGACAATATTATATTTTTTTAACAAATTCGAAACATACTAAACACATCAATTTCTACAAGGTATTGCTGGATAAATAAATTAATTAATATTTAATATTTAATTAAGATTCAACTAATACATACCTAAAGTGTTGGGTAAATATATAATAATCTGTCATTTAGTCAACATATACTAAATATATAACATTTAGAATTCAATACTAAGTAAATATTTTTACAATATTATCACTCTGTGTGGGTAATTAATATTCAGATAAGCTCATTATCATTCCTATTGGAATTATTAATTTTGTAATTGTTTTTTTATTCATCCAAACTATTATTATTTTTAGATTACATGAAAGTTTTCTTATCTATTATAATATTTATAAATATAATTATTAGATTATTTCATAATTTTCTGTAACAATAATAAATTATATATGCATATATAAATATTATACCAACATTATGTACATGTGAAAATAATACAATATGCCAATAATATTTAAGCCAATGACACTATTATATTTTTCAACAAATTCAGAACATTAATATACTGATCACATCAATTTCTACAAGGTATTGTTGGATAAATAAATATGTTAATTTTAATAAATTATTATTTTACATTTAATTGTAGTTCAACTTATTAAAAGCACTTACAGTTTTGAGTGAATATAAAATATTCTGTACTTAGTCAATAAATGTCTAACTTATAATAAATATAGAACATTTAAAATTCAAAAATGACTAAATATTTTTATGAATATCATCATATTGTGTGAGTATTATAGTTGACATAATAATACAACAATTTATTTTACAAATATAAAAAAAATTAATTTTATAAATTTATTTAATACTACCTAATGGCTGATTTTTTAAATGTCAAATTTGTAATATTACATAATTATTCAATTAAGTTAAACATACATTTTTAATATATATGTAAATATTAATTAAACATAGATTTAGTATTTACAGTGTACACCTACAGTTATGAAACAATTTTATTTTAAAAATAATTAAATTAATTAGTAAAAAGATGGGTGGAATTTTGAAATTAAATTATTATACAAATGAATTAAGTATCCTTTTGAAAATTTGATGTTTTATCAAAGGCACAGGCCTTTCCTGTATGTACACAAGGTAAATGCACAGCCAACATCTTTGGATCCTTATATCATTCCGCCATTACAGTCATTGAATTCTAAAAATTGATTAAAATCAATACAATTTAAATAAAGTAAAAAAAAAAACCTGTTATGTAGAAATCTACTTATAGTTTAACAATTAACTCACTTATATTGTTATATTTTAAAATGTGTGAAGCATAAGTGTTCAGCCTCATACAGAATGACTTTCATATAAAATAGAAAAGTTCCCATACCACAATGCAAGTCATTATCATATTTATATAAACATTGGATTTCAATGGTTGTGATAATTAAAAAAAAAAAATAATATTTATTAGATTTTAAATAATATATTGTCAAGTAAAAATTAATTTAAAATACAAGTAAAGGTAGTTTTACCATTGAGTGACTACTTTCATCACATTATCATATAACCTTGATTATTAGACTGGTGTGAGTGCTTTCCATTAGCTAGGATGGTCACCTTCTCTAGTCCCTTGGTCTCGGTTCATTTTTAACCAGATCATGTTCCTGGGCATGAGAAGAATTCTTGCATCAATGATTTATTGGGTATAGGTTAGGTCATGTCACAGTAAGTATATCTTGGTGTTGCTTGTAAAAAAAAAAAAATTAATATTCAAAGCACCTGGATACTGAATTGTTTTCATTAAAATAGCATTATATTAAAATTGATCCAGTTTATAGAAAATAAAAGTATTATATATTACAACTGTTGAATGTTTATTATATTTGCATAAACATTGTATTTCTAGAATATCTTCAATTTCTTATACTTGATATTTGTCACTAAAAAGGTTAACTTTAAAATTAATAGTTTTAACAATTGTATATAGTCAATAGCAATGTTCAACAAAATATGTAATGCAGGATATTACTATATCAATGATAGAACAAGATTCTATTTTTGATTGAAAAAATCAATTTCTGTATAAAAAAATAAGAAAAATAATTATTTAATTTGTGTAAATAATAATCACATGTATTTAGGATTTTACTACAAGTATTTATCTAACTATGTTATAAATAAATAAATATGATTAAGTATAATACATTTTCATTACATATTGTGTATCCATATTTATATAAACATTGGATTTCAATGGTTGTGATAATTAAAAAAAAAAATAATAATATTTATTAGATTTTAAATAATAATTTTACTTTCCAAAGCGCTTTCTAGATCCCGATACAATTGAATACATTCGATAATAAATAATGGTTCTTCTATTTTGGTTGACATACTTAAATCTTTGCACTTGTATAGAGAAATATCATAATATCGAAGAAAAACAAATCATATTTACAATTCAAATAATGTTTAATATCACTATCAAACTGATGATACTAACGTAAGATTGCACAATATCATATGTACACTTATATTGTGTATTGCGCAATAAATGTCCATTCATATTGATTTCTTCAATATATTATACAATTTTTCAGTATCTATTCTACACCATCAATAATATTGTACAATAATAATTATTGTGCAATATTATTAGTCGAGTAGGGGCGGCTTTACGCATTTAAAAAATATTTTATACATTTCACGAAATATCCATAATAACTATGCAATACAATATGTATCTAAAATGTAAAATATTTTATTTATTCGTAAATAAATAAAACTGTTTGCAATTTGTTTGTAATATTATTAATAGTAAATTGTAATTAAATTTGTTTAAGTAATAAGTGTGTGTAGTAGTGTGCCTAGGATTTTCTTTGGGAGAGGGATGGCTTAACATATGCAAATTATATAATTGTCATAAAGCAAGAAAAGTGTGTCTACAGTAGGGGTCAAAGGTTTATGTATAAGTATCAAATATATAATTTTATTAATCTAAAAACAAAATGTATTATGCAAACTAAGCAGTATGTATTTAATAAGGCTGCACTCTAAGTATGTACTATTAATATTTATATTAATTCTAAAATATATATGCTTTCATAAGGAGCATTCTTTAAATATAATAATTTAACAAATGGTATATTACAAAAGTTATGTGTTGCACTCTTACTTATTTGAGTACAGAATGAATTCAATATCATTAAAACCAAATAAAAACCAGCCACAAAATAAGTTTATTGGAAGAAACCATTTATCATTTTTTTTTTTAATTTCATTAAAAGACATTTGCACAGCCCACTATGATATGCTATTATTGAATTCTTAAACAATAAAGAACAAAGATATAGAGAACCAGATCTCAGTATTCAACAAAATTGTGACTTTGTGTACATTTTTTTTCTAAGTTTAACTAGTTATTAAAATTAAATATTTACTATTTTATAATTTAATTATGTAATTTTTATATGTATAAGAAGTTAAAATGTAATTAAGTTTTGTTATTCTTATCTGTTACTATAAGATAAAATTCTAATGTTATTGAGTTAATGATATTAAAATTTGATTACTATACCCAACCCCAGTTAGTCCTTAACATTTTCCAAAACCTGTTAATAATTCAATTACCTCTTTATATCTAATAAATTTTAAATTGATTAATTGGACAAAATTAATTCAAGGGTATTATTTAATATAATATTATTACTTGTTTAATTATTGTAAATAAAAAAAAAAAAACATCTGCTTATAAAACTCCTGTTTGATATAGATCATTAAAATACAATAGTCATAGTACTATATTTTGTAGATAAAGTATATACCTACCAGAGGATGATTTATTGAAATCGAAAACAATTTTGGTTTTTGAATTCATTTTATAAAATAGTTAAACTTACTTTTACTTATGGACAGAACTAGTGGGTGAGAATGTGACCCATTCTTTATTGTGTATGAAGTAATCCCCACATAGCTCAGAATCGTTTTTTGGTGGCAACCCTGATTTATTGTTGCGTATAGATCTAAATTACAATAGTATATTATATTTTATTGTACTGTAGTATTGAGTACATTATTATTTATTTTATTGTAAAAAAAAAATTCGCATCTCCTTGTGCACCAGAGGAGGCCCAAAAATATTATTCAAATTATCAATACCAAATTAGACTGAAAAAATATGCGGTGGTTTGTCGCCGATCGTAACGTCCAAACGACACCATAGGGTGGCGGACTACCGATATCGCGCGACGTTATCAAACGAGTCGTGAGATCGGGGTAACCGTTACGTAATTATAATTCACAAATGACAGGAGAAGAAACAGTAGTCTGAATAAACCGATTTATTTGACTAATATTTCTTTTGGCGATTATAATTACAAGTTTTACATAACACATTTATTAAACAAATTTGTTTACTGTCGCGATTCTACTTGTACGATATAAGTCACGCTCATAAGGATAGCAGAACCTATTCCAAGATCGCTCGCCGACGGCACGATTGTCGACACCGTAGACGCCGTTTACCAGGTGTACTTATCCCCGAGCTCTCCGACTAGACGGTGACCGAAGAAATATCTGACGATCGCATAATGCGAATATTTCTATTTTTCGTGGACCGCGCGTACAAATCAGCCGTATACGATTTCGTTGGATTATCGAATACGAAACGTTCACAATACTTTTGACGGTCGTTTCGATATGTATTCCGACCGTCGACGTGTTAACTTTTCACCGCCTCAAAGGTAATTTAACTTTAAAATCTAACGTTTCACAGTATACCGGTATAACAGTGCACTAGGGCGCGTACTCGTTATATAAACAATTTTATACAAATTTGGAATGTTAAGTTTTAAGTTTTTAAAGTATAGTACACCTTTGTACTATACATGATTGGATCCTTAGCCCATTTCTTCTCCTTATTCAGTCCATGAATTAAAGTTTCATAGGTTTGCGATTTTTTCAGGAAATATAATGAAAAATTAATGGTGACAAAGTTAGTTAGTTAAAAATAAAAGTCATAAGATAAGAAAAGTCTAACCCAGCAGCCATAAAATTTAAATATAACTACACTAATAAAAATTTCAAAATAATACAAGTTGGTGGGAGAAGTAGACCCCTAAAATGCCCAGAACTACTAACAAATTTTTACATTCATCTATGAATTCATTCATACATAAATAAACAAATAAATTATATGGAATAAAATAATCGCAACATAACGAAAATGGAAATTTAATGTTATACATAAAATAATATCATGAAATAATGACAATGGCATTCTTTATTTACAATTTTCACTTGTGTGCACAAAAATAATGTTCCCATGAAGATTATTCTTCTTTAGATAAATGGAGTTAATTTATTTTATGTTGTAAATATATTAATAATGATTTTTAAACATTCCAAATTATTTTTCATTACAATAATGAAAATTATAAATAATCTTATTTGTAAACAACAACAAATATAGGTAATTTTATTTTCAATTGCAAAAAAAATCGAGTATACACAACAAATATATTGATGAAATATGTGTTTTTATTAAAATATATACAAATATTATTTTAATCAGATAATATATACTAATACTACGGAAATTATTTATTCTGTTATCATATCGTATAAAGGTTTAACAAACTAATGAATTTGTAATCGCTTCGAGAAGTTGAAAATCTATAGTGCATCCCAAATAGTACATCGAACAAAGTAAATATTCTGCAATAAATAAACAAAACACAGTTTAATATTGAAGAAATGTACAAAAGGTAGATTTTATTTCAAGTATTTTTTATAAAATTAATATATATTTTTTGAATTAAATTTTCATCTATCTTATAACTCGCCATAGGATATATCCGGTATCATGTATAAATAGATACATTTTTCTTATAAACGAATGAAAATTATTTCTTAAAGTATTTATTGAATCGATACCTATATTGAGTTCCATAAATAATTCTAAACAAAACCGTAAATTTGTATTATAATTGTATTTTATATAATTGACCCTCAGTTAATCTAAACTAAATTTGTATAATTTATTGAATTAGTAAAACTGGGTATGAGGATAAATTTTGATTTTCAGGCCTTCGAGTTTATATAAAAAAAATTAAAACCAAACGAATTTTCATCTATGGTTGTAGTATTAAAATCATTACAATCAGATTCTGGGGGCCTCAATTTACAAACTATTCGAAAATTGACATGTTTGATAATGATTTCGATCGAGTTTTATTATTTTAAAACGATTTTTGGTTTATTCGAGAACAGATTTTTTAAAAAAAATAAAACTCGATCGAAATCGCTAATGGGGCTCGAAAAGCTTGATGAATTTTGAATACTTACGGATAGTGTCATATTCCAGTAAAGGAGAATCCTTCTTCGGTAGTTCACATTTTTTCGACGTCACTGGTTCAGTTGAAATAGACAAGTAATTATTGGTATGATCTTTGATTATCACATCTTTTGTGGTATCGACCCTGGTATATATTTAATAAATAATAAATAATTGTATACAAAAGTTACATTAATACGAAAAATAAAAGTGACATTAAATGAGTTTTTTTTCATGTAACTAATAAGGCAACCGGAAATCGACAAGGAATTATGCAAAAATGTCCAAAATTTAAACTTTAGAATTTTTTTTTTTTGTTTCAGTATTTAAGTATAAGTACTCTTGTAAAAACTTAAATTTAAAAATCCTTGTTGGATAAACACTTTATTCAATTATTTTATTTAGTAGATATACGAATTGAATTTGCTAGGGTACCTTTCCGAAAATGGACAGTACTTTTCCAGTATATACATTAGCGTGCAACCTTGACCCCCTGTGTAACAACAGTCGTCGTCAATTTGACTTCTTATCCAGTAATGATAGTGGCTTTGATATGCAGTGTTCTTCTTCTTCTTCACATCACCCCTTAGAATTAATAACCCTCCTGAAAGAAACGCAATTACTGTAATATAATTGATATACGTTTAACAATGTAGGTATGCAAAATGTTCGTGATTTGTACGATAGTTCTTAACGTTTAATATCTAAAGAGTTAAAAGAGCGGACTTTAATGCACTCAAAAAACTTTAATATATGCTCGATAAAATGTTAAAATATACTCAATAATATACGCTTTATAAACCAACATAATAGTATGCTTACAAAGTATTAAAATATGTGCTAATAAAATTAGCACAAAGTAAATAATTAATACGCTCTTCCGACTTCTTTTACTGTTGACTTGTAAAATATATTTGGTAATACTCGTAGTTCTATGTTATTTATCACGAAAAAAAACCCGAATACATCGAATATGCCAATAAAAGTAAAATAGTTCGAAATATGCAACCTACTAATTTTACTTATGTATTTGTAAGGGTTACAAAATGTCAATCCTACTCGGAAATTTTTACTATTAATGGAACAAATATGAAAATGCGTTAACGCTCGCCCTTTATTTATAATGATAAGCAAAAAATTGTTTTACAATAAAAAATATCAAAATAAACTTTAAAATAAATATAACTTTAAAAATATATTTTGCCAAATACACTAGTATATTTCGTTTACGTTGTTCTATTACCTGATGACGATTTTTAAAATCGCAACTGGTCATACTTACACGCAACTCATATAATACGCATTGTTTTGTTATTTTACATTTTTTTTTTTTTTAATCTTGATATTGCGTTCAACATATATATTTTATATATCGCAATTACAGTATAAAAACAATATACTATATAAGTAATGAGTCCTAACGCACCACAAATTGTAATAGTATATAATCTATTTGACGTTATTACAGTTGTACGGATTGAAAATTTAATTTTTACGTTAATTTTAAAAGTTGATTTTTCCTCCGGTTATATAATATTTGAAAATTATTTCATTTGTATTACGTTTGCAATGTTAATTCATTTGCCGTGAATTCACAACTGCGGATTAATTCGTGCATAATAAATAAGTAAAACGATAGGGAATAATAGTAAATGTACTTTCGTCAACCGATGGAAATGGGCAGATGGCTTCCATAATTTCGTCGATGACGCTGCCGCAGTATAACTGCATTTCGTTCCATTGAAAGATTTTCAAATGTGCCAAATGGGCGCTCAAAAACAGTATAATCAACACGATCGACTGATGGTTCATGACGCCTGAAACACAAATAAATTAAAATAATAATTTTAAAAAAACATGTTGCATCCGTAGAATACATGCGTATCTTAATAATAACATGCATCATATATTATATTTTAATTATTTATCATATGGCTGTCAAAAAAAGTTACATGCAATTCTTTTGCGTTATATTTGAATCCAATATATTCGGAGGGGTTTACAGCGGGGAAGAGCTAAAATCACCATCGGATAACAGAACGATAATATGGCGGAAAAAGTATGATACGCGACTGAATATCAAATGAAAATGAGGAATTGATAGGGGGGAAAAAATATCTACAATTTTTTTTTTTTTTTTATTGTACGCGGGGATTAATTATCAGTATAAATTGTAAAACGATATATCGGACGACATAGATTAACGAACACTGGTATAGAATAATATTTTTAAAATCTGTCTGATGTTCTCTACATTCGAAAATTTCGTTTTCTTCTTTTTCTATGCAGGTTATTTTAAAAATTGATTCGCATTGATTCGTATAATATATTTTTACATTTATTCGGCGTATACAAACGCCGGAAAATCAAGTGATTTATTATTTTATTACCCTTTCGTTGTTCTTGTATAGCAAGCGAATCGAAACGTTACGGCGGTGTACCACCTGCAGTCAGTCACTCGACAATTCACAGACTGACGGACTGTAACAGATACCAATACCTACCTATACTGTTGTTGACGACATCAATACCGTTCTATATAAATAAATGTTTGGAAGCCATAATGACCAGTCCCGGTAGTCCCACTGTCTAATGACGACCAGCAACGAGAAAAATAATTTATATTTTTCTTAATTTTTTTTTGTCGTTTGTATGCTTTTTAATTTCTTTTTCTTTTTTTTGTAAACGGTTTACTTACTCATATTATATTAATTTCACCTAGCGCGTATGACACGTCGTTGTACGCGACTAAACCATAATATTATAATAAACAATAATTATTATTTCGGCCAATTTTCTTTCCGTAAAAAATTACACGGCAATTCAAATATACCGACGATTAGATATAATACATGGGTGTAATTAGAACCGATTATGTCGGTTGTTAATGATTTTCGTGTATTTTTATCGCCTGGAAATGTAACAAAACGTTTGAATTCATTATATTCTTATCCCTATCGTCGGTATAGGACACACGTTTAGAGCATTTGTTGGAATATTCGTTCGTTTCCGTTAGTAATATTTTGAAGCATATCCGCCCAGTCCGTCACCGTACCCTAATATTTGACAATGTTTAACAAATAAACAATAATTATTATGTATTATTTATGAAATATACCTATATTGTGTTACAGTTAAAACCCGAAATTTGTCAAAACCATAGTTTCAATGATAGTCTAAATTAATTACCTTTCGTCAAAATTGATTTCGACTAGTTAAAGCACTACTGACGAGCATGCAAGTACAACAAAGTACATACAATTACCGACAAATTAAGCATAGCCATAGCAATAGTTAACGATTTTAAAAATGTATTCTACTTAAATGTCATAAATATATTATTTACCAGTTTATGTATCATTAAATTATTATAATATTATTTTTTTTATGAAAGTAAAGTAATAACGTCTATTTGTCTGGCGTATTTATTATCTATTATCCGTCATGTACCATTAAAAAAAAAAAACAATTATCGTAGTTATATACTGCAATAACTAATACATAGTGCTACCCGATTTATTGTCTTGGTTAAGGCGATCGGTAAAATATTTCAATTTGATTGATTGTGATCATTTTTACCTTCGAAATAACATAACATACTATAAATTCGGACCAGCCGAATAAAAAAAGTATATATAATGAATATAATTGAATAAAAACAACAATTATTATTATAATATTAATTAAAGAAATCAAGTTGGTAAATAAGCGGTCACTTTAACAAAACGCATTTTACTGTCTATTGTTCAAAATGTAAATCACGAAACCTTCGCAGTTTGTAAAGTCGGGTGAAAAAGTATAGATTATAAAAAATATCAATTTCATTGAGCTGCATACACTTTTTATATATGGTTCTGTTATTTTTTAAAAATATCTTTAAAAAAAAAAAAATTGAATATATTAACATGGTGAAAGCCATAAGTGTTATTTAAATACTGTGGAATATAGTATATTTAATTACAAATTACAGCTACAACCGATTAAAACTAGCTTTCACCAAATGTTATTCTATACCCGGTACCTATTAGATATTTCTTTTTCTTTTTACTAGGCGCTGCTATTCTAGATTTTGTCGTATATTTTTGTTTTTTTAAATCGACATTAAAAATATACATTTACACATTTAACTTGAGTATTATATTTTTGTATATACCAATAGTTTTTTTTTCCCCCGAAAGAATATAATTTTTTTATACGTTCTGTTTAATAAATTGTCTTATTTTGTAATAACCTTGACATTTTTCTACTTAACAACGATACATTTCTCCAAACCAAATATTTAATACGTGTTTCTACCTATCTAAAAAATATAATAAAAAAATATATTAAACATTAAACTGGTCCTGTATAGGTACCATAAGTGTATTGACGATAAACCTCATAGGTCAAATATTGTACTTAAGGATAATGTATTAGAAATATCAGAAACACAAATAAACAACAGCAGTGCCTGTTTTGTCATTAACGTTAAAATAGTTTATCGACGAGAACACGAAAAGATAATTATATACCATTAGAGTGCAGTCAATAACTTCATATGCCTGTAGAAATAATTTTTTAAATCAGTAATCCGATCCAACAAATAAATATCGGTTATTCCTCTACGTTCCGTACGTAATCTAAAAGTTTAACATTAGGAGACCATATATATTTGTCTCCATCTTGAAAACTAGATATTAAATGTACGAGGTAAAAATACTCCACGTCATACCACTGTTATAAGTGAGGAAGTTGAAATGCTAAAACAAAAAACGATTTATAATTGAGCTCGTTTAACTCATTAAAGCAGTTTCCCCCCCTCCCGTGAAACCAAAGAAACAAAAAATCATAAAAAGAAGCCAAAAGTCCGAAATTCAAATGAAAGGCCCATATAGAAATCCGTTAATCAATACGGGTAAGAAAATCGCATGCAGACCTACGCGCGTTAAAATTATTGTACGATGTTGTCTGAATCTATATTTTCTGTCAGTTTTTTTTTCTAAGTAAAATATTATACGTTACCGCTGGTCGATATTTTTAACGAAAATCGAACAATAATTACAGGGACGGACTAGGAGTATATCAATCCAGATGGAGATAAAATATAATACCGGGTTGTACTATAATAATTGTAACAGCCCAGCAAATTGTTGCTAACTTTGTACCGTTGTACAAAATCCACCTAAATCTATTTAGTGATATTTCTAGCCACCGCTGATTGTTAAAAATTTTTACGCGTTACTTGTATGTTTTAATGTATCAATAAATGATTACGCCTTGTATGGACACAAATACAGTAATTTAAAACGAAAAAAATTGTATTACTTTCATATTTTTTTATCATCAAAATTTGCATTTTATACGCTTATAAAAAAAAATAAAAAATATTTTAGTACGCTCATCTTAATTTCTTTTTCATCATTAAGTACAACTTGTGGTAAACTTCGTGAAAAAAAATCAAGATCATTTCTGATCGGCTAAACTTATTTTATCCACATAAAACTATACATAGTTTAAATAACTCAAAAACTTAAAATGGCCAGGTTATGATTAGAAAATTGTCCACATTAGAAAGAATTAGTATTAAACAATGGACATTTTTGGTCCCTATGATAATTTAAAAAAAAAATGATAATTGAAAATATTTGAACCACATGACTGCCGTAAATTTTCCCGTTTTTTTTCCAATATTTAAGAAAACTACGACAAAAATGAAAAGTTTTCTCCCAAAACACCAACTAGATCCAAAATGCTTTCAAAAAGTCTAGTAGAAAAGTTGTTTACGGATAGAAAAAAAAAACACACATCATAGTAAAACCAATACATTCCTCGATATCTAGGCTTAGAATCTATAATTAGTTATTTCTGATTCGTTATTTATTTTGATGTCATGAATATTGAATATCATGATCGTGATAATTGAATATCATTACACTGGATGATTTGGGAATTACCCGTAAAAGTCTACAGGGAAATTTCATATTGAACATTTATTATAAATAATATGTATAATTATATAAGTATGATATGTATTGTGTAATCGACTTCGATATATTTTTTTTATGGTCGACCAGGCCAGGTGGACGTCTCCGCCTTTTCGACCTTGACCAACTGTCTTTGAAACCGTCGATTCTAGAGATGCTAATAACGTAACCTACACGTTTTTTTTTTCCATTTACCATTATTATAAATAATGAAAGCTTATGTTTTGTCGTGTTTTCTAAAATGTTACTAAAACGAAACAATTATAATATTTAGGCATATATATATATTATGTTTTCGAACAAAAAAACGGACAGTTTGGTAGGGATATGATTCTCTGTACCATTATTGTATTCTTACAAATTTAGTATCGAATTCGGCGTCATGATCCTATAAAATCGGTGGTCGTTATTAAACTCGTTCAGTCCATCTGTCTCTGTGCTGTGTGTAATTACGTGACCACGATAAACTACGACCGCCGTTACTGATCAAAAACATAAGGTAAGTATCCGAGAACATTGCTGTTATAACAAAAAGTATATATATCGCGTGTTATTAACATCGGCCGAATGTCGAAAACCTATACGGTTAATTTGTAAATTGTTAATAATTGCAACAGTACCTATACGGGAGTTACATGTCAATTGTTGATCTCTATTGTTATACGTATTTATTGCTAGGCGTGCGGATTACCCCGCGGAGGCCCATCGTTTCAGAGCAAGCTTTCGTATTACTTTGGCTTTTATGGCCGAAAATCAGTAAAAGATTACATTTTTTACAATTCTGTTTTCAAGACTGGATATTTTACAAGGCAAAAGCCACTTGTATTTAAAATTTCAGAACTCTATGCGTATCTAGGAACGTTCACTTTTTGTAGACCGACAGGCAGACAGACAGACATACAGACAGGCTCATTGTTTTATTAGTATAGATTTAAAGCGCCACTTTCATGAATCGCACAAAATATTAGATAATTTGTGATTTTGATAATTTACATTTAAATTGTTCATATGATGTATATAGGAAAAAAAACATTCGACAAATTGAGATTTTGATTCTATTTTGCTGCCAACGATGAAATCACACAAAATATCGAGTCAAGACGCAAATTACGAACGCAGAGAATAAACAGATGGACCAATTTTGTATATTTATAATTTTTTGGTATTATCGTAAATTAATATCACGGTATAACCCATCCATTTAATATTAAAATATTATCCGTCACCATAGTCGGTAATAAAAATTATATTAGGTATCTATAATATTTCTGTGATGTTTATAATATTTGATGTTTGTATTATTTTATTAGTGAAACTCATAAAGAATGGTTATAAAAATGTGTGCTGTTATTTAACATTATCCATGATAAACTGGGTAATGTTATGCAGTTACAAGTGAATTAATCATTATCCAAAATGGTTAATGTTACCATCATCCAAATGTTATATTACGTAAACGGCAGATATTTATATAATGCTTTGAGCATCATTTTATTAGTTGGACTAATAACTAGTATGAGTATAGTAAAATGTTTCAGGGACTATAGATATTATGTATAATTTCGTTTTTTTTATTTACAAATTCTGTGGTTTATACACTTTTTAGTGCATATTTTAGGATTTCGTACAATTTTGAGGCATATTTATTATAATATGTTTTATTCTTAAAAGATTATTTTTAGGTGTATAATATATCTGTTCTAATATTACGTAATATTCACTTATATTAGAGTTAATGTATTAGAATTAAACATCTCATTTTTTTTAGCATATTTTGGACATTTTTTTTAAAAAATGCCTGTGCATACGTAATATATGTTTTTAGGCTATATATATATATATATCTGCTCTTATAATAAGTTATAACTTTTATTCATTGGAATTATATTACTCATAATTGTGTGTTTCAGAAATCATGAATTGTTTGCTACTAGTTTTCGTTCTAGTCGCTCTGGCTGTAGAATGCAAATGTGGCGTACAGAAATATGAACGATTGTCCTATAGTTGTAGCAACCAGTATAGATATGCCATGCACCAGGCTTGCATCCGCAAAATGGAATATTCAGGTTTGAACTTTGTTTAATAAATTTTCTAATAGAAGTAGTCCGTGGGAATATTCCATTCAAAATTGTATATTTAAAAAAAAAAAAAAATACTAGCATTTTAACAATTCCTTGCTTAGATTTTTTTGACAGTGGTCTTGAACAGTGTTTTTAATAGCGTGTATCAATTTCGTAATTTACATTTTGAAACTAACCTCGAAAATCGTTTTTATATTCAATTTTTCAAAAGTCCAACGTAAAATAAAATCGGAAGTTTCCGAATATTGTAAATATTAATCTCAAAATGTATTTAATATTTTTCGAATCAAAGCGGAGAATAAATTATCTTAAATTGTTTTACGCATGTGATGCTGAATTCAAAACACATATTTTTAATTTCAAAAAAATAAAAAAATACATTTATAAGTAAAAATATGAAACGCCTTGAATCTGATTGATTGTTTTTAAATATGTATGGAAAATGTGGATTGTATTATATATACAAAATAGTAAAATTGAACTTATTTAAGTTCGTATGTCGTACAAATCGCTGCAACAAAGTACGTTTCTGAGTGAAGCTCGGTTAAACATTTTTTTGTCAAAATTCAAATTGAACATTGATTATCTACAAAATAATTTACAATTTTTCGTTAAAACACTTTTCACGTAGACAATTATAAATGTTTGCTGTAGTGTAAATATATTTCATTTCTGTTTATATAGTACGTTCGAAAACACTAAACCCGAACGTGTTCACACATTACATAAGAATAGCGATAGACGGCTGCACAGTTGTTAAGAAAAAGCTCGACAATTATTGTGATCATCGTCCAGAAAGGTAACCAAGGATTTTATCGAACTTAAATTTATTGTGGTTAGGTTAGTTGGGCTCTTTAGAAATACTATTTTAACATAATAAAATAATGTATATTATACAATGCGACAATTATTATTGTTCTTAATAAAAAAATAATAAATTAATGAATTATATCAATAATAAAATAAATTAACTTTATTTATTAATTATTTTTGGTAAAAAAATGCTGGCTATTAATTCAACGTTTAAATATTACATACTCGTACTTTTACTCGTACAAGTTTAAATAACACGATAATGGATAATAAGATATTTCAGTTTTTTTTTTCTGATTAGATATATTTAACCTGGACATCATTAATTACAATACAATTGTAATAAATTAATTGTATAGTGTGTTAAGCATATACAATTCTTTATCACAAACTCCACGTGTACATTTGTGTAATAAATCATTGTGCGTAATATCAACAAATAAAATACATTTTATAGTATAATATATTTGGATTTTTAGTTATTCGTAGATAATTATACGAGTATAGGTATAAGGTATGTAATATTATAATATCTAATTGAATAATATCCACCGTCCAATATATAACAAACACATATGGGTATTAAATAATTATCAATAATAAAGTATATCTGCCGTATAATATAAGTGCCTAGCAGGCGCGTGTACAAGGGGGAATTCAGGGGTTCACCCCCTCCAAAAATGTCGGGAAAATTATTTAGTAGATAAATACAATTTTGGTTTTATTATTATTTGAATGTTAAGTATATTGATAGCCCCCCCTCAAAAAAGTATGTGTTTGTACACGCATCTGGTGCCTAGGTATTTTATTATTTTAAAATAGTATTTCTAAGGCCAATTAAATAATTTGAAAAGAACCACCTTTTTAAAAAGAACTTATATAGGTTATTCGCAAAACGGCAAATTTCCCGGATGGTCCACATTATTATATACATCATCTATTTTGTACTCGAAAAGCCTATTATAGTTTTAATGTTTATGTATAATATATTAATTTATGTCTACTAACAAAAACTAGACGGGAGTTATTTTTTATTTTATTGTTTTATTGAGTAGACATAATAATGCCTATTGTTAAAATTATTTACAGAGCACAGTCATCGGCTTCGGAAACGAATAATCGAAATATAGAAACGAACATGTATGGAAACGTTAAAAACGAACCTAAACCTTCGAATGCATTACCATCGGGCATGACTTCTAGTTCTAAAACCAAAAACGAAAATTGTAAAATTAAAATGACTACTTTCTTTTACAGGAATTTGTTAGGATGGTATACAACCAAGGATAAAAATTGTGAAACATAATTACTGTTATTACTATGTGTTTTATTGACATAAGTACCAAATACCCTCCTACAATTAAAGTTGTTTGTAAACCATAAAATTTTAATATTTTGTATTTTTTTTTATTATTGAGGTAATATGCAGTAAAATTAAACTTAACAAAATATCGTAGTATTAGAAAAATCATAAAATTGTGCTGTTTTTTATAATGGTGATTCGTTAAACATATTTATATATATAAAAAAAAACCATTTTAACAAAAATTTTATCATTACGTTATTTGTATGGACATATGAAATTATCAAAAATCTAATTGCTTTATTTTTTTTTTTTTTTTTTATAGCATTTGAAATTTTAACGGAAATCGTAAAAATCACGGAATATAGCGTACTATTTTAATCTATTTTATTTTTGTAAATTATTACTGAATAAAATCGAAATATCATTTAAATAATACATTCTGGAAATATATATTATATTACAATATGATTTGGTTTCAATATTTATATTGTTGAATTATTGTATGAAATATCCTAGCCTACGTATTGTACATAATAAGAGTAGAGAAATTGTCGTTTGCGATTCGACCGAAACGGCGGTCGTTCAAGTCGCCTGAACAATAACCAATACGAGACCATACACAAGAATGTTGTGGCAGTATCTGTTTAAAATATATAAGAGATAATACTTGTATAAATCTGTATAGTGCGTATTATACGCTCGTCTTTATATAGGGTGTCCAACGATGCTTATGTAAAAAAATAAAAATAAAAAAAACAATATATTTCCATTAAACCTTTTAGTTATATAATTTAGTTTGCAGCGAAATAGTGTACGATTTCATACTGCAGTAGTGATTTGAAATTTTTATCACATTTCGTTTTCTGTTGAGTTTCGTTTATCAGAACATCATGATTTTACCCTAAACTAAAAAATATAATTAAAATACGACTATTCGAAGTACTTGTACCTGCATGTGATATTGTCTGGGAGCTATACGAGGTAATCGTCGCGGGACATCCTGTATAAAAGAAACAACGCCTCCGACGCCGAGCCGGCCTCAGGTAACAATCTCTTATGGTAAACGGGGGTGGAGTGTTATTCGTCGCTCCGGCAAGCCGATCGATGGTTGGTGGTGGGGATATGGTGGTAAATGCAGCCGCACCCCAACACATCGAATCGTCCGTGTATCCCGTATTCCGTTATCGTGTCCGTGTTCATCATTGTCTCTTCGTCCTGGTTCACGACTTCGTTCTACGCATACCTCGTGACCGCTGTACAACCAAACAAAAGGTAATATGAATAATCTCCGTCAGTTTTTTTTTAAATTGTACGCCGTATAATTTTTTTTGGTTTTTTTTTTCAACCGCGCTCATGTTATTTATAATATATTGCGTAAATTAAAGATAAATTTATCCGTTCGCATCGCGTGTTTCTGTCGGTCGATTGGAAAAACGGCCGGTGTACGCCAACAACGTCCACGGTGCACAAGTCATTTCTGTATTGATAATTGCACATTTGTTGGTTTGTGCAGCATTTTTAGCATTCGTAGTTTTGGATTTAGTATGTTTTTTTTTTTTTTTATATTTGGTATTACTACTATTAGGTTAGGTTAGGTCAGGTTATAATAATTTGTGTTCGCCTGCCGAAGTAGTGCTTTACGGCATTTCCGGGAGGTGGGTGTACCAAAAAAAAAAAAAAAGGTTAATAATTTGTGACGATTTTTGTTAAACCAATACAAAATAACCGTTCTAGATTTATTTATAAAATATAATCCCAGAAATTATTATCAAAAAAATCAGTATATTTTTTTTTTAAGCATATGTTGGACATTATTTTTATACAACTCTGTACGTATGTATTTTAAATAGGTGTTTAGGCTATATATTCGCTGGAATTATAATACTCGTAATTGTGTGTTTCAGATATCATGAAGTGTGTACTAGTTTTTGTTCTAGTCGCTCTGACTGTAGAATGCAGATGTGGTATACGGAAATACGAATGGGATAAAAAGGACTATTATTGTGGTAGCCAAATTCGAGATATCATGTCTACGGCTTGCATCCACAAATCGGGTGACTTCGGTTTGTACTTAGTATAAGTTTATTAATTTACTTTAGAGGAAATCGGTGGGAATATTCTGTGCGAAATTGTAAAAAAAAAAAAATAATTTAGCCTTTTATAGATTTGTTCTATACAAAACCTTATAAAGACAGTGGTCTGGGACAGGTTTTTTTAATGACGTGTATCAATTCCGAATGTTACGACAAGTAATTAACCTCTAAAATTGCTTTTAAATTTAATTGAAATGAGTGGAGCAGTTAAAGATTTTTTGCTAAATTTAAATTTAAAATTGTACTAGTCTTTTTACTACAAAATAATTAACAATATTTCGTTGTTTAATATTTAAAATTAAACAATTATTAATTGTTTTCGTTTCAGTTTGGAAAGTACCGCGAAATAGACCAAAAAGAGCTACATTACTAGCAATAGCTGATGCTTGTTGCCCATTACCCGATCTGAGAAGAGATGATCCAACGATTGATGGTTGCACAATTAACGAAATGCTCGAAAATTTTTGTTCACATCCAGAAAGGTACCTATCTTATTTAGTTTATGATGAAGATAATTTATTGCGGTTTTGTATTATACATAATATTATCTAGAAGCTAGAAATCATGCAGTCTTTTATTGTAATTTTCAATTACCTAGGTTAATATTTGTTTTTTTCTTTTACTAGTTAAATCAAAATTGTCTATTTTGGTATTTAACCACCTCTATCCAACCCTCAAAATGTTGTAATATTTGTTTGGGTTTAAAATATCTTTATAATAATACTTATGTTTTTTAAATTTGTTGGTAATGTTAACATTTTCTGTTATACTTGGATATCAAAAGTCATTCAAATGTTATAAATGAATCGAAATATGGTAGGGTTTTATTGACAAAATTCTATAATATTTTTTTTTATACAACTACAATGTTTGCAGTTCAGCTATTTTGTAGAAATTATGTGTTATGTATAATATTATTTTGTTCACATATACCTAATATTATTTTATTTATATTTACAAACTGGATGACCGGAATTAATTTTAATTATTTACAGAGTTGACAGGTCAAAAGTGGTTCTTACTGTTAAAGAGTCATCAACATCAACTACAGAACAAACATTAGAAATAGAAAAGACTAACCGTCCACCATCAACAACTTCTACCACTGCAACGTTTACTACTAAAAATTCTACTACTTCCACATCAAAAATCAAAACACCAAATTGTAAATATTCTATAAAGACTGTTTACAATCGTGGAAAACCTGTTGGATGGTATATGACCAAAGGTAAAAATTGTACTATTACATAGTTACTGTTACCGAATACCTATCCCTATATCTATTATCAATGTTATAATTATTTTACAATTATACAATTATTATAAATCAAATTTCAATATTAAAGTCTTAATATCATAAAGTAATAAAGTCATAAGTATCATATGTACCTAATGTATTCATTTTATTATTGTCAGATTATAGTTAACAAAATATTGTACTTTTATCAGAAAAATAATGTTTTGTAATTAGTAAAATAAACTTATCATAATAGCAACAATTTAATACAAGGTTCATCATAATATATGTTGTACTCATACAGTGTTGAGGTGAAACTTTTTTACTTATTATGAAGCCAACAAAATTTGGGACACTCACCAAAATATTTGTAATATTTAAATAATTCGACTACTAAGTCGAAGTACACTTCAAAAATTGAAGTACTTACTGTCTATATTGTTTTTAATGTCAACTATACTACTCTATTCGATTGTTTCAAATTTTGCTTCAATATTCAACATAAAAATAGCAGGGGATATATATTTTATTAATGGAGGCTTACCTCCTAGAGAATTCTCCCATGGGAGTACCAATCCCTATTGTCCTGGTGCTCATTTGATATACCTAGTAAAAAAAACTATATTAATTACTGCTGCTGGCGTATTATACTTTGGTTAAATTTAAAATTAATTTATCAATTGTACAATTTAAAACTAAACTTTATTTCTTAGGTAGGTATCACAAATCAAGTACACTAATACTAGGTAGATAACTGATAATAGTTTACTAATGTAATTTCAATCAATCTATTTAATTGAATATTAAACTAAAATTAAAAACAAAATAAAATTGTGCTTAATTTTAACAATGGGATTCATATTTTACAGTACATTAAATTAAACTAATTAGATGCCAAATCTGAAACAAAATATAAATACAAGTTGCCCTTTACACATTTGATTTTTAAGTATTTATTATATAAATACAATAATTATTTGTAAGAACTAAGTATGAAATATCTACCAAGGGCATATTTGAAGAGGGCAAAGGAGCGATCGCCCTCCCTGAATTTTTTAATTTATAATTTATTTAGTCATCATTGTAGTTAACGATTATTTGTGAGTATAGATAGGCTGCTGGTACTTATACCATAATTGGTACAATAAAATGTGTTTTAGTACTTATAAGTGTTTGAGTTGATTGACTTATTTTACATGCTTACATAAAAATGGTAACAGATGGTGTTTGCAACACTCCCACCTTCTCTAAATTAAGGTCTAGTCGCTGTTAGAGACAGGAGTTTAATTTTACTTTAAACAGGAGTTACTTAAGATACCAGAATGATTACCCAACAACCTAAAATATCAAAAATGTTTAGAATGAAACATTGATAATATATTAACAATCAATTTTAGACCCTGTTATTATTATTAAAATTATAACCTAATGATCACATGGTATTCTGGAATACACAATATTGATTAGAGATTGAAAATTCACCCTATGAATTATTTTTATTTTGAATAAATAATATAGTTATATTCATTAAATAATTTATAAATTAAGTAAGTAGGTACCAATATGTACACTGTACAGCTAATTAAGTGATAAAGGATTTTTATAGTTTAATACAATATAGTAATAATTAAAATTCAATTCAATGTAGACACAACAAAAAATACCCTTTTATTAAATAAATATAAAACTTTTAATACATTAAAAGTAAAACACATTAATATGGTCAATATATATGACACAATTATGATTATATAAAATATATAGGTTAATTTATATTATTTTAATAAATATAAAGTAATATGTATTTTAACCAGTTATAACAATAAATTCAATAACATTCTTGTAAATATAGATATTTTTTTAACATACATTAACAATATAAGTAGATTGGTTTTCTTTTTAATATTATCATTAACTGTTGTGCCATGCAGGAAAAACAGTTAATGTATAAAAATAACTAGTCTACTAATAACAATGAATATGACTATATATGATTATATGATTCAATAAATATATGCCTTAGGTTAAAATTAAGCCTTAGATTGATATTAAAATTAACATATCAAGTATATGTATCAATCCATTCCTAGTTTCTATATTATGATACTTTGTCAGTTCAAATTTTAAATATAAAACTGCCAACTACAGATTAAATCAGGTACAGATTAAAACAGGTACATCAACATTTTAAAAAAAAATTATTATATAATATTGTATTATTTTAATAAAGTGATATAATAAGAATACAGTTTTAGAAATAATTACCCTCCAAATACTATATCAAATAGAGTAATATTATTATTAATTCACAAAGCTTAAAAAATTATTCATTTACCATACCTATATCTTAACATACATTATGATTAATGCAAATTTTTTTTTTTTTTTTTTATATATATATATAGCTACACTTTAAAGTGTTGTTACAGCCAGGTGAAACTGTAAACTTTAAAAATAACTGGCCAGATAAAATCAAACTAAATTGCATATTATGTCATAAGTTGAGAAAAAAAAAAAACAAATAAAATTGATTATACTTAAATAATGGGTATAATGTAATATATATATATTTCTATTAATATATAAAAGAAATCCAAAAAAAAGTGAATAAATAATGCAATAAATAGTACATTATAACATGAATAAGAAACAAACATTTATCCTCTCCTGTTATAATTAAGAAACATTTTGAGAGAAACAGGTAATGGTAATAAATTAATTTTATCCTTTATAAGTTTACTCAACTTATTTTTTCTATAATCTCTAATAAAATTATAATTGTGTAAGCCATTTTTCTCATTTAAAAAATTATACAATGAAAGATATACTCCGTCTTGCTCTGTATCAGCAGTTCCTCCATGCTCATTAGTATTCATAGAAGATTCTGCAGTAGCTGTGGCATGATTCTCATTAGCACCATTGCCTGACATAGAACTTGTATCATATAAGTTAAACAATTCTCGAAATAGATCATAAGTATTATGAATTGGTAAATGTAATAGCCGTTGTGTTAAATCGTATTGGAAGCGAAAGTAATGAGTGAAGGAATCAAAGATAATATATTTTTTATTCCTGGGAATGGTATTCAATTTGCATATGGTGCTCATTTCCAAAGTTGGGAATTGTTTGTGTATGTTTCTACGTAAAAGTGAACGGATATTCGATCTACAGGAGTCTTTTAAGCTCAATGGTTCTACAGAAGCTGAAAAATGATAGAGATTTAGAATTTTATAATAATTTAATAATTAAACATATAACTTACGAAACTTCACTTTATTCAAATTACATATTTCTGGTAAAATAAGATCTTTAAACGATACTTGTAATTCTTCAAACAAGTTCCATGCATTTTCACTTTTCCGTATTACCTTTACAAGAGATCCATTTAATGATATAACTAATATTCCACCAATCTTAAAAAAAAAATTAAAAAAATTATAATCTTTAAATACCATAACTTATAATTATACAAATTTTATAATAACAAGTGATAGTCACTACCTTAATAAGATTCTTCATAATATCAGATTGTTCTGGTAGTACATTGGCTCCACAATAAACTCGATCATAGAAATCCGTTGACTGTAATTCACATATATTCCCTACAGTAAACGTAGTACATAAATATTTATTCGTACATTGTTTGTTAAAACTTGTAATAATACCTTGCATAAAATATGGTTCACAAAAGTCATGATGATCAATTGCTGCAGCATTTAATATAAATCCATTAACATTTTTATATGAACAATCAATTCGCGACTGATCAACTTCAATACCATGATTAACACCATTTCTACCTAGATAAATAATAATCTAATTATGGACAATTCAAAAAGTTATAATTTTAATATTCGTTAATTTATTCGAAAACTTATCCCCATAAAAAAAAGTAAAATTTATTAATTTCAATCTTACCCAATAGAAGGCCCACAACAGTATTAAGATACCCACTTCCGGAACCAATGTTTAAAAACCGATGGCCCGAGTCCAATTCTAAACATTCCAACACTGTAGCAAAAACACATGGTTCGAAGTAATGTAATTCTTTCGAATGCCAGTTAAAATCGAAATACTTAGAATTGACAGATCTAAATATTTTTTCTACTCTCGTGGTACGTATATATTCTCGTTTAGCTAACGAATTTGTAAGTTTATCGGTGTTATTTACGCGAGCGGTATTTGTGCGATCCATTTGAGTAAATAATATAAAAATACCGAATCACACAGGACCTTAATAAAAATAAAACAATATATTGATTACTGTTTTTAGGTGCATAAAATACACACGTTACAGATATAGAATATGGTAATTACCTATTATATATAGTTTGCTGATGATTTTACATCGACGAAGATCCATTAACCTCGTCGAGTATATAGGTATATGTGAAATGTACAATCCAAAAACTCTGAAACGTGAAAACCATTATTATTGGTATGCGCAAAATAACTAAGTATACATACGTAGGTACTAACGAGTTAGGAACTGATGTTAATTACACATTTAACCAATCAAAAAAAAAAATAACTATTACGTGTCGTGTAGACATTATCTGAAAGGGTGTTCCATAGAACAGGGCCGTACCCTACACTTTACTATCGCTCGCCCATTATCTTATCGTTATCAAATACCAGCCAATTTCACATCGAGGCCACAAACATTTAGTGAAACTTTTGTTTAACATTTTTTTCGTTAACTTTAAATCCGTTGGTTTATACAGAACACAAATTGCATTTATTTGCCGTGTGTATACAGCAATTATAATTAAAAAAATATACGTAATAATTATAGTCCGGATTAATACTCTCTTTAACTGTCTTGAATGTGATGCTATTCTCTAAAAAAACCTACAAATATTCTCCTTATTTTCTCTTCAGTTAGAAAAATAATCAATGCACATCAATATAATGTTTTAATAGTAGCAGTAGAAATAAATCTCATCTATATTACCTATAAAACAATTTTTTTAGTATAATTTAATTAATGCATGGCTAAGTTTTATAGTCTTAATAGTACTATCACTGCATATATTTTTTATTCAATAAAGTATTTAAAATTAGAATAAATAAGTATATTTTCCTCACAATTTACTAAATATTCCAAAATATGCTATATTAGCTAAATATGCAAAAAAAAACTTTTTCTATGAACTTTGTGTTAAATAAAGTCTACTTTTTTTACTAGCATAAAAATATGTAAAAACATATAAATCCGGACCATGGATATTATAAATATCATAGTTTACCTAGTAAACATTTTTAGTTGAAATTGTGCAATTTGTCATGTAAGTTTTAAATATTAAAAGAAATATATCAAATTATAATTAAAATTAATGTTTGTATATGGGGTACCTATGCAACTGTTTTATATTATAAATTATTTCTTTGTTTGTTTTTAGACTTGAAATAGAAATGTAATAAAAATATATTCACTAATTCACAATATAATTCATGATTGTTATAGATATTGTGCAAATTGCCAATTATGTTTGTACTAAGTTCTTAAATTTTTGGAGAATTAATGTTAAACAGCTCCTTCCCATAGTCATCAGTTCAAACAAAGCAATACAACTCTGTGGCATATACAGTTACATTTTGTTGTTGATCTACTATATTGTACTATAGGTAGTAAAATTTGTGTTGTGTACTGTGTTATTTTCTTCTATTACAATTGTTATAATTTATAGATTACTATTATTAAATCAAATTTTAAAAAATACAATGTAAAGTACAGATTATTCTACCACAGAAAAATCTGATGAATAACTGATAATGCTTTAATGAATTCAACAGCAATTGTAAATTTACAGACAAACATACATTTAACATTTGATAATTTAATAGTTACCGATAATAACAGTAGAATATTTAATGTATTTAGCTGCATTATGAATTTTACAATTTTAAGCCAGTATGATCATGAAATTTTTATCAAAAATAAAATAAAATGTTCAATTAATATACTTTATTTAAAATGTTAGTTTTCAATTAAAAGATATTATTATAAAAAATGATTTCTTTTACATTTTTTTTTTTTTTTTTAATATAATTTAAACTAAAAGGTTAATACAATATAATACACTCTCTATTTATTCAAAGAAATTTATATTTTTGTATATTAAGATGTACACATATATGTTTATATTATTGAATTTGTAAGTATTCCAGGATAAGGTCATATTTCCAAGTTAATTCGTCTTAAGCTTGTCTTCCGGTATATCAATAACTTCTATAGCTTCTTTCGGGTTTGTATTTTTGTATGTCAAATACCAACAAATGCTTTCCAAGTAACTAGATCTAAAAAAAAAAACAAATATTTATTGAAACTTGTCTTGTAAAGGTATTTGCATGACCACTAAACATGTCCCACTTACTCTAATTCTGGTAATTCAATTTCGACTGTTTTATCTTCAGTAAGCTCATTCAACATTCTTTTAATGTTTTCCGAAATCATAACATATTCACGTTTGATTACAAACTTTGTCTTATCTTTGGATATCAATATAACATACTTTGAATCTGAATCAGAATCTTTAATCTGATCATGACTGATCTAAATACACAAATACAAATAAGTCCATTTTAATATTTTATACTGTACCAAGTCATACTAATATTATTATTATTGCAAAATATATGTCAATGACAAAAAATATCACAAATAATCAAAAAATTACAAAATTATTAAAAGTGTATTAGTTATTTATTGTTCAAAAATATTACGGTTATTTAATTATATGTATTGAAAAATAAATTGTGTGTAAATATTATAATTGTATATATATATATATATTTAAATTAGGTTATAAAAAAAACAAAATATATATATATATATATAAAGTTAATCATAAAAAAAACCATTAACGATGATATAAATATTTATTTTAATATAAACATTTTCTTTGAAATTTGAAATATAAATATTTTATAAATGATGTAAAAAAAAAAAAGCGTTCAACTAGTTAACTGTGCAAAATAAAATGTATATCCAAGAATTTTTATGAAGCATAAAATTTCTTAGCCAAGATAATTAAGTATTGCACTGTATACAGATGCAAGACATCAACATCGGATAGATCATTAATTTGTTATTATTACCTGTTGTTGCTGCATGTTGATTAAATATTATAATTAAAATATACGTGTAAACGTGTTTAAGTGAGTACTTGTATATATCTGTCGAATCGCACAAAACCGATAATTCAACCGATAATACTCAAGTGAGATAGCAACGAGTGAAACGAACACACCGGAAGAACAATCTGTCCTACCGCTATAATCGTATAAATCGCGTATTGTTTGAGGTTAGAAATACAAATTACATACTTACGCGTCATAATGTCCGTGACGCCATACGGCATGAAAAAGTAAATTTTTTTTGTCTTTGTTTCGTAATAGTGGGATTTTAGATTTACTGGATGTTGGGTTGAGTGGTATACTATCCCCACTTCCGAAAGCATAATAATATGGTGCCTGCTAGTTTCGTGTTATCATATTTTAATTGGTTTTTATGATAAAATATCAATAGAAACTGTAAACAAATATTTTATTCACAATATTTATGTTATTTTACCATACAATGATATTTTTGGTAGGATTGAATATTTTAATGAACAACTAAATGTAAAAAAAATTATTTATATGTATATCGCTTATACTTATATATGTGTACCGTGTGTTTAGTGTGATAAATGATAACTAGAAAATCGGTCATCAATCATAATAGTATTACTATGATTATTTAATAATAATTTATGTTATAAAATCAGTTAGAATTGTTTGAAATCAATAAAAACTATTTATCAACAATTATATAAAACAATATTGTATTGAAATCCTAGCGATTGTTCAAAATATGAATATCCGTTATACATTTTCCCAACGTATACACTATGTTACAAATATACTTTGAAGTGTATATTAATATACTTCGCTAATACAAAGTGTAGTAGTGAACGTTCATATTTGTTGTACTTAAATATATAAAAATTCGCGTACACTGTTCTTTAACAAACGGAAAACTAGACTCATTATCACATTATGATATCACAAAGCGAATCACGTAATTGCTGAATTTGCAAAAAAACAAGAAAACAATTAGTATTTTAATTAAATATACGGATCTTTCTTAAATATGTATTATAATTTATTAAATTCTTACCGACATTTTAAACAATTAAAAAGGGCCCCTGAAGTCAATAGTCAATTGCGCATAACAAATGGTTTTAATTAAATAATTTGAATAAATACCTGTAAATGACCTAGTTGTATTATTTAAGTGCATTATTCAACTGTAAGCATGTAGATGGTCAATAATTATATAAATCTATAACAATATAGATGAATAATTAGTAACAAGGGCGAACCCGCTAAGAATATTAGGAAAAATATTAAAATTAAATAACCTGACCTACGAATGTTATAGTTATTTCAAAGTTTTCTAATGAAACTTACAAATAAAATAGACTAATATATATATATATATATATATATATATATATATATATATATGTGTGTGTGTATATATATATATATATATATATATATAGGTGAGTACCTAAAGCATAATAAAACAATATTTTTGAACATTTTAGATTTTTTTGAAATTTTCACTCATAACAGGATATTATTTTTATTGATTCAACTTTTTTTTTTTTAACTATAAACAGTATATTAGAAAAACAATGTATTTTATTAATGAATAAAGCTTCAATTTCCAATATTATTTTAATTTTATTTACAGATTTATACATTTTTAAAATTTATCATGGTTATATTTTATTACCTAGATACTCATTGACTTATATAACTTATTATCTAGCCTTATTATCACTGATTATTATGACTTGCTATTATTTATTGGTTATATTAACCTAACCTGTTATATCTGTGAATATTAATTTAAGCACTACATTATCTTGTTTGCACTTTCAACTTTCAAGTATACATTCAGGTTTTTATATTTTATAAAATTATACATTGGGTATCTTGCATAAAATAAATACAATAGGTATACATATTCACGACATTTATAAACATTTTTAATTTTAAAAAATTATATTATAAAAAAATATTTATAAACATGTTTGATCAAGAGTATTTTTTAGTAAACTTATTTTTGTATGACAAAAAAATAACCAATACAAATGTTGACAATTTTAAAATTATAAAAAAGTGGTTTAACATAATTACCACTATGACACAAAAAGCATATTCATTAGCAACAAATGTTAATAATGTTTTATAACATAGGAATTCAGTCTGATTGGTTGCTAGATAATAATTTTTTAAGTATTTAATGTATGCCAGCCGTTTCTATTAGGTAATTATGATATTTGTTAACATAGAAATAATGTTGCAATCCATCATAATGATTATATTTCAATATCCAATGCAATCCAATCCAACAGATTCATTATAAATTCGTGTTAATAGAAACTAATGAATGGCTCAAAGGTGTATACATAGTTGTGTACAAATGTTATTAATAATTATATATAATAAAAGTCTGTCATCAGCACCCCTTAGTATCATAAAAAAAAGGTGGAGTAACATAAAATACAAAAAAAAAAAAAAAAAATTATAAACACAAAACAATTCAGAAACTAATGAATTTAAAAAAAAAAAAATCTGCATATTTACATTATGCACACAATAACTCTCTATATTAGTGCCTTGTCCGAAAGGAAATTATTAATCTGGAGTTGTCCAAGTACTTGGTACAAAAATATCAATACTATCATGTGAAAATTAGTACATGGAGTGCATTGATCTGGCTAGTCTTCCGTGTGTATTGTGTATTTTATCACCTATATACAAGTAATAATCATTTGTCATGTATTATATTTTGTATATGAAATTATAAATAATTAATAAATTACCTCAACAAGAATTGTCTTTTTCATAATCGGTTTCATCGCCGAATCCATTTCGTTAGAAACCATCAATTGTTTAATGGATTTTGGAGCTAAAGGGTACGAAAACATAGGAAAGTGGGACAGCGGATTATATATTGTGGGACTAATCTGACGGGTATAAGGCAGGCATTTTTCGATATTTTGTCGTTATTTATCAAGCCCAGGTTATGTGATGTGGTATGTCTACAAAATAAAGTCTATAAAAAAACCGACGCCATCTATATAAACAGATACAAATTAATAAATCTACATTCGAACTAAATAATAATTGGTCATTTCTAATAACTTACTCGAAAAAGTCCACGGACGTAATGGCTGAAACGGATTGGACAATTTAAAAACAACACGAATCGTTAGGGACCAACATAACGTAAGATCGAAAATCATAATGAAATATTTGGATGCGAACGATTTTGATAATTTTCAAAAAAAATTAATGCTGTCATCAATAACGCGATATAGTCTGTCGTTTAGAAGGTTATGTTATAGTGGTTCACAAATCCGCTAGCGTTCGCCGTCACGAAGGAATTTAATTTAATGGGAACATTCACCGGACACTTTATCATTAATCGTTATCATAATCAATATGGAACATTTACAGTAACCCGGAACCACGATGGTCGGACGGCGGCGCACGGACGTGCAATCACTTTTTCTTTCGTAAAACGATTACCGTCGGAAAAACTACAGAGAACTACAGATGTTGTGTATAGGTAAAATATCATTAAAATATTTAGATAAAGATAAGACATAATCGATAGAGGGGGTTTGAAGCAGACGTCCGAAAACGATAGGGTTCTGACGGAACACCGGCACATCGCCGGAGACATTTTTTTCGTCTAAAAACTAGTACCGTTGTTTTTCAATGTACTGTGGTGTGATCTTCACTATAAAGTACTAAAAGTACCTTTCCCACTCCTGCTGGTTTTAGCAGCATTTTATATTTATATACTGTATTATATTGTAGGTAATTTAAACATTGTTTTACATTCAACGTGTAATTTGATAATTTAAATTTAATTTAATTTAGACGACAAATATTAAAAATCGGGACATTGAACAAATCATATTTGCTATCCCTGATCTATGAAAACGATCATATTTAACGTTCCTATTATCATTGTTGTTCTGAGCGAGTTTGATCAATCCACATTTGTTCCGTCTTAATATTATAACATAATTTTGATTATGATTTTTTTTTTTATAACTTTAATACAAATTGTTTTCGCATAGTAATATATTTTTTTTTTTTCAACAATGAATTAGTTAGCAATAGATACTGCCTATTTTATTTTAGAACTGCACAATTAGTGTTGTACCAAACACTAGCGCATATCTCACATTGTGCGAATAAATTAATTTACGACTATATTACCAGTGTCCGCCATCTCAATTTACCCTAAAAGGTGTTTTCAACATACTCTCAAAACTATAAAGCGCACCAAACAATTATTTATTACATTATGATAATGACATAATCAATATACTTTCATATTGGCACATGTTTTGACATTTTCTTTAGTGTACACCATGATAGTAATGATATTATAAAATTGTGTTACCATTTTAAAATGATAGAATTTATATACTTACTAATAAATAATACATTTAAATTAATATTAAAAATTGTATTTTCTATCATTATATATATATATATATGTATACACCTAGTCCTATAGACATTTATTAGCATTAAATAAAAAATAACAAAATACAACACGGAATATATCACCACAATGTATCAAATATTATAATCATATTTTTATTTTTTATTTTTTTATTTTAAATAAACAATCTATACATAAAATGCACAATAAGCTTATATGATAAGGGTGGATGTTGACATGAAGGGTTTGATTAAGCCTAGAATCATAATATAAAAAAAAAAACAGTCATTTTTTTTTAAATGAGTTTAAATAATAGAAAAATAAAAAGAAGAAATTAATAAATTATACGTTATAGTTACAATATACTATTAATAATACAACAAATCGTAAAAAAAATCTACATAATTTACAATTACCATACGGGTAAATATCCACACGTAAAAATAAATTAAAATGATTAAAAAAAAAAAAAAAAAAAACCTACCCAATGCGTTGAGTAATAACGAGAGTCCCTCTAACATACTTTATGACTAAGCCCGTTTCTCCGTTGGCTTATCGCAAAAGGATATTTTCGGGCAATCAATATAAATTGTTTCATTCGGGTTCGGTTTCGAAAACAGTCGCTCTCCGTATTGGCTGCTGTCTCCGTATCAATGTTAAGCGCGGAATATGCGAAAAGTGTCCCTACGATTTTTGAAAATCAGTTCCACCGGCCTGGGCATTATAAATCTTTGTATAGTAAGTACATCTTATGTTGGTACCTCATAAACAAATTTCAAGCATTTCCACAGGATCCGTCAAACCAAATGTGTCCAAATAAAACGGTGGAGCAATCATTTTATTACAATGCACCAGCGGCTAGGCGATTACAAACAAGTACCTGTGGATTTTGTAACAATGTATATTAATAAATCAACGGGTATAATGATGAGTATATAACAGGTATTAGTATACAGCACAAAATGAAATACCAATAATAATCGACATAATAAAATAAAAACCTCCCCGAAAAGTCTAGTTTGCACATTAATAAGTCGTCATATCGAAAACATAACGACCCTAATATTCTGAAATGCAATAAAAAGTTAGCGGCCAACTATCTAATCGTGGAATCGTAAGAACAAAAGAAAATAATTAACTATAAAAATTAATTTCCATTTAAGGACGCATAATGGCGTCGTTAACCCGAACCAAAATAACGGCAGTCGAACAGTATATAAATGTTTTTATTGGTTATTTTTTCGTAATATGAATATCGAGCGAATATGGCGGTGACGGCATAAAATGACCCCCTTGTAATTAAAAATAACCGACAAAATAAAAAAAAACATTGTCGAATAATTTCCTAGTGTTCGGAAATAGAGCGGAGGCAAAATCAGTAGAGGTGAAGATGACCGATCTGTAGACAGTGACCGTACGCGACAACATCCTTCGCACTACTAAAAACCCAAGCAACTCGTAAAAATAACAATAGAATAATAACAGTGTAATTTGACGGGCAAGATTTGAAAACCAAGTGATTTCGGTGGGTTGGGGTATCCGTGAAAAATTAAATAAATTATCCTACTGCAAATGCCCGAACGAATAATATTAACAAAAATAATAATAAAGATAATTATACTCACCAAACGATTTACATTTTCAAAAAATAAAAAACCGGCAGTTTGCTTAAAAATACAAATGAAAGAATATTTCTGAACGGGCAAAAGTCATAGACAAGATAAAATTCAAAACCGAAATGACCATCGTACATCAGCAGAAGGTGCCGAAGCATGGTGACACCGTTGAGAGGGGGTCGCACTCATTGAGTTACAACAGCGAATCTGGTGGTGTGGGGACTCATGGAATGAAAAGGTCGGCGGAAACGACCGGTTGCCGGCTTTTCCAGCCGCCGTTGGTCATGGAATAAGAACAATCGTAATGTCCGTGTACGACGGTTAAGCGAATGGACGAAACCGGCGGGGGGGGGAAATGATAATAAACATTGAAGGAAAACACAACGCCTGTATGGTGCCGACAAACATGGACAATACGATTGTTCTTATTCCTTGACCAAGGGCGGCTGGAAAAACCGGCAACCAGTCGTTTCCGCCGACCTTTTCATTCCATGAGTCCCCCTCACAACCGGATTGGCTGTCGCGTAACACAATATGCTCGACCCCCTCTCAACGGTGTCAGCTTGCTTCGGCACCTTCTGCCGATGTCATACGACGGTCATTTTGGTTTTGACTTTTATCTTGTCTATAGTTAATTATTATCTTTTGTTCGTACGATTCCACGCTTAGTTAATTGGCCGCTAACTTTTTATTGTAATATTTGTTTTTTATTTCTGTTACATACCCATCATTATAACCGTTAATTTATTAATATATATTGTTACAAAATCTACAGGTACTTGTTGTAATCGCCCCGCCGCTGGTGCGCTGTAATAAAATCGCTCTACCATTTTATTTGGACACATTTGGTTTGACAGACCCGGTGAAACTGATTGAAATTTTTTTTCCAGGCGAAACCTTACCAAACGGCTCGTCCTGAAGCAGCTGAGTTCTCATCTCTTACCGCGCCTCCCGAGTGGACTGTGGTCAAGCGGAAGTTGAAAGCCGAGCAAAGCGGCCGGCATCGAATGCGATCCACGCTCCAGGAAGGAGGCGTTGGAGGAGCTCAAGAAGCGGGTGCCAAACACGGCGGCGGTAACTGTCCGAGTCGCCCCAAACTCGACAGTGACGCTGCCCGGCAATGATCACCACGGGAGTTGATCTAAAGGTCTTGAACGATCGCGCGTGGCGTGCGGGCGGGATCACTCTCGCGGTGAGGAGGTCGCGATTCTGGCGGAAAAGTTGTAGGCGGTGGTCGGCGTCGACAGCAGGGTTAATAGGCCAACGACAACGGCCTTCGTCCTGCTTCTCGTCGTGCCGTTATGGATTCCGGTCAAGGACGTCCAGGACTCACTGGGAGCTAGGAGCGTCAACGCCGTTGCCAGCTTCGTGCTCCTGGCGGCGGGCGCAGTAAAGATCGGTGAAGCCGACCGAATTCAGGTCGGATGGTCCCGCTGCCGAGTCAAAGTGCTCAGCAAAAGGCCTCCGATCTGTTATCGGTGCCAGGACCGCGGACATCACGCTGCAGAGTGTAAGAACTCTGCACGGCAACAACATTGCTACCGGTGCAACGGTGAGGGCCACCTGCCGCGAACTGCAGCTACGTTGGCAAGAGGATTCGGCCGCCTCCGAAAAGGGACGCCGCCCATCGAAAAAGCGTAGATCCAGTCGCTGTAGAAGACACGGCAAACTCCCCCCCAACTCCCGAAAATGTAGGGCAGCAAGCGGGCCTCAACCCGACTGCTGCCCATAACGCGTTTGTGTAATAAAATGTGAGCCCGCCCCGCCCGCAGGGGAAAACGGGATTTTAGCCACATGTGTAAATAATTATAATTTGTTTTTTCATTAATAAATGATGGTGATCCGCCTCTTAAAGTAATGCCTTACGGTGGTTCCGGGAGGTGGAAGTATTGCCAGTTCAGGAAACCAAAAAAAAAAAAAATGGTAGTCGATGTTTAAGCATGAAATTTGTTTACGAGGTATCACCATAAGATGTACATACAATTAATATTTTAATATTTTATTATAATGTATTTTTTTTTTTTAGTATTACTGCCTTGTCAGTTTCATTTATAATTATTTTCCCACTGAAAAACCTTTGGAATCGGCAGATTTAATATTATTTAATTACAATAGATATCAGCAGAGCTCTTAAGGATTTGATAAATAACTCAATGAAATATTTTGTAAGTAAAGGCCGCAGCAAATAAGTTTTTTTAGTGTCGCAACTAGTGATGGCAACCTGTTATCAAAATAATAGTGAAAATAAAGTTGCCGTTTTTGTAACTAGAAAATAAGCTGTACTCGCCATGATACATTGATAGTTACAAAATTACAAAATATAAAAGTAAAACAAATTGTTCATATTATGCATTATTTTTTTCCATAGTGCAGATAATTTTGGACGCTTGTTTTTCTGAAACGATAATCTAGAAAATCACATTTTATTTAATTTATGGTTGTTTGAAAATGCCTAAAACAAAAACAAATTACACGGGGACATTTGACAGTAACAATTAAATATCTAACATAAAATAAAATATAATTCTAGAAATACGAATTCCAAAAACAAGAAATTATTTATTATTAGATTGCTTATTGCCCGGCAGTGAATGGACAAAGTGACTATGATCTATAGGACATATACAGGCATGTACAAGTCCTTTCAGGCACAGCCGTAAATATTTTTGTACTGCAACAATAAATAACATCAATAAGCCAATAAAAAAAAATATATTTCTACAGTAGACAAGTTATACTTCACCTAACCAATATTTTTATAAGTGTTGTGCGGGGGAGGAGATGTTATAATTTTACATTTGAATACGATTTGTAGGTAACGGAGAGGAGGATCAGACAATCTAAACAACCAAAAATTTGGATAATTCAAGAATTTTCGAGTCGATAATCGATAAAAAATATCTAATAGAGCTTCCATATAGATCGCCATCACAATATACGTTATCAAAAAAATCATTATCCATATGCTTAATATAGCAATTTTTTATATTAATATCTTCAAATTTCATGATGAAAAATATCATTGGATGTAATTGAAAAATCAAACATTGGCCGATTTTAAATACACGTAATTTTGTTATTCAAGTTTTTGAGGTTTAAAGTTAAGACATTGTTTCAGAATTGTTATTATCAATTTATTTGTTTTAATAATCAAACTACTAGAATTACCTACATCACAGTAGTAGATAAGTAATATAATTTCGAATCAGTTTCATTTATCAGAACAAAAAATAATTTGTATATTGTTGAAACTAAGTGGCAGTGAATTTAGTATTGATGTATGTTGTCCATGCAAACGCCCACCATATTATTTATAATAATTTTCCCAAAAGCCTTCAAAATCAGCAGCTTTAATATTATTTAATTTCAACCAATAACAGTCGCCCGCACCTACGGATTTTGTCGATAACTCAATGGGTAATTTTGGGAGCAAAGGTCGTAGCAAAGTAATTTTTGTAGGGGGGCCTGAATCCATTTGGCGGATTGACTGCGAAAAAAATAAAAATGTCTAAATTTCTTGACATTTTAAATTTTATACATTAAAATCGTACGATGTATACAATGTTCCAATATTAACATTTAAACTATTATTTACACAAAAGTAATATTGTTTTTTAGAGGATAGAATCTCTACTAATAAAGCAAAGAATACAAAAAAATTTTAAATAAAAATGTTCATTGGTTATTACCCATTGACAATAATGTAATATTTATTGCTTTTATTAGAGATATTCACATGATGTGTCACAAATATTATATTATTTTACATTATTTTAACCCCCCACACCACCACTCAAAATTATATCATGGGTTTACGTATTACTTTTGTTTTCGTTGTTCAGTCTCTATACACATGAAATATAAATTCTTTTTAATACAATGTTTTTTTTTTATCGAACTGGCCGACTTGAATGTTTTAAAAATATTTCAATTGATAGACATAGGTAAATTTAGTGGGGCAAGCAACGCTAACCCCCCCCCCAAACGCTAGTCACTCCATTAATCTCGAACAATATCACTCTGACTTGAGTTATCGTGTTATTTTGAATAAAACTAGTGTACAGTTTAAGTAATATGACACTCCATAATAGTAAAGTTATTATTCGAAATAAAAAAAAAAAAAAAAACTTCTATACAAAAATATTGATATTCTCTAAATTTTTAGAATTATATGTAATTTTTGATTTGCGATGGTGTGGGGGGGTTACAAGGAACTCACCAGTTGCGCTAATTGTGCTGCGATCGCATCATTACACTTTTGTTTTAAATTTCTTTCTTGACTATCTTGGAGTGTCATAATTACTTAAACTATACACTAGTTTTATTCGAAATAACACGAGAACTCAAGTCATAATGATATTGTTCGAGATTGATGGAGTGACTAGTGGTGGGGGGGGTTTAGGGTTGCTTGCCCCACTAAATTTACCTATGTCTATCAATTGAAATATTTATTAAACATTCAATTCGGCCAGTTCGATAAAAAAAGAGTATTTCTCTACGCGTATAGGTTTTACACTGAAAAAAATTACAGCCGGAATTGCGACCATTATTTTTCAAAACGAATCGAGGCTCGAAAGCTGCAACTGTGAAATCGGAAAGGTCACCGAAAATATAATATATAAATAACACATTACACGCATAGTGAAAAAAAACCTAATAACCTCAGATATAATAGTCGCGGTATAATAGTTACCGACTGTGATGACATCGGCCACTTTTAAAATGTGACCGCCTAATCCGGCTAGTAAAATCGTATATCCGATCCGATCTTCGCAGGGGCGAACGCGGGAAAGAAATTTCGGGGAGGAGGTTTTTAAAATAATGTAAAATTTTCATAAATATCATACTTAATTACTCTTTAGAAGGTGCTCGTAACTTATATTAGTAATGTGACATAAATCTCCGAAAATTCAATAAATTGCGATTTAAGATTTTAAAATCCCAAAATTTATGTTTATTACCTCTTAACATTTATTTAATGTTTGTATTATATACAAAACAAATATTTATAATAACGTATAAGTCATTTAAAGTCATATACACGTAATTATGCGTAATTATGTATGCTCCCGAAACACCGTATGGCCATGTTTAAAGTTTATTCGTTTTGTCAACTATAGAGTATATGGGCTATATATAACTCTCAGTACAAAGACATTTTTAATGTTGACGACAAATGTTAACGTTAACGATAAATTATTAGATATAATATAATATAATAGTATATTATATATTATTATCAATATTATAAATATTTTACTCTAAAGTCCATTTCCAGTTATACAACATACTCGTTGATGATGAAAACAAATTAAATTAAACATGGCCACAAGGCGAATACGTTTTTTTATTCATTAATAAATACTTACCTGTCAACATTTGATTATTTTTCTTTTTTTTTTTTTATAAATTCGTTATAACACAAACTCATTGTTAGATAAATGTGCTCATACATTCTTTATGGTTTCTTTTTTTTTAATCAGAATTTAACGTTTACTTATGTTTAAAATAGTTCTAGTGCACTTTGCCACCTTCGTTTCGCCGACAGACATTTAAAATTCAAATATCATACTAAATTCGTTAAAAATACGAAAAACTAAATTTTTTGTAGCAGTTAGTTAATTAACAAATTAATATAAATTTCGATAGTTTTACACAACTTAATCGACAATTGTTTTACCGAGCTATACTTTACTTTACAACGTTGTTATTTAAAAATTTGTGATGCCTATATTTAATTTAATAATTACATGTATAAAGTAAAACAATGTTTAATATGCAAACAATATTAAACTAGATGAAACAATATATGCCGTTAAATCCATAAGGAGTGGGAGGTGGATATGAAGATCAAACCTATGTATAATAGTAATGATCACGCCAAGGTAGGTTGACAAATAACGGCGCTAGGATTTACACGAAAAAAATGTCTCGCGGCGAAAAAATAAACTGCGAAGAAACAATAGCGGCAAAATGTCGGTGTTCCTGTGTTATTAAATAAAACAATTAAAAGAAACCTTTTGACAAATACTGACAAATGAATTGGAACAATAAACAAAAAAAAAATTGTATTATATTAAAGAATATTTTTAATATATTCATTTCAATTATCCACTAAAAAAAAAAATGGTCTGAAAAAATTTATAGAATATTAAATAACGTACTTTTCGGTAAGAATTTTTTTTTTTCATTTAATAGAAAAAATTAACAAACTATGCTACTATACATAATAGGAAATTCGAAAATAAAGAATTTTCATTAATTTTTTTTTTTTCATTTGTTATTTTTTATAATTTTACTTATATTTGTATAGCCTAATATGTTGAGGGAGGCCATCCGGTGATGGAACCCGAATGGTTATCTTTAAATGATTTTCCATTTGTTCAACCTCACGGTTTAAAAATCGTTCTAGTGCCACTGCGTGTGTACTGTAATTTATATATATAAGTATTTATCCTTTATCTAATTTAGCCAATATGAGTAATGCGTTTGCTTTTCTATCGACTTTTGTGTTATAAACTTTTGTTTATATTCATTAATATGTATTATACCTGCTTTTAAATTAGTATTATTAACAACTCTACTTTTCAATTATAACATATAAAAATGTATAATTCAAAAACCAATTTCGCCGTGATGTGAGTAAAACTGAGCTCTGCAATCAGAGTACGGGAAAAAATACCGACTACGACTGAAAACAGTCCAAACATAATAATGAAGAATCCAGTAAAAACCGTGCCAATACGAAAACACAAAAGACGATTGAATTTAATAGAAATGTATTTTATAATATGAAAAATATATAGTTAATATCTAATATAGTTGTTGATGAAGAATAATTCAATATAACAACTGCCTTTTTACGCGTTAGGCGGTAAACGGTTGAAACCAGTGGGGTAGAAATGATAATATACATTGAGGGAAAACACGACGCCTGTATGTTGCCGACGGACATGGACAATACGATTGTTTTTATGCCATGACTAACGGCAGCTGGAAAAGCCGGCAACTGGTCGTTTCCACTGACCATTTCAGGCCAAGAGTCCCCCTCGCCACCGGATTGGCTGTCGCGTGACACAATGTGCGTATACTAATACCTGTTACATACTCATCATTATACTCGTAAATTTATTAATATATATTGTTATAAAATCCATAGGTACTTGTTTGTAATCGTCTAGCCGCTGGTGTGCTGTAGTATAATCATTTTATCCACCGTTTTATTTCAACACATTTGGTACGTCAATACCCGGCGGAAATGCTCGAAATTTGTTTACGAGGTACCAACATAAGATGTACTTACAACTAAAATTTTAAACAATTGATTTTAATGTATTTTTTTTTTTTTTATAGGCTTTAAAAGTTATAATGTAAAGTAAATTGTAAAAAACACTGCATTTCGTATATTTTTTTTCTAATAAAATTTGTGAGCTGAACAGAAACACACGGATATATGATACGAGGTTCATTATAATTTTCACTTATTATGGTAAAAAAGAAAAAAGTTGAAATAATATTTCAAAATTATCACAATTTTACCGTGTCGACATGTTTCAACACTAATCAGACACGTAACCAATATTTTTATAAGTGATGTGGGGGAGGATGTTTAAATTTTACAATTGAATACGATTTGTAGGTAACGGAAAGGGGGTTCACACAACCTTATCCATACATATTTTTAAAAATTCAAGAATTTTCGAGTCGATTATCAAAAAAAATTTCCAATAGCGCTTCTATTTTAGTAATTTGTAATATTACAAAAAAAAAAAATCCCTTTAATACTAAAATATCGATATTCTCTAAAGTTTAAGAATTATCTATATAAACAATATCACTCTAGCATGAGTTCTCGTGTTATTTCGTATATAGTACAAGTGTACAGTTTAAGTAATTATGACATACTATACACTCCAAGATTGTCGAATTATTATTTGTAATAATACGAAAAAAAAAAAAAACGTTAAATCCAAAAAAATGTTCTCTAAGGTTTTAGCATAATTGGTATTCAAATTTTTAAATAATGCATTTATTTTTCCCGTGGAGCAGATAATATTAGACCCTTATTTTTACTAAAAAGTCAAATGGGAAAATCACTCATTATATTTATTTTATAGTTATTTGCAAATGCCTAAGACAAACATAAATTACAAAGTGACGTTTGACAGTAACAATTAAATATAACCCATTAAAATATTTAATGTTATAAAATAAAATATAATATGAGAAATGAGAAAAGGATAAACAAAAAATTTTTTTTATTAATAGATCGCCAGACAACGAGCGGACAAGGCCATTGTGTTCTATAGGACATATTCGTGCAGACACGAGTCATTTACATTTTTACTGGAAAATATTTTTGTACTTCTGTGACAATGAATAACACCAATAAGCCAAGAAAAAATATATATAATTCTATAGTGGACTAGTTATACTTCACTGAAAGAAAATTACTTGTAGTCTGAATTATTATAGTACGACTTAGTTAAACCACAGAAATCATTACCAATATTATAAACAATTATTATTATGATTTTGGTGAATTTAACATAATTTTTTTTTATTCCGTGTGTGGAATTGGAAAAAAAAGGATTAAGTGTTTCAGCCAAGAGAAAATTAAAACAAAAGTGTAATAAAGCGATTCCAGCAATATTAGCACATTGGAAAGTCCACTTTAACCTCCTCCCCAAAAAAAAAATGTTGTTATAACATTTGACTATAGTAAATATTATCATGAATTAAAAAAATGTGTACTATTTAAATAAGTACATATTATGTTTCCATCTATACATATTTTTTGTATAATATAATGAAAGGTAATATTTATTTAATGTTTGTTCAATATACAAAAAAATATAAATATTATAAGTTATGAGTTTCCGATTATGCGTGAAAAATGTTATTTATGTTGTCCTTTAATACGAAAATGTGATAAGTGAGATTTATAACATAAACTACGTGAGGGAATAATCTATCCAATAAAATCACTACCTAATTGTTTTTTAATCCATTTGTCTAGTAACAATTTAAACAATTTTTATTCAAATTTAATAAAAATTATGCAGAAAATATCATATAAAAAATTTAAACAAACAAGTTTATGTAAGCCAATTTTCATTTACTCCTAAAGGATTATAATTTTATAACGAAAACCTATTGTCTGTTCAAACACTTTACGGACGCAATTCAGGTCTCTCACAAAAAATACACGTACGATACAAACAAATCACTATTATCGTTATGTTTGACAAAGTATTATATTATACTAATATCTTCAAATTTCATGACCAAAAAAATATCATTGAAGGTAATTAACAAAGTCATACATTGACCCATTTTGAAATATTCGTATTTTTTTTTATTCAAATCATTGGGTTATAAAGTTAGTCTTTTCTAGAAAATAGTTTTTATTATTTCATTTTTTTAATAATCAAAATTCAAGATAAACCCCCCAACATAGTAGTTACACGTATAATACCATTTCGAATCATTTATTAGTGAAGTATTTTTTTTAGTGAAGGCAACCTGTTATAAAAATAATAACTGTGAAAATAACAGTTACCGCTAATATAACTAGAAAATAAGCTGTACCCGCAGAATAAGCATGATATATTGATAGTTACAAAATTACTAAATATAACGGTAAAACAAAGGACCATTTTTACGCTAACTGCCGTTTTTCTATTTTTTTGAAAACGTAAAGCGTTTGATGAGTATTACTATTATTATTATTATTTTTGTTAATATTATTCGTTTCGGTATGTGCGGTAGGATAATTTATTTAATTTTTCACGGATACCCCAACCCACCGAAATCACTTTGTTTTCAACTCTTGCCCGTCAAATCACACTGTTATTATTTTATTGTTATTTTTACGAGTTGCTTGAGATTTTGGTAATGCGAAGGATGCTGTCGCGCACGGTCACTGTCTACAGGTCGGTCGTCTTCACCTCTACAGATTTTGCCACCGCTCTATTTCTGAACATTAGAAAATTATTCGACAATGTTTTTTTTTATTTTGTCGGTTATTTTTAATTAAAGTGGGTCATTTTATGCCGTCACCGCCATATTCGCTCGATATTCATATTACGAAAAAATAACCAATAAAAACATTTATATATTGTTCGACCGCCGTTATTTTGGTTCGAGTTAACGACGCCATTATGCGTCCTTAAATGGAAATTAATTTTTGTAGTTTATTATAATCATTTGTTTGTAGGATTCCACGATTAGTTCATTGGCCGCTAACTTTTAATTGTAATACACAATACGTAGGTGTTTTAGGGTCGTAATTTATACATTAGTCCATGGTATAAGGGTACTCAATGACTAAAATTAGAGTTATGCAGATTTCTTTTGATATGGCACAGTGTATTTAACAAATATTTTAATAACTATTATTTACTATACCGACAACGTTAATTATAACTGGGTATATATATGTATAAAAATAAACATTTTGATGAATAGTACTATTTGAAAAATAATATTTCCTAGTTGAAATTATATTACCATGATTGAACAACTACTTTTCTAGTAAATCGTACTAATTCTTAACTTCTTAAAAGTACTATTGCATTTAAACTAACGTCAGTGAACTCCACTTTGTTATATGACATTAACAGTAACTATTTTTTTTAAAAAATGTTATAAAATTATTGGCTAAGGCCTTTACTAAGGAAATATTCCATTGAGTTATCGAGCAAATCAGTAAGAGCGCGCCGATGTTATCGATTGTAATTAAATAATATTAAATCTGCTGATTCTAAAGGTTTTTCATTAGGAAATTAATTATAAATCATATGGACAAAACGGCAACAATACGAAAAACACCAAAACTTTGTCCCGTACGAATCGTTCAATTATTAAAATATTCTTGTTTTGATAAATGATTTTTAAAAATTATTCATTTTAATATGTTATGATTGAAATGTAGACTTGTTATTAATACTAATTTAAAAGCAGATTTAATACATTTTAATAATCATAAACGACGATAGAAAAGCGTAATGCGTTTTCTTGGCCTATTGGCCAAATTAGATAAAGAATAAATACTTATATATATATATATATAAGTTACAGTAGATACGCCAGAACGATTTTTGAAACGTGAAGTTGAACAAATTGAAAATCATTTAATAATAACCATATGGGTTACATTACCGGATGGTCTCCCTCATCATAATAGTCTATACTAATATAAGGAAAATTATAAAAAATAATTAATGATAATTCTTTATCATCAAATTTCCTATTATGTATGTAGCATAATTTGTTAATTTTTCTATTAAATGAAAGAAAAAATTCTTACTGAAAATAATATATAAATTACTTCAGCCCACTTTTTTTTTTTTTAGTGGAAAACTAAAATCTATATATTAAAAATATTCTTAAATATAATACAATTTTTTTTTGGTTATTGTTCCAATTCATTTGTCAGTATTGTTAAGATAAATATTTTTTTTATGTATAATACAAACATTAAATAAATATTACTTCCTAATATACTACTCAAAATATAAGGATAGCCGAAAACATTGTTATGTATGTTAACTACAAAATATTCTAATAAATGTTAAGAGGATGTCTGTAAATTTGTTGATAAAATTAATTTCGTCAGGAAATAAAAAAAACCATATTGCAGAGTGAAAGTATTCGTTTTTATATTGCAAATTTTGGTTGCTTAGTTAAAATTGTAGCTTTTTTCTGGTGAGAAATAGTTTAAATGTAACAATTTCAATTTTGTTTAAATATTTATTTAAACTTTATCGTATTATTGGCGTTATTTATTGTTCCAGAAGAACAAAAATATTTTCGAGCTTGCCTGCAATGACTTTTGCATGTGCATATATGTTCCTATATAACGTAGACGCCTTGTCCCAATGTTGTACAACAAATAGCTACGTATATGTGACACAATATAATTTCTAACATATAATATATATTTTTTTGTTTATCATACACACATTAAATAAATTATACTTCCCATTATATTACATTATATATATGTATAGCTGGAAACATAATACATAATTATATAAGTAGTATATAACATTTAAATAAATGTTAATAATTACATTAAAACAGTCAAATGTTAATAGAAAATATGTTTTTATATTTTTGATGGGTCCGTGTACACCTCCCTAGTGGCGAAAATAGTGCTGCCGCTACACCCATTGTATTTTTGTCTTAATTTTTCTCGTCGTTGAACCACTTTATTCTTTTTTTCCCATTTCACACACCAAATAAAAAAATAAATAAGTTAAATTCAACAATATCGTGATAATAATTGTATAAAATATTGGAAGGATTTTTGTGGTTTAACTTAGTCGTACTATAATAATTGAGACTACAGGTAATTTTCGTTCAGTGTATTAAAACTGGACTACTATGGAAATATTTAGATTTTTTTCCTGGCATATTGGCGTCATTCATTGTCACATAAGTACAAAAATATTTTTGAGTGTAAATTCAATGACTTCTGCATGCCCGTATATGTCCTATAGAACGTAGTCACATTGTCTGCTCCATGCCAGGCGATAAGCAATCTATTAATAAATAAATAATTTCTTGTTTTTCAAATTCCTATTTCTAATTTTATATTTTAATTTATAACAATAGATATTTATTTGTTATAGTCGGGTGAATGAAAAGTGGCCGCTGGTAAATTTTTTTTTTTCGATAAGCCATGGGTTCTCAAAGTGAATCACGTAAAGCGCGATTGATAACAACATGGGCATCAGCGGCCACTTTTCATTCACCCGACTATAGTGTCAAACGTCCCTCTGTAATTTGTGTTCGTTTTACACATTTGCAAATAACTATAAATTAAATAAAAAATGTGATTTTCCGGATTTACATTCCAGTAAAAAAAGCGTGCAAAATTATCTGTAATATTCAACAAATATTTTAATAACTATTATTTTCTAAACCGACAACATTGTTTCTAACTAAGTGTATATCTGTATATAAACAAACATTGTAAGGAATTGTAATAATTGAAAAATAATATTTGCCTGTTGAAATTATATTACCATGATTGAACAACTACTTTCCTAGTAAAACGTAATAATCCTAACCTTATCAAAAGTACTATTGCATTTACACTAATGATAGGGGAAAGAAAGATTTACTGATATTCGATAATCCGTATCCGTATTTACATAATGAATGGATTCGTTTCCTCATAATTAATACATCATTTGGATTCCGCATTCACCACTCACGTGAGTAACACTTGCCCGCAATGTCAACCGAGTCACTGGGGGCAAGTTCTACACTAGACACGTTTTTATTAATAAATACAAATACAATATTTGTAGGTAGGTACTTACTGAAAACAAGCATACATTTGCGTACTCAAATATATTAAATAATTACCAAATATCAGAAATAATAAATCATAGAATATTTATTTGAAATATACAAAATAATACACCCGTGAAAATGGTCCCTCCACTTTGTTATATGACATTAACGGTAATTGTTTTTTTTTACTGTTATATTTAAAAAATGTTAAATATTACTTAAACGTCAGTGAACTCCACTTTTTTATATGACATTAACGGGAACTATTCTTTTTAAATAATGTTATAAAATTACTGGCTAAGACCTTTATTTAGGAAATATTCCATTGAGTTATCGAGCAAATCTGTAAGAGCGCGCCACTGTTATCGATTAAATTTAAATAATATTAAATCTGCCCATTCTAAAGGTTTTTCATTGGGAAAATAATAATAAATCATACAGACAAAACAGCAGAAATACTAAAAACACCAATACTTAGCCTTCACAAATCGTTCAATATTCAAAATATTTTTGTTCTGATAAATGATTCGAAATGGTATTATACGTCTAACTATTGTATTGGGGGGATTTATCTCTTATTTTGATTATTAAAAAAATTGAAATGATAAATACTATTTTCAAGAAAGTCCTAACTTTATACCCCAATGACTTGAATAAAAATATACGTATATTTCAAAATCAGCCAATGTTTGACTTTATTAATTACCTTAACGATATTTTTGGTCGTGAAATTTGAAGATATTAATATAAAATAATACTATGTCAAACATAACGATAATAGTTATTTGCTTTTTATTGATAATCGACTCGAAATTCTTGAATTTTAGAAATGATGGGTAGATTAGGTTGTTTGAACCCCCTTTCTGTGACCTACAAATCGTATTCAATTGTAAAATTTAAACATCCCTCCCCCATATCACTTATAAAAATATTGGTTACGTGCCCGATAAGTTTTGAACATGTCGACACTGTAAAATTGTGATTATTTTATCAACTTATTTTCAATTAGGAATTTATACGCCGTTTGCACGCGCCTCCAGTCATTTTGGGCGTTACGAATAAGACAAAACTGCTCTTCTACATTCGTATGTGCAAACTAAGCGCATGGCGTATGAATATGCGCCACCGCTTTATAACAGCAACAAACTGGTCAACATGAATTTGTAATTTCATTCTCGTTTCGAGAAATTAAAAAATGTTTAATAGAAATTAATATTAGCAGTTTTTAATTCCATTAGCGTTGAATTAGACATTTAATTTAATTAGAAATTTAAACTATAAATAGACAAATAAATTAAAAAACAATTAGGTGGTGCTTTTATTGGATAGATTATTCCCTCACGTAGTTTATGTTATAAATCTCACACATCACATTTTCTTATTATAGGACAACATATTTAACATTTATCACGCATAATGGGAAACTCATAACTTATAATATTTATATTTTTTTGTATATTGAACAAACATTAAATAAATTACTATTACTATTACTCTTCATTATATTATACAAAAAATATGTATAGATGGAAACATAATATTTACTTATTTAAATAGTACAAATTTATTTAATTCATGATAATATTTACTGTAATCAAATTTTATAACAACATTTTTTTTTTTTGGAAGGGAGTTAAAGTGGATTTTCAAGTTGCGCTAATAGTGCTATGCTCAACTATGTCGTACTATAATAATTGAGACTACAGGTAATTTTCGTTCAGTGTATTAAAACTGATCTACTATGGAAAAATATATTTTTGTTCTTGGCTTATTGGCGTTATTCATTGTCACAGAAGTACAAAAATATTTTCCATTAAAAATGTAAAAGACTCGTGTCTGCACGTATATGTCCTATAGAACACAGTGGCCTTGTCTGCTCGCTGTCTGGCGATCTATTAATAAAAAAAAATTTCTTGTTTTTCCTTTTCGTATTTCTAATATTATATTTTATTTTATTACATTAAATATTTCATTGGGTTATATTTAATTGTTACTGTCAAACGTCACTTTGTAATTTATGTTTGTCTTAGGCATTTGCAAATAACTATAAAATAAATATAATGAGTGATTTTCCCATTTGACTTTTTAGTAAAAATAGGGGCCAATATTAACTGCTCCACGTGAAAAATAAATGGATAATTTGAAAAATTTGAATACCAATTATGCTAAAACCTTAGAGAACATTTTTTTGGATTTAACGTTTTTTTTTTTTCGTATTATTACAAATAATAATTCGACAATCTTGGAGTGTATAGTATGTCATAATTACTTAAACTGTACACTTGTATTATATACGAAATAACACGAGAACTTATGCCAGAGTGATATTGTTTATATGATAATTCTAAAACTTTAGAGAATATCGATATTTTAGTATTAAAGTTTTTTTTTTTTGTAATATTACAAATTTCCAAAATAGAAGTGCGTTTTCATGCGTAATTCAAAAACTTATAACTTATAATATTTATATTTTTTTGTATATTGAATAAACTTTAAATAAATAATACATTTCATTATATAACATAAAATATATTCATTGATAGAAACATAATATGTACTTATTTAAATAGTACAACATTTTTAATTAATGATAATAATTAATACATAGGTCAATGGTCTTCAAATCCACCTTCCACTCCTATTGGATTTAACTGCATTTGTTGTTTTATCTTGTATAATATTGTGTGCATATTAAACATTATTTTACTTTAAATATGTAATTATTAAATTAAATATAGGCATCACAAATTTGTAAATAACAACGTTGTTACGTTAGTATAGCTCGGTAAAACAATTGTCGATAAAGTAATGAAAAACTATCGAAATTCATATTAATTTGTTAATTTACTAACTGCTACAAAAAATTTAGTTTTTCGGGTTTTTAACGAATTTAATATGATATTTGAATGTTCAATGTCTGTTGGCGAAACGATCGTGGGGAAGTGCACTAGAACTATTTTAAACATAAGTAAACGTTAAATTTTGATTAAAAAAAAGAAACCTTAAAGAATGCATGAGCACATTTATCTAACAATGAGCTTGGGTTATAAAGAATTATTTAAAAAAAAAAAACAAACAAACGTTGACAGGCAAGTATTTATTAATGAATAAAAACACGTATTCGCCTTGTGGCCATGTTTAAAGTTATTACGTAAATTTGTTGATAAAAATCATTTCGCACAGGAAATAAATAAAAACAATATTTCAATAAGAAAGTACTCCTTTTTATATTAGAACATTTGGTTGCGTAGTTAAAACTGTAGCTTTATCGTTTTTTTCTGGTGAGAAATAGTATTAATGTAACAATTTCAATTTTTCTTAAATATTTATTTAAAATTTATTGTATTATTGACGTTATTTATTGTTCCAGAAAAACAAAAATATTTTCGAGCTTGCCTGCAATGACTTATGCATGCCCGTATATATCCTATAGTTTCTATACCATCTCCATAGCACAAGGTTTTATAAGACTTTCGGCAATTGTGTAAGCCTCACCACGTTGAGATATCTGATAGCTAACTAAATAAGAAGACTCGGTTGCTTTTTCATTCACAGTTTTTGTAGTTTGAACCATACAGTTTATCGATTTTAATAGTTCGTCACGCTTTCGAATAAAGAATTCTAAATTTTTTTCTTTAAGTTCACCGTGAACAGATTCTAAATGACGACGCATTTTAGCTGGAGCCATAGAGCTATTTGGGAGAACTTTGCTGCAAATAACGCAGTGAGGATTATCATTATTATTCATAAATCCTAATGATATGTAATTTTCATCATACTTTCTACATTTTTTAGTTACTTGCCTAAAATCTTTTGGGGTGAATTCATTTGTATCATTCTTACTATGATTATCAATATGACTTGAGTTCAATGCAAAATATTCAGGTTCTGGAGAGGAACGCTTTAGAGTTCCTTTTTTAAGCCATCTCTCCATATTGCAAACAAAATAATAAAAACAACTTTGAGACAAAAAATAAAATTATAACACAACGCACTCGAACAAAACGCACAGGTCACAAGACACACGTTGGACTGTCGCGTTGTATTGAAACGTTGAAACATTATTTTATTCGTTTATCAGTATTTCTATTAACGACATATAAATATTATTTATGTATAGTACTAGTACCTATGTTACTCATATGCTTTACGACTTTACGTTATCGGCGGTCGTTTCTCTGAAATTCACGCTATCGCGGACGGTTATACTTAATGCATGTTTTCCCCATTACTAATCTTTAGTTAGATATTTTTAAATAATTTTCTTGAAAATTTTGAAAAAAATACTTAAGCTTCGCGGAACCCTGAAGTGATCTCCGCGGAACCCCGGGGTTCCGTGGAACACAGTTTAAGAAACGCTGCTATAGAACGTAGTCGCAATCTATTAATAAATAATTTCTTGTTTTTTAAATTCGTATTTCAAAATTTTATATTTTATTTTATAATGATAGATATTTAATTGTTACAGTCAAACGTCCCTCTGTAATTTGTGTTCGTTTTACACATTTGGAAATAGCTATAAATAAAATAAAATAAGTGATTTTCCAGATTGGTATTTCGTAAAAAAAGCGTTCAAAACTATCTGCAATATTCAACAAATATTTTAATAACTATTATTTTCTACACCGACAACGTTATTTCTAACTAAATTTAAAACGTCAGTGAATTTGGCCCCTCCTCTTTGTTATATGACATTACAATATTACTTCACTACGGCCTTTAGACACAAAATATTCCATTGAGTTATAGAGGAAATCCTTAAGAGTGCGCTACTATTATTGATTGTAATTAAATAATATTAAATATGTTGTTTCCAATGATTTTTCTTTGGGAAAATAAATATAAATGATACGGACAACACGTCAGCAAAACGAAAAACACCAATACTTAGTCCCTCATGTATCGTTCAATAATCAAAATATTCTTGTTATGATAAATGATTTGAAATGTGTAACTACTGTGTTGGGGGGGTTATCTCTTATTTTGATTATGGCAAACATAACGATAATAGTTATTTGTTTGTATTTTATGTGTCTTTTATGTGACACAGCCTAACTAACTGTTTAGAGTTAATAGAAAAAATGGCTTACAGAAACTTGACTATTTAAATTTTTTATGTAATATTTCTGCATTAGTTCGTTCGAGACTGTCAAACAATCAACACATGTTTTTGTCACGCTCTTGCGTTATTACGTACAAAGTTAACTTAAAACCAGTAAAAAATTTTTTGCCTGATACGCCTGCATTCGTGAGATTACGCCGGAAGCGATTCTGTGAGTATTACAGCATGTTAGGGCACCCCGGACCCAAAAACCCCCATAAACACCGCTTCTTAATTAGTCCCACTAATTACCACCGAAATGTATAACAAAGCACCATCGCCGAGGAAGAGCGATAAACAAAAGCCATTAGTGCCACCGATAACAACACTCAACCAAAACTCTATACTATCGAAAACCGGGCCACCTTCAGGTACCCTCTCTACCAGTGATGACTGAATATTTTCGACTGGTCTACACCCTGCTCAAAAAAGTCAGACAAGAGGAAAAATAAACAAAATTCTCCAATGGGTACCTCTCTAAATCCTAAACAATCAAACTCTACGTATACTTCTAAAAATAGATTCTCTTCACTTGCTCAAAGCAATGACGTCGTTCATTGGAAACTGATACCTCATCAAATATATCGCAGAAAAAACTCCCATTGCCACCACCTATATTTATCAAAACCAATATAGTACAGTTTAATCTTTTCTGCGAATCCATTAATCAACTGACTCAACCTGATGGTTTTCTTTGCAAATTTTCCGTAAATGGTTTAAAATTAAATACATATACAACCGACTCATATCGCAAAACTGTAAAATTCTTGAAAGAAAAAAAAGTCAACTTTCACACATACCAACTCAAACATGAAACATCATATGGAGTGGTAATAAGGCACCTCCATCATTCTACGTCTGTCGACGCTATAAAAGAGGAATTAAAGTCCAAAGGTTTCACTGTCAGGAATATCATAAACGTTCTGCATTATCAAACTAAAAAACCCCTCCCACTCTTTTTCGTGGACTTGGAGCCTTCATCATCAAACAAAGATGTTTTTGCAATAGACACACTCTATTACACAAAAATAAAAATTGAAGAGCCACGTCCCAGACGTAACTTAATTCAATGCACGCGCTGCCAGTCCTATGGCCATACCCAAGCATACTGTAATCACCAACCTAGATGTGTGAAATGTGGCGATAACCACCTATCAAGTGAATGCAAGAAAGATAAGGACTCTCCTGCAAGCTGTGCCTTATGTACTCAACCACACACAGCCAACTATAGAGGGTGTCAAGTACATAAGGACCTCCAAAAATTCAACCGAAACTCCGCACCAAAATCCACCTTGCGGGATCAAAACTCCAAACCAAACTTCGTCTCAACACAAAGCTCTTCAAAAGACTCATCACACCAGGTCGTGTCAAGCCAGATCAACAGCAACAAAAAACCATCATACGTCCATACAACTTCCAAAAGAAACACTGCCTCAAACTCGGACAACCATGATTCAACAGTTCCGCAAGTCCCATCCCTAGCATCCTTCCTCGATGAATTCAAATCACTAATAACCCCTCTCATCTCTCTTCTTACATCACTAATTACCAAATTGTTCAGTCACAATGACAAATAATGCAACAAATATTATTCTCTGGAATGCAAATGGCTTATCCCAACATAAACATGAACTACATAATTTTTTAATTCAAAATAATATCCACGTAGTTTGTATCACTGAAACCCACCTAACTAAAACAATAAAATTAAATCTACCTGGTTACTCAATATACCGTGCTGACCACCCGGACGGCACGGCTCATGCAGGCTCTGCCATAATCATTGCCACAAACTTAGTTCATAACCTACACTCAATCAATCCGCAAACCAACCTCCAGTCAGTTTCTATCCAAATTTTCCTAAAACAAGTTCCATTAACCCTTGCTTCAGTCTACTATTCTCCCAGCCAAAAAATCACCACTCAAGATTTTACTCAACTTTTTATCTCACTAGGGAATAATTTCATTGCTGGTGGTGACTTTAATTCCAAACATCCAGTATGGGGCTGCCGCTCCACCTCTCCAAGAGGTAAATTTCTACACAAAACAATCACCGACCATAAATGGTCACTCCTTGCACCTACTGGACCGACATATTGGCCCACTCACACCAATAGGCATCCAGATATTTTAGACTTCTTCATATATTCCACCCCAAGTAACTTACCCCTCGCTATATATAACATCACTGATCTTTCCTCTTATCATTCCCCAATAAAGCTAGTCATCGATGGTGAAATAAACCAAATCCCAAAAAGATCTTCTCTGACCTCAGGCCCAATAAACTGGATCCACTACAAGAAGTACTTAAGCAACAATACAAAATTAGGCATACCTTTTAAAACTGCTCAAGACCTTGAGCAAGCTTCTGTCACATTTGTAGAAATGATCCAATCCGCGGCTAAACTGTCCTCGCGCCCAAGCAACAACTATTCCACCACCTCGAACATAATTCTAGACAAATACCTACTCCCGGGCCACATTAATGCACTCTTAAGACAAAAAAGAAAAGCTCGTGCCAAATGGCAAATCACAGGATACCCTAACGACAAGCGGATCTTTAACAACCTAACCAACAAACTTAAAAGACAACTTCAAAATCACAAAAATCAATCCTATGACAGCTATATCTCTAACCTAAATCCAACAAACGGCTCGCTTTGGAAAGCAACTAAAAAAATCCTTAGACACATCGAACCCACTCCTCCAATTCGTCGCCCTGACAACTCCAAAATCACTGACGATGTTGAAAAGTCCAACGTTTTTGCCGAACACCTTGCTACAGTTTTTAAACCAAACATTATACAAACTAATCCGCAGCACTCTACCAGAGTGTTCGAGTTCATAGATAGTCCACTACCAGTCTCTATGCCTGCCAAACCCACTACCCCAAATGAAGTTTTCTTCTATATAAAACATTTAAAGGCTGGCAAAGCTCCTGGTCATGATTTGATAACTGCTCCATTTTTAAAACAATTACCACCCAAGACAATATTACTTCTATCTTATATATTCAATTCTATACTCCGCCTTTCTTACATGCTATCTATCTGGAAACATGCTCAAATAATACTTATTCACAAACCAGGCAAACCCCCCGAAAACCCTTCCTCTTACTGCCCTATAAGCCTTCTGTCTATCGTAGGAAAACTATTTGAAAAAATACTACTAAAAAGAATTATAAAAATTGCCACGGATAATAAAATTATACCTGATTTCCAATTCGGCTTCAAATCCAAACACTTCACAATCCACCAACTGCATCGAGTCGTCGATCAAATCTCATCAGCATTCGAGAGCAAAAAAATCTGCATTGGTATCTTCCTAGATATCGCACAGGCTTTTGACCGAGTTTGGCACCCTGGCCTACTCTTTAAATTAAAATCCTTCTTGCCTGCTCCGTACTATCTACTAACTAAATCTTATCTAAACCAACGAACATTTGTCTCAAAAATTAACGGCGCCTTATCCAACTCTCAAATAGCAACTGCTGGTGTTCCCCAAGGCAGTGACATAGCTCCCTTCCTATTCAATGTCTACCAGTGACCTACCTCTAAACGAAAACACACTACTTGGTACATTCGCGGATGACACTGCTATTCTTGCTACTGACAAGGATCCCATCCAAGCTGCCCAAAAAATCCAAAACCACCTAACTGTGCTAAACACCTGGTTTCACGACTGGAAAATCCAAGTTAACCCATCAAAATCCTCTCAAATTACTTTCACACTCCGATCCCTAGAATGTCCCGCAACCTTCATCGGCAATGAACAAATTCCATCTTCTACACAAACAAATTATTTGGGTTTAATTCTTGATAAACGTCTTACATGGGGTCCTCACTTAAAAAACAAGCGTAAAGCTCTCAATTCAAGACTCCACCTTCTCAGACACTTACTCCGCTCAAAGCTCTCATTAAAAACCAAAATAACAATATACATGGCTCTTCTAAGACCCATGTGGTACTATGGCATAACAACTTTGGGGTTCTGCCAAACCCTCAAATACTAGAACAATCCAGGCATTTCAATCCATTTGTCTACGTCTAATATCAGGTGCCCCTTGGTATATTACCAATGAATCACTGCATAAAGACATCTGCATTCCAACCTTAAACAGCCTTGCTAAAATCACCTACAAAAAAACTCACAAAACATTCAGTACTCACTCTAATCCTATAATCACCCAACTATCATCCAATCAAATTCCTGGTAATCCACCCAGGCGCCTGAAAAGGAACTGGTGCAGGGACCTACTCTCTCCTTAAATCGCTTCCCACGGGGTGTCGCCAATGGGCAACTTCCCCCTCCTGTAAATCAATTGCCATCACATTTACTTATTGTATAACTTGTAAATACAGATTGTAAATATTATGTTTTGTTCAATAAAAAAAAAAAAAAATATGTTTGCATAATTGTTTTTTTAATTTGAATGAAAATTGTTTAAACTATAACTTTACAAATTAACCTACCTATAATATTAATACCTACCTATTATATTAATACCTACCTAAATTAGGTAGTGCTTTCTTTGGGTGGCTTCTTCCCTCACGTAGTTTATGTTATAAATCTCACTATTTGTGCCCATAGGCAATTTAGATTAAGATATATATTATAGCCGTGAATATTTGTTGTATAATTAATTTTTAATTAAAAGCAATTTTGTTTGTTTTTTTTTCGGCACAAGCAGCTCTGTTCTTTGACGTAAATAACGATTCTCCCATTTAATTGGGAATTTTATAATTTATAATATTTATATTTTATTGTATATTGAACAAACATTTAATAAATATTATTTTTCATTATATTATACAAAATATATGTATAGTTGGAAACATAATATGTACTTATTTAAATAGTACAAAAGTTTTTTATTAATGATAATATTTACTTTAGTCAAATTTAATTAAAATTTTTTTTTTTTGTGAACGGGCGGTGGTGTTACAGGGGACTTCCCCCTAGTTGTGCTAATAGTATTGTGATTGTATCATACCACTTTTGTTTTAAATTTCCCTTGGCCGATCCATTTGTTTCTTTTTATTCCCATTCCATACACCGAATGAAAACTAAATTATGTTAAATTCAACCAAATCATGATAATGATTGTATACAATATTGGTGGTTTAACATATTCGTATTTTAATAATTTAAACTACAAGTGAAGTATAACTAGTCTACTATAAAAATATATTTTTTTCTTGGCTTCTTGGTGTTATTCATTGTTGCACTACAAAAATATTTACGACTGTGCCTGAAAGGACTTGTACATGCCCGTATATGTCCTATAGATCATAGTCACATTGTTCACTGCCGGGCGATAAGCAATCTATTAATAAATAAATAATTTCGTGTTTTTGGAATTCCTTTTTCTAATATTATATTTTATTATGTGATGTAGTTGTTTAATCTCTTTGTAATTTGTATATATTTAAGCTTTTTCAAATTACAATAAATTAAATACAATAAGTGACTTTCCCAGATTGACATTTCAGTAAAAAAAGTGTCCAAAATTATCTGTATATATAATATAGAATATATATAATAAAGTGCAATAATCCGTATCCGTATTTTCGTAATGAATGGATTCGATCCGCATTCATCACTCACGTGAGTAACATTTGCTCGAAATTTCAACCGGGTCACTGGGGGAAGTACTACACGCACTAGACTCGCTCTTAATTAATAAATACAAATACAATTTTGGTATTTAACATTATATTGTACGTAGATACTTACTGAAAATAAGCATACATTTCCGTACTTAAATATAAAAAATAAATACCAAACATAAGAAATAATACATCATAGAATATTCATTTGAAATATACAAAATAAAACGTCAGTGAACTCCACTTTGTTATATGACATTAACGGTAACTATTCTTTTAAACATTTTTATTACATTTCTGGCTAAGGCCTTTACTCAGGAAATATTCCATTGAGTTATCGAGCAAATCAGTAAAAGCGCGCCACTGAAAACAATATTATTTCAACTTTTTTCTTTTTTACCATAATAAGTACAAATTATAATGAACCTCGTATTATATATCCTTGTGTTTCTGTTCAGCTCAAACAATTTTATTAAAAAAAACATATACGAAATGCAGTGATTTTACAATTTACATTTACATTATATTTTTAAAGCCTATAAAAAAAAAAAAAAAAAAAAAAAAAAAAAACATTACAATCAATTGTTTAAAATTGTAATTGTAAGTAAATCTTATGTTGGTACCTCGTAAACAAATTTCAAGCATTACCGCCGGGTCCGTCAAACCAAATGTGTCCAAATAAAACGGTGGAGTAATCATTTTATTACTGTGCACCAGCAGCGAGACGATTACAAACACGTACTTGTGGATTTTGTAACAATATATATTAATAAATTAACGGGTATAAAGATGAGTATGTAACAGGTATTAGTATACGGCAGAAAATAACGTCCTACTAATAATAATCGACAAAATATAAAAACCTCCCCGAAAGTCTAGTTTGCACATTAATAAGTCGTTATATCGAAAACATTACGGCCCTAAAACACCTACGTATCGTGTATTACAATAAAAAGTTAGCATCCAATTAACTAATCGTGTAATCGTATGAACAAAAGTAATAATGAACTATAAAAATTAATTTCCATTTAAGGACACATAAAGCCCGATTCATACTGGTACGACACGACACGATACGACAAAAATGTGTCTAATACACATATGACCGACATCGGTAACGACAACGACAGTAGTACTGTACGGTCTGTACGACGCGCACTTGTCTACACGTTTAGGTATCGAATAGGTGTTTCAACTTACGATTATAATATTTAAAAATTAATAAACTTTGTAGTAGTGTTTTAAAATGTTTAAAAATTTATCTTATAAAGATTTAGCCATAATGGCATTATTGCTCGATGAAGAAGAAAATATTAACCGTGTGTCGAGTAAAAAACGTTCCATTTGGGTTCATGACATTTTAAAGAAAAGGAAAATTAAAGGAGAATATGTGACTTTATGTAAAATGTTAGAGGATCACGAGGAAAATTTTTTTAAATATTTTCGAATGATCAAATTCCAGTTCAATATTCTTTTTTTAAAAATTGAAAATAGTATAAAAAAACAAAATACTCACTTTCGAGAAGCGATACCTGCTAAAGAAAAATTAGCTGTTTGTCTGAGGTATATGAAATTTAATATTTTAATAATATATTAATCCCGCAACAAAACATTTTTCATTTTACGTGTTTTTTTTTATGTTCTTGGGAACTGGTGATTCATACCAAACGATTGCATTTAGCTTTAGATTGGGGCATTCAACAGTACAATCAATTGTACTCGAAGTATGCAGCGCGATTATTTCAAAATTAAAAGATGAATATCTTTCTGTTCCTAGAGAAGATGATTGGAAGCGAATCGCCAAAGAATTTTGGGAAATTTGGAACTTCCCAAATTGCATAGGCGCGTTGGATGGTAAGCATGTCATTATCGAAGCTCCTCTGAATAGTGGATCACTCTACTTCAATTATAAAAAAACCTTCTCCATAGTATTGCTTGCCGTTGTAGATGCACAATATAAATTTTTAGCTGTCGATATAGGAGCATTTGGTAAAAATAGTGATGGTGGAATTCTCTCAAGTTCAAATTTTGGAAAAGCTTTAGAGAAGAATAAATTAAATATACCAAATGAACAATATCTGCCAAGTACAAATGAAAAATTACCCCTAGTCATAATAGGAGATGAGGCATTTCCATTCAAAAATTATTTGTTGAGACCTTATCCAGGACCACATGTGCATGAAGATCAGAATAAAAAAAAATTCAATGATCGTCTTTCAAGAGCACGTAAGGTTGTCGAGGATGCTTTTGGTCAACTAACGGCGAAGTTTAGAATTTATTGTAGAAGACTTAATGCATTACCACAAAATGCCGATACCATTGTAATGACAACTTGTATACTCCACAATTATATTAAAGAAGATGTCATCGATGTTCATAGCAGAGAAGTTTCATCAAGTTCATCTATACCTGCAGGGCTTATAACATCTTTAAATCGTCAAGGAGGTAGCGCCCAAAAAGAAGCGTTCGAAAATCGGGACAAATTTAAAAATTTCTTTTGTTCACCAGCAGGAAAACTTCCTTGGAAATAAAAAAAAATAATTCAGAAACGCTTGTTTTAAAAACAATGTATTTATTTATTCATTTTAATGTATACAATTAATTTCAAATGCGTTATTATTAAAAATGTGTAAAAAATAAATAGAATTTCTTTTTCATTAAATAAAAATACAAAACTTTTTGATAAAATAAAAACAATATTCTGTTAAATTGAAATAAATGTTTAAAAATACTTTAAATAAACAAACTTATTTTGTTGATTTATATTGTGTCTGTATCTGATTGAAAGTGTTGTATAGTTTTCAAGTTTTCTAATTCTATCTCTGAAACGATGGAAAAAATGTTTGTTTTGGCCAGATGTTGATGATATAGAGAAAATTCTTTGACGGTAGAACACATGCTCAAAAAAAATTGATCAATAGCACTTGACTCCTTTTTTTCATTTAGGTTTTCTTCATTTTTTTTCTCTAATATATATTTCATTAAAGTTGAAGATGCCGTTTCTGAAGATGGATTTGATACCTTGCTTTTTTTTTGGCCATTGTGGCCAATGTATTTTTTAGAATTGGTTGGCGAAATTCTTTTGGTGATGGTATTGACGTGTTTGGACTTAAATTATTAAAATAAGTATCATTGAAGGAGGTATCAATATCAAGTTCAGTGTACTTTTCGGGCAGACATATTTCATTACCCGCTTCAAATAGATCTTCATCGTCATCACTCACTATATCGATGCTACTCATGGATTCTCTTTCTTTCATATGCGTTTTTAAAAACTGCAACTCATCTTCAAACTTCCATTTTTTGATAAGTTTAAACTTTTGTCCTGACTTTATCACCGCATTTTTTTGAGCTCTTCTAAACGAGTCTCGCAAGTTTGCCCACGTTTTTTTGCAATCTTGTACTAAAAAAATATAATGTAATTAAAAAATATTTAATAATTAAATTATAATATAATAATATACAGTATTTTACATACCTGATTGTTTTAAAATAGCAGCGACTTCTCTCCAAATGGTTTCTTTATATGCATGATCACTGTATTTTTTGATACTCATATCATATAAACAAGGTCGCTCTCTGACCAATTCAATTAACATTTCTGTATCCATTTTTTAAGTTTAATAAATACTTAAATTATACAAATTGTATTAAAATAAAAGTTATTATATTTGAATAATAAATTGTAATGAAATGTTGCAGACGTCATTCGTTTTAACAGTTTACACTACAAATGACCACAAATCACAATAAGTAAAGAAATATTATTATTATCTAATCAGTTAAAATATGATCCGTAGTTGTTTGGTTTATTGGGCCTACAATTTAATATATAATATAATATAAAATTTATAACCCTACAATGGGTTTTTTTTTGTACATACTACAATTAGTATATATTTTAAGTAATATAAACAACATATTATTTATACTATCATACAATAATTTATATATAATATTAACCATATTTTATAGTCGAAAATAATATAAAGACTGTATCTATGTACTTCGTCTATAATAATTATAATATAATCTTTATATATATAAATCAAGCGTTCGACGAGTTTGTTTTATTAAAACTCATGTAAAAAAAAAAATGAATTTGATTTTGTTCTATATTTTGATAATAATATTTGGACGGGAACGGGAAATTGCCGTATGTCAGATACCTTTCCGCCATTATGATTCAGAGTAAATATAATTTAACACAAAGGGTAAATCATTATGAACAAAAAAACGATTCTTGGTGCGTTAACTTTCTTTTTTTTCAATTTATATTTAATAACGATGTAGATATAGAAAATATGTTATTAGAAACGACAGGAGTGAATTCCTTCAGGAAAGAATAACAAAAAATTAGGTTGATGTTGTACTGTGAACGAAAAGCCGTAGCGCTGGTCCTTTGAAAGACTGCAGTGTTGATGGATGTTATTTTGTTGCTTTTATTAGATTTTTCCATAAGGTGTCAAAAATATAATATTATTTTACATTTTTCACTAAATATTATTTAAACCTCATTTACATCGCCTTTCGAAATTATACCACGGGTTCGCGCATTACTATTGTTTTCGTTGTTCAGTCTCAATACACGTGAAACATAAATTCTTTTTAATTCAATGTTTTTTTATTTTATCGAACTGGCCGATTTGACTGTTTAAAACATATTTCAATTGATAGACATAGGTAAATTTAGTTGGGCAAGCAACCCTAACCCCCCCCCCCCCACCACTAGTCACTACATTAATCTCGAACAATATCACTCTGTTTTGAGTTCTCGTGTTATTTCGAATAAAACTAGTGTACAGTTTAAGTAATTATGACACTCCAAGTTAGTCAAGTTTTTATTTGAAATAATACAAAAAAAAAAAAAACTTCAATACAAAAATATCGATATTCTCTAAAGTTTTAAAATTATATATATTCTAATTTTTCAAATATTGCATTATTTTTTTCTGTCGAACAGATAATTTTGGACACTTTTTTAACTGAAATGTCAATTTGGGTAAATCACTCATTGTAATTAATTTATAGTTATTTGCAAAAGCATAAAACATATACAAATTACAAAGAGACGTACATATCACACAATAAAATATCTAAAATTATAAAATAAAATATAATAATAGAAATAAGAATTCCAAAAACACAAAATTAATTAATATTAATAGATTGCTTATCGCACGGCAGTGAACCGACAAAGTGACTATGATCTATAGTATATATATGGGCATGTACAAGTCCTTACAGGCACAGTCTATTGTAAACAATCATTATCATGTTTTTGTTGAATTTAACATAATTTTGTTTTCATTCGGTGTGTGGAATGGGAATAAAAAGTATCAAGTGATTCAGCCAAGAGAAAATTAAAATCAAAGTGTAATGATGCGATCCTAGCACTAATAGCGCAACTTGAGAGTCCCCTTTAACCCCCCTGCCAAAAAAAATTGTTCTAATCAAATTTGACTATTACTATATTATTATTAATTAAAAAATTGTGTACTATTTACATAAGTACATATTTTGTTTCCATTTATATATATATATATATTTTGTGTAATATAATGAAAAGTAATATTTATTTTATATTTGTTTAATATACAAAATATATAAATATTATAAGTTATGAATTTCCCAATTAATTGGGAAAATCATTATTTACGTCAAAGAACAGAGCTGCTTGTGCCGAAAAAAAAAACAAAATTGCTTTTAATTATAAATTAATTATACAACAAATATTCATGGCTATAATACATATCCTAATCTAAATTGCCCATGGGCACAAATAATATATAATACGGCTTTGTTATAAATGAAATTTATAACAAAAACTACGTGAGGGAAGAAGCCACCCAAAAAAAGCACTACATAATTTTTTTTTTTTTTTTTTTTTTTTTTTTTTAATTAATTTGTATAGTTATAGTTTAAACAATTTTGCAGACATATTACATAAAAAATTTAAACAGACAAGTTTTTGTGAGCCAATTTTTCTATGAACTCTAAACAGGTAATTAGCCGTGTCACAAAAAAGACATGTAAAATACAAACAAATCACTATTATCGTTATGTTTGACAAAGTATTATATTATATTAATATCTTTAAATTTCATGACCAAAAATATCGTTGAAGGTAATTAATAAAATTATATATTGGCCAATTTTGAAATATACGTATTTTTTTCTTCAATTCATTGGGTTATAAAGATAGTATTTTCTTGAAAATTGTTTTTATCATTTCAATTTTTTGATAATCAAAATAAGAAATAAACCCCCCAATACAGTAGTTACACATTTCGAATCATTTATCATAACAAGAATATTTTGGTTATTGAACGATTCGTGAGGGACTAAGTATTGGTGTTTTTCGTTTTGCTTCTGTGTTGTCCGTATCGTTTATATTTATTTTCCCAAAGAAAAACCATTGGAATCAACATATTTAATATTATTTAATTAAAATCGATAATAGTGGCGCGCTCTTACGGATTTGCTCGATAACTCAATGGAATATTTCATGTGTAAAGGCCGTAGTGAAGTAATATTTATCATTTTTGAAAAATACCAGTGAAAAAAACAGTTATCGTTAATGTCATATAACAAAGTGTAAAAATCCAAATGTCTATAAATAGCCCACAATTGAAATCCATGTACGAAAATTATTTTCACGTCATTATATAACACAAGTTACAATTTCTGTAAACAATTACAGGTCTCTAAAACAATTATTTTCGGAATTACAAGGAAATAATAAAACTCGAGTTTGACGTATTTTCGTCATTTTTTGGTAGTGTTTTTCGACGCGTTTAAAAAACTAATTGGCATATCGGAAAATGACCTCTTAATAGTACCAACTAGAGAACATTTTTCTACCGGACACATTGTATGAGTGTATAGATCGGGTATAGTTTTCTATTAGAAGACCCGTTTACAGAAAACAAATTTTAAAAAAAATAAAAAATCATTATAAAACCCCTCGCTTTGGTCAGAATCTAAAATTACAGACATAACTTATAACTGTAATATGTTAGTCTGCGAGAAATTCGACCTAAACGTATTACGGGATGAACGTGGCAGCAACAAGAGTTCTTTTTTTTTTCGCTTTTTCTGTCGGAGCTGATGATAATTAAGAAACGATAGTTTCCCTAGAAATGTATTAATGATTTTACTTTTATCCCAAAAGAGAGACATTTTAAAAATACCATCCAATTTCCCAAATTTTCCGGTGGACTTTCCAATAATTTGTATAAATACAAACCGTTTCCTGACAATTACGAACATAACAACAAAAAAAAAATCCGATAAATCGGTCGAGCCGTTCTCAAGTGATGATCTTACATACATGTGGCATATGATTTTTATATATTTAGATGAATGCGTATATTAAACATTTATACCAACAAATTATAATGTTTGGTTAGGTTTTCGAATATCTGTCAATGACTTCAGTAACGTCTACGTTAATTTCACAGTTAATGTTTAAAAGAACAAGTCCAGTTAATCTTGTCTTTAACATAGTTAATCTCAGTCATGTTTTGAGTCTTCGTAATGTGAAAAACATCCTCTCTGCACTTGCATTGCTTTTTGGCAGGGTTATCAAAATAGTCAAAAGACAATTAATTAACGGAACATCAACTCCAGTAAAAAAAATGCACACATTAAAAATAATAAAAAAATCCCTTTAAACTGTATTCGTTCCCTAGGTCGTTGGGATTCTTTACATCATTGGGCGTTCTACTCAGGACGGTTTAAAAAAAAAAGAAATTTGTCTAATTATTTTTATTGTCCAAACGGTAATGGTAGGGGACGATAGCACAGAATATAAATAGTAAGATAACACCAATAAATCAATCAAAGCGAGGTCGATAAAAAAGTGATTTTACTTTTTAACCGAATTAATCTAAATTCGGGTTTTTTTATTTTCTTTATCACAATTAGTCCACGACAACCTATAATATTATAGCATACAAATATCGTATAATTTGTCGTACCCCATGTACTAATAGCCAATACAACGGACGGTAAATTGTTCGATTAAATTGTACGACACTTAATTGTAACCATCAGTACGAAAGTAGTAAAAACTAGTAAAATATATTTTGGTTTCCCCAATCCTAGCTCAGCTTATCTATATCTCATTTTTGGTTAAACATATTCTGTTACGAATGATAATTTACCTTTATATAAATATTAAAAATACCAAAATAACAATAAACAAATACGTACATTTAATTATTAATATATTTACATAGGTTTGTGTATGCAAATGAAATTGGAATAAATGTCTGTGAACAAAATAGTCGCTTATATTTCTTGTATTTGTAACGGTAAAAAATAAATGAAGCATTTGCAATTTTTTGTAGTCGTTTTTAGTTTTAGGTTGTCATGTGTAAAAAAACTGAAAACAAATGACTTTACATCAGTTTTTTGGTTTCTGTGTTACCTTGACTACAAGGAAAACAATTTGACGCCCCTGCATGAACCATTTAGTTTGCCGCCCTTGGACAATTGCCCTCTCTTCATTAAAAGGATTATTATCAAATTTTACAATATTCGAATGATTTAAAAATGCAACTATACGGTTTGTGGAATCATTAACGAAAAACACTGCAGTTTTTCACGAAATACGATTGAAAAAAATACTTATTTCAAATAGTTTTATCTAAATAGTTAACTTTCAAAATGATTCCCTATAATGGTGAAATGGATTCAACATATTAACCTGCACTAGTATTAAAACTGTTCTAAAAAAAAAAAAAAATACCTCACATAGGCGACTATATATAAGATAATATGCAAAGTAAAAATATTTATAAATACTTTTCAAAAGTATCTCTTACAAGTCTGGTCGTGACATTCGTTTTTAGAACATCACTCGCGGATAATAATAATTATAATATTTTGAATAACGTGTTCTCAAAATAATATGATATCTAAAATCCGAAAAAATGTCGGGTTCAAAAATTTAACAAGTGCTACAAATGTATAATACGGTTTATGTCCTCTCAGGAATCGTAACGCCTACCATAAAAGAAGTATACAATATATCGAATTATTATTCTTATGTTCACTATTTATAGAACGACGGATACCGTTGATCAACATAAGGGGAAAAATTGCATACCCGATATATAATTAAAAAAAAAAAAAGCCAAGCACCGTTTAAACGTATTTACCTGTATGACGTGCGGTTTGTCGCCCGACGCGGTTTGAATAAAACAAAGGAGTGAATATTAAATTATGAATTTATAATAAATATTATTATATATTGTGGAAAATGGGCTGTATTTATAAAAACAAAACGTCTTCGTTTATACAGCAATGCAAGTGCTGAGAGGATGTTTTTCACATTACGAAGACTCAAAACATGACTGAGATTAACTATGTTAAAGACAAGATTAACTGGACTTGTTCTTTTAAACATTAACTGTGAAATTAACGTAGACGTTACTGAAGTCATTGACAGATATTCGAAAACCTAACCAAACATTATAATTTGTTGGTATAAATGTTTAATATACGCATTCATCTAAATATATAAAAATCATATGCCACATGTATGTAAGATCATCACTTGAGAACGGCTCGACCGATTTATCGGATTTTTTTTTTGTTGTTATGTTCGTAATTGTCAGGAAACGGTTTGTATTTATACAAATTATTGGAAAGTCCACCGGAAAATTTGGGAAATTGGATGGTATTTTTAAAATGTCTCTCTTTTGGGATAAAAGTAAAATCATTAATACATTTCTAGGGAAACTATCGTTTCTTAATTATCATCAGCTCCGACAGAAAAAGCGAAAAAAAAAAGAACTCTTGTTGCTGCCACGTTCATCCCGTAATACGTTTAGGTCGAATTTCTCGCAGACTAACATATTACAGTTATAAGTTATGTCTGTAATTTTAGATTCTGACCAAAGCGAGGGGTTTTATAATGATTTTTTATTTTTTTTAAAATTTGTTTTCTGTAAACGGGTCTTCTAATAGAAAACTATACCCGATCTATACACTCATACAATGTGTCCGGTAGAAAAATGTTCTCTAGTTGGTACTATTAAGAGGTCATTTTCCGATATGCCAATTAGTTTTTTAAACGCGTCGAAAAACACTACCAAAAAATGACGAAAATACGTCAAACTCGAGTTTTATTATTTCCTTGTAATTCCGAAAATAATTGTTTTAGAGACCTGTAATTGTTTACAGAAATTGTAACTTGTGTTATATAATGACGTGAAAATAATTTTCGTACATGGATTTCAATTGTGGGCTATTTATAGACATTTGGATTTTTACACTTTGTTATATGACATTAACGATAACTGTTTTTTTCACTGGTATTTTTCAAAAATGATAAATATTACTTCACTACGGCCTTTACACATGAAATATTCCATTGAGTTATCGAGCAAATCCGTAAGAGCGCGCCACTATTATCGATTTTAATTAAATAATATTAAATATGTTGATTCCAATGGTTTTTCTTTGGGAAAATAAATATAAACGATACGGACAACACAGAAGCAAAACGAAAAACACCAATACTTAGTCCCTCACGAATCGTTCAATAACCAAAATATTCTTGTTATGATAAATGATTCGAAATGTGTAACTACTGTATTGGGGGGTTTATTTCTTATTTTGATTATCAAAAAATTGAAATGATAAAAACAATTTTCAAGAAAATACTATCTTTATAACCCAATGAATTGAAGAAAAAAATACGTATATTTCAAAATTGGCCAATATATAATTTTATTAATTACCTTCAACGATATTTTTGGTCATGAAATTTAAAGATATTAATATAATATAATACTTTGTCAAACATAACGATAATAGTGATTTGTTTGTATTTTACATGTCTTTTTTGTGACACGGCTAATTACCTGTTTAGAGTTCATAGAAAAATTGGCTCACAAAAACTTGTCTGTTTAAATTTTTTATGTAATATGTCTGCAAAATTGTTTAAACTATAACTATACAAATTAATTAAAAAAAAAAAAAAAAAAAAAAAAAAAAATTATGTAGTGCTTTTTTTGGGTGGCTTCTTCCCTCACGTAGTTTTTGTTATAAATTTCATTTATAACAAAGCCGTATTATATATTATTTGTGCCCATGGGCAATTTAGATTAGGATATGTATTATAGCCATGAATATTTGTTGTATAATTAATTTATAATTAAAAGCAATTTTGTTTTTTTTTTCGGCACAAGCAGCTCTGTTCTTTGACGTAAATAATGATTTTCCCAATTAATTGGGAAATTCATAACTTATAATATTTATATATTTTGTATATTAAACAAATATAAAATAAATATTACTTTTCATTATATTACACAAAATATATATATATATATAAATGGAAACAAAATATGTACTTATGTAAATAGTACACAATTTTTTAATTAATAATAATATAGTAATAGTCAAATTTGATTAGAACAATTTTTTTTGGCAGGGGGGTTAAAGGGGACTCTCAAGTTGCGCTATTAGTGCTAGGATCGCATCATTACACTTTGATTTTAATTTTCTCTTGGCTGAATCACTTGATACTTTTTATTCCCATTCCACACACCGAATGAAAACAAAATTATGTTAAATTCAACAAAAACATGATAATGATTGTTTACAATAGACTGTGCCTGTAAGGACTTGTACATGCCCATATATATACTATAGATCATAGTCACTTTGTCGGTTCACTGCCGTGCGATAAGCAATCTATTAATATTAATTAATTTTGTGTTTTTGGAATTCTTATTTCTATTATTATATTTTATTTTATAATTTTAGATATTTTATTGTGTGATATGTACGTCTCTTTGTAATTTGTATATGTTTTATGCTTTTGCAAATAACTATAAATTAATTACAATGAGTGATTTACCCAAATTGACATTTCAGTTAAAAAAGTGTCCAAAATTATCTGTTCGACAGAAAAAAATAATGCAATATTTGAAAAATTAGAATATATATAATTTTAAAACTTTAGAGAATATCGATATTTTTGTATTGAAGTTTTTTTTTTTTTTGTATTATTTCAAATAAAAACTTGACTAACTTGGAGTGTCATAATTACTTAAACTGTACACTAGTTTTATTCGAAATAACACGAGAACTCAAAACAGAGTGATATTGTTCGAGATTAATGTAGTGACTAGTGGTGGGGGGGGGGGGTTAGGGTTGCTTGCCCAACTAAATTTACCTATGTCTATCAATTGAAATATGTTTTAAACAGTCAAATCGGCCAGTTCGATAAAATAAAAAAACATTGAATTAAAAAGAATTTATGTTTCACGTGTATTGAGACTGAACAACGAAAACAATAGTAATGCGCGAACCCGTGGTATAATTTCGAAAGGCGATGTAAATGAGGTTTAAATAATATTTAGTGAAAAATGTAAAATAATATTATATTTTTGACACCTTATGGAAAAATCTAATAAAAGCAACAAAATAACATCCATCAACACTGCAGTCTTTCAAAGGACCAGCGCTACGGCTTTTCGTTCACAGTACAACATCAACCTAATTTTTTGTTATTCTTTCCTGAAGGAATTCACTCCTGTCGTTTCTAATAACATATTTTCTATATCTACATCGTTATTAAATATAAATTGAAAAAAAAGAAAGTTAACGCACCAAGAATCGTTTTTTTGTTCATAATGATTTACCCTTTGTGTTAAATTATATTTACTCTGAATCATAATGGCGGAAAGGTATCTGACATACGGCAATTTCCCGTTCCCGTCCAAATATTATTATCAAAATATAGAACAAAATCAAATTCATTTTTTTTTTTACATGAGTTTTAATAATAGAGTAATAAAACGAAAGAATTTTATAACTTATACAGTGTAGTTACAATATGCTATTAATAATACAACAAATCGTAAAAAATATCTACATAATTTACAATTACCATACAAGTAAATACCCACACATAAAAATAAATTAAAGTGCTTAAAAAAAAAAAAAAATACAATACCTACCCAATGTGTTGTGTAATAACGAGAGTCCCTATAACATACTTTATGACAAGACTCGTTTCTCCGTTGGATTGTCGCAATAGGTTATATTCGGGCGATCAATGTATATATTCTCGTTGCATTCGTGTTCAATTCGAAAACAGTCGTTCTCCGTATCAATGCTGGGCGCGGAATATGCGGAAAGTGTCCCTTACGATTTATGAAAATCAGTTCCACCGGCCCGGGCATTATAAATCTGTGTTTGGACTGGTCGACCAAACGATAAATATAAATCAGTCGGAGTTCTAGAAATGCGAATATGTACACCATAGTTGCAGAGTGTGTGTCCAAGTTGAAATCGGCGCAAACCGCGGGCAGTTCCAAAGGAACAAAACGGGCGGTACCCGGGCGATACTATACAGTCTCGACATTAAAAACGGTTCGACCTCGGGATTCGGTCTGCTCTGCAGACACCGTACGAAGAAGTCGTCCACTTAGCGTGCCACCGTATTGGAATACTGCTGCTGGTCCGATACGGCGTCTCGTAACAGACTTATTATTCGTTTTCGTGAAAAAATAAGAGAAACAACACCGCGACAGGCAATAAACTGACAAAGGAAATTTCACATTACGCGAAAATCTTATGCGATTGTGACGGGTACAGTATTGTTGTTAGTGTACAGTAGAGATACACAAAAAAGAACAAAATATACCAGTCGTACCGGTATCACAGATGGCTATAAACACCCCATCAGTAAACAATTTTGTGTAAATGCACTGGCATATGTTATATAAACACAGAGTCCTTGGTCAAAAACTACTATACGATTTAGGTACGGGTAGGTAGTCGACAAATCCAACATAAAATAACTTGCACTGCAGCTGACGACATACATTCCATACCGATATATTGAGCTTGCGATAATGGTCAAAATCTGACTAGTCCGCCATAATATCATAATCGACTAAAAGTACAACAAAATTTAATTAATTTATTGACACAAAAAAAATAATAATAAATAGGTAAGGGTAGGCATATCTATAACCAGAAAACGTAGATGTAATTGTTGTATCTAAAAACATAATACTAGTATAGCTTCTGTAACCTCTGGATGTTTATAACGATCAAACATATTTTAAGGACACTTTAAAGCTAGCCAAGGTTATCATTCTTTAAAAGAATATCTTCAAGGCCTCCTACTGTTGAAGTAATAGTACCTATTTGATATAATCAATAAAACAGTCCTAAATTAAGTAAGTAAATAATCAAAGTTAACTGAAAAAACAGAATAATTTTTTTATATATAACTTACCGATTAAAAGTATGCAGGATTATACAATTTTAAAATTATGGAAATTGTCAATTGTATAAGGTTACTAGATTTCTTATTAATTCTGTAGCAAAAGTATCAGTGTAGCATTTATTATATTCCAGACCTCTAGTTGTTTATAATGATCAAGCATATTTTAAGGACACTTTAAAGCTAGCCAAGGTTATCGTTCTTTAAAAGAATATCATCAAGGCCTCCATCTGTTGACGTAATAGTACCTATTTGATATAATCAATAAAACAGTCTTAAATTAAGTAGGTATATAATCAAAGTTAACTGAAAAAACAGAATAATTTTTTTATATATAACTTACCGATTAAATGTATGCAGGATTATACAATTTTGAAAATTATGGAAATTGTCAACTGTATAAGGATATTTTGTTTCTAATTAGTTTTGTAGCAAAAGTATCAGTGTAGCAATTATTATATTCCAGACATCTGGATGTTTATAATGATCTAGCATATTTTAAGGAAACTTTAAAGCTAGCCAAGGTTATCGTTCTTTAAAAGAATATCTTCAAGGCCTCCTACTGTTGAAGTAATAGTACCTATTTGATATAATCAATAAAACAGTTTTAAATAAGGTAAGTAAATAATCAAAGTTAACTGAAAAAAAAGAATAATTTTTTTATATATAACTTACCGATTAAATGTTTGCAGGATTATACAATTTTAAAATTATGGAAATTGTCAACTGTATAAGTATATTTTGTTTCTAATTAGTTTTGTAGCAAAAGTATCAGTGTAGCAATTATTATATTCCAGACCTCTGGATGTTTATAATGATCAAGCATATTTTAAGGACACTTTAAAGCTAGCCAAGGTTATCGTTCTTTAAAAGAATATCTTCAAGGCCTCCTACTGTTGAAGTAATAGTACCTATTTGATATAATCAATAAAACAGTCTTAAATTAAGTAAGTATATAATCAAAGTTAACTGAAAAAACAGAATAATTTTTTTATATATAACTTACCGATTAAAAGTATGCAGGATTATACAATTTTAAAATTATGGAAATTGTCAACTGTATAAGTATATTTTGTTTCTAATTAGTTTTGTAGCAAAAGTATCAGTGTAGCAATTATTATATTCCTGACATCTGGATGTTTATAATGATCTAGCATATTTTAAGGACACTACAAAGCTAGCCAAGGTTATCGTTCTTTAAAAGAATATCTTCAAGGCCTCCTACTGTTGAAGTAATAGTACCTATTTGATATAATCAATAAAACAGTCTTAAATTAAGTAAGTATATAATCAAAGTTAACTGAAAAAACAGAATAATTTTTTTATATATAACTTACCGATTAAATGTTTGTAGGATTATACAATTTTAAAATTATGGAAATTGTCAATTGTATAAGGTTACTATATTTCTTATTAATTCTGAAGCAATAGTATCACTGTAGCAGTTATCATATTCCAGACCGTTAAATGTATATAAGGATCAAGTATATTTCAAAGTATATACAATGTTAACCAATGAAATCTGCTGTAGAAGAATTTAATTATGTCCTTCTGCTGCTCATGTTATACTACCTATATGATAGCATCATATAAATAGTCAAATATTAACCAAGTATTTAATAAAAGATTAGTAAAAAAAAGACAATTTTTTTTTATATATAACATACCGATTAAAAAAATGCAGGATTATACAATTTTAAAACTATGGAAATTGTCAACTGTATAAGGATATTTTGTTTCTTATTAGTTTTGTAGCAAAAGTATCAGTGTAGCATTTATTATATTCCAGACCTCTAGTTGCTTATAATGATCAAGCATATTTTAAGGACACTTTAAAGCTAGCCAAGGTTATCGTTCTTTAAAAGAATATCATCAAGGCCTCCATCTGTTGACGTAATAGTACCTATTTGATATAATCAATAAAACAGTCTTAAATTAAGTAGGTATATAATCAAAGTTAACTGAAAAAACAGAATAATTTTTTTATATATAACTTACCGATTAAATGTATGTAGGATTATACAATTTTGAAAATTATGGAAATTGTCAACTGTATAAGGATATTTTGTTTCTAATTAGTTTTGTAGCAAAAGTATCAGTGTAGCAATTATTATATTCCAGACATCTGGATGTTTATAATGATCTAGCATATTTTAAGGAAACTTTAAAGCTAGCCAAGGTTATCGTTCTTTAAAAGAATATCTTCAAGGCCTCCTACTGTTGAAGTAATAGTACCTATTTGATATAATCAATAAAACAGTTTTAAATAAGGTAAGTAAATAATCAAAGTTAACTGAAAAAAAAGAATAATTTTTTTATATATAACTTACCGATTAAATGTTTGCAGGATTATACAATTTTAAAATTATGGAAATTGTCAACTGTATAAGTATATTTTGTTTCTAATTAGTTTTGTAGCAAAAGTATCAGTGTAGCAATTATTATATTCCTGACATCTGGATGTTTATAATGATCTAGCATATTTTAAGGACACTACAAAGCTAGCCAAGGTTATCGTTCTTTAAAAGAATATCTTCAAGGCCTCCTACTGTTGAAGTAATAGTACCTATTTGATATAATCAATAAAACAGTCTTAAATTAAGTAAGTATATAATCAAAGTTAACTGAAAAAACAGAATAATTTTTTTATATATAACTTACCGATTAAATGTTTGTAGGATTATACAATTTTAAAATTATGGAAATTGTCAATTGTATAAGGTTACTATATTTCTTATTAATTCTGAAGCAATAGTATCACTGTAGCAGTTATCATATTCCAGACCGTTAAATGTATATAAGGATCAAGTATATTTCAAAGTATATACAATGTTAACCAATGAAATCTGCTGTAGAAGAATTTAATTATGTCCTTCTGCTGCTCATGTTATACTACCTATATGATAGCATCATATAAATAGTCAAATATTAACCAAGTATTTAATAAAAGATTAGTAAAAAAAAGACAATTTTTTTTTATATATAACATACCGATTAAAAAAATGCAGGATTATACAATTTTAAAACTATGGAAATTGTCAACTGTATAAGTATATTTTGTTTCTAATTAGTTTTGTAGCAAAAGTATCAGTGTAGCAATTATTATATTCCAGACCTCTGGATGTTTATAATGATCAAGCATATTTTAAGGACACTTTAAAGCTAGCCAAGGTTATCGTTCTTTAAAAGAATATCTTCAAGGCCTCCTACTGTTGAAGTAATAGTACCTATTTGATATAATCAATAAAACAGTCTTAAATTAAGTAAGTATATAATCAAAGTTAACTGAAAAAACAGAATAATTTTTTTATATATAACTTACCGATTAAAAGTATGCAGGATTATACAATTTTAAAATTATGGAAATTGTCAATTGTATAAGGTTACTAGATTTCTTATTAATTCTGTAGCAATAGTATCACTGTAGCAGTTATCATATTCCAGACGGTTAAATGTATATAAGGATCAAGTATATTTCAAAGTATATACAATGTTAACCAATGAAATCTGCTGTAGAAGAATTTAATTATGTCCTTCTGCTGCTCATGTTATACTACCTATATGATAGCATCATAAAAATAGTCAAATATTAACCAAGTATTTAATAAAAGACTAGTAAAAAAAAGACAATTTTTTTTTATATATAACATACCGATTAAAAAAATGCAGGATTATACAATTTTAAAATTATGGAAATTGTCAATTGTGTAAGGTTACTATATTTCTTATTAATTCTGAAGCAATAGTATCACTGTAGCAGTTATCATATTCCAGACCGTTAAATGTATATAAGGATCAAGTATATTTCAAAGTATATACAATGTTAACCAATGAAATCTGCTGTAGAAGAATTTAATTATGTCCTTCTGCTGCTCATGTTATACTACCTAAATGATAGCATCAAATAAATAGTCAAATATTAACCAAGTATTTAATAAAAGACTAGTAAAAAAGACAATTTTTTTTTATATATAACATACCGATTAAAAAAATGCAGGATTATACAATTTTAAAACTATGGAAATTGTCAACTGTATAAGGATATTTTGTTTCTTATTAGTTTTGTAGCAAAAGTATCAGTGTAGCATTTATTATATTCCAGACCTCTAGTTGCTTATAATGATCAAGCATATTTTAAGGACACTTTAAAGCTAGCCAAGGTTATCGTTCTTTAAAAGAATATCATCAAGGCCTCCATCTGTTGACGTAATAGTACCTATTTGATATAATCAATAAAACAGTCTTAAATTAAGTAGGTATATAATCAAAGTTAACTGAAAAAACAGAATAATTTTTTTATATATAACTTACCGATTAAATGTATGCAGGATTATACAATTTTGAAAATTATGGAAATTGTCAACTGTATAAGGATATTTTGTTTCTAATTAGTTTTGTAGCAAAAGTATCAGTGTAGCAATTATTATATTCCAGACATCTGGATGTTTATAATGATCTAGCATATTTTAAGGAAACTTTAAAGCTAGCCAAGGTTATCGTTCTTTAAAAGAATATCTTCAAGGCCTCCTACTGTTGAAGTAATAGTACCTATTTGATATAATCAATAAAACAGTTTTAAATAAGGTAAGTAAATAATCAAAGTTAACTGAAAAAAAAGAATAATTTTTTTATATATAACTTACCGATTAAATGTTTGCAGGATTATACAATTTTAAAATTATGGAAATTGTCAACTGTATAAGTATATTTTGTTTCTAATTAGTTTTGTAGCAAAAGTATCAGTGTAGCAATTATTATATTCCTGACATCTGGATGTTTATAATGATCTAGCATATTTTAAGGACACTACAAAGCTAGCCAAGGTTATCGTTCTTTAAAAGAATATCTTCAAGGCCTCCTACTGTTGAAGTAATAGTACCTATTTGATATAATCAATAAAACAGTCTTAAATTAAGTAAGTATATAATCAAAGTTAACTGAAAAAAAAGAATAATTTTTTTATATATAACTTACCGATTAAATGTTTGCAGGATTATACAATTTTAAAATTATGGAAATTGTCAACTGTATAAGTATATTTTGTTTCTAATTAGTTTTGTAGCAAAAGTATCAGTGTAGCAATTATTATATTCCTGACATCTGGATGTTTATAATGATCTAGCATATTTTAAGGACACTACAAAGCTAGCCAAGGTTATCGTTCTTTAAAAGAATATCTTCAAGGCCTCCTACTGTTGAAGTAATAGTACCTATTTGATATAATCAATAAAACAGTCTTAAATTAAGTAAGTATATAATCAAAGTTAACTGAAAAAACAGAATAATTTTTTTATATATAACTTACCGATTAAATGTTTGTAGGATTATACAATTTTAAAATTATGGAAATTGTCAATTGTATAAGGTTACTATATTTCTTATTAATTCTGAAGCAATAGTATCACTGTAGCAGTTATCATATTCCAGACCGTTAAATGTATATAAGGATCAAGTATATTTCAAAGTATATACAATGTTAACCAATGAAATCTGCTGTAGAAGAATTTAATTATGTCCTTCTGCTGCTCATGTTATACTACCTAAATGATAGCATCAAATAAATAGTCAAATATTAACCAAGTATTTAATAAAAGATTAGTAAAAAAAAGACAATTTTTTTTTATATATAACTTACCGATTAAATGTTTGCAGGATTATACAATTTTAAAATTATGGAAATTGTCAACTGTATAAGTATATTTTGTTTCTAATTAGTTTTGTAGCAAAAGTATCAGTGTAGCAATTATTATATTCCTGACATCTGGATGTTTATAATGATCTAGCATATTTTAAGGACACTACAAAGCTAGCCAAGGTTATCGTTCTTTAAAAGAATATCTTCAAGGCCTCCTACTGTTGAAGTAATAGTACCTATTTGATATAATCAATAAAACAGTCTTAAATTAAGTAAGTATATAATCAAAGTTAACTGAAAAAACAGAATAATTTTTTTATATATAACTTACCGATTAAATGTTTGTAGGATTATACAATTTTAAAATTATGGAAATTGTCAGATGTATAAGGTTACTATATTTCTTATTAATTCTGAAGCAATAGTATCACTGTAGCAGTTATCATATTCCAGACCGTTAAATGTATATAAGGATCAAGTATATTTCAAAGTATATACAATGTTAACCAATGAAATCTGCTGTAGAAGAATTTAATTATGTCCTTCTGCTGCTCATGTTATACTACCTATATGATAGCATCATATAAATAGTCAAATATTAACCAAGTATTTAATAAAAGATTAGTAAAAAAAAGACAATTTTTTTTTATATATAACATACCGATTAAAAAAATGCAGGATTATACAATTTTAAAACTATGGAAATTGTCAACTGTATAAGGATATTTTGTTTCTTATTAGTTTTGTAGCAAAAGTATCAGTGTAGCATTTATTATATTCCAGACCTCTAGTTGCTTATAATGATCAAGCATATTTTAAGGACACTTTAAAGCTAGCCAAGGTTATCGTTCTTTAAAAGAATATCATCAAGGCCTCCATCTGTTGACGTAATAGTACCTATTTGATATAATCAATAAAACAGTCTTAAATTAAGTAGGTATATAATCAAAGTTAACTGAAAAAACAGAATAATTTTTTTATATATAACTTACCGATTAAATGTATGCAGGATTATACAATTTTGAAAATTATGGAAATTGTCAACTGTATAAGGATATTTTGTTTCTAATTAGTTTTGTAGCAAAAGTATCAGTGTAGCAATTATTATATTCCAGACATCTGGATGTTTATAATGATCTAGCATATTTTAAGGAAACTTTAAAGCTAGCCAAGGTTATCGTTCTTTAAAAGAATATCTTCAAGGCCTCCTACTGTTGAAGTAATAGTACCTATTTGATATAATCAATAAAACAGTTTTAAATAAGGTAAGTAAATAATCAAAGTTAACTGAAAAAAAAGAATAATTTTTTTATATATAACTTACCGATTAAATGTTTGCAGGATTATACAATTTTAAAATTATGGAAATTGTCAACTGTATAAGTATATTTTGTTTCTAATTAGTTTTGTAGCAAAAGTATCAGTGTAGCAATTATTATATTCCTGACATCTGGATGTTTATAATGATCTAGCATATTTTAAGGACACTACAAAGCTAGCCAAGGTTATCGTTCTTTAAAAGAATATCTTCAAGGCCTCCTACTGTTGAAGTAATAGTACCTATTTGATATAATCAATAAAACAGTCTTAAATTAAGTAAGTATATAATCAAAGTTAACTGAAAAAAAAGAATAATTTTTTTATATATAACTTACCGATTAAATGTTTGCAGGATTATACAATTTTAAAATTATGGAAATTGTCAACTGTATAAGTATATTTTGTTTCTAATTAGTTTTGTAGCAAAAGTATCAGTGTAGCAATTATTATATTCCTGACATCTGGATGTTTATAATGATCTAGCATATTTTAAGGACACTACAAAGCTAGCCAAGGTTATCGTTCTTTAAAAGAATATCTTCAAGGCCTCCTACTGTTGAAGTAATAGTACCTATTTGATATAATCAATAAAACAGTCTTAAATTAAGTAAGTATATAATCAAAGTTAACTGAAAAAACAGAATAATTTTTTTATATATAACTTACCGATTAAATGTTTGTAGGATTATACAATTTTAAAATTATGGAAATTGTCAATTGTATAAGGTTACTATATTTCTTATTAATTCTGAAGCAATAGTATCACTGTAGCAGTTATCATATTCCAGACCGTTAAATGTATATAAGGATCAAGTATATTTCAAAGTATATACAATGTTAACCAATGAAATCTGCTGTAGAAGAATTTAATTATGTCCTTCTGCTGCTCATGTTATACTACCTAAATGATAGCATCAAATAAATAGTCAAATATTAACCAAGTATTTAATAAAAGATTAGTAAAAAAAAGACAATTTTTTTTTATATATAACTTACCGATTAAATGTTTGCAGGATTATACAATTTTAAAATTATGGAAATTGTCAACTGTATAAGTATATTTTGTTTCTAATTAGTTTTGTAGCAAAAGTATCAGTGTAGCAATTATTATATTCCTGACATCTGGATGTTTATAATGATCTAGCATATTTTAAGGACACTACAAAGCTAGCCAAGGTTATCGTTCTTTAAAAGAATATCTTCAAGGCCTCCTACTGTTGAAGTAATAGTACCTATTTGATATAATCAATAAAACAGTCTTAAATTAAGTAAGTATATAATCAAAGTTAACTGAAAAAACAGAATAATTTTTTTATATATAACTTACCGATTAAATGTTTGTAGGATTATACAATTTTAAAATTATGGAAATTGTCAGATGTATAAGGTTACTATATTTCTTATTAATTCTGAAGCAATAGTATCACTGTAGCAGTTATCATATTCCAGACCGTTAAATGTATATAAGGATCAAGTATATTTCAAAGTATATACAATGTTAACCAATGAAATCTGCTGTAGAAGAATTTAATTATGTCCTTCTGCTGCTCATGTTATACTACCTATATGATAGCATCATATAAATAGTCAAATATTAACCAAGTATTTAATAAAAGATTAGTAAAAAAAAGACAATTTTTTTTTATATATAACATACCGATTAAAAAAATGCAGGATTATACAATTTTAAAACTATGGAAATTGTCAACTGTATAAGGATATTTTGTTTCTTATTAGTTTTGTAGCAAAAGTATCAGTGTAGCATTTATTATATTCCAGACCTCTAGTTGCTTATAATGATCAAGCATATTTTAAGGACACTTTAAAGCTAGCCAAGGTTATCGTTCTTTAAAAGAATATCATCAAGGCCTCCATCTGTTGACGTAATAGTACCTATTTGATATAATCAATAAAACAGTTTTAAATAAGGTAAGTAAATAATCAAAGTTAACTGAAAAAAAAGAATAATTTTTTTATATATAACTTACCGATTAAATGTTTGCAGGATTATACAATTTTAAAATTATGGAAATTGTCAACTGTATAAGTATATTTTGTTTCTAATTAGTTTTGTAGCAAAAGTATCAGTGTAGCAATTATTATATTCCTGACATCTGGATGTTTATAATGATCTAGCATATTTTAAGGACACTACAAAGCTAGCCAAGGTTATCGTTCTTTAAAAGAATATCTTCAAGGCCTCCTACTGTTGAAGTGATAGTACCTATTTGATATAATCAATAAAACAGTCTTAAATTAAGTAAGTATATAATCAAAGTTAACTGAAAAAACAGAATAATTTTTTTATATATAACTTACCGATTAAATGTTTGTAGGATTATACAATTTTAAAATTATGGAAATTGTCAATTGTATAAGGTTACTATATTTCTTATTAATTCTGAAGCAATAGTATCACTGTAGCAGTTATCATATTCCAGACCGTTAAATGTATATAAGGATCAAGTATATTTCAAAGTATATACAATGTTAACCAATGAAATCTGCTGTAGAAGAATTTAATTATGTCCTTCTGCTGCTCATGTTATACTACCTAAATGATAGCATCAAATAAATAGTCAAATATTAACCAAGTATTTAATAAAAGATTAGTAAAAAAAAGACAATTTTTTTTTATATATAACTTACCGATTAAATGTTTGCAGGATTATACAATTTTAAAATTATGGAAATTGTCAACTGTATAAGTATATTTTGTTTCTAATTAGTTTTGTAGCAAAAGTATCAGTGTAGCAATTATTATATTCCTGACATCTGGATGTTTATAATGATCTAGCATATTTTAAGGACACTACAAAGCTAGCCAAGGTTATCGTTCTTTAAAAGAATATCTTCAAGGCCTCCTACTGTTGAAGTAATAGTACCTATTTGATATAATCAATAAAACAGTCTTAAATTAAGTAAGTATATAATCAAAGTTAACTGAAAAAACAGAATAATTTTTTTATATATAACTTACCGATTAAATGTTTGTAGGATTATACAATTTTAAAATTATGGAAATTGTCAATTGTATAAGGTTACTATATTTCTTATTAATTCTGAAGCAATAGTATCACTGTAGCAGTTATCATATTCCAGACCGTTAAATGTATATAAGGATCAAGTATATTTCAAAGTATATACAATGTTAACCAATGAAATCTGCTGTAGAAGAATTTAATTATGTCCTTCTGCTGCTCATGTTATACTACCTATATGATAGCATCATATAAATAGTCAAATATTAACCAAGTATTTAATAAAAGATTAGTAAAAAAAAGACAATTTTTTTTTATATATAACATACCGATTAAAAAAATGCAGGATTATACAATTTTAAAACTATGGAAATTGTCAACTGTATAAGGATATTTTGTTTCTTATTAGTTTTGTAGCAAAAGTATCAGTGTAGCATTTATTATATTCCAGACCTCTAGTTGCTTATAATGATCAAGCATATTTTAAGGACACTTTAAAGCTAGTCAAGGTTATCGTTCTTTAAAAGAATATCATCAAGGCCTCCATCTGTTGACGTAATAGTACCTATTTGATATAATCAATAAAACAGTTTTAAATAAGGTAAGTAAATAATCAAAGTTAACTGAAAAAAAAGAATAATTTTTTTATATATAACTTACCGATTAAATGTTTGCAGGATTATACAATTTTAAAATTATGGAAATTGTCAACTGTATAAGTATATTTTGTTTCTAATTAGTTTTGTAGCAAAAGTATCAGTGTAGCAATTATTATATTCCTGACATCTGGATGTTTATAATGATCTAGCATATTTTAAGGACACTACAAAGCTAGCCAAGGTTATCGTTCTTTAAAAGAATATCTTCAAGGCCTCCTACTGTTGAAGTGATAGTACCTATTTGATATAATCAATAAAACAGTCTTAAATTAAGTAAGTATATAATCAAAGTTAACTGAAAAAACAGAATAATTTTTTTATATATAACTTACCGATTAAATGTTTGTAGGATTATACAATTTTAAAATAATGGAAATTGTCAATTGTATAAGGTTACTATATTTCTTATTAATTCTGAAGCAATAGTATCACTGTAGCAGTTATCATATTCCAGACCGTTAAATGTATATAAGGATCAAGTATATTTCAAAGTATATACAATGTTAACCAATGAAATCTGCTGTAGAAGAATTTAATTATGTCATTCTGCTGCTCATGTTATACTACCTAAATGATAGCATCAAATAAATAGTCAAATATTAACCAAGTATTTAATAAAAGATTAGTAAAAAAAAGACAATTTTTTTTTATATATAACTTACCGATTAAATGTTTGCAGGATTATACAATTTTAAAATTATGGAAATTGTCAACTGTATAAGTATATTTTGTTTCTAATTAGTTTTGTAGCAAAAGTATCAGTGTAGCAATTATTATATTCCTGACATCTGGATGTTTATAATGATCTAGCATATTTTAAGGACACTACAAAGCTAGCCAAGGTTATCGTTCTTTAAAAGAATACCTTCAAGGCCTCCTACTGTTGAAGTAATAGTACCTATTTGATATAATCAATAAAACAGTCTTAAATTAAGTAAGTATATAATCAAAGTTAACTGAAAAAACAGAATAATTTTTTTATATATAACTTACCGATTAAATGTTTGTAGGATTATACAATTTTAAAATTATGGAAATTGTCAATTGTATAAGGTTACTATATTTCTTATTAATTCTGAAGCAATAGTATCACTGTAGCAGTTATCATATTCCAGACCGTTAAATGTATATAAGGATCAAGTATATTTCAAAGTATATACAATGTTAACCAATGAAATCTGCTGTAGAAGAATTTAATTATGTCATTCTGCTGCTCATGTTATACTACCTAAATGATAGCATCAAATAAATAGTCAAATATTAACCAAGTATTTAATAAAAGATTAGTAAAAAAAAGACAATTTTTTTTTATATATAACTTACCGATTAAATGTTTGCAGGATTATACAATTTTAAAATTATGGAAATTGTCAACTGTATAAGTATATTTTGTTTCTAATTAGTTTTGTAGCAAAAGTATCAGTGTAGCAATTATTATATTCCTGACATCTGGATGTTTATAATGATCTAGCATATTTTAAGGACACTACAAAGCTAGCCAAGGTTATCGTTCTTTAAAAGAATACCTTCAAGGCCTCCTACTGTTGAAGTAATAGTACCTATTTGATATAATCAATAAAACAGTCTTAAATTAAGTAAGTATATAATCAAAGTTAACTGAAAAAACAGAATAATTTTTTTATATATAACTTACCGATTAAATGTTTGTAGGATTATACAATTTTAAAATTATGGAAATTGTCAATTGTATAAGGTTACTATATTTCTTATTAATTCTGAAGCAATAGTATCACTGTAGCAGTTATCATATTCCAGACCGTTAAATGTATATAAGGATCAAGTATATTTCAAAGTATATACAATGTTAACCAATGAAATCTGCTGTAGAAGAATTTAATTATGTCCTTCTGCTGCTCATGTTATACTACCTATATGATAGCATCATATAAATAGTCAAATATTAACCAAGTATTTAATAAAAGATTAGTAAAAAAAAGACAATTTTTTTTTATATATAACATACCGATTAAAAAAATGCAGGATTATACAATTTTAAAACTATGGAAATTGTCAACTGTATAAGGATATTTTGTTTCTAATTAGTTTTGTAGCAAAAGTATCAGTGTAGCAATTATTATATTCCTGACATCTGGATGTTTATAATGATCTAGCATATTTTAAGGACACTACAAAGCTAGCCAAGGTTATCGTTCTTTAAAAGAATATCTTCAAGGCCTCCTACTGTTGAAGTAATAGTACCTATTTGATATAATCAATAAAACAGTTTTAAATAAGGTAAGTAAATAATCAAAGTTAACTGAAAAAAAAGAATAATTTTTTTATATATAACTTACCGATTAAATGTTTGCAGGATTATACAATTTTAAAATTATGGAAATTGTCAACTGTATAAGTATATTTTGTTTCTAATTAGTTTTGTAGCAAAAGTATCAGTGTAGCAATTATTATATTCCTGACATCTGGATGTTTATAATGATCTAGCATATTTTAAGGACACTACAAAGCTAGCCAAGGTTATCGTTCTTTAAAAGAATATCTTCAAGGCCTCCTACTGTTGAAGTAATAGTACCTATTTGATATAATCAATAAAACAGTCTTAAATTAAGTAAGTATATAATCAAAGTTAACTGAAAAAACAGAATAATTTTTTTATATATAACTTACCGATTAAATGTTTGTAGGATTATACAATTTTAAAATTATGGAAATTGTCAATTGTATAAGGTTACTATATTTCTTATTAATTCTGAAGCAATAGTATCACTGTAGCAGTTATCATATTCCAGACCGTTAAATGTATATAAGGATCAAGTATATTTCAAAGTATATACAATGTTAACCAATGAAATCTGCTGTAGAAGAATTTAATTATGTCCTTCTGCTGCTCATGTTATACTACCTATATGATAGCATCATATAAATAGTCAAATATTAACCAAGTATTTAATAAAAGATTAGTAAAAAAAAGACAATTTTTTTTTATATATAACATACCGATTAAAAAAATGCAGGATTATACAATTTTAAAACTATGGAAATTGTCAACTGTATAAGGATATTTTGTTTCTTATTAGTTTTGTAGCAAAAGTATCAGTGTAGCATTTATTATATTCCAGACCTCTAGTTGCTTATAATGATCAAGCATATTTTAAGGACACTTTAAAGCTAGCCAAGGTTATCGTTCTTTAAAAGAATATCATCAAGGCCTCCATCTGTTGACGTAATAGTACCTATTTGATATAATCAATAAAACAGTCTTAAATTAAGTAGGTATATAATCAAAGTTAACTGAAAAAACAGAATAATTTTTTTATATATAACTTACCGATTAAATGTATGCAGGATTATACAATTTTGAAAATTATGGAAATTGTCAACTGTATAAGGATATTTTGTTTCTAATTAGTTTTGTAGCAAAAGTATCAGTGTAGCAATTATTATATTCCAGACATCTGGATGTTTATAATGATCTAGCATATTTTAAGGAAACTTTAAAGCTAGCCAAGGTTATCGTTCTTTAAAAGAATATCTTCAAGGCCTCCTACTGTTGAAGTAATAGTACCTATTTGATATAATCAATAAAACAGTTTTAAATAAGGTAAGTAAATAATCAAAGTTAACTGAAAAAAAAGAATAATTTTTTTATATATAACTTACCGATTAAATGTTTGCAGGATTATACAATTTTAAAATTATGGAAATTGTCAACTGTATAAGTATATTTTGTTTCTAATTAGTTTTGTAGCAAAAGTATCAGTGTAGCAATTATTATATTCCTGACATCTGGATGTTTATAATGATCTAGCATATTTTAAGGACACTACAAAGCTAGCCAAGGTTATCGTTCTTTAAAAGAATATCTTCAAGGCCTCCTACTGTTGAAGTAATAGTACCTATTTGATATAATCAATAAAACAGTCTTAAATTAAGTAAGCATATAATCAAAGTTAACTGAAAAAACAGAATAATTTTTTTATATATAACTTACCGATTAAATGTTTGTAGGATTATACAATTTTAAAATTATGGAAATTGTCAATTGTATAAGGTTACTATATTTCTTATTAATTCTGAAGCAATAGTATCACTGTAGCAGTTATCATATTCCAGACCGTTAAATGTATATAAGGATCAAGTATATTTCAAAGTATATACAATGTTAACCAATGAAATCTGCTGTAGAAGAATTTAATTATGTCCTTCTGCTGCTCATGTTATACTACCTATATGATAGCATCATATAAATAGTCAAATATTAACCAAGTATTTAATAAAAGATTAGTAAAAAAAAGACAATTTTTTTTTATATATAACATACCGATTAAAAAAATGCAGGATTATACAATTTTAAAACTATGGAAATTGTCAACTGTATAAGGATATTTTGTTTCTTATTAGTTTTGTAGCAAAAGTATCAGTGTAGCATTTATTATATTCCAGACCTCTAGTTGCTTATAATGATCAAGCATATTTTAAGGACACTTTAAAGCTAGCCAAGGTTATCGTTCTTTAAAAGAATATCATCAAGGCCTCCATCTGTTGACGTAATAGTACCTATTTGATATAATCAATAAAACAGTCTTAAATTAAGTAGGTATATAATCAAAGTTAACTGAAAAAACAGAATAATTTTTTTATATATAACTTACCGATTAAATGTATGCAGGATTATACAATTTTGAAAATTATGGAAATTGTCAACTGTATAAGGATATTTTGTTTCTAATTAGTTTTGTAGCAAAAGTATCAGTGTAGCAATTATTATATTCCAGACATCTGGATGTTTATAATGATCTAGCATATTTTAAGGAAACTTTAAAGCTAGCCAAGGTTATCGTTCTTTAAAAGAATATCTTCAAGGCCTCCTACTGTTGAAGTAATAGTACCTATTTGATATAATCAATAAAACAGTCTTAAATTAAGTAAGTATATAATCAAAGTTAACTGAAAAAACAGAATAATTTTTTTATATATAACTTACCGATTAAATGTTTGTAGGATTATACAATTTTAAAATTATGGAAATTGTCAATTGTATAAGGTTACTATATTTCTTATTAATTCTGAAGCAATAGTATCACTGTAGCAGTTATCATATTCCAGACCCTTAAATGTATATAAGGATCAAGTATATTTCAAAGTATATACAATGTTAACCAATGAAATCTGCTGTAGAAGAATTTAATTATGTCCTTCTGCTGCTCATGTTATACTACCTATATGATAGCATCATATAAATAGTCAAATATTAACCAAGTATTTAATAAAAGATTAGTAAAAAAAAGACAATTTTTTTTTATATATAACATACCGATTAAAAAAATGCAGGATTATACAATTTTAAAACTATGGAAATTGTCAACTGTATAAGGATATTTTGTTTCTTATTAGTTTTGTAGCAAAAGTATCAGTGTAGCATTTATTATATTCCAGACCTCTAGTTGCTTATAATGATCAAGCATATTTTAAGGACACTTTAAAGCTAGCCAAGGTTATCGTTCTTTAAAAGAATATCATCAAGGCCTCCATCTGTTGAAGTAATAGTACCTATTTGATATAATCAATAAAACAGTCTTAAATTAAGTAAGTATATAATCAAAGTTAACTGAAAAAACAGAATAATTTTTTTATATATAACTTACCGATTAAATGTATGCAGGATTATACAATTTTGAAAATTATGGAAATTGTCAACTGTATAAGGATATTTTGTTTCTAATTAGTTTTGTAGCAAAAGTATCAGTGTAGCAATTATTATATTCCAGACATCTGGATGTTTATAATGATCTAGCATATTTTAAGGAAACTTTAAAGCTAGCCAAGGTTATCGTTCTTTAAAAGAATATCTTCAAGGCCTCCTACTGTTGAAGTAATAGTACCTATTTGATATAATCAATAAAACAGTCTTAAATTAAGTAAGTATATAATCAAAGTTAACTGAAAAAACAGAATAATTTTTTTATATATAACTTACCGATTAAATGTTTGTAGGATTATACAATTTTAAAATTATGGAAATTGTCAATTGTATAAGGTTACTATATTTCTTATTAATTCTGAAGCAATAGTATCACTGTAGCAGTTATCATATTCCAGACCCTTAAATGTATATAAGGATCAAGTATATTTCAAAGTATATACAATGTTAACCAATGAAATCTGCTGTAGAAGAATTTAATTATGTCCTTCTGCTGCTCATGTTATACTACCTATATGATAGCATCATATAAATAGTCAAATATTAACCAAGTATTTAATAAAAGATTAGTAAAAAAAAGACAATTTTTTTTTATATATAACATACCGATTAAAAAAATGCAGGATTATACAATTTTAAAACTATGGAAATTGTCAACTGTATAAGGATATTTTGTTTCTTATTAGTTTTGTAGCAAAAGTATCAGTGTAGCATTTATTATATTCCAGACCTCTAGTTGCTTATAATGATCAAGCATATTTTAAGGACACTTTAAAGCTAGCCAAGGTTATCGTTCTTTAAAAGAATATCATCAAGGCCTCCATCTGTTGAAGTAATAGTACCTATTTGATATAATCAATAAAACAGTCTTAAATTAAGTAAGTATATAATCAAAGTTAACTGAAAAAACAGAATAATTTTTTTATATATAACTTACCGATTAAATGTATGCAGGATTATACAATTTTGAAAATTATGGAAATTGTCAACTGTATAAGGATATTTTGTTTCTAATTAGTTTTGTAGCAAAAGTATCAGTGTGGCAATTATTATATTCCAGACATCTGGATGTTTATAATGATCTAGCATATTTTAAGGAAACTTTAAAGCTAGCCAAGGTTATCGTTCTTTAAAAGAATATCTTCAAGGCCTCCTACTGTTGAAGTAATAGTACCTATTTGATATAATCAATAAAACAGTCTTAAATTAAGTAAGTATATAATCAAAGTTAACTGAAAAAACAGAATAATTTTTTTATATATAACTTACCGATTAAATGTTTGTAGGATTATACAATTTTAAAATTATGGAAATTGTCAATTGTATAAGGTTACTATATTTCTTATTAATTCTGAAGCAATAGTATCACTGTAGCAGTTATCATATTCCAGACCCTTAAATGTATATAAGGATCAAGTATATTTCAAAGTATATACAATGTTAACCAATGAAATCTGCTGTAGAAGAATTTAATTATGTCCTTCTGCTGCTCATGTTATACTACCTATATGATAGCATCATATAAATAGTCAAATATTAACCAAGTATTTAATAAAAGATTAGTAAAAAAAAGACAATTTTTTTTTATATATAACATACCGATTAAAAAAATGCAGGATTATACAATTTTAAAACTATGGAAATTGTCAACTGTATAAGGATATTTTGTTTCTTATTAGTTTTGTAGCAAAAGTATCAGTGTAGCATTTATTATATTCCAGACCTCTAGTTGCTTATAATGATCAAGCATATTTTAAGGACACTTTAAAGCTAGCCAAGGTTATCGTTCTTTAAAAGAATATCATCAAGGCCTCCATCTGTTGAAGTAATAGTACCTATTTGATATAATCAATAAAACAGTCTTAAATTAAGTAAGTATATAATCAAAGTTAACTGAAAAAACAGAATAATTTTTTTATATATAACTTACCGATTAAATGTATGCAGGATTATACAATTTTGAAAATTATGGAAATTGTCAACTGTATAAGGATATTTTGTTTCTAATTAGTTTTGTAGCAAAAGTATCAGTGTAGCAATTATTATATTCCAGACATCTGGATGTTTATAATGATCTAGCATATTTTAAGGAAACTTTAAAGCTAGCCAAGGTTATCGTTCTTTAAAAGAATATCTTCAAGGCCTCCTACTGTTGAAGTAATAGTACCTATTTGATATAATCAATAAAACAGTCTTAAATTAAGTAAGTATATAATCAAAGTTAACTGAAAAAACAGAATAATTTTTTTATATATAACTTACCGATTAAATGTTTGTAGGATTATACAATTTTAAAATTATGGAAATTGTCAATTGTATAAGGTTACTATATTTCTTATTAATTCTGAAGCAATAGTATCACTGTAGCAGTTATCATATTCCAGACCCTTAAATGTATATAAGGATCAAGTATATTTCAAAGTATATACAATGTTAACCAATGAAATCTGCTGTAGAAGAATTTAATTATGTCCTTCTGCTGCTCATGTTATACTACCTATATGATAGCATCATATAAATAGTCAAATATTAACCAAGTATTTAATAAAAGATTAGTAAAAAAAAGACAATTTTTTTTTATATATAACATACCGATTAAAAAAATGCAGGATTATACAATTTTAAAACTATGGAAATTGTCAACTGTATAAGGATATTTTGTTTCTTATTAGTTTTGTAGCAAAAGTATCAGTGTAGCATTTATTATATTCCAGACCTCTAGTTGCTTATAATGATCAAGCATATTTTAAGGACACTTTAAAGCTAGCCAAGGTTATCGTTCTTTAAAAGAATATCATCAAGGCCTCCATCTGTTGAAGTAATAGTACCTATTTGATATAATCAATAAAACAGTCTTAAATTAAGTAAGTATATAATCAAAGTTAACTGAAAAAACAGAATAATTTTTTTATATATAACTTACCGATTAAATGTTTGTAGGATTATACAATTTTAAAATTATGGAAATTGTCAACTGTATAAGTATATTTTGTTTCTAATTAGTTTTGTAGCAAAAGTATCAGTGTAGCAATTATTATATTCCTGACATCTGGATGTTTATAATGATCTAGCATATTTTAAGGACACTTTAAAGCTAGCCAAGGTTATCGTTCTTTAAAAGAATATCTTCAAGGCCTCCTACTGTTGAAGTAATAGTACCTATTTGATATAATCAATAAAACAGTCTTAAATTAAGTAAGTATATAATCAAAGTTAACTGAAAAAACAGAATAATTTTTTTATATATAACTTACCGATTAAATGATTGTAGGATTATACAATTTTAAAATTATGGAAATTGTCAACTGTATAAGTATATTTTGTTTCTAATTAGTTTTGTAGCAAAAGTATCAGTGTAGCAATTATTATATTCCTGACATCTGGATGTTTATAATGATCTAGCATATTTTAAGGACACTTTAAAGCTAGCCAAGGTTATCGTTCTTTAAAAGAATATCTTCAAGGCCTCCTACTGTTGAAGTAATAGTACCTATTTGATATAATCAATAAAACAGTCTTAAATTAAGTAAGTATATAATCAAAGTTAACTGAAAAAACAGAATAATTTTTTTATATATAACTTACCGATTAAATGTTTGTAGGATTATACAATTTTAAAATTATGGAAATTGTCAATTGTATAAGGTTACTATATTTCTTATTAATTCTGAAGCAATAGTATCACTGTAGCAGTTATCATATTCCAGACCGTTAAATGTATATAAGGATCAAGTATATTTCAAAGTATATACAATGTTAACCAATGAAATCTGCTGTAGAAGAATTTAATTATGTCCTTCTGCTGCTCATGTTATACTACCTATATGATAGCATCATATAAATAGTCAAATATTAACCAAGTATTTAATAAAAGATTAGTAAAAAAAAGACAATTTTTTTTTATATATAACATACCGATTAAAAAAATGCAGGATTATACAATTTTAAAACTATGGAAATTGTCAACTGTATAAGGATATTTTGTTTCTTATTAGTTTTGTAGCAAAAGTATCAGTGTAGCATTTATTATATTCCAGACCTCTAGTTGCTTATAATGATCAAGCATATTTTAAGGACACTTTAAAGCTAGCCAAGGTTATCGTTCTTTAAAAGAATATCATCAAGGCCTCCATCTGTTGACGTAATAGTACCTATTTGATATAATCAATAAAACAGTCTTAAATTAAGTAGGTATATAATCAAAGTTAACTGAAAAAACAGAATAATTTTTTTATATATAACTTACCGATTAAATTTATGTAGGATTATACAATTTAGAAAATTATGGAAATTGTCAACTGTATAAGGATATTTTGTTTCTAATTAGTTTTGTAGCAAAAGTATCAGTGTAGCAATTATTATATTCCAGACATCTGGATGTTTATAATGATCTAGCATATTTTAAGGAAACTTTAAAGCTAGCCAAGGTTATCGTTCTTTAAAAGAATATCTTCAAGGCCTCCTACTGTTGAAGTAATAGTACCTATTTGATATAATCAATAAAACAGTTTTAAATAAGGTAAGTAAATAATCAAAGTTAACTGAAAAAAAAGAATAATTTTTTTATATATAACTTACCGATTAAATGTTTGCAGGATTATACAATTTTAAAATTATGGAAATTGTCAACTGTATAAGTATATTTTGTTTCTAATTAGTTTTGTAGCAAAAGTATCAGTGTAGCAATTATTATATTCCTGACATCTGGATGTTTATAATGATCTAGCATATTTTAAGGACACTACAAAGCTAGCCAAGGTTATCGTTCTTTAAAAGAATATCTTCAAGGCCTCCTACTGTTGAAGTAATAGTACCTATTTGATATTATCAATAAAACAGTCTTAAATTAAGTAAGTATATAATCAAAGTTAACTGAAAAAACAGAATAATTTTTTTATATACAACTTACCGATTAAATGTTTGTAGGATTATACAATTTTAAAATTATGGAAATTGTCAACTGTATAAGTATATTTTGTTTCTAATTAGTTTTGTAGCAAAAGTATCAGTGTAGCAATTATTATATTCCTGACATCTGGATGTTTATAATGATCTAGCATATTTTAAGGACACTTTAAAGCTAGCCAAGGTTATCGTTCTTTAAAAGAATATCTTCAAGGCCTCCTACTGTTGAAGTAATAGTACCTATTTGATATAATCAATAAAACAGTCTTAAATTAAGTAAGTATATAATCAAAGTTAACAGAAAAAACAGAATAATTTTTTTATATATAACTTACCGATTAAATGTTTGTAGGATTATACAATTTTAAAATTATGGAAATTGTCAATTGTATAAGGTTACTATATTTCTTATTAATTCTGAAGCAATAGTATCACTGTAGCAGTTATCATATTCCAGACCGTTAAATGTATATAAGGATCAAGTATATTTCAAAGTATATACAATGTTAACCAATGAAATCTGCTGTAGAAGAATTTAATTATGTCCTTCTGCTGCTCATGTTATACTACCTATATGATAGCATCATATAAATAGTCAAATATTAACCAAGTATTTAATAAAAGATTAGTAAAAAAAAGACAATTTTTTTTTATATATAACATACCGATTAAAAAAATGCAGGATTATACAATTTTAAAACTATGGAAATTGTCAACTGTATAAGGATATTTTGTTTCTTATTAGTTTTGTAGCAAAAGTATCAGTGTAGCATTTATTATATTCCAGACCTCTAGTTGCTTATAATGATCAAGCATATTTTAAGGACACTTTAAAGCTAGCCAAGGTTATCGTTCTTTAAAAGAATATCATCAAGGCCTCCATCTGTTGACGTAATAGTACCTATTTGATATAATCAATAAAACAGTCTTAAATTAAGTAGGTATATAATCAAAGTTAACTGAAAAAACAGAATAATTTTTTTATATATAACTTACCGATTAAATTTATGTAGGATTATACAATTTAGAAAATTATGGAAATTGTCAACTGTATAAGGATATTTTGTTTCTAATTAGTTTTGTAGCAAAAGTATCAGTGTAGCAATTATTATATTCCAGACATCTGGATGTTTATAATGATCTAGCATATTTTAAGGAAACTTTAAAGCTAGCCAAGGTTATCGTTCTTTAAAAGAATATCTTCAAGGCCTCCTACTGTTGAAGTAATAGTACCTATTTGATATAATCAATAAAACAGTTTTAAATAAGGTAAGTAAATAATCAAAGTTAACTGAAAAAAAAGAATAATTTTTTTATATATAACTTACCGATTAAATGTTTGCAGGATTATACAATTTTAAAATTATGGAAATTGTCAACTGTATAAGTATATTTTGTTTCTAATTAGTTTTGTAGCAAAAGTATCAGTGTAGCAATTATTATATTCCTGACATCTGGATGTTTATAATGATCTAGCATATTTTAAGGACACTACAAAGCTAGCCAAGGTTATCGTTCTTTAAAAGAATATCTTCAAGGCCTCCTACTGTTGAAGTAATAGTACCTATTTGATATTATCAATAAAACAGTCTTAAATTAAGTAAGTATATAATCAAAGTTAACTGAAAAAACAGAATAATTTTTTTATATATAACTTACCGATTAAATGTTTGTAGGATTATACAATTTTAAAATTATGGAAATTGTCAATTGTATAAGGTTACTATATTTCTTATTAATTCTGAAGCAATAGTATCACTGTAGCAGTTATCATATTCCAGACCGTTAAATGTATATAAGGATCAAGTATATTTCAAAGTATATACAATGTTAACCAATGAAATCTGCTGTAGAAGAATTTAATTATGTCCTTCTGCTGCTCATGTTATACTACCTATATGATAGCATCATATAAATAGTCAAATATTAACCAAGTATTTAATAAAAGATTAGTAAAAAAAAGACAATTTTTTTTTATATATAACATACCGATTAAAAAAATGCAGGATTATACAATTTTAAAACTATGGAAATTGTCAACTGTATAAGGATATTTTGTTTCTTATTAGTTTTGTAGCAAAAGTATCAGTGTAGCATTTATTATATTCCAGACCTCTAGTTGCTTATAATGATCAAGCATATTTTAAGGACACTTTAAAGCTAGCCAAGGTTATCGTTCTTTAAAAGAATATCATCAAGGCCTCCATCTGTTGACGTAATAGTACCTATTTGATATAATCAATAAAACAGTCTTAAATTAAGTAGGTATATAATCAAAGTTAACTGAAAAAACAGAATAATTTTTTTATATATAACTTACCGATTAAATGTATGTAGGATTATACAATTTTAAAATTATGGAAATTGTCAACTGTATAAGTATATTTTGTTTCTAATTAGTTTTGTAGCAAAAGTATCAGTGTAGCAATTATTATATTCCTGACATCTGGATGTTTATAATGATCTAGCATATTTTAAGGACACTTTAAAGCTAGCCAAGGTTATCGTTCTTTAAAAGAATATCTTCAAGGCCTCCTACTGTTGAAGTAATAGTACCTATTTGATATAATCAATAAAACAGTCTTAAATTAAGTAAGTATATAATCAAAGTTAACTGAAAAAACAGAATAATTTTTTTATATATAACTTACCGATTAAATGTTTGTAGGATTATACAATTTTAAAATTATGGAAATTGTCAATTGTATAAGGTTACTATATTTCTTATTAATTCTGAAGCAATAGTATCACTGTAGCAGTTATCATATTCCAGACCGTTAAATGTATATAAGGATCAAGTATATTTCAAAGTATATACAATGTTAACCAATGAAATCTGCTGTAGAAGAATTTAATTATGTCCTTCTGCTGCTCATGTTATACTACCTATATGATAGCATCATATAAATAGTCAAATATTAACCAAGTATTTAATAAAAGATTAGTAAAAAAAAGACAATTTTTTTTTATATATAACATACCGATTAAAAAAATGCAGGATTATACAATTTTAAAACTATGGAAATTGTCAACTGTATAAGGATATTTTGTTTCTTATTAGTTTTGTAGCAAAAGTATCAGTGTAGCATTTATTATATTCCAGACCTCTAGTTGCTTATAATGATCAAGCATATTTTAAGGACACTTTAAAGCTAGCCAAGGTTATCGTTCTTTAAAAGAATATCATCAAGGCCTCCATCTGTTGACGTAATAGTACCTATTTGATATAATCAATAAAACAGTCTTAAATTAAGTAGGTATATAATCAAAGTTAACTGAAAAAACAGAATAATTTTTTTATATATAACTTACCGATTAAATTTATGTAGGATTATACAATTTAGAAAATTATGGAAATTGTCAACTGTATAAGGATATTTTGTTTCTAATTAGTTTTGTAGCAAAAGTATCAGTGTAGCAATTATTATATTCCAGACATCTGGATGTTTATAATGATCTAGCATATTTTAAGGAAACTTTAAAGCTAGCCAAGGTTATCGTTCTTTAAAAGAATATCTTCAAGGCCTCCTACTGTTGAAGTAATAGTACCTATTTGATATAATCAATAAAACAGTTTTAAATAAGGTAAGTAAATAATCAAAGTTAACTGAAAAAAAAGAATAATTTTTTTATATATAACTTACCGATTAAATGTTTGCAGGATTATACAATTTTAAAATTATGGAAATTGTCAACTGTATAAGTATATTTTGTTTCTAATTAGTTTTGTAGCAAAAGTATCAGTGTAGCAATTATTATATTCCTGACATCTGGATGTTTATAATGATCTAGCATATTTTAAGGACACTTTAAAGCTAGCCAAGGTTATCGTTCTTTAAAAGAATATCTTCAAGGCCTCCTACTGTTGAAGTAATAGTACCTATTTGATATAATCAATAAAACAGTCTTAAATTAAGTAAGTATATAATCAAAGTTAACTGAAAAAACAGAATAATTTTTTTATATATAACTTACCGATTAAATGTTTGTAGGATTATACAATTTTAAAATTATGGAAATTGTCAATTGTATAAGGTTACTATATTTCTTATTAATTCTGAAGCAATAGTATCACTGTAGCAGTTATCATATTCCAGACCGTTAAATGTATATAAGGATCAAGTATATTTCAAAGTATATACAATGTTAACCAATGAAATCTGCTGTAGAAGAATTTAATTATGTCCTTCTGCTGCTCATGTTATACTACCTATATGATAGCATCATATAAATAGTCAAATATTAACCAAGTATTTAATAAAAGATTAGTAAAAAAAAGACAATTTTTTTTTATATATAACATACCGATTAAAAAAATGCAGGATTATACAATTTTAAAACTATGGAAATTGTCAACTGTATAAGGATATTTTGTTTCTTATTAGTTTTGTAGCAAAAGTATCAGTGTAGCATTTATTATATTCCAGACCTCTAGTTGCTTATAATGATCAAGCATATTTTAAGGACACTTTAAAGCTAGCCAAGGTTATCGTTCTTTAAAAGAATATCATCAAGGCCTCCATCTGTTGACGTAATAGTACCTATTTGATATAATCAAAAAAACAGTCTTAAATTAAGTAGGTATATAATCAAAGTTAACTGAAAAAACAGAATAATTTTTTTATATATAACTTACCGATTAAATGTATGCAGGATTATACAATTTTGAAAATTATGGAAATTGTCAACTGTATAAGGATATTTTGTTTCTAATTAGTTTTGTAGCAAAAGTATCAGTGTAGCAATTATTATATTCCAGACATCTGGATGTTTATAATGATCTAGCATATTTTAAGGAAACTTTAAAGCTAGCCAAGGTTATCGTTCTTTAAAAGAATATCTTCAAGGCCTCCTACTGTTGAAGTAATAGTACCTATTTGATATAATCAATAAAACAGTTTTAAATAAGGTAAGTAAATAATCAAAGTTAACTGAAAAAAAAGAATAATTTTTTTATATATAACTTACCGATTAAATGTTTGCAGGATTATACAATTTTAAAATTATGGAAATTGTTAACTGTAAAGGTATATTTTGTTTCTAATTAGTTTTGTAGCAAAAGTATCAGTGTAGCAATTATTATATTCCTGACATCTGGATGTTTATAATGATCTAGCATATTTTAAGGACACTACAAAGCTAGCCAAGGTTATCGTTCTTTAAAAGAATATCTTCAAGGCCTCCTACTGTTGAAGTAATAGTACCTATTTGATATAATCAATAAAACAGTCTTAAATTAAGTAAGTATATAATCAAAGTTAACTGAAAAAACAGAATAATTTTTTTATATATAACTTACCGATTAAATGTTTGTAGGATTATACAATTTTAAAATTATGGAAATTGTCAATTGTATAAGGTTACTATATTTCTTATTAATTCTGAAGCAATAGTATCACTGTAGCAGTTATCATATTCCAGACCGTTAAATGTATATAAGGATCAAGTATATTTCAAAGTATATACAATGTTAACCAATGAAATCTGCTGTAGAAGAATTTAATTATGTCCTTCTGCTGCTCATGTTATACTACCTATATGATAGCATCATATAAATAGTCAAATATTAACCAAGTATTTAATAAAAGATTAGTAAAAAAAAGACAATTTTTTTTTATATATAACATACCGATTAAAAAAATGCAGGATTATACAATTTTAAAACTATGGAAATTGTCAACTGTATAAGGATATTTTGTTTCTTATTAGTTTTGTAGCAAAAGTATCAGTGTAGCATTTATTATATTCCAGACCTCTAGTTGCTTATAATGATCAAGCATATTTTAAGGACACTTTAAAGCTAGCCAAGGTTATCGTTCTTTAAAAGAATATCATCAAGGCCTCCATCTGTTGAAGTAATAGTACCTATTTGATATAATCAATAAAACAGTCTTAAATTAAGTAAGTATATAATCAAAGTTAACTGAAAAAACAGAATAATTTTTTTATATATAACTTACCGATTAAATGTTTGTAGGATTATACAATTTTAAAATTATGGAAATTGTCAACTGTATAAGTATATTTTGTTTCTAATTAGTTTTGTAGCAAAAGTATCAGTGTAGCAATTATTATATTCCTGACATCTGGATGTTTATAATGATCTAGCATATTTTAAGGACACTTTAAAGCTAGCCAAGGTTATCGTTCTTTAAAAGAATATCTTCAAGGCCTCCTACTGTTGAAGTAATAGTACCTATTTGATATAATCAATAAAACAGTCTTAAATTAAGTAAGTATATAATCAAAGTTAACTGAAAAAACAGAATAATTTTTTTATATATAACTTACCGATTAAATGATTGTAGGATTATACAATTTTAAAATTATGGAAATTGTCAACTGTATAAGTATATTTTGTTTCTAATTAGTTTTGTAGCAAAAGTATCAGTGTAGCAATTATTATATTCCTGACATCTGGATGTTTATAATGATCTAGCATATTTTAAGGACACTTTAAAGCTAGCCAAGGTTATCGTTCTTTAAAAGAATATCTTCAAGGCCTCCTACTGTTGAAGTAATAGTACCTATTTGATATAATCAATAAAACAGTCTTAAATTAAGTAAGTATATAATCAAAGTTAACTGAAAAAACAGAATAATTTTTTTATATATAACTTACCGATTAAATGTTTGTAGGATTATACAATTTTAAAATTATGGAAATTGTCAATTGTATAAGGTTACTATATTTCTTATTAATTCTGAAGCAATAGTATCACTGTAGCAGTTATCATATTCCAGACCGTTAAATGTATATAAGGATCAAGTATATTTCAAAGTATATACAATGTTAACCAATGAAATCTGCTGTAGAAGAATTTAATTATGTCCTTCTGCTGCTCATGTTATACTACCTATATGATAGCATCATATAAATAGTCAAATATTAACCAAGTATTTAATAAAAGATTAGTAAAAAAAAGACAATTTTTTTTTATATATAACATACCGATTAAAAAAATGCAGGATTATACAATTTTAAAACTATGGAAATTGTCAACTGTATAAGGATATTTTGTTTCTTATTAGTTTTGTAGCAAAAGTATCAGTGTAGCATTTATTATATTCCAGACCTCTAGTTGCTTATAATGATCAAGCATATTTTAAGGACACTTTAAAGCTAGCCAAGGTTATCGTTCTTTAAAAGAATATCATCAAGGCCTCCATCTGTTGACGTAATAGTACCTATTTGATATAATCAATAAAACAGTCTTAAATTAAGTAGGTATATAATCAAAGTTAACTGAAAAAACAGAATAATTTTTTTATATATAACTTACCGATTAAATTTATGTAGGATTATACAATTTAGAAAATTATGGAAATTGTCAACTGTATAAGGATATTTTGTTTCTAATTAGTTTTGTAGCAAAAGTATCAGTGTAGCAATTATTATATTCCAGACATCTGGATGTTTATAATGATCTAGCATATTTTAAGGAAACTTTAAAGCTAGCCAAGGTTATCGTTCTTTAAAAGAATATCTTCAAGGCCTCCTACTGTTGAAGTAATAGTACCTATTTGATATAATCAATAAAACAGTTTTAAATAAGGTAAGTAAATAATCAAAGTTAACTGAAAAAAAAGAATAATTTTTTTATATATAACTTACCGATTAAATGTTTGCAGGATTATACAATTTTAAAATTATGGAAATTGTCAACTGTATAAGTATATTTTGTTTCTAATTAGTTTTGTAGCAAAAGTATCAGTGTAGCAATTATTATATTCCTGACATCTGGATGTTTATAATGATCTAGCATATTTTAAGGACACTACAAAGCTAGCCAAGGTTATCGTTCTTTAAAAGAATATCTTCAAGGCCTCCTACTGTTGAAGTAATAGTACCTATTTGATATTATCAATAAAACAGTCTTAAATTAAGTAAGTATATAATCAAAGTTAACTGAAAAAACAGAATAATTTTTTTATATACAACTTACCGATTAAATGTTTGTAGGATTATACAATTTTAAAATTATGGAAATTGTCAACTGTATAAGTATATTTTGTTTCTAATTAGTTTTGTAGCAAAAGTATCAGTGTAGCAATTATTATATTCCTGACATCTGGATGTTTATAATGATCTAGCATATTTTAAGGACACTTTAAAGCTAGCCAAGGTTATCGTTCTTTAAAAGAATATCTTCAAGGCCTCCTACTGTTGAAGTAATAGTACCTATTTGATATAATCAATAAAACAGTCTTAAATTAAGTAAGTATATAATCAAAGTTAACTGAAAAAACAGAATAATTTTTTTATATATAACTTACCGATTAAATGTTTGTAGGATTATACAATTTTAAAATTATGGAAATTGTCAATTGTATAAGGTTACTATATTTCTTATTAATTCTGAAGCAATAGTATCACTGTAGCAGTTATCATATTCCAGACCGTTAAATGTATATAAGGATCAAGTATATTTCAAAGTATATACAATGTTAACCAATGAAATCTGCTGTAGAAGAATTTAATTATGTCCTTCTGCTGCTCATGTTATACTACCTATATGATAGCATCATATAAATAGTCAAATATTAACCAAGTATTTAATAAAAGATTAGTAAAAAAAAGACAATTTTTTTTTATATATAACATACCGATTAAAAAAATGCAGGATTATACAATTTTAAAACTATGGAAATTGTCAACTGTATAAGGATATTTTGTTTCTTATTAGTTTTGTAGCAAAAGTATCAGTGTAGCATTTATTATATTCCAGACCTCTAGTTGCTTATAATGATCAAGCATATTTTAAGGACACTTTAAAGCTAGCCAAGGTTATCGTTCTTTAAAAGAATATCATCAAGGCCTCCATCTGTTGACGTAATAGTACCTATTTGATATAATCAATAAAACAGTCTTAAATTAAGTAGGTATATAATCAAAGTTAACTGAAAAAACAGAATAATTTTTTTATATATAACTTACCGATTAAATTTATGTAGGATTATACAATTTAGAAAATTATGGAAATTGTCAACTGTATAAGGATATTTTGTTTCTAATTAGTTTTGTAGCAAAAGTATCAGTGTAGCAATTATTATATTCCAGACATCTGGATGTTTATAATGATCTAGCATATTTTAAGGAAACTTTAAAGCTAGCCAAGGTTATCGTTCTTTAAAAGAATATCTTCAAGGCCTCCTACTGTTGAAGTAATAGTACCTATTTGATATAATCAATAAAACAGTTTTAAATAAGGTAAGTAAATAATCAAAGTTAACTGAAAAAAAAGAATAATTTTTTTATATATAACTTACCGATTAAATGTTTGCAGGATTATACAATTTTAAAATTATGGAAATTGTCAACTGTATAAGTATATTTTGTTTCTAATTAGTTTTGTAGCAAAAGTATCAGTGTAGCAATTATTATATTCCTGACATCTGGATGTTTATAATGATCTAGCATATTTTAAGGACACTACAAAGCTAGCCAAGGTTATCGTTCTTTAAAAGAATATCTTCAAGGCCTCCTACTGTTGAAGTAATAGTACCTATTTGATATTATCAATAAAACAGTCTTAAATTAAGTAAGTATATAATCAAAGTTAACTGAAAAAACAGAATAATTTTTTTATATATAACTTACCGATTAAATGTTTGTAGGATTATACAATTTTAAAATTATGGAAATTGTCAATTGTATAAGGTTACTATATTTCTTATTAATTCTGAAGCAATAGTATCACTGTAGCAGTTATCATATTCCAGACCGTTAAATGTATATAAGGATCAAGTATATTTCAAAGTATATACAATGTTAACCAATGAAATCTGCTGTAGAAGAATTTAATTATGTCCTTCTGCTGCTCATGTTATACTACCTATATGATAGCATCATATAAATAGTCAAATATTAACCAAGTATTTAATAAAAGATTAGTAAAAAAAAGACAATTTTTTTTTATATATAACATACCGATTAAAAAAATGCAGGATTATACAATTTTAAAACTATGGAAATTGTCAACTGTATAAGGATATTTTGTTTCTTATTAGTTTTGTAGCAAAAGTATCAGTGTAGCATTTATTATATTCCAGACCTCTAGTTGCTTATAATGATCAAGCATATTTTAAGGACACTTTAAAGCTAGCCAAGGTTATCGTTCTTTAAAAGAATATCATCAAGGCCTCCATCTGTTGACGTAATAGTACCTATTTGATATAATCAATAAAACAGTCTTAAATTAAGTAGGTATATAATCAAAGTTAACTGAAAAAACAGAATAATTTTTTTATATATAACTTACCGATTAAATGTATGTAGGATTATACAATTTTAAAATTATGGAAATTGTCAACTGTATAAGTATATTTTGTTTCTAATTAGTTTTGTAGCAAAAGTATCAGTGTAGCAATTATTATATTCCTGACATCTGGATGTTTATAATGATCTAGCATATTTTAAGGACACTTTAAAGCTAGCCAAGGTTATCGTTCTTTAAAAGAATATCTTCAAGGCCTCCTACTGTTGAAGTAATAGTACCTATTTGATATAATCAATAAAACAGTCTTAAATTAAGTAAGTATATAATCAAAGTTAACTGAAAAAACAGAATAATTTTTTTATATATAACTTACCGATTAAATGTTTGTAGGATTATACAATTTTAAAATTATGGAAATTGTCAATTGTATAAGGTTACTATATTTCTTATTAATTCTGAAGCAATAGTATCACTGTAGCAGTTATCATATTCCAGACCGTTAAATGTATATAAGGATCAAGTATATTTCAAAGTATATACAATGTTAACCAATGAAATCTGCTGTAGAAGAATTTAATTATGTCCTTCTGCTGCTCATGTTATACTACCTATATGATAGCATCATATAAATAGTCAAATATTAACCAAGTATTTAATAAAAGATTAGTAAAAAAAAGACAATTTTTTTTTATATATAACATACCGATTAAAAAAATGCAGGATTATACAATTTTAAAACTATGGAAATTGTCAACTGTATAAGGATATTTTGTTTCTTATTAGTTTTGTAGCAAAAGTATCAGTGTAGCATTTATTATATTCCAGACCTCTAGTTGCTTATAATGATCAAGCATATTTTAAGGACACTTTAAAGCTAGCCAAGGTTATCGTTCTTTAAAAGAATATCATCAAGGCCTCCATCTGTTGACGTAATAGTACCTATTTGATATAATCAATAAAACAGTCTTAAATTAAGTAGGTATATAATCAAAGTTAACTGAAAAAACAGAATAATTTTTTTATATATAACTTACCGATTAAATTTATGTAGGATTATACAATTTAGAAAATTATGGAAATTGTCAACTGTATAAGGATATTTTGTTTCTAATTAGTTTTGTAGCAAAAGTATCAGTGTAGCAATTATTATATTCCAGACATCTGGATGTTTATAATGATCTAGCATATTTTAAGGAAACTTTAAAGCTAGCCAAGGTTATCGTTCTTTAAAAGAATATCTTCAAGGCCTCCTACTGTTGAAGTAATAGTACCTATTTGATATAATCAATAAAACAGTTTTAAATAAGGTAAGTAAATAATCAAAGTTAACTGAAAAAAAAGAATAATTTTTTTATATATAACTTACCGATTAAATGTTTGCAGGATTATACAATTTTAAAATTATGGAAATTGTCAACTGTATAAGTATATTTTGTTTCTAATTAGTTTTGTAGCAAAAGTATCAGTGTAGCAATTATTATATTCCTGACATCTGGATGTTTATAATGATCTAGCATATTTTAAGGACACTTTAAAGCTAGCCAAGGTTATCGTTCTTTAAAAGAATATCTTCAAGGCCTCCTACTGTTGAAGTAATAGTACCTATTTGATATAATCAATAAAACAGTCTTAAATTAAGTAAGTATATAATCAAAGTTAACTGAAAAAACAGAATAATTTTTTTATATATAACTTACCGATTAAATGTTTGTAGGATTATACAATTTTAAAATTATGGAAATTGTCAATTGTATAAGGTTACTATATTTCTTATTAATTCTGAAGCAATAGTATCACTGTAGCAGTTATCATATTCCAGACCGTTAAATGTATATAAGGATCAAGTATATTTCAAAGTATATACAATGTTAACCAATGAAATCTGCTGTAGAAGAATTTAATTATGTCCTTCTGCTGCTCATGTTATACTACCTATATGATAGCATCATATAAATAGTCAAATATTAACCAAGTATTTAATAAAAGATTAGTAAAAAAAAGACAATTTTTTTTTATATATAACATACCGATTAAAAAAATGCAGGATTATACAATTTTAAAACTATGGAAATTGTCAACTGTATAAGGATATTTTGTTTCTTATTAGTTTTGTAGCAAAAGTATCAGTGTAGCATTTATTATATTCCAGACCTCTAGTTGCTTATAATGATCAAGCATATTTTAAGGACACTTTAAAGCTAGCCAAGGTTATCGTTCTTTAAAAGAATATCATCAAGGCCTCCATCTGTTGACGTAATAGTACCTATTTGATATAATCAAAAAAACAGTCTTAAATTAAGTAGGTATATAATCAAAGTTAACTGAAAAAACAGAATAATTTTTTTATATATAACTTACCGATTAAATGTATGCAGGATTATACAATTTTGAAAATTATGGAAATTGTCAACTGTATAAGGATATTTTGTTTCTAATTAGTTTTGTAGCAAAAGTATCAGTGTAGCAATTATTATATTCCAGACATCTGGATGTTTATAATGATCTAGCATATTTTAAGGAAACTTTAAAGCTAGCCAAGGTTATCGTTCTTTAAAAGAATATCTTCAAGGCCTCCTACTGTTGAAGTAATAGTACCTATTTGATATAATCAATAAAACAGTTTTAAATAAGGTAAGTAAATAATCAAAGTTAACTGAAAAAAAAGAATAATTTTTTTATATATAACTTACCGATTAAATGTTTGCAGGATTATACAATTTTAAAATTATGGAAATTGTCAACTGTAAAGGTATATTTTGTTTCTAATTAGTTTTGTAGCAAAAGTATCAGTGTAGCAATTATTATATTCCTGACATCTGGATGTTTATAATGATCTAGCATATTTTAAGGACACTTTAAAGCTAGCCAAGGTTATCGTTCTTTAAAAGAATATCTTCAAGGCCTCCTACTGTTGAAGTAATAGTACCTATTTGATATAATCAATAAAACAGTCTTAAATTAAGTAAGTATATAATCAAAGTTAACTGAAAAAACAGAATAATTTTTTTATATATAACTTACCGATTAAATGTTTGTAGGATTATACAATTTTAAAATTATGGAAATTGTCAATTGTATAAGGTTACTATATTTCTTATTAATTCTGAAGCAATAGTATCACTGTAGCAGTTATCATATTCCAGACCGTTAAATGTATATAAGGATCAAGTATATTTCAAAGTATATACAATGTTAACCAATGAAATCTGCTGTAGAAGAATTTAATTATGTCCTTCTGCTGCTCATGTTATACTACCTATATGATAGCATCATATAAATAGTCAAATATTAACCAAGTATTTAATAAAAGATTAGTAAAAAAAAGACAATTTTTTTTTATATATAACATACCGATTAAAAAAATGCAGGATTATACAATTTTAAAACTATGGAAATTGTCAACTGTATAAGGATATTTTGTTTCTTATTAGTTTTGTAGCAAAAGTATCAGTGTAGCATTTATTATATTCCAGACCTCTAGTTGCTTATAATGATCAAGCATATTTTAAGGACACTTTAAAGCTAGCCAAGGTTATCGTTCTTTAAAAGAATATCATCAAGGCCTCCATCTGTTGACGTAATAGTACCTATTTGATATAATCAAAAAAACAGTCTTAAATTAAGTAGGTATATAATCAAAGTTAACTGAAAAAACAGAATAATTTTTTTATATATAACTTACCGATTAAATGTATGCAGGATTATACAATTTTGAAAATTATGGAAATTGTCAACTGTATAAGGATATTTTGTTTCTAATTAGTTTTGTAGCAAAAGTATCAGTGTAGCAATTATTATATTCCAGACATCTGGATGTTTATAATGATCTAGCATATTTTAAGGAAACTTTAAAGCTAGCCAAGGTTATCGTTCTTTAAAAGAATATCTTCAAGGCCTCCTACTGTTGAAGTAATAGTACCTATTTGATATAATCAATAAAACAGTTTTAAATAAGGTAAGTAAATAATCAAAGTTAACTGAAAAAAAAGAATAATTTTTTTATATATAACTTACCGATTAAATGTTTGCAGGATTATACAATTTTAAAATTATGGAAATTGTCAACTGTAAAGGTATATTTTGTTTCTAATTAGTTTTGTAGCAAAAGTATCAGTGTAGCAATTATTATATTCCTGACATCTGGATGTTTATAATGATCTAGCATATTTTAAGGACACTACAAAGCTAGCCAAGGTTATCGTTCTTTAAAAGAATATCTTCAAGGCCTCCTACTGTTGAAGTAATAGTACCTATTTGATATAATCAATAAAACAGTCTTAAATTAAGTAAGTATATAATCAAAGTTAACTGAAAAAACAGAATAATTTTTTTATATATAACTTACCGATTAAATGTTTGTAGGATTATACAATTTTAAAATTATGGAAATTGTCAATTGTATAAGGTTACTATATTTCTTATTAATTCTGAAGCAATAGTATCACTGTAGCAGTTATCATATTCCAGACCGTTAAATGTATATAAGGATCAAGTATATTTCAAAGTATATACAATGTTAACCAATGAAATCTGCTGTAGAAGAATTTAATTATGTCCTTCTGCTGCTCATGTTATACTACCTATATGATAGCATCATATAAATAGTCAAATATTAACCAAGTATTTAATAAAAGATTAGTAAAAAAAAGACAATTTTTTTTTATATATAACATACCGATTAAAAAAATGCAGGATTATACAATTTTAAAACTATGGAAATTGTCAACTGTATAAGGATATTTTGTTTCTTATTAGTTTTGTAGCAAAAGTATCAGTGTAGCATTTATTATATTCCAGACCTCTAGTTGCTTATAATGATCAAGCATATTTTAAGGACACTTTAAAGCTAGCCAAGGTTATCGTTCTTTAAAAGAATATCATCAAGGCCTCCATCTGATGACGTAATAGTACCTATTTGATATAATCAATAAAACAGTCTTAAATTAAGTAGGTATATAATCAAAGTTAACTGAAAAAACAGAATAATTTTTTTATATATAACTTACCGATTAAATGTATGCAGGATTATACAATTTTGAAAATTATGGAAATTGTCAACTGTATAAGGATATTTTGTTTCTAATTAGTTTTGTAGCAAAAGTATCAGTGTAGCAATTATTATATTCCAGACATCTGGATGTTTATAATGATCTAGCATATTTTAAGGAAACTTTAAAGCTAGCCAAGGTTATCGTTCTTTAAAAGAATATCTTCAAGGCCTCCTACTGTTGAAGTAATAGTACCTATTTGATATAATCAATAAAACAGTCTTAAATTAAGTAAGTATATAATCAAAGTTAACTGAAAAAACAGAATAATTTTTTTATATATAACTTACCGATTAAATGTTTGTAGGATTATACAATTTTAAAATTATAGAAATTGTCAACTGTATAAGTATATTTTGTTTCTAATTAGTTTTGTAGCAAAAGTATCAGTGTAGCAATTATTATATTCCTGACATCTGGATGTTTATAATGATCTAGCATATTTTAAGGACACTTTAAAGCTAGCCAAGGTTATCGTTCTTTAAAAGAATATCTTCAAGGCCTCCTACTGTTGAAGTAATAGTACCTATTTGATATAATCAATAAAACAGTCTTAAATTAAGTAAGTATATAATCAAAGTTAACTGAAAAAACAGAATAATTTTTTTATATATAACTTACCGATTAAATGTTTGTAGGATTATACAATTTTAAAATTATGGAAATTGTCAATTGTATAAGGTTACTATATTTCTTATTAATTCTGAAGCAATAGTATCACTGTAGCAGTTATCATATTCCAGACCCTTAAATGTATATAAGGATCAAGTATATTTCAAAGTATATACAATGTTAACCAATGAAATCTGCTGTAGAAGAATTTAATTATGTCCTTCTGCTGCTCATGTTATAGTACCTATATGATAGCATCAAATAAATAGTCAAATATTAACCAAGTATTTAATAAAAGACTAGTAAAAAAGACAATTTTTTTTTATATATAACATACCGATTAAAAAAATGCAGGATTATACAATTTTAAAATTATGGAAATTGTCAACTGTATAAGTATATTTTGTTTCTAATTAGTTTTGTAGCAAAAGTATCAGTGTAGCAATTATTATATTCCTGACATCTGGATGTTTATAATGATCTAGCATATTTTAAGGACACTTTAAAGCTAGCCAAGGTTATCGTTCTTTAAAAGAATATCATCAAGGCCTCCATCTGTTGACGTAATAGTACCTATTTGATATAATCAATAAAACAGTCTTAAAATAAGTAGGTATATAATCAAAGTTAACTGAAAAAACAGAATAATTTGTTTATATATAACTTACCGATTAAATGTATGCAGTATTATACAATTTTGAAAATTATGGAAATTGTCAACTGTATAAGGATATTTTGTTTCTAATTAGTTTTGTAGCAAAAGTATCAGTGTAGCAATTATTATATTCCAGACCGTTAAATTTATATAAGGATCAAGTATATTTCAAAGTATATACAATGTTAACCAATGAAATCTGTTGTAGAAGAATTTAATTATGTCCTTCTGCTGCTCATGTTATACTACCTATATGATAGCATCAAATAAATAGTCAAATATTAACCAAGTATTTAATAAAAGACTAGTAAAAAAAAGACAATTTTTTTTTATATATAACATACCGATTAAAAAAATGCAGGATTATACAATTTTAAAACTATGGAAATTGTCAACTGTATAAGGATATTTTGTTTCTTATTAGTTTTGTAGCAAAAGTATCAGTGTAGCATTTATTATATTCCAGACCTCTAGTTGCTTATAATGATCAAGCATATTTTAAGGACACTTTAAAGCTAGCCAAGGTTATCGTTCTTTAAAAGAATATCATCAAGGCCTCCATCTGTTGACGTAATAGTACCTATTTGATATAATCAATAAAACAGTCTTAAATTAAGTAGGTATATAATCAAAGTTAACTGAAAAAACAGAATAATTTTTTTATATATAACTTACCGATTAAATTTATGTAGGATTATACAATTTAGAAAATTATGGAAATTGTCAACTGTATAAGGATATTTTGTTTCTAATTAGTTTTGTAGCAAAAGTATCAGTGTAGCAATTATTATATTCCAGACATCTGGATGTTTATAATGATCTAGCATATTTTAAGGAAACTTTAAAGCTAGCCAAGGTTATCGTTCTTTAAAAGAATATCTTCAAGGCCTCCTACTGTTGAAGTAATAGTACCTATTTGATATAATCAATAAAACAGTTTTAAATAAGGTAAGTAAATAATCAAAGTTAACTGAAAAAAAAGAATAATTTTTTTATATATAACTTACCGATTAAATGTTTGTAGGATTATACAATTTTAAAATTATGGAAATTGTCAATTGTATAAGGTTACTATATTTCTTATTAATTCTGAAGCAATAGTATCACTGTAGCAGTTATCATATTCCAGACCGTTAAATGTATATAAGGATCAAGTATATTTCAAAGTATATACAATGTTAACCAATGAAATCTGCTGTAGAAGAATTTAATTATGTCCTTCTGCTGCTCATGTTATACTACCTATATGATAGCATCATATAAATAGTCAAATATTAACCAAGTATTTAATAAAAGATTAGTAAAAAAAAGACAATTTTTTTTTATATATAACATACCGATTAAAAAAATGCAGGATTATACAATTTTAAAATTATGGAAATTGTCAATTGTATAAGGTTACTATATTTCTTATTAATTCTGAAGCAATAGTATCACTGTAGCAGTTATTATATTCCAGACCTCTAGTTGCTTATAATGATCAAGCATATTTTAAGGACACTTTAAAGCTAGCCAAGGTTATCGTTCTTTAAAAGAATATCATCAAGGCCTCCATCTGTTGACGTAATAGTACCTATTTGATATAATCAATAAAACAGTCTTAAATTAAGTAGGTATATAATCAAAGTTAACTGAAAAAACAGAATAATTTTTTTATATATAACTTACCGATTAAATGTATGCAGGATTATACAATTTTGAAAATTATGGAAATTGTCAACTGTATAAGGATATTTTGTTTCTAATTAGTTTTGTAGCAAAAGTATCAGTGTAGCAATTATTATATTCCAGACATCTGGATGTTTATAATGATCTAGCATATTTTAAGGAAACTTTAAAGCTAGCCAAGGTTATCGTTCTTTAAAAGAATATCTTCAAGGCCTCCTACTGTTGAAGTAATAGTACCTATTTGATATAATCAATAAAACAGTTTTAAATAAGGTAAGTAAATAATCAAAGTTAACTGAAAAAAAAGAATAATTTTTTTATATATAACTTACCGATTAAATGTTTGCAGGATTATACAATTTTAAAATTATGGAAATTGTCAACTGTATAAGTATATTTTGTTTCTAATTAGTTTTGTAGCAAAAGTATCAGTGTAGCAATTATTATATTCCTGACATCTGGATGTTTATAATGATCTAGCATATTTTAAGGACACTTTAAAGCTAGCCAAGGTTATCGTTCTTTAAAAGAATATCATCAAGGCCTCCATCTGTTGACGTAATAGTACCTATTTGATATAATCAATAAAACAGTCTTAAATTAAGTAGGTATATAATCAAAGTTAACTGAAAAAACAGAATAATTTTTTTATATATAACTTACCGATTAAATTTATGTAGGATTATACAATTTAGAAAATTATGGAAATTGTCAACTGTATAAGGATATTTTGTTTCTAATTAGTTTTGTAGCAAAAGTATCAGTGTAGCAATTATTATATTCCAGACATCTGGATGTTTATAATGATCTAGCATATTTTAAGGAAACTTTAAAGCTAGCCAAGGTTATCGTTCTTTAAAAGAATATCTTCAAGGCCTCCTACTGTTGAAGTAATAGTACCTATTTGATATAATCAATAAAACAGTTTTAAATAAGGTAAGTAAATAATCAAAGTTAACTGAAAAAAAAGAATAATTTTTTTATATATAACTTACCGATTAAATGTTTGTAGGATTATACAATTTTAAAATTATGGAAATTGTCAATTGTATAAGGTTACTATATTTCTTATTAATTCTGAAGCAATAGTATCACTGTAGCAGTTATCATATTCCAGACCGTTAAATGTATATAAGGATCAAGTATATTTCAAAGTATATACAATGTTAACCAATGAAATCTGCTGTAGAAGAATTTAATTATGTCCTTCTGCTGCTCATGTTATACTACCTATATGATAGCATCATATAAATAGTCAAATATTAACCAAGTATTTAATAAAAGATTAGTAAAAAAAAGACAATTTTTTTTTATATATAACATACCGATTAAAAAAATGCAGGATTATACAATTTTAAAATTATGGAAATTGTCAATTGTATAAGGTTACTATATTTCTTATTAATTCTGAAGCAATAGTATCACTGTAGCAGTTATTATATTCCAGACCTCTAGTTGCTTATAATGATCAAGCATATTTTAAGGACACTTTAAAGCTAGCCAAGGTTATCGTTCTTTAAAAGAATATCATCAAGGCCTCCATCTGTTGACGTAATAGTACCTATTTGATATAATCAATAAAACAGTCTTAAATTAAGTAGGTATATAATCAAAGTTAACTGAAAAAACAGAATAATTTTTTTATATATAACTTACCGATTAAATGTATGCAGGATTATACAATTTTGAAAATTATGGAAATTGTCAACTGTATAAGGATATTTTGTTTCTAATTAGTTTTGTAGCAAAAGTATCAGTGTAGCAATTATTATATTCCAGACATCTGGATGTTTATAATGATCTAGCATATTTTAAGGAAACTTTAAAGCTAGCCAAGGTTATCGTTCTTTAAAAGAATATCTTCAAGGCCTCCTACTGTTGAAGTAATAGTACCTATTTGATATAATCAATAAAACAGTTTTAAATAAGGTAAGTAAATAATCAAAGTTAACTGAAAAAAAAGAATAATTTTTTTATATATAACTTACCGATTAAATGTTTGCAGGATTATACAATTTTAAAATTATGGAAATTGTCAACTGTATAAGTATATTTTGTTTCTAATTAGTTTTGTAGCAAAAGTATCAGTGTAGCAATTATTATATTCCTGACATCTGGATGTTTATAATGATCTAGCATATTTTAAGGACACTACAAAGCTAGCCAAGGTTATCGTTCTTTAAAAGAATATCTTCAAGGCCTCCTACTGTTGAAGTAATAGTACCTATTTGATATAATCAATAAAACAGTCTTAAATTAAGTAAGTATATAATCAAAGTTAACTGAAAAAACAGAATAATTTTTTTATATATAACTTACCGATTAAATGTTTGTAGGATTATACAATTTTAAAATTATGGAAATTGTCAATTGTATAAGGTTACTATATTTCTTATTAATTCTGAAGCAATAGTATCACTGTAGCAGTTATCATATTCCAGACCCTTAAATGTATATAAGGATCAAGTATATTTCAAAGTATATACAATGTTAACCAATGAAATCTGCTGTAGAAGAATTTAATTATGTCCTTCTGCTGCTCATGTTATAGTACCTATATGATAGCATCAAATAAATAGTCAAATATTAACCAAGTATTTAATAAAAGACTAGTAAAAAAGACAATTTTTTTTTATATATAACATACCGATTAAAAAAATGCAGGATTATACAATTTTAAAATTATGGAAATTGTCAACTGTATAAGTATATTTTGTTTCTAATTAGTTTTGTAGCAAAAGTATCAGTGTAGCAATTATTATATTCCTGACATCTGGATGTTTATAATGATCTAGCATATTTTAAGGACACTTTAAAGCTAGCCAAGGTTATCGTTCTTTAAAAGAATATCATCAAGGCCTCCATCTGTTGACGTAATAGTACCTATTTGATATAATCAATAAAACAGTCTTAAAATAAGTAGGTATATAATCAAAGTTAACTGAAAAAACAGAATAATTTGTTTATATATAACTTACCGATTAAATGTATGCAGTATTATACAATTTTGAAAATTATGGAAATTGTCAACTGTATAAGGATATTTTGTTTCTAATTAGTTTTGTAGCAAAAGTATCAGTGTAGCAATTATTATATTCCTGACATCTGGATGTTTATAATGATCTAGCATATTTTAAGGACACTACAAAGCTAGCCAAGGTTACCGTTCTTTAAAAGAATATCTTCAAGGCCTCCTACTGTTGAAGTAATAGTACCTATTTGATATAATCAATAAAACAGTCTTAAATTAAGTAAGTATATAATCAAAGTTAACTGAAAAAACAGAATAATTTTTTTATATATAACTTACCGATTAAATGTTTGTAGGATTATACAATTTTAAAATTATGGAAATTGTCAATTGTATAAGGTTACTATATTTCTTATTAATTCTGAAGCAATAGTATCACTGTAGCAGTTATCATATTCCAGACCGTTAAATGTATATAAGGATCAAGTATATTTCAAAGTATATACAATGTTAACCAATGAAATCTGCTGTAGAAGAATTTAATTATGTCCTTCTGCTGCTCATGTTATACTACCTATATGATAGCATCATATAAATAGTCAAATATTAACCAAGTATTTAATAAAAGATTAGTAAAAAAAAGACAATTTTTTTTTATATATAACATACCGATTAAAAAAATGCAGGATTATACAATTTTAAAACTATGGAAATTGTCAACTGTATAAGGATATTTTGTTTCTTATTAGTTTTGTAGCAAAAGTATCAGTGTAGCATTTATTATATTCCAGACCTCTAGTTGCTTATAATGATCAAGCATATTTTAAGGACACTTTAAAGCTAGCCAAGGTTATCGTTCTTTAAAAGAATATCATCAAGGCCTCCATCTGTTGACGTAATAGTACCTATTTGATATAATCAATAAAACAGTCTTAAATTAAGTAGGTATATAATCAAAGTTAACTGAAAAAACAGAATAATTTTTTTATATATAACTTACCGATTAAATGTATGCAGGATTATACAATTTTGAAAATTATGGAAATTGTCAACTGTATAAGGATATTTTGTTTCTAATTAGTTTTGTAGCAAAAGTATCAGTGTAGCAATTATTATATTCCAGACATCTGGATGTTTATAATGATCTAGCATATTTTAAGGAAACTTTAAAGCTAGCCAAGGTTATCGTTCTTTAAAAGAATATCTTCAAGGCCTCCTACTGTTGAAGTAATAGTACCTATTTGATATAATCAATAAAACAGTTTTAAATAAGGTAAGTAAATAATCAAAGTTAACTGAAAAAAAAGAATAATTTTTTTATATATAACTTACCGATTAAATGTTTGCAGGATTATACAATTTTAAAATTATGGAAATTGTCAACTGTATAAGTATATTTTGTTTCTAATTAGTTTTGTAGCAAAAGTATCAGTGTAGCAATTATTATATTCCTGACATCTGGATGTTTATAATGATCTAGCATATTTTAAGGACACTACAAAGCTAGCCAAGGTTACCGTTCTTTAAAAGAATATCTTCAAGGCCTCCTACTGTTGAAGTAATAGTACCTATTTGATATAATCAATAAAACAGTCTTAAATTAAGTAAGTATATAATCAAAGTTAACTGAAAAAACAGAATAATTTTTTTATATATAACTTACCGATTAAATGTTTGTAGGATTATACAATTTTAAAATTATGGAAATTGTCAATTGTATAAGGTTACTATATTTCTTATTAATTCTGAAGCAATAGTATCACTGTAGCAGTTATCATATTCCAGACCGTTAAATGTATATAAGGATCAAGTATATTTCAAAGTATATACAATGTTAACCAATGAAATCTGCTGTAGAAGAATTTAATTATGTCCTTCTGCTGCTCATGTTATACTACCTATATGATAGCATCATATAAATAGTCAAATATTAACCAAGTATTTAATAAAAGACTAGTAAAAAAGACAATTTTTTTTTATATATAACATACCGATTAAAAAAATGCAGGATTATACAATTTTAAAATTATGGAAATTGTCAACTGTATAAGTATATTTTGTTTCTAATTAGTTTTGTAGCAAAAGTATCAGTGTAGCAATTATTATATTCCAGACATCTGGATGTTTATAATGATCTAGCATATTTTAAGGAAACTTTAAAGCTAGCCAAGGTTATCGTTCTTTAAAAGAATATCTTCAAGGCCTCCTACTGTTGAAGTAATAGTACCTATTTGATATAATCAATAAAACAGTTTTAAATAAGGTAAGTAAATAATCAAAGTTAACTGAAAAAAAAGAATAATTTTTTTATATATAACTTACCGATTAAATGTTTGTAGGATTATACAATTTTAAAATTATGGAAATTGTCAATTGTATAAGGTTACTATATTTCTTATTAATTCTGAAGCAATAGTATCACTGTAGCAGTTATCATATTCCAGACCGTTAAATGTATATAAGGATCAAGTATATTTCAAAGTATATACAATGTTAACCAATGAAATCTGCTGTAGAAGAATTTAATTATGTCCTTCTGCTGCTCATGTTATACTACCTATATGATAGCATCATATAAATAGTCAAATATTAACCAAGTATTTAATAAAAGATTAGTAAAAAAAAGACAATTTTTTTTTATATATAACATACCGATTAAAAAAATGCAGGATTATACAATTTTAAAATTATGGAAATTGTCAATTGTATAAGGTTACTATATTTCTTATTAATTCTGAAGCAATAGTATCACTGTAGCAGTTATTATATTCCAGACCTCTAGTTGCTTATAATGATCAAGCATATTTTAAGGACACTTTAAAGCTAGCCAAGGTTATCGTTCTTTAAAAGAATATCATCAAGGCCTCCATCTGTTGACGTAATAGTACCTATTTGATATAATCAATAAAACAGTCTTAAATTAAGTAGGTATATAATCAAAGTTAACTGAAAAAACAGAATAATTTTTTTATATATAACTTACCGATTAAATGTATGCAGGATTATACAATTTTGAAAATTATGGAAATTGTCAACTGTATAAGGATATTTTGTTTCTAATTAGTTTTGTAGCAAAAGTATCAGTGTAGCAATTATTATATTCCAGACATCTGGATGTTTATAATGATCTAGCATATTTTAAGGAAACTTTAAAGCTAGCCAAGGTTATCGTTCTTTAAAAGAATATCTTCAAGGCCTCCTACTGTTGAAGTAATAGTACCTATTTGATATAATCAATAAAACAGTCTTAAATTAAGTAAGTATATAATCAAAGTTAACTGAAAAAACAGAATAATTTTTTTATATATAACTTACCGATTAAATGTTTGTAGGATTATACAATTTTAAAATTATGGAAATTGTCAATTGTATAAGGTTACTATATTTCTTATTAATTCTGAAGCAATAGTATCACTGTAGCAGTTATCATATTCCAGACCGTTAAATGTATATAAGGATCAAGTATATTTCAAAGTATATACAATGTTAACCAATGAAATCTGCTGTAGAAGAATTTAATTATGTCCTTCTGCTGCTCATGTTATACTACCTATATGATAGCATCATATAAATAGTCAAATATTAACCAAGTATTTAATAAAAGACTAGTAAAAAAGACAATTTTTTTTTATATATAACATACCGATTAAAAAAATGCAGGATTATACAATTTTAAAATTATGGAAATTGTCAACTGTATAAGTATATTTTGTTTCTAATTAGTTTTGTAGCAAAAGTATCAGTGTAGCAATTATTATATTCCAGACATCTGGATGTTTATAATGATCTAGCATATTTTAAGGAAACTTTAAAGCTAGCCAAGGTTATCGTTCTTTAAAAGAATATCTTCAAGGCCTCCTACTGTTGAAGTAATAGTACCTATTTGATATAATCAATAAAACAGTTTTAAATAAGGTAAGTAAATAATCAAAGTTAACTGAAAAAAAAGAATAATTTTTTTATATATAACTTACCGATTAAATGTTTGTAGGATTATACAATTTTAAAATTATGGAAATTGTCAATTGTATAAGGTTACTATATTTCTTATTAATTCTGAAGCAATAGTATCACTGTAGCAGTTATCATATTCCAGACCGTTAAATGTATATAAGGATCAAGTATATTTCAAAGTATATACAATGTTAACCAATGAAATCTGCTGTAGAAGAATTTAATTATGTCCTTCTGCTGCTCATGTTATACTACCTATATGATAGCATCATATAAATAGTCAAATATTAACCAAGTATTTAATAAAAGATTAGTAAAAAAAAGACAATTTTTTTTTATATATAACATACCGATTAAAAAAATGCAGGATTATACAATTTTAAAATTATGGAAATTGTCAATTGTATAAGGTTACTATATTTCTTATTAATTCTGAAGCAATAGTATCACTGTAGCAGTTATTATATTCCAGACCTCTAGTTGCTTATAATGATCAAGCATATTTTAAGGACACTTTAAAGCTAGCCAAGGTTATCGTTCTTTAAAAGAATATCATCAAGGCCTCCATCTGTTGACGTAATAGTACCTATTTGATATAATCAATAAAACAGTCTTAAATTAAGTAGGTATATAATCAAAGTTAACTGAAAAAACAGAATAATTTTTTTATATATAACTTACCGATTAAATGTATGCAGGATTATACAATTTTGAAAATTATGGAAATTGTCAACTGTATAAGGATATTTTGTTTCTAATTAGTTTTGTAGCAAAAGTATCAGTGTAGCAATTATTATATTCCAGACATCTGGATGTTTATAATGATCTAGCATATTTTAAGGAAACTTTAAAGCTAGCCAAGGTTATCGTTCTTTAAAAGAATATCTTCAAGGCCTCCTACTGTTGAAGTAATAGTACCTATTTGATATAATCAATAAAACAGTTTTAAATAAGGTAAGTAAATAATCAAAGTTAACTGAAAAAAAAGAATAATTTTTTTATATATAACTTACCGATTAAATGTTTGCAGGATTATACAATTTTAAAATTATGGAAATTGTCAACTGTATAAGTATATTTTGTTTCTAATTAGTTTTGTAGCAAAAGTATCAGTGTAGCAATTATTATATTCCTGACATCTGGATGTTTATAATGATCTAGCATATTTTAAGGACACTACAAAGCTAGCCAAGGTTACCGTTCTTTAAAAGAATATCTTCAAGGCCTCCTACTGTTGAAGTAATAGTACCTATTTGATATAATCAATAAAACAGTCTTAAATTAAGTAAGTATATAATCAAAGTTAACTGAAAAAACAGAATAATTTTTTTATATATAACTTACCGATTAAATGTTTGTAGGATTATACAATTTTAAAATTATGGAAATTGTCAATTGTATAAGGTTACTATATTTCTTATTAATTCTGAAGCAATAGTATCACTGTAGCAGTTATCATATTCCAGACCGTTAAATGTATATAAGGATCAAGTATATTTCAAAGTATATACAATGTTAACCAATGAAATCTGCTGTAGAAGAATTTAATTATGTCCTTCTGCTGCTCATGTTATACTACCTATATGATAGCATCATATAAATAGTCAAATATTAACCAAGTATTTAATAAAAGACTAGTAAAAAAGACAATTTTTTTTTATATATAACATACCGATTAAAAAAATGCAGGATTATACAATTTTAAAATTATGGAAATTGTCAACTGTATAAGTATATTTTGTTTCTAATTAGTTTTGTAGCAAAAGTATCAGTGTAGCAATTATTATATTCCTGACATCTGGATGTTTATAATGATCTAGCATATTTTAAGGACACTTTAAAGCTAGCCAAGGTTATCGTTCTTTAAAAGAATATCATCAAGGCCTCCATCTGTTGACGTAATAGTACCTATTTGATATAATCAATAAAACAGTCTTAAAATAAGTAGGTATATAATCAAAGTTAACTGAAAAAACAGAATAATTTGTTTATATATAACTTACCGATTAAATGTATGCAGTATTATACAATTTTGAAAATTATGGAAATTGTCAACTGTATAAGGATATTTTGTTTCTAATTAGTTTTGTAGCAAAAGTATCAGTGTAGCAATTATTATATTCCAGACCGTTAAATTTATATAAGGATCAAGTATATTTCAAAGTATATACAATGTTAACCAATGAAATCTGTTGTAGAAGAATTTAATTATGTCCTTCTGCTGCTCATGTTATACTACCTATATGATAGCATCAAATAAATAGTCAAATATTAACCAAGTATTTAATAAAAGACTAGTAAAAAAAAGACAATTTTTTTTTATATATAACATACCGATTAAAAAAATGCAGGATTATACAATTTTAAAACTATGGAAATTGTCAACTGTATAAGGATATTTTGTTTCTTATTAGTTTTGTAGCAAAAGTATCAGTGTAGCATTTATTATATTCCAGACCTCTAGTTGCTTATAATGATCAAGCATATTTTAAGGACACTTTAAAGCTAGCCAAGGTTATCGTTCTTTAAAAGAATATCATCAAGGCCTCCATCTGTTGACGTAATAGTACCTATTTGATATAATCAATAAAACAGTCTTAAATTAAGTAGGTATATAATCAAAGTTAACTGAAAAAACAGAATAATTTTTTTATATATAACTTACCGATTAAATTTATGTAGGATTATACAATTTAGAAAATTATGGAAATTGTCAACTGTATAAGGATATTTTGTTTCTAATTAGTTTTGTAGCAAAAGTATCAGTGTAGCAATTATTATATTCCAGACATCTGGATGTTTATAATGATCTAGCATATTTTAAGGAAACTTTAAAGCTAGCCAAGGTTATCGTTCTTTAAAAGAATATCTTCAAGGCCTCCTACTGTTGAAGTAATAGTACCTATTTGATATAATCAATAAAACAGTTTTAAATAAGGTAAGTAAATAATCAAAGTTAACTGAAAAAAAAGAATAATTTTTTTATATATAACTTACCGATTAAATGTTTGTAGGATTATACAATTTTAAAATTATGGAAATTGTCAATTGTATAAGGTTACTATATTTCTTATTAATTCTGAAGCAATAGTATCACTGTAGCAGTTATCATATTCCAGACCGTTAAATGTATATAAGGATCAAGTATATTTCAAAGTATATACAATGTTAACCAATGAAATCTGCTGTAGAAGAATTTAATTATGTCCTTCTGCTGCTCATGTTATACTACCTATATGATAGCATCATATAAATAGTCAAATATTAACCAAGTATTTAATAAAAGATTAGTAAAAAAAAGACAATTTTTTTTTATATATAACATACCGATTAAAAAAATGCAGGATTATACAATTTTAAAATTATGGAAATTGTCAATTGTATAAGGTTACTATATTTCTTATTAATTCTGAAGCAATAGTATCACTGTAGCAGTTATTATATTCCAGACCTCTAGTTGCTTATAATGATCAAGCATATTTTAAGGACACTTTAAAGCTAGCCAAGGTTATCGTTCTTTAAAAGAATATCATCAAGGCCTCCATCTGTTGACGTAATAGTACCTATTTGATATAATCAATAAAACAGTCTTAAATTAAGTAGGTATATAATCAAAGTTAACTGAAAAAACAGAATAATTTTTTTATATATAACTTACCGATTAAATGTATGCAGGATTATACAATTTTGAAAATTATGGAAATTGTCAACTGTATAAGGATATTTTGTTTCTAATTAGTTTTGTAGCAAAAGTATCAGTGTAGCAATTATTATATTCCAGACATCTGGATGTTTATAATGATCTAGCATATTTTAAGGAAACTTTAAAGCTAGCCAAGGTTATCGTTCTTTAAAAGAATATCTTCAAGGCCTCCTACTGTTGAAGTAATAGTACCTATTTGATATAATCAATAAAACAGTTTTAAATAAGGTAAGTAAATAATCAAAGTTAACTGAAAAAAAAGAATAATTTTTTTATATATAACTTACCGATTAAATGTTTGCAGGATTATACAATTTTAAAATTATGGAAATTGTCAACTGTATAAGTATATTTTGTTTCTAATTAGTTTTGTAGCAAAAGTATCAGTGTAGCAATTATTATATTCCTGACATCTGGATGTTTATAATGATCTAGCATATTTTAAGGACACTACAAAGCTAGCCAAGGTTATCGTTCTTTAAAAGAATATCTTCAAGGCCTCCTACTGTTGAAGTAATAGTACCTATTTGATATAATCAATAAAACAGTCTTAAATTAAGTAAGTATATAATCAAAGTTAACTGAAAAAACAGAATAATTTTTTTATATATAACTTACCGATTAAATGTTTGTAGGATTATACAATTTTAAAATTATGGAAATTGTCAATTGTATAAGGTTACTATATTTCTTATTAATTCTGAAGCAATAGTATCACTGTAGCAGTTATCATATTCCAGACCCTTAAATGTATATAAGGATCAAGTATATTTCAAAGTATATACAATGTTAACCAATGAAATCTGCTGTAGAAGAATTTAATTATGTCCTTCTGCTGCTCATGTTATAGTACCTATATGATAGCATCAAATAAATAGTCAAATATTAACCAAGTATTTAATAAAAGACTAGTAAAAAAGACAATTTTTTTTTATATATAACATACCGATTAAAAAAATGCAGGATTATACAATTTTAAAATTATGGAAATTGTCAACTGTATAAGTATATTTTGTTTCTAATTAGTTTTGTAGCAAAAGTATCAGTGTAGCAATTATTATATTCCTGACATCTGGATGTTTATAATGATCTAGCATATTTTAAGGACACTTTAAAGCTAGCCAAGGTTATCGTTCTTTAAAAGAATATCATCAAGGCCTCCATCTGTTGACGTAATAGTACCTATTTGATATAATCAATAAAACAGTCTTAAAATAAGTAGGTATATAATCAAAGTTAACTGAAAAAACAGAATAATTTGTTTATATATAACTTACCGATTAAATGTATGCAGTATTATACAATTTTGAAAATTATGGAAATTGTCAACTGTATAAGGATATTTTGTTTCTAATTAGTTTTGTAGCAAAAGTATCAGTGTAGCAATTATTATATTCCAGACCGTTAAATTTATATAAGGATCAAGTATATTTCAAAGTATATACAATGTTAACCAATGAAATCTGTTGTAGAAGAATTTAATTATGTCCTTCTGCTGCTCATGTTATACTACCTATATGATAGCATCAAATAAATAGTCAAATATTAACCAAGTATTTAATAAAAGACTAGTAAAAAAAAGACAATTTTTTTTTATATATAACATACCGATTAAAAAAATGCAGGATTATACAATTTTAAAACTATGGAAATTGTCAACTGTATAAGGATATTTTGTTTCTTATTAGTTTTGTAGCAAAAGTATCAGTGTAGCATTTATTATATTCCAGACCTCTAGTTGCTTATAATGATCAAGCATATTTTAAGGACACTTTAAAGCTAGCCAAGGTTATCGTTCTTTAAAAGAATATCATCAAGGCCTCCATCTGTTGACGTAATAGTACCTATTTGATATAATCAATAAAACAGTCTTAAATTAAGTAGGTATATAATCAAAGTTAACTGAAAAAACAGAATAATTTTTTTATATATAACTTACCGATTAAATTTATGTAGGATTATACAATTTAGAAAATTATGGAAATTGTCAACTGTATAAGGATATTTTGTTTCTAATTAGTTTTGTAGCAAAAGTATCAGTGTAGCAATTATTATATTCCAGACATCTGGATGTTTATAATGATCTAGCATATTTTAAGGAAACTTTAAAGCTAGCCAAGGTTATCGTTCTTTAAAAGAATATCTTCAAGGCCTCCTACTGTTGAAGTAATAGTACCTATTTGATATAATCAATAAAACAGTTTTAAATAAGGTAAGTAAATAATCAAAGTTAACTGAAAAAAAAGAATAATTTTTTTATATATAACTTACCGATTAAATGTTTGTAGGATTATACAATTTTAAAATTATGGAAATTGTCAATTGTATAAGGTTACTATATTTCTTATTAATTCTGAAGCAATAGTATCACTGTAGCAGTTATCATATTCCAGACCGTTAAATGTATATAAGGATCAAGTATATTTCAAAGTATATACAATGTTAACCAATGAAATCTGCTGTAGAAGAATTTAATTATGTCCTTCTGCTGCTCATGTTATACTACCTATATGATAGCATCATATAAATAGTCAAATATTAACCAAGTATTCAATAAAAGATTAGTAAAAAAAAGACAATTTTTTTTTATATATAACATACCGATTAAAAAAATGCAGGATTATACAATTTTAAAACTATGGAAATTGTCAACTGTATAAGGATATTTTGTTTCTTATTAGTTTTGTAGCAAAAGTATCAGTGTAGCATTAATTATATTCCAGACCTCTAGTTGCTTATAATGATCAAGCATATTTTAAGGACACTTTAAAGCTAGCCAAGGTTATCGTTCTTTAAAAGAATATCATCAAGGCCTCCATCTGTTGACGTAATAGTACCTATTTGATATAATCAATAAAACAGTCTTAAATTAAGTAGGTATATAATCAAAGTTAACTGAAAAAACAGAATAATTTTTTTATATATAACTTACCGATTAAATGTATGCAGGATTATACAATTTTGAAAATTATGGAAATTGTCAACTGTATAAGGATATTTTGTTTCTAATTAGTTTTGTAGCAAAAGTATCAGTGTAGCAATTATTATATTCCAGACATCTGGATGTTTATAATGATCTAGCATATTTTAAGGAAACTTTAAAGCTAGCCAAGGTTATCGTTCTTTAAAAGAATATCTTCAAGGCCTCCTACTGTTGAAGTAATAGTACCTATTTGATATAATCAATAAAACAGTTTTAAATAAGGTAAGTAAATAATCAAAGTTAACTGAAAAAAAAGAATAATTTTTTTATATATAACTTACCGATTAAATGTTTGCAGGATTATACAATTTTAAAATTATGGAAATTGTCAACTGTATAAGTATATTTTGTTTCTAATTAGTTTTGTAGCAAAAGTATCAGTGTAGCAATTATTATATTCCTGACATCTGGATGTTTATAATGATCTAGCATATTTTAAGGACACTACAAAGCTAGCCAAGGTTACCGTTCTTTAAAAGAATATCTTCAAGGCCTCCTACTGTTGAAGTAATAGTACCTATTTGATATAATCAATAAAACAGTCTTAAATTAAGTAAGTATATAATCAAAGTTAACTGAAAAAACAGAATAATTTTTTTATATATAACTTACCGATTAAATGTTTGTAGGATTATACAATTTTAAAATTATGGAAATTGTCAATTGTATAAGGTTACTATATTTCTTATTAATTCTGAAGCAATAGTATCACTGTAGCAGTTATCATATTCCAGACCCTTAAATGTATATAAGGATCAAGTATATTTCAAAGTATATACAATGTTAACCAATGAAATCTGCTGTAGAAGAATTTAATTATGTCCTTCTGCTGCTCATGTTATAGTACCTATATGATAGCATCAAATAAATAGTCAAATATTAACCAAGTATTTAATAAAAGACTAGTAAAAAAGACAATTTTTTTTTATATATAACATACCGATTAAAAAAATGCAGGATTATACAATTTTAAAATTATGGAAATTGTCAACTGTATAAGTATATTTTGTTTCTAATTAGTTTTGTAGCAAAAGTATCAGTGTAGCAATTATTATATTCCTGACATCTGGATGTTTATAATGATCTAGCATATTTTAAGGACACTTTAAAGCTAGCCAAGGTTATCGTTCTTTAAAAGAATATCATCAAGGCCTCCATCTGTTGACGTAATAGTACCTATTTGATATAATCAATAAAACAGTCTTAAAATAAGTAGGTATATAATCAAAGTTAACTGAAAAAACAGAATAATTTGTTTATATATAACTTACCGATTAAATGTATGCAGTATTATACAATTTTGAAAATTATGGAAATTGTCAACTGTATAAGGATATTTTGTTTCTAATTAGTTTTGTAGCAAAAGTATCAGTGTAGCAATTATTATATTCCAGACCGTTAAATTTATATAAGGATCAAGTATATTTCAAAGTATATACAATGTTAACCAATGAAATCTGTTGTAGAAGAATTTAATTATGTCCTTCTGCTGCTCATGTTATACTACCTATATGATAGCATCAAATAAATAGTCAAATATTAACCAAGTATTTAATAAAAGACTAGTAAAAAAAAGACAATTTTTTTTTATATATAACATACCGATTAAAAAAATGCAGGATTATACAATTTTAAAACTATGGAAATTGTCAACTGTATAAGGATATTTTGTTTCTTATTAGTTTTGTAGCAAAAGTATCAGTGTAGCATTTATTATATTCCAGACCTCTAGTTGCTTATAATGATCAAGCATATTTTAAGGACACTTTAAAGCTAGCCAAGGTTATCGTTCTTTAAAAGAATATCATCAAGGCCTCCATCTGTTGACGTAATAGTACCTATTTGATATAATCAATAAAACAGTCTTAAATTAAGTAGGTATATAATCAAAGTTAACTGAAAAAACAGAATAATTTTTTTATATATAACTTACCGATTAAATTTATGTAGGATTATACAATTTAGAAAATTATGGAAATTGTCAACTGTATAAGGATATTTTGTTTCTAATTAGTTTTGTAGCAAAAGTATCAGTGTAGCAATTATTATATTCCAGACATCTGGATGTTTATAATGATCTAGCATATTTTAAGGAAACTTTAAAGCTAGCCAAGGTTATCGTTCTTTAAAAGAATATCTTCAAGGCCTCCTACTGTTGAAGTAATAGTACCTATTTGATATAATCAATAAAACAGTTTTAAATAAGGTAAGTAAATAATCAAAGTTAACTGAAAAAAAAGAATAATTTTTTTATATATAACTTACCGATTAAATGTTTGTAGGATTATACAATTTTAAAATTATGGAAATTGTCAATTGTATAAGGTTACTATATTTCTTATTAATTCTGAAGCAATAGTATCACTGTAGCAGTTATCATATTCCAGACCGTTAAATGTATATAAGGATCAAGTATATTTCAAAGTATATACAATGTTAACCAATGAAATCTGCTGTAGAAGAATTTAATTATGTCCTTCTGCTGCTCATGTTATACTACCTATATGATAGCATCATATAAATAGTCAAATATTAACCAAGTATTCAATAAAAGATTAGTAAAAAAAAGACAATTTTTTTTTATATATAACATACCGATTAAAAAAATGCAGGATTATACAATTTTAAAACTATGGAAATTGTCAACTGTATAAGGATATTTTGTTTCTTATTAGTTTTGTAGCAAAAGTATCAGTGTAGCATTAATTATATTCCAGACCTCTAGTTGCTTATAATGATCAAGCATATTTTAAGGACACTTTAAAGCTAGCCAAGGTTATCGTTCTTTAAAAGAATATCATCAAGGCCTCCATCTGTTGACGTAATAGTACCTATTTGATATAATCAATAAAACAGTCTTAAATTAAGTAGGTATATAATCAAAGTTAACTGAAAAAACAGAATAATTTTTTTATATATAACTTACCGATTAAATGTATGCAGGATTATACAATTTTGAAAATTATGGAAATTGTCAACTGTATAAGGATATTTTGTTTCTAATTAGTTTTGTAGCAAAAGTATCAGTGTAGCAATTATTATATTCCAGACATCTGGATGTTTATAATGATCTAGCATATTTTAAGGAAACTTTAAAGCTAGCCAAGGTTATCGTTCTTTAAAAGAATATCTTCAAGGCCTCCTACTGTTGAAGTAATAGTACCTATTTGATATAATCAATAAAACAGTTTTAAATAAGGTAAGTAAATAATCAAAGTTAACTGAAAAAAAAGAATAATTTTTTTATATATAACTTACCGATTAAATGTTTGCAGGATTATACAATTTTAAAATTATGGAAATTGTCAACTGTATAAGTATATTTTGTTTCTAATTAGTTTTGTAGCAAAAGTATCAGTGTAGCAATTATTATATTCCTGACATCTGGATGTTTATAATGATCTAGCATATTTTAAGGACACTACAAAGCTAGCCAAGGTTACCGTTCTTTAAAAGAATATCTTCAAGGCCTCCTACTGTTGAAGTAATAGTACCTATTTGATATAATCAATAAAACAGTCTTAAATTAAGTAAGTATATAATCAAAGTTAACTGAAAAAACAGAATAATTTTTTTATATATAACTTACCGATTAAATGTTTGTAGGATTATACAATTTTAAAATTATGGAAATTGTCAATTGTATAAGGTTACTATATTTCTTATTAATTCTGAAGCAATAGTATCACTGTAGCAGTTATCATATTCCAGACCGTTAAATGTATATAAGGATCAAGTATATTTCAAAGTATATACAATGTTAACCAATGAAATCTGCTGTAGAAGAATTTAATTATGTCCTTCTGCTGCTCATGTTATACTACCTATATGATAGCATCATATAAATAGTCAAATATTAACCAAGTATTTAATAAAAGATTAGTAAAAAAAAGACAATTTTTTTTTATATATAACATACCGATTAAAAAAATGCAGGATTATACAATTTTGAAAATTATGGAAATTGTCAACTGTATAAGGATATTTTGTTTCTAATTAGTTTTGTAGCAAAAGTATCAGTGTAGCAATTATTATATTCCTGACATCTGGATGTTTATAATGATCTAGCATATTTTAAGGACACTTTAAAGCTAGCCAAGGTTATCGTTCTTTAAAAGAATATCATCAAGGCCTCCATCTGTTGACGTAATAGTACCTATTTGATATAATCAATAAAACAGTCTTAAAATAAGTAGGTATATAATCAAAGTTAACTGAAAAAACAGAATAATTTGTTTATATATAACTTACCGATTAAATGTATGCAGTATTATACAATTTTGAAAATTATGGAAATTGTCAACTGTATAAGGATATTTTGTTTCTAATTAGTTTTGTAGCAAAAGTATCAGTGTAGCAATTATTATATTCCAGACCGTTAAATTTATATAAGGATCAAGTATATTTCAAAGTATATACAATGTTAACCAATGAAATCTGTTGTAGAAGAATTTAATTATGTCCTTCTGCTGCTCATGTTATACTACCTATATGATAGCATCAAATAAATAGTCAAATATTAACCAAGTATTTAATAAAAGACTAGTAAAAAAAAGACAATTTTTTTTTATATATAACATACCGATTAAAAAAATGCAGGATTATACAATTTTAAAACTATGGAAATTGTCAACTGTATAAGGATATTTTGTTTCTTATTAGTTTTGTAGCAAAAGTATCAGTGTAGCATTTATTATATTCCAGACCTCTAGTTGCTTATAATGATCAAGCATATTTTAAGGACACTTTAAAGCTAGCCAAGGTTATCGTTCTTTAAAAGAATATCATCAAGGCCTCCATCTGTTGACGTAATAGTACCTATTTGATATAATCAATAAAACAGTCTTAAATTAAGTAAGTATATAATCAAAGTTAACTGAAAAAACAGAATAATTTTTTTATATATAACTTACCGATTAAATGTTTGTAGGATTATACAATTTTAAAATTATGGAAATTGTCAACTGTATAAGTATATTTTGTTTCTAATTAGTTTTGTAGCAAAAGTATCAGTGTAGCAATTATTATATTCCTGACATCTGGATGTTTATAATGATCTAGCATATTTTAAGGACACTTTAAAGCTAGCCAAGGTTATCGTTCTTTAAAAGAATATCTTCAAGGCCTCCTACTGTTGAAGTAATAGTACCTATTTGATATAATCAATAAAACAGTCTTAAATTAAGTAAGTATATAATCAAAGTTAACTGAAAAAACAGAATAATTTTTTTATATATAACTTACCGATTAAATGTTTGTAGGATTATACAATTTTAAAATTATGGAAATTGTCAATTGTATAAGGTTACTATATTTCTTATTAATTCTGAAGCAATAGTATCACTGTAGCAGTTATCATATTCCAGACCCTTAAATGTATATAAGGATCAAGTATATTTCAAAGTATATACAATGTTAACCAATGAAATCTGCTGTAGAAGAATTTAATTATGTCCTTCTGCTGCTCATGTTATAGTACCTATATGATAGCATCAAATAAATAGTCAAATATTAACCAAGTATTTAATAAAAGACTAGTAAAAAAGACAATTTTTTTTTATATATAACATACCGATTAAAAAAATGCAGGATTATACAATTTTAAAACTATGGAAATTGTCAACTGTATAAGGATATTTTGTTTCTTATTAGTTTTGTAGCAAAAGTATCAGTGTAGCAATTATTATATTCCTGACATCTGGATGTTTATAATGATCTAGCATATTTTAAGGACACTTTAAAGCTAGCCAAGGTTATCGTTCTTTAAAAGAATATCTTCAAGGCCTCCTACTGTTGAAGTAATAGTACCTATTTGATATAATCAATAAAACAGTTTTAAATAAGGTAAGTAAATAATCAAAGTTAACTGAAAAAAAAGAATAATTTTTTTATATATAACTTACCGATTAAATGTTTGCAGGATTATACAATTTTAAAATTATGGAAATTGTCAACTGTATAAGGATATTTTGTTTCTTATTAGTTTTGTAGCAAAAGTATCAATGTAGCAATTATTATATTCCAGACCTCTAGTTGTTTATAATGATCAAGCATATTTTAAGGACACTTTAAAGCTAGCCAAGGTTATCGTTCTTTAAAAGAATATCATCAAGGCCTCCATCTGTTGACGTAATAGTACCTATTTGATATAATCAATAAAACAGTCTTAAAATAAGTAGGTATATAATCAAAGTTAACTGAAAAAACAGAATAATTTGTTTATATATAACTTACCGATTAAATGTATGCAGTATTATACAATTTTGAAAATTATAGAAATTGTCAACTGTATAAGGATATTTTGTTTCTAATTAGTTTTGTAGCAAAAGTATCAGTGTAGCAATTATTATATTCCAGACCGTTAAATTTATATAAGGATCAAGTATATTTCAAAGTATATACAATGTTAACCAATGAAATCTGTTGTAGAAGAATTTAATTATGTCCTTCTGCTGCTCATGTTATACTACCTATATGATAGCATCAAATAAATAGTCAAATATTAACCAAGTATTTAATAAAAGACTAGTAAAAAAAAGACAATTTTTTTTTATATATAACATACCGATTAAAAAAATGCAGGATTATACAATTTTAAAATTATGGAAATTGTCAACTGTATAAGGATATTTTGTTTCTTATTAGTTTTGTAGCAAAAGTATCAATGTAGCAATTATTATATTCCAGACCTCTAGTTGTTTATAATGATCAAGCATATTTTAAGGACACTTTAAAGCTAGCCAAGGTTATCGTTCTTTAAAAGAATATCATCAAGGCCTCCATCTGTTGACATAATAGTACCTATTTGATATAATCAATAAAACAGTCTTAAAATAAGTAGGTATATAATCAAAGTTAACTGAAAAAACAGAATAATTTTTTTATATATAACTTACCGATTAAATGTATGCAGTATTATACAATTTTGAAAATTATGGAAATTGTCAACTGTATAAGGATATTTTGTTTCTAATTAGTTTTGTAGCAAAAGTATCAGTGTAGCAATTATTATATTCCTGACATCTGGATGTTTATAATGATCTAGCATATTTTAAGGACACTTTAAAGCTAGCCAAGGTTATCGTTCTTTAAAAGAATATCTTCAAGGCCTCCTACTGTTGAAGTAATAGTACCTATTTGATATAATCAATAAAACAGTCTTAAATTAAGTAAGTATATAATCAAAGTTAACTGAAAAAACAGAATAATTTTTTTATATATAACTTACCGATTAAATGTTTGTAGGATTATACAATTTTAAAATTATGGAAATTGTCAACTGTATAAGTATATTTTGTTTCTAATTAGTTTTGTAGCAAAAGTATCAGTGTAGCAATTATTATATTCCTGACATCTGGATGTTTATAATGATCTAGCATATTTTAAGGACACTTTAAAGCTAGCCAAGGTTATCGTTCTTTAAAAGAATATCTTCAAGGCCTCCTACTGTTGAAGTAATAGTACCTATTTGATATAATCAATAAAACAGTCTTAAATTAAGTAAGTATATAATCAAAGTTAACTGAAAAAACAGAATAATTTTTTTATATATAACTTACCGATTAAATGTTTGTAGGATTATACAATTTTAAAATTATGGAAATTGTCAATTGTATAAGGTTACTATATTTCTTATTAATTCTGAAGCAATAGTATCACTGTAGCAGTTATCATATTCCAGACCCTTAAATGTATATAAGGATCAAGTATATTTCAAAGTATATACAATGTTAACCAATGAAATCTGCTGTAGAAGAATTTAATTATGTCCTTCTGCTGCTCATGTTATAGTACCTATATGATAGCATCAAATAAATAGTCAAATATTAACCAAGTATTTAATAAAAGACTAGTAAAAAAGACAATTTTTTTTTATATATAACATACCGATTAAAAAAATGCAGGATTATACAATTTTAAAACTATGGAAATTGTCAACTGTATAAGGATATTTTGTTTCTTATTAGTTTTGTAGCAAAAGTATCAGTGTAGCATTTATTATATTCCAGACCTCTAGTTGCTTATAATGATCAAGCATATTTTAAGGACACTTTAAAGCTAGCCAAGGTTATCGTTCTTTAAAAGAATATCATCAAGGCCTCCATCTGTTGACGTAATAGTACCTATTTGATATAATCAATAAAACAGTCTTAAATTAAGTAGGTATATAATCAAAGTTAACTGAAAAAACAGAATAATTTTTTTATATATAACTTACCGATTAAATGTATGCAGGATTATACAATTTTGAAAATTATGGAAATTGTCAACTGTATAAGGATATTTTGTTTCTAATTAGTTTTGTAGCAAAAGTATCAGTGTAGCAATTATTATATTCCTGACCTCTAGTTGTTTATAATGATCAAGCATATTTTAAGGACACTTTAAAGCTAGCCAAGGTTATCGTTCTTTAAAAGAATATCATCAAGGCCTCCATCTGTTGACGTAATAGTACCTATTTGATATAATCAATAAAACAGTCTTAAAATAAGTAGGTATATAATCAAAGTTTACTGAAAAAACAGAATAATTTGTTTATATATAACTTACCGATTAAATGTATGCAGTATTATACAATTTTGAAAATTATGGAAATTGTCAACTGTATAAGGATATTTTGTTTCTAATTAGTTTTGTAGCAAAAGTATCAGTGTAGCAATTATTATATTCCAGACCGTTAAATTTATATAACGATCAAGTATATTTCAAAGTATATACAATGTTAACCAATGAAATCTGTTGTAGAAGAATTTAATTATGTCCTTCTGCTGCTCATGTTATACTACCTATATGATAGCATCAAATAAATAGTCAAATATTAACCAAGTATTTAATAAAAGACTAGTAAAAAAAAGACAATTTTTTTTTATATATAACATACCGATTAAAAAAATGCAGGATTATACAATTTTGAAAATTATGGAAATTGTCAACTGTATAAGGATATTTTGTTTCTAATTAGTTTTGTAGCAAAAGTATCAGTGTAGCAATTATTATATTCCAGACCGTTAAATTTATATAAGGATCAAGTATATTTCAAAGTATATACAATGTTAACCAATGAAATCTGTTGTAGAAGAATTTAATTATGTCCTTCTGCTGCTCATGTTATACTACCTATATGATAGCATCAAATAAATAGTCAAATATTAACCAAGTATTTAATAAAAGACTAGTAAAAAAAAGACAATTTTTTTTTATATATAACATACCGATTAAAAAAATGCAGGATTATACAATTTTAAAATTATGGAAATTGTCAACTGTATAAGGATATTTTGTTTCTTATTAGTTTTGTAGCAAAAGTATCAATGTAGCAATTATTATATTCCAGACCTCTAGTTGTTTATAATGATCAAGCATATTTTAAGGACACTTTAAAGCTAGCCAAGGTTATCGTTCTTTAAAAGAATATCATCAAGGCCTCCATCTGTTGACATAATAGTACCTATTTGATATAATCAATAAAACAGTCTTAAAATAAGTAGGTATATAATCAAAGTTAACTGAAAAAACAGAATAATTTTTTTATATATAACTTACCGATTAAATGTATGCAGTATTATACAATTTTGAAAATTATGGAAATTGTCAACTGTATAAGGATATTTTGTTTCTAATTAGTTTTGTAGCAAAAGTATCAGTGTAGCAATTATTATATTCCTGACATCTGGATGTTTATAATGATCTAGCATATTTTAAGGACACTTTAAAGCTAGCCAAGGTTATCGTTCTTTAAAAGAATATCTTCAAGGCCTCCTACTGTTGAAGTAATAGTACCTATTTGATATAATCAATAAAACAGTCTTAAATTAAGTAAGTATATAATCAAAGTTAACTGAAAAAACAGAATAATTTTTTTATATATAACTTACCGATTAAATGTTTGTAGGATTATACAATTTTAAAATTATGGAAATTGTCAACTGTATAAGTATATTTTGTTTCTAATTAGTTTTGTAGCAAAAGTATCAGTGTAGCAATTATTATATTCCAGACCGTTAAATTTATATAAGGATCAAGTATATTTCAAAGTATATACAATGTTAACCAATGAAATCTGTTGTAGAAGAATTTAATTATGTCCTTCTGCTGCTCATGTTATACTACCTATATGATAGCATCAAATAAATAGTCAAATATTAACCAAGTATTTAATAAAAGACTAGTAAAAAAAAGACAATTTTTTTTTATATATAACATACCGATTAAAAAAATGCAGGATTATACAATTTTAAAATTATGGAAATTGTCAACTGTATAAGGATATTTTGTTTCTTATTAGTTTTGTAGCAAAAGTATCAATGTAGCAATTATTATATTCCAGACCTCTAGTTGTTTATAATGATCAAGCATATTTTAAGGACACTTTAAAGCTAGCCAAGGTTATCGTTCTTTAAAAGAATATCATCAAGGCCTCCATCTGTTGACATAATAGTACCTATTTGATATAATCAATAAAACAGTCTTAAAATAAGTAGGTATATAATCAAAGTTAACTGAAAAAACAGAATAATTTTTTTATATATAACTTACCGATTAAATGTATGCAGTATTATACAATTTTGAAAATTATGGAAATTGTCAACTGTATAAGGATATTTTGTTTCTAATTAGTTTTGTAGCAAAAGTATCAGTGTAGCAATTATTATATTCCTGACATCTGGATGTTTATAATGATCTAGCATATTTTAAGGACACTTTAAAGCTAGCCAAGGTTATCGTTCTTTAAAAGAATATCTTCAAGGCCTCCTACTGTTGAAGTAATAGTACCTATTTGATATAATCAATAAAACAGTCTTAAATTAAGTAAGTATATAATCAAAGTTAACTGAAAAAACAGAATAATTTTTTTATATATAACTTACCGATTAAATGTTTGTAGGATTATACAATTTTAAAATTATGGAAATTGTCAACTGTATAAGTATATTTTGTTTCTAATTAGTTTTGTAGCAAAAGTATCAGTGTAGCAATTATTATATTCCTGACATCTGGATGTTTATAATGATCTAGCATATTTTAAGGACACTTTAAAGCTAGCCAAGGTTATCGTTCTTTAAAAGAATATCTTCAAGGCCTCCTACTGTTGAAGTAATAGTACCTATTTGATATAATCAATAAAACAGTTTTAAATAAGGTAAGTAAATAATCAAAGTTAACTGAAAAAAAAGAATAATTTTTTTATATATAACTTACCGATTAAATGTTTGCAGGATTATACAATTTTAAAATTATGGAAATTGTCAACTGTATAAGGATATTTTGTTTCTTATTAGTTTTGTAGCAAAAGTATCAATGTAGCAATTATTATATTCCAGACCTCTAGTTGTTTATAATGATCAAGCATATTTTAAGGACACTTTAAAGCTAGCCAAGGTTATCGTTCTTTAAAAGAATATCATCAAGGCCTCCATCTGTTGACGTAATAGTACCTATTTGATATAATCAATAAAACAGTCTTAAAATAAGTAGGTATATAATCAAAGTTAACTGAAAAAACAGAATAATTTGTTTATATATAACTTACCGATTAAATGTATGCAGTATTATACAATTTTGAAAATTATGGAAATTGTCAACTGTATAAGGATATTTTGTTTCTAATTAGTTTTGTAGCAAAAGTATCAGTGTAGCAATTATTATATTCCAGACCGTTAAATTTATATAAGGATCAAGTATATTTCAAAGTATATACAATGTTAACCAATGAAATCTGTTGTAGAAGAATTTAATTATGTCCTTCTGCTGTTCATGTTATACTACCTATATGATAGCATCAAATAAATAGTCAAATATTAACCAAGTATTTAATAAAAGACTAGTAAAAAAAAGACAATTTTTTTTTATATATAACATACCGATTAAAAAAATGCAGGATTATACAATTTTAAAATTATGGAAATTGTCAATTGTATAAGGTTACTATATTTCTTATTAATTCTTTAGCAATAGTATCACTGTAGCAGTTATCATATTCCAGACTGTTAAATGTATATAAGGATCAAGTATATTTTAAAGTATATACAATGTTAACCAATGAAATCTGTTGTAGAAGAATTTAATTATGTCCTTCTGCTGCTCATGTTATACTACCTATATGATAGCATCAAATAAATAGTCAAATATTAAACAAGTATTTAATAAAAGACTAGTAAAAAAAAGACAATTTTTTTTTATATATAACATACCGATTAAAAAAATGCAGGATTATACAATTTTAAAATTATGGAAATTGTCAACTGTATAAGGATATTTTGTTTCTTATTAGTTTTGTAGCAAAAGTATCAATGTAGCAATTATTATATTCCAGACCTCTAGTTGTTTATAATGATCAAGCATATTTTAAGGACACTTTAAAGCTAGCCAAGGTTATCGTTCTTTAAAAGAATATCATCAAGGCCTCCATCTGTTGAAGAAATAGTACCTATTTGATATAATCAATAAAACAGTTTTAAATAAGGTAAGTAAATAATCAAAGTTAACTGAAAAAAAAGAATAATTTTTTTATATATAACTTACCGATTAAATGTTTGCAGGATTATACAATTTTAAAATTATGGAAATTGTCAATTGTATAAGGTTACTATATTTCTTATTAATTCTGTAGCAATAGTATCACTGTAGCAGTTATCATATTCCAGACCGTTAAATGTATATAAGGATCAAGTATATTTCAATGTATATACAATGTTAACCAATGAAATCTGCTGTAGAAGAATTTCATTATGTCCTTCTGCTGCTCATGTTATACTACCTAAATGATAGCATCAAATAAATAGTCAAATATTAACCAAGTATATAATAGTAAAAAAACTTAATTTTCATTTAAGGACGCATAATAAACTCGTTAACCTGAACTAAAATAACGGCAGTCGACCAATATATAAATGTTTTCTATTGGTTATTTTTTCGTAATATGAATATCGAGCGAATATAGCGGTGACGGCGCAATTTGACCCCCCTTGTTATTAATAATAACCTACAAAATAAAAAAAAAAACCTTGTCGAAAGTTCCTAATGTTCAGAAATAGAGCGGTGGCAAAATCAGTAAAGGTGAATACGACCAACCTGTACACAGTGACCGTACGCGACAACATCCTTTGCACTATTAAAAACCCAAGCAACTCGTAAATATAACAATAAAATAATAACAGTGTGATTTGACGGGCAAGGGTTAAAAACCAAGTGATTTCGGTGGGTTGGGGTATCCGTGAAAAATTAAATAAATTATCCTACTGCACACGCAGGAAGAAATAATATTAACAAAAACAATAATAATGATAGTTACACTCACCAAACGATTTACGTTTACAAAAAATAGAAAAACGGCAGTTTGCATAAAATTACCAATGAAAGAGTATTTCTGAACGTGCAAAAATCATGGACAAGATAAAATTCAAAACCAAAATGACCGTCCTATGACATCAGCAGAAGGTGCCAAAGCTGACACTGTTGGGAGGGGTTGTGCTCATTGTGTTATGCGACAGCCAATCCGATGGCGAGGAGGACTAATGCCGGTCTTTCCGGCCGCCGTTGTTAATGACAAGAACAATTGTATTGTCTGTGTCCGGCGGCACCATAGAGTTGTCATGTTTTCTCTTGATGTTTATTATCATTTCCCCCCACCGGTTTCATCAACACATAAAAAGACTGTTGTTATATTGATTATTTTTCATCAACAACTATATTAGATATTAACTCTATATTTTTCATATTAGAAAATACTTTTTTATTAAATTCAATGGTTGTTCGTGTTTTCGTATTGGCACAGTTTTTACCGTATTCTTCAGTATTGTGTTTTGACTGTTTTCGGCCGTTGTCGGTATTTTTTCCTGTAATATGATTGCAGAGCTCAATTTTACTCACATCACAGCGAAATTGGTTTTTGAATTATACATTTTAATATGTTATGATTGTATAGAAGAGTTGTAATAATACTTATTTAAATGCAGATTTATACATATTAATAATCATAAACGACGATAGAAAATTAAACGTATTACGCATATTGTCCAAATTAGATAAAGAATAAATACTTATATATATATATATATGTTACAGTAGACATGCTGTGACTCTATAACGATTTTTGAACTGAGAGGTTGAACAAATGGAAAATCATTTAAAGATAACTATTTGGGTTACATCACCGGATGGAAAATTATAAAAAATAATAAATAATAAATAAAAAAAAAATAATAATTAATGGAAATTCATTATCATCGAATTTCCTATTATGTATGTAGCATAATTTGTTAATTTTTCTATTAAATCAAAGAAAAAATTCTTACCGAAAATTAAGTCATTTAATAATGTATAAATTACTTCAGACCATTTCTTTTCTTTCGTGGATAATTGAAATGAATATATTAAAAATATTCTTAAATATATACAATTTTTTTTTGTTTATTGTTCCAATTCATTTGTGAGTATTTGTCAATAAGTTTATTTTAATTGTTTTATTTATTAACACAGGAACATTGACACTTTGCTGCTATTGTTTCCTCGCGGTTTATTTTTTCGCCGCAAGACATTTTTTTCGTTTAAAAACCTAGCGCCGTTGTTTTCAATCTACACTGGTGTGATTCTTTACTATTACACATAGGTCTATGATCTTCATATCCACCTTCCATTCCTTTTGGTTTTAGCGGCATATGTTGTATCATCTAGTATAATATTGTATGCATATTAAATATTGTTTTACTTAAAACATGTAATTTTTAAATTAAATATAGGCAATACAATTTTTAAATAACAACGTCTTACGTTAGTATAACTCGGTAAAACAATTGTCGATAAAGTTGTGAAATACTATCGAAATTTATAATTATTTGTTAATTAACTAAAGGCTACAAAAAATTTAACTTTTCGTATTTTTAACGAATTGAGTATGATATTTGAATTTTAAATGTCTGTCGGCGAAACGATTGTGGCGAAGTGCACTAGAACAATTTTAAACATAAGTAAACGTTAAATTCTGATTAAAAAAAAAAAAAAACATAAAGAATGTATGAGCACATTTATCTAACAATGAGCTTGGGTTATAACGACCTATTCTTTAAAAAAGAAATAACAAATGTTGACAAGTAAGTATTTATAAATGAATAAAAACACGTATTGGCTTTGTGGCCATGATTAAAGTTATTACGTAAATTTGTTGATAAAGATCGCACGGGAAATAAATAAAAACGATATTGCACAGTGAAAGAACTCCTTTTTATTTTGTTAATTTTGGTTGCTTAATTAAAACTGTAGCCTTATTGGTTTTTTCTGGTGAGAAATAGTTTAAATGTCACAATTTTAATTTTTTTTAAATATTTATTTAAAATTTGTTGTATTATTGGCGTTATTGATTGTTCCAGAAGAACAAAAATATTTTCGAGCTTCCCTGCAATGACTTCTGCATGCGCGTATATGTTCCTATAGAACGAAGACGCCATGTCCAATGTTGTACAACAAATAGCTATGTATTTGTTACACAATATAATTTATAACTTATAACTTATACTCTTTTGTTTATTTTTCAGACATTAAATAAATATTATCATACTTTCCATTATATTACATAATATATATATATGTACAGAAAGAAACATAATACATAGTTATAGTACATAGAAAAATAATATTTCCCTGTTGAAATTATATTACCATGATTGATCAACTACTTTCCTAGTAAAACGTAATCATTCTAACCTTTTTAAAAGTACTATTGCATTTAAACTAATGATGGGCGAAATAAAGATTTACCGAAGTTCCATAATTTATATCCGTATTTGTGTAATGTATGGATTCGATTCCGTAATAATTATGTATCTAAATATTTCTGCGGAAAATACCGTCACAAATACGTTCTGTACAATGAACTTTAATTATGTACAAATAAATAGACATTTATTTAATTTTTTTTTTGATTTTTATTCTACCTTAGTCAAATCCGTCTTGTATCGAAAAAAAACAAAAATAGTTTTACCTATACGTGCCCGAAAAATATTTTGTAATTATATTATAATATTATTTTCACTTGAATATTTCCATTTAAAACTTTGTCTCTAAACGATTGACAAATACATAATTATACATATTGTGTATTTATTTTAACTATACGAGTATTTAAAATATACGGAACACATCAAATAGACTAATACCACCACTGCAGATTTGGCGTTTGCCGGATCTAAAATTCTATTTTAACGGTGTATTAATAAATTATTGACGTACTATACGTTACTTATATTATAATGTGTCTATTGTATTCTGTAAGAAGTCCGAATTAATCCAACCGAATTGTTAAGTAAAACCGCAAAGCGTTTGAGAAAATCAACGAATATAATTTTATTCGTTATTTTATTCGTACTCACTTTAAATGTTAATAAATCGAAAACGCCGGTAAAGTATGATAACAGCAAACAAAAACTTCCTAACGCGCTGAAAAGTATAGAATTGACGTAAAATACGCGAACCGTTTGTTTAAAAAAGAGAAGAAAATGAAATGTCGTTTTGCATTTTATTTTTATTTTTTCCACCGCCGCTGACAGCACATGACAAAATTGCTTTTCCTGATACACAAACGTAATAATAATAAAATAAAGTAATACGACGGGGTCCGGAATATATGATTTTTTTTCCGTTCAACGGTAAAACGCTTTTTTATTATTATTATTCATGTTCAAAGCTGTATTTAATTTATAGAATACGAGATCGAATTGTCCTCGTTGACATAAAAATGAACAATTCAAATATTATATCATCAGATATATCTGTGTGGATGTAATCTCAATAAAATACTTTTCTGGGCTAAACGGTTTATAGGTTAGGTTTTTCTATTTCTTTTCGATCGCGTAACGGACGGGTCCCTTTCCGGCACAGTAGACTAATATAATATTCTGACTTTGGTCTTTTCGTAACTATTGTTAATTTATTTTCCTTCCGTCCGGCACGGGACGTCCTGATAAAATTGTGTACAGAATTCGAAATGAAAATAATGGAAAACAGATTCGAAAAGCATTTTGTTCCGAGGGTTAGTCGACAGCTTATTTTCTTTTTGAAATGCCGGCTGACCTATGTACGTAAATAAAAAAACATCTTCACGAACAAAAAAGTCGGAAACCTACAATCCGATTGGAGTTTATACGTAAAAACGTACAAACTACATTTCTCGTGTAAATACGGGGTTTATTTTTTTTATTATTTTATTTATATAGATATAAAATATCTATTTATATTATATTATTTAATTATATATTCTCCCTGATTACATGTTCCACCTGTTGTTTGTATATTTTTATTTAATAACATTGCTTTGTGACACAACAATCGTATTAAACATTATGTTCACAATAAATTCTCTTTATGATTTTTATAACAGATTCGGTATATTATGTGTACTTGTCATATGACGCGTAATTAATTCTTGTTCGCTATTTATAAAACGACGGATACCGTTGTTTTAAGGGAAAAATTGCATACCCGATATATAATTAAAACAAAAAAAAAAGCCAAGCATCGGTTAAACGTATTTACCTGTATGACGTGCGGAATGTCGCGCGACGCCGTTTGAATAAAACAAACGACTGAATATTTAATTATGTATTTATAATAAATATTATTATATATTGCGGAAAATGGGATGTATTTCGAAAAACAAAACGTATCCGTGATACACCGTCGTAAAATCGTATCGGCAAATTTTTCTTCTTTATAACGTTAACAACAACTGACAAATTTATACATCTCGATTGTTAATCGATATATGTGAAAATTAATGAGGTTTTTTAATAATTCTATGGTTACATAAATATATACCCTCTACTTGTACAATTTAAAGGAATATACGTACCCGTATAATATACCAAACAATTTATTTCAGAACAGAAATTAATCGTACAAAAAACGAATGTGTAATTATTTTAATTTTAAAGGCTCTGTAAAACATTAGATAACATTAAATTCTCTAATATTATCGTAAAACACTAAAACATTTAAAAGAATACAGTGTTGGTTAATATTTGTAATCATTTTATAGCCCACCCACGATCCATCGGGATTATTCCCAATTTCCCAATGGGCCTATCCGTTTCTGCCGGAGGATAAAAAATCACTGACGGGATTCGGTGTACAGACAGACATTCATCGATGATCACTGGGGAGCTGGGGTGTACACTATCCCCCAAAGTCTGAAGGTTCACGAGAAACATGGTTATAGACTACTAACGAGCTACTCGCTTCCAACTAAATATACTTTCTTCGTCTAATCGCCTATTTATACAAATTTATATGCGCAGGAGTAAAGAACTTATCTTCCTCCTTTATCACGTGTCCAACAAAATCCGTCCTCACTTTGGCTGTTACGTGCTCCGCGCCTCATAATAATTAGGAATAGTAATACAATTTGATTGTTTTCTTTCGTGAACATGTCTATTACATATCGGTCAAAAAATCTGGATATCAGCCTGTGTATCCCACTTCCGTCATCGCCACGGAATTTCAACCTCTCAAGCCCAAATCATCCAAAAACTGGTAATTATAATTGCTATACTCGTTCGTCTATACGGTATCTATGTAATTAATTGTCGCCCGCGCTCCCCGGCGTTGCAGCGGCAGCTATTTATCTAATCTAACCCAAGTCGCGATAACGACAATACGCACAATGAACCGCAATCATAATGTAAATAGTACTGATTGGAAAACTAAAACCTCAAATAGAAATAAAACTAATTCCGCGTCGTCCAGTCGTATACAGAGTGCATCAAGTGATGTGTTTGTAAATTCTGACATGGACATAGAAGTTACCGTAAATAAGTCTAGTAAAACCGGTAGGAATCTTTCATCCTCTGATGAACTTTCCACAAGCAAAATATCTAAGACGACCCAAAAAAGTATATTTTCAACAACAAATAGATACTTCTGCCTCGCTGCTGATGACAACCCAGAGACAGCGATCCCATCTCAGAATCTACCAAACGAAGCATCAGACGATATTAGTGAACCCGTCAAACCCCCACCACCAATTATGGTTCAAGGGGTACTCGACTTTGTTACACTTCGCAACGATTTTCTCAAACTGCTTGGTGCAGAAAATTTCTTATTCAAATCATCCACTAATGATTTAAAAATCCTCACTAAGAATTCCGACTCTTATAGAGCTGTGATAAAGTATAAAGCCGAATATCACACATATCAACAACGTGAAAACAACGATTTTCGTGTTGTTATACGTAATATCCATCCTTCCACCCCATTAAATGAAATTGGAATCGCCATTCAAGAAATTGGCTTCACAGTACGTCAAGTTGCTAATGTCCGTCACAAAATAACAAAAAATAATCTGCCTCTCTTCTTTGTCGATCTGGAACCGGCTGAGATCAACAAAGATATATTCCACGTAACATCCATTCTTCACACCAAAGTTCGAATCGAAGAGCCATATAAACGTCGGGAAGTAATTCAATGCCAAAACTGCCAGAAATATGGCCACTCCAAAAGCTATTGCGCACACCCACCTCGCTGAACTTCACACATCTTCATCTTGCACCAAATCCATAGATCAACCTCCAACGTGCGCTCTCTATGGAGGAAGTCATCCGGCAAATTACCGCGGATGTACCGTTCACAAAGACCTGCAGAAGTTTCACAATAATTCCAAAGCTACAACTAAACAAAATGTTAATTTAAATTATAATGTAGATGGGGGTAAAACCACTAGCGATGGAACACTTTCTGGTCAACCTAATCTCAATTTAAATAATACCAAGGAATTCCCAAACCTTCCAACAAACATGTCTCACCCACAAGATAGCAAAGACAAACCAAATTACTACAAAAAAAATAATTTCAATTCAAATATGTTTAATACTCTACCCGATAACAACCTAACCTCTCAATTTTCCTCATTCTTATCAGAATTAAAATTAGTGATAAATCCTTTAATTCAACTTCTCACTACTGTTATAAATAAACTAGTCCTAAAAGATGTTAAATAGACAAGCGAACGTAAACTCCCTTAGAATTTTTCTTTGGAACGCAAACGGTCTTAAACGTCACGAACCTGAACTGCTCAACCTATTCACAGAAAAACATATAGATATTGCACTTATCACTGAAACTCACTGCACTTCAAATTCTAAAAACTTTTTCCCCGGGTACAACATTTTTCGAACCGACCACCCTGATGGCTCTGCCCATGGGGCTCGGCCATCATAATTTAAAAAAAAATACAATGCCAACCGTTACTTAATTACAAAACTAACACTATTCAAGCTACAAACATCTTAATTAATCTGAATCATATTCCCACAACTATATCCGCAGTTTATTGTCCTCCAAGACCTGCAATATCATCTGAACATCTCTCCCAATTTCTGAACTAACTTGGCCGCTCATTTCTTATAGGCGGTGACTTCAATGCCAAACACTCGCAATGGGGTTGTCGGACCGATAACACTAGGGGTCGGTTGCTTCAAAGTATTATACTGAACACAAGAATTACATTCATATCTCCTCCGGGACCTACTTACTGGCCTACCCACCAAAACCGGCACCCCGATATTTTAGATTTTTTTCTCACCACAATCCCAAGGCACATTACTCATTCCATAAAAAATCTAGCAGATCCAGCATGTGACCACAGTCCAGTTCTTCTCAATCTGAATTGTGAAATTTACTACAATCCCCACATCCCTCCTTAGCGAAAGGACCAGTCAATTGGAGTTCCTTTTCAAAAAATCTAGAAAATGCCACTAACCTTAAAATCTCACTCAAATCAACCGACCAAATCGATGAAGCAGCGCAAAACCTAACGTCCTCAATCCAAACTGCCGTTTTTAAAGCATCATATGTCACAAATATACCAGACAACTCAAAACATAATATCCTTCCTCCCCAAATCCAAAAATTAATAGTAAAAAAAAGAAGGGTTCGCTCGTTGTGGCAAAGATCCAACCTGCCTTCTGACAAACGACTATTAAATTACCTATCAAATTTAATCAAAAAACTCATTATAAAACATAAATCCAACTTTTTCCAAGAAAAATTTCAATCACTAAATTCTAATGACGGTTCTCTATGGAGAACTACTAAAAATATTCTCAAAATCAAAGAACAAGTTACACCGCTCAATGGTCCAATCGGTCAGTTAGCGATCTCTGACAAAAATATAGCTGAACTTTTTGGAACCCATCTCTCAAATATATTTACGCCACATTCTAATGTTAATCCTGAATCTACACACCTTGACAATATTGCCAGATTTCTTGATAGTCCTTTACCAATGTCTCTCCCAGCAAAACACACAACCCCAAATGAAATCAAACACTTAATTAGCAAGCTAAAGCCAAGGAAGTCACCGGGATACGACTTAATTACAAACAAAATATTACAACACTTACCCAATAAAACTCTATTACTTCTCACATTTATTTATAATTCCATGTTAAGACTCTCTCACTTCCCTCAAATCTGGAAATTTTCTATAGTAATACTTATACACAAACCTGGTAAGCCCAAACACCTGCTGTCATCCTATAGACCTATAAGTCTACTACCAATCTTAGCTAAACTGTTCGAGAAAATTATCATCAAAAGAATTAGACCACTCATTCATTCAAACAATATAATACCCCACACACAATTTGGCTTCAGGTCATCTCACTCGACAATACATCAAATACACAGAATTACTGATAAAATTCAAACTTCATTCGAAAATAAAGAATACTGTCCAGGAGTTTTTCTAGATGTGGCCCAAGCCTTTGACAGGGTTTGGCACGATGGCCTCCTATACAAGTTAAAATTATTCCTACCAGCTCCCTACTATCTAATAATCCAATCCTACCTCTGTGATCGCACATTTGCAGTTCGACAGGGCGACTCAATATCCTCCTACTTTTCAATCTCTACCGGTGTTCCACAAGGAAGTGACTTATCACCCGATTTATTTAACATATATACATCAGACATTCCAAAAACAACAAACACAACCATAACAACTTATGCAGACGATACAGCTATACTTTCCTCCAATCCAGACCCTATTTTATCTTCAAACTATCTTCAAAATCACCTCAATTTAATAAACACCTGGGCAACTAAGTGGAAAATTCTAAGAAATCCCGATAAATCTTTCCAAGTGCCATTTACACTGCGTAAACACAACCTACCCGCGCTCCAACTTCAAGGAGTTGAGATTCCTTCATCGAATCTGGTAAAATACTTGGGAATTTTACTAGATAAAAGATTGACATGGGGACCTCAAATAAAGTCCAAACGTAAAATCCTTAACTACCGCCTTCATCTACTCAGGCCGATTCTTAAATCCAAACTATCAATACACACAAAGTCCACATTGTACAAATCTCTGCTCAGACTCATCTGGGCGTACAGTATGCAAATCTCGGGTTGTGCCAAACCTTCCCAAGTCCGCACTATCCAAGCTTCCCAGTCCATAACTCTCCGGCTAATAGCCTCGGCCCCATGGTATGTAACAAACGAAACCCTACATAATGATTTAAGAATTCCAACAGTTAACCAATTAGCTAAATTATATTATAACAGATTCCACTCCAAACTGCAACACCATCCCAATCCTTTAGTCACTCACCTAGCATCACGTACTCTTCCCGACAACCCACCACGCCGACTTAAAAGAAACTGGTGCCGTGACCTATTAAATTAATGAACAAAAAATAAATTACTAGAGTGTACCATCGCAGGATGATTTCCCTCATCATGTGTATTTTTATTATGTATATAGGGTTATATCAATTATCCATTTTACTTATTGTATCATGTAAATACAGATTGTAAATTTTCTGATAAAATAAAAAATAAAAATCGTATGTTGCCCGATCCCGCTTGCCTTTGATATTTCTACGATCATTTGTTTGGGTTTTTATCTCGATGTTTGACTTTATTATTATATACATTTATGACGACCTTCTTTTGACCAGTATCAATGAACTAAACAGTAAAATATAAATTAAACAGATTAATAATTCCAAATAGGAAAATAGACAATAGGCACATTTACTTTTCCTCGAGAATTTTTTTTTTTTCAGGCGAAATATCGACGACGTCCATATTGTATGTACCTATAGTACTAACGCAAAAACAAAAAAAAAATTGTATACTGAAACATCTATAAAAAAAAAAAAATTTTATCACACGCTCTGTATAGTGTATACAACCATTGACCAAGTTGAAAGTGACTGCTGCGACGTCAGCGCGCGGGGGGTGGTAATCGTAACGGTATAGTGGCGGGAATGTGCAAAATAAGACGAGTTTTGGTCGCCGTCCAGTGGCCGGACCATACTATATATAAATATAGATTATAGGATAAGGCGCTACATTAGTGATCCGACCCGTTAGTGGCCAATGTTGACGGATTTTTGAAATAGAACATTAGGATTCTACTTTTTACCATGATTTTATAATATACTTTATACAAATTATTGAGTAACTGTTACTGATAACATGTTGATTGTTATTTGTTGATAACGGCATAACACACGATGAGCCACCTCTCAATAGGTCTATGACGAATGTATAGGCGCGTATCGGTTACGCGCGGCAAAGCTTCGAACATTGGACCGCGCCAAATGGATCCAGTTACCCCGGGATCACTTGCCCACGCTCTAATAAAAGTTTATACCTAATGGCTGGCGCGGCAAATGCACGAATATGGCGCGCAATCACCACCGGCCGCATCATGGATTCATGGCTTTGACATCCTAGCGGTCGTAGCGACAGCATCATCAACTAATTCCCTGCTCGTACTTTTCGCCGATCTAACCACTGCCGCAACCCAACAACACTAAACTATCCATAACGACGGCATCCTACGAGCGGTCACCGAATAATACCATCACGACGTGCGTTTATCTGTATATTATAAAATCAATGGTTTTGCGGATTTGCCGCTTACTCTGTAGTCTGTATAACACTGTTCGTATTATTACTGTAACACGATGAACTTTATTTGCAGAAAACAGATATAATGCGGATAACAATACAACAATATAGTATACTACATTATTTATCCTAAAATTCACAACATGTGAATATATTTATCTTTTCGTTGGTCACACTGCATAAATGACAACCGTTTAAGCCGTAATTTTACAATGATATGGCAACAGTGGTGGTAACTCACGATTCATAGGAATTTAGTTATGAGTAGTGAGGTCATTCTGGGTCACTCAAACAGAATCAATCTGTTCACTTTAAACGAATCGTTCACGAACCACCCTCCTCCGTTTCATTCGACAGGTCCGCCATATTAAATCCCGTGCATTTACGCTCGTTTCATCGACTCAATTTTTACTTACCGAAAAAACTGCACTATGTAAGTATATTATTTATATTTTCGTTTGTAACTGCTGCTATATAAATGTTAAATATGATAACTAACCAATAATTTCCAGGATTCGTATTATTATTATTATGGACACCAAGGTTTGAACCGTGTGGAAACAACGTGGTGTCGAGTTTACCTTTGATTTAATTTTCTCAGCGAAAATGCTGAGCGTTTGAATAGTTTTGTGTTTTGACTTTAATATATATATTATATATATTATACTTTAATACATAAATACCTACTATATAATAATTGTAGGTATTTATGTATAACTATATCATTTTTTTTTTTTACATACTTATCTAGTTATATCTAGTATTTGTATTAATTCTAGTTTTTAATTCCTTGTCTATCATTTTCATAAGATTATTTAGATACAGGTATATAAAATATAACCTGCAAGTTAGAGGATTTTTTTAATTTTGCTGTATGTCTTTCTGGGTGTAAAGGGACCAAATTTATAAATTCATTTGTTTTAAAACTACCTTCGCTGTTAACTGTACTGTGTTTGTATGGGTTTCAATTTAATGGTTAGCATTGTACAGCAAAATTAATATCTGAAGGAAAATTGAATTATTGTTGCTATATCTATATTTAGTAATCACATTTTATAGATATTATATTACTTTATTCCCTCTATAGTATAACTATTCATATTTATATAAATTGGTTATTGATGTACCTAGTTTAATAAAAAAAAATCTCTCAGGTCTTATTCACGATATGGTGGAGGAAGAAGTAATGGCTCTTATGGTGTTCAACGATCATCATATTGTGGCGGAGGTGGTGGTGGAATGGGCGGTGCTAAAAATAATCCTGGTGCCAATTTACAACAACCTAATTGGGACCGTGTTCAACTTCGACCATTTAAAAAAGATTTTTATGTTCCTCACCCAACTGTCGAGAGAAGGTATACTATTGCATAAGATAATCATAATATTGAATTACTTAATTAATTACTATTTGACTTTATAGATCTTATGAGGAAGTGGACGAATACCGAACAACTAAAGATATAACTGTGTTGAGTTCAGATCGCAGTCCAGTTCCATATCCAATTCAAAATTTTAATGAAGCCAATTTTCCTGAATATGTTATGACAGTTATACGGTAAAAAATAAACACGTAACAGTTCATATAATTATACTCATTGATTAATATTTGTTGAATTATAGCAATGAAGGATTCACTGAACCTACTCCAATTCAAGCACAAGGTTGGCCTATTGCAATGAGTGGAAAAGATATGGTTGGAGTAGCTCAAACTGGATCTGGCAAAACTTTGGGTGTAAGTCTCATTATCTTAGTACCTTATTTATTTTTTTATTTTTTTGAACCGGCAATAAACCTGCCTCCCGGAAACGCCATAAAGCACTACTTCGGGAAGCATTATCATAGTACCTACGTTCTTTTTGTCTAACTTGTAAATTCATTGAAACTGATTCTATTTTATCGAGTATTAATTTAAATATATTTTTAGTATACATTGCCTGCCGTTGTTCATATAAATAACCAAGAACCACTGAGAAAAGGTGATGGCCCAATAGCTTTAGTTTTGGCTCCAACTAGGGAATTGGCACAACAAATTCAAAAAGTTGCTGGATTATTCAATCAAACTACACATTTAAGGTCAACTTGCGTATATGGAGGTGCTCCTAAATCTCTTCAGGTATAATTAATTGAATTAGAAAGAGGTAATAAGTTGATTACATTTTAATGTTGAATTTATTTTAACTTATTATACCATTAATGATCAGTTATTTTGTTTTTGTTCTTTTCAGGCCGCCATTTTGAAATTCGGTTTTGCAGGAATGGTTTTTTTAATTTTATTATGAAATAATAATGTAATCTTAATATTACGCACAGTGTTTTTGGACAATGACTATTAAATATGTCGTGTTCATGCATTTGGAGCGGAGCTGCAAACCGAACTAATACAATTATTAATATGTCAATTGGCGGCCATTTATTTATTGGTTCAGCATAACCGATACTTTTTCTTCCTTCGACTGTCATCCTACATTTATATCTTTCTTCAGCAAATACTAAACCATCAACATGTATCTTCATCGCAGCACTGAACAAACAGTAAGTTTTAACTTATTAGTTTCTGAACGAAGAGTTCTCAGTGCCCAGCGATAAACATTATAAAACTTGAATTCCTTAAAAAAATAAAAAAACAAAATTGAATTTGAAGTGAATTTTGATATGTTTTGTGACCAATTTTTAATTATTAATTTTATTTTCCTAGGCTAGAGATCTAATGAATGGTGTTGAGATTGTTATTGCCACTCCTGGTCGTTTATTAGATTTCCTAGAGTTTCGTGATACCAATTTGCAACGTTGTACTTACTTGGTTTTGGATGAAGCTGACCGTATGCTTGACATGGGTTTTGAACCTCAAATTAGGAAAATAATACAACAAATTCGTGTATGCTTTCATGTTTTTAACATTCATTTTTTACTATAAATAATAATATATTTCAATTTATAGCCAGACCGACAAGTTTTGATGTGGTCTGCAACATGGCCGAAAGAAGTTCAGAAATTAGCTAATGATTTCCTGAGTGATTACATTCAACTGAATGTTGGTTCTTTAACATTGTCAGCAAATCATAATATTTTACAAAATGTTGACGTTTGTCAAGAAGAGGAAAAAGAATATAAATTAATGGATTTATTACAAGATATTAGTAACATGGAAGAAAATAAAACAATTATTTTTGCAGAAACCAAGCGGAAGGTTGATACAATTACAAAGAAAATTACTAATATGGGGTAAGTCGTTATTTAGTAATTTTTGTTGGTTATTACTTTATCAGATTGTTTATTAACAAGACTGTAAATATGATGATAATTATAAATAAAAAACATGCTCTTGTGTTGTTTAATATGTCCTCTAAGAAGATCTGAATATAACAAAAATTTAATATAGTAAGAAGTATAACAAAAAATGTATAAATATTTCTTGTTATCTTATGTTGATTCCATTTGAAAAACATACCACTGTATTGTTTAATTTGTCCTCTAAGAAGATCTGAATATAACAAAAATAAATAGATTCATAGTATTGTTTAAATTTATTTATGACACTTAACATATATGTTCAATAAAATTAAGTAGTACTGGTTTAACCATCGTCGCGAGCAGACATTTGTGCTCCATGTCGTGATTGTGCGTTTTCGCGGACGCTCCGCTATTTATATAATTTATATATCTACAACGTTACGTTTATTCGAGTTTGACTTTGTGTCAACTTGGACTGTCGCCCAGCAATGGGTTCGACGGGTAATGATAACACAGCGTCAACACAATTTTTTGTTGATCAAGCTTTACTGGCACGCATACAAAATGAAAATGAAACATTACACAAACTTGTAACTGAATTACAAGCAAGTAATGCGCAATTACAGAGTTAACTACTGGACATTCAAGTTAGTAATATTAGTACTAATAATACTACTATAAATAGAAATTTAAACAACACAAATGTACATGAAAAAACGGGTCACAGCTCAGGAGCAAGTTTACCACCGACAAAACGTACCAAATTGACAGATAATAATATCATCAAATCAGTACCAAAAACATATAAACCGCCACCAATTATAGCATGTGGTGTTAACAATATACATAACTTCTTAGTTGCTGTCTTAACTCATGAAGAAGTTCCCGGGTGTGAACAGCAACTAAGTACTTTCGCTAATGGTGACATAAAAATCTCAACAGAGGATGAACAACAGTTTAGACAAACATTAAAAATTCTTGAAAATAACAAAATTGTTTTTCACAGATATCAATTGAAAGCGGAAAAAAAATTCCGAATCGTTATACGTGGATTGCACCCAGAAACTGAAATATGTGAAATCAAAAGAGACCTAGCTGACAAAGTTTTTTCTGCATGCGATGTCTCAAACATTCAAATTAAAAAAAAGCTAAATCCCAATGATAAAAACAGTGAAATTAAGCGTATAAGATTGCCTTTATTTTTCGTGGACTTAGTTCCACAAGAAAATATTATAGATATCTACAAGCTAGATTGTCTATGTTATTACAAAATGAAAATAGAACCACCAAGAAAGAAAAAAGATGTGTTGCAATGTAAAAATTGTCAGGTGTTTGGCCATACACAAAATTACTGCCATAAAAAATCCATGTGTGTTAAATGCGGTGAAGAGCATAGAACAGAAGATTGCCACAAGCCAAAAAAATCATAAGCTAAATGTGCTAATTGCGGTGAAGCTCATACCGCAAATTGGAAGGGCTGCTCTGCCTACAAAATTGCAGAAGAAAAAGTTCACCCAAAGAAGGTTACGGCAGTACAACGTATTCACAGCATATTATGTCACAGCAGTCACATCTTATGCTCAGATGACTAGCTCTCCCTTTTCTCTTATATTAATATAACGTCCCAAACGTCCAATCAGCAACTACAATCAAACGTAAACAACCCCTCATTAATAGATATTTTATCTGCTTTAACTAATATAACAAAATTGCTAGAAGTCACATCTAGACTAGATAGATTAGAAATTAATCAATCTAAGTCTAACAACAAAAATCAAAAGAAAAAGAAATGAATCGCACACTGCGAATCATTGCATGGAACGTCAATGGGCTAGTACAGCGCAAACAAGAATTCGAGGACTTCTTGCACAATGAAAACATAGATATCGCTCTAGTATCAGAAATACATTTTACACCTTGGACTGTCCTAAAAATTAGAAATTATAGTATCTATACTACTCTCCATCATAGCGGTAAAGCTCGAGGAGGTACAGCGATAATCATAAAAGAATCAATTAAACATTTCGAGCTTGAAAAACACTCTGAACTATATCTACAAGCCACAACCGTTAATGTCAATGATGGAAACAATGACCTTACAGTTACGGCTATCTATTGCCCACCACAGGGAGGTGCAGACGAAATTAAATTTATTAATTTCTTCCACAAGTTAGGAAATAGACTCATCGTCGGTGGCGACTACAATGCAAAACACACTTACTGGGGATCAAGACTTATTACTCAGAAAGAACGTGCCCTATTAAAAGCAATTAATACTATCAACGCTGGAGTTATTTCCACCAGAAAACCAACTTACTGGCCGACAGACCCAAATAAGATACCTGACCTATTAGATTTTTTCGTAGTTAAAAATATTTCTTCTAATTATATTGAAGCTGAGGGACGTTTAGAACTATCGTCCGACCATATTCCTGTGTTACTTTCACTAAGTTCAAACGTCATTATGAAAGAACGAAAAACCTTTCTCACAAACAAAAGAACAGATTGGGAACTTTTTAGGAGTACCCTCGAAGAAACTATCACTCTTTCAGTGAAGCTAAAAACACCATCAGACATTGAATTGGCAGTGCAAAAATTAACTAATAACATCACTGAAGCAGCAAAAGCGGCAAAAACAATAACTCAAGGAAAAAATAACCGAGAGATTACTTACTCGTTTGAAATTAGAGAACTTGTTCAACAAAAACGTAATGCGATAAGAACCTGGCATAGAACTCGACATCCAGAGGATAAAACCAATTGGAACCGTATTAGTAAAATTTTGCGTGAAAAAAAATCAATGAAATGAAAAACGAAACATTTAAATTGTATCTGAGTGGCTTATCTGCAACAGATAATACTGATTACTCACTTTGGAAAGCTACATTAAAAGATACATTAAAAGACCTCGTACTCACGTGCCACCTATTCGTAAAGTAGATGGTACTTGGGCACGCAGTGAGCAAGATAAAGCCGAAGTATACGCCCAACACCTTGAGAGTGTATTTCAACCAAATGATATCGCTTCCGAGCTTGATATGATACAATGTCAACCACTCAACCAAACAAGAAAAAAAATACGGTTTTTCACACCTCTAGAAGTCGCCCGTGAAATTGACAATAATATCAATCCAAAGAAGGCGATTATCCTTTTAACACATATATACAACGCAATCCTACGACTAGAATGTTTCCCTAAGCAATGGAAAAAGGCACAAGTGATCATGCTACTAAAACCAGGTAAGCCACCTCGTACAGGCCGATATCGCTTCTCCCAAGCATGTCAAAACTCTTTGAAAAGCTTCTTCTCAAACGCTTAAAACCACTTATAGAAAAAAGACACCTTATACCAGACCACCAGTTTGGGTTTCGGAACTTACATTCCACTATTGATCAAGTTCATCGTGTCACTAATGAAATAAGCAAGGCTTTGGAAGAAAAAAAAATACTGCTGTGGAGTGTTTCTAGACGTAGCCCAAGCTTTCGATAGGGTTTGGCACAAAGGACTACTCATAAAACTACGAGACCAACTACCACACATCTGGTGCGCGCTCTTAGAATCTTATTTGACAGAAAGACAATTTAGAGTTATGCATGAAGAAGCAATAACAAATAAAACATACTAGCAGGAGTACCACAAGGTAGTGTATTAGGACCTACTCTTTATCTGCTTTACACAGCTGACATTCCAACCAATTGTAACTCAATTACATCTATGTTTGCTGATGATACAGCAATTTTAGCAACAAGCAGTGACCAACAGACTGCGACTGAAAACGTACAAACCTCAATAAACCACATTGCTAACTGGACAAGGAGATGGAAAATCGGGATCAATAGTGATAAGTCAGTACACGAAAATTATACACTACGTAAAACTGAAAATCTACGAATTTCGCTGGATCACAAGACAATCCCACAAAAAGATTCGGCTAAATACTTGGGTATGCATCTTGATTCTCGCCTAAATTGGAAACACCACGTCCGTCAGAAAACACTGCAAATTAAAGAAAAAATGCGCAAGCTGTACTGGCTAGTTGGAAAACATTCCACGCTATATCTAACGAGCAAACTGCTTCTATACATAGCTATTATTAAACCGATTTGGACATATGGCATACAACTGTGGGATTGTGCCAGCAAGTCAAACATCGAAGTCATTCAACGCTGTCAAAATATTGCTCTTCGTACCATTGTTGCAGCGTACCGGTTCGACAGGAATGAAATTATCCATCGTGATTTAAATATATTATCCATCCAGGACGAAATCAAAAAGTTTGCCAACAAACATGCGAAAAAACTTGAGCTGCATCCCAATGCTACTGCTAAACAACTTCTAGATAACTCGCAAGACATTAGGCACCTCAAACGCCTAAAGCCACACGACTTAGTTTAAGTGACTTAGGCTAAGGTAAGGGGCTATCTCACCGGAGGTACAACCCCAAACATGTCCGTGTACATTATGTATTATAATTGTCATATTGTACTATCCAAAATGTATTGTATTTATAAAGATTTATTTTGATCGTTTAAATAAAGATGCCTTTGGCAGTAAAAAAAAAAAAAAAAATTAAGTATATTTATATTATTAACAATGTTTTTAATAAAGGGCTAGAGCTGTTGGAATTCATGGAGACAAATCCCAATCAGAACGTGATCATGTATTGAAACGTAAGAATAAAATTCATTTAAATATTTGTGAACATAAGATAGGTTTGTTATTATTTTTTTTGTTAGAATTCAGAAATGGAACTGCTGCCAATATTTTGGTTGCTACAGATGTTGCTGCCAGAGGTTTAGGTAATTATAAAATTTGTTATTTGACAATTTTTTTTCTTCTTATTACTCTTAGTCCTAACTTTTGTTTGCAGATGTTGATGATGTGAAATTTGTTATCAATTTTGACTATCCCAACAATTCTGAAGATTATATTCACCGAATTGGAAGGACTGGTAGGTCATCATCAAAGGGTACATCATACACATTCTTTACCCATTCTAACAGCAAGCAAGCTAAGGACCTCGTAGCTATACTCACTGAAGCCAACCAACGAATTGATCCTAAATTAGCTGCGATGGCAGCACGTTCCTTCTGTAAGTTTTCAATAATTAAACATTTATTTTTATTTATGAGTAACTAATCATGATGTTTTAGCGAGTAGTGGGAACAAATCGTACAGAGGTGTCGGAGGTGGATACAGATCTTGGAGAGGTGGAAGACCAGCTTACAGAAAATTTTAAGAATATGCGTACAATATTTTATGTGTTAAAATGATTAATTTATTGCTTTTGTCTCTTACAATAATTATAGTAGATTGATGTATATTGTAAGCTATGATGTCTTATTCAATTTCAACAATTGTGTATTCTAAAACTTGATGTTGGAATTAAATAATGAGTTTTCTAGATTTGTCTATTTGTTTTTAAAACCCTTAAAGCTTCAACAATTATGTATTGGTTTTTACGATTTAGTAAATTTATATTGTAACAAGGGTGATATTTATATGTAGAATTAAATGTTAACGTTTTTTTCAGTAAAATTATTGTTTATAATGTAGATTACTATTATTAGTAACTCCTTTTAATGGAAATAATTTGGAAGAGGGTGATTGTTTTCCACATAGGGTCAAAAGACAGCTTTGTATCAGGTGGCCTTAAACAAAAAAAAATATAACCAATACTGATGTATGATGAATAAATGAATGGCAACACGTTTTTCAACTGGTTGGAGAATATAATACGGTGTAGTTTAGGAAAATGCCTAATACGTCAACCAATAATGCTCTTGTTATTAAATTGTTAAAGGACAAAGGCGAAATAATTAATAGATCTGTGGTAATCTCTGAATTATGTGATAGAGTAAAACGGATTTAACCTAAGCATGTTAAATATGTAATGGACAGAGTTAACCAAAACAACTGGACAACTACCATATCATTGTGAAATCAAACTAGTGTTGTCTTCCGTGGAAAATCATACAAAGATGAACACCACCACCTATAAATTATGTGATGTGAAAACCTTATTGTTGGAAGGTAAAGAATGAGTGTACAACACCACATAAAAAAATTTTATTGGAAATACAAAATCGGTTGAAGACATACGAGATTGATTTCATTGTAGGCGAAATGTTTGCAGAGTAAGAACCTGTAGTAGTGACAATTAGAAATATGTCTTCGAATTCTCAATCAATCGAGTGATATTTTTTTTAATTTAATGACTATGTGTATAAATCCAAAAAAATTGTGTGCTTAACACACAATTGTGTGCTTGTGATTTTGGCTTGTATGGCTCTTCAATTTTAATTTTGGTATGTAATAGCGAGAAGAGTTGAAATATTTTACTTGATTTATGGGTTGGTTCTAAGTCAACAAAAAAAAGAGGTGATTCTATGGAAAACATTTGTTACACGTCTGACTTCGAAAAGTCGAACTTCCAATTCTTCCTTAATTAACTCAGTTTGAGTTGTAGGATGGAGATTTCGAATAACAACACGGATCGGTTTATCTTCCTTAAGTTGATAAGTATGGAATTCAGCGTTTTCTTCTTTTAAATATCGCATGAGAGCTGTGTAGGAGACCGGGTTGGCGGTTTGAATTTTTAACCGATCTGCAGAGGATTTACAGAAAAAATTGTCCACTCCAATAAGGTCTATAAGTTTTGTACACACTTCTGTATAATCAATCACGCCTCTTACGAAAATAGAAGGAGGCGGTTTTGGTGTATCGTTATTATTATTATTATGAACGAATACATCATTCATTGAACTTTCTTCGGAGGGTACATCTGGACTAAGAAGTTCGAATCGATTCGTGGTTTTAAATAACTTTGTTTTTATTTTTAGTTAAGGTTAACGAAGTCAGTGAACCATGGGTTGACGTAGATGAGGAGCTTGATAGGTAACGTTTATTTTTCTGCTTAGTAAAACCATCCTTTGAGTCATCATTCAATGTGAACATTATTTTTTATCGTGATTTTTATTTTTATTTTTGTTCATATTATTTGAAAGATAGGAAATGGGTGGTTTATTTTGAGTATTAATAGTTGATGACATAATAATGACATCTGTATGACTCTAGTTATCAAGACCGCTTGTGGTGGTCTAGATAAGAAGACTCATGAAAGTATATACACAACGTTAATAATAATGTAATATACAAAAAACATAAATAGACATTAAGAAAAACAATTTCAAGAACGGACTGGAAAACCGATAACGCATGAATACGATAGCACGGAGCACATACATCTGCTCGCAATGACTGTAGGCACCCAACTTTTTTTTAAAAAAATGTTATAAAATTACTGGCTAAAGCCTTTATTTAGGAAATATTCCATTGAGTTATCGAGCAACTCCGTAAGAGCGCGCCACTATTATCGATTGTAATTAAATAATATTAAATCTTTTTTTTTTTTTTTCCGTTTTTTTTCTTTTATTGATACATACACAATCTGTACCTCAAGGGCACAATAAGAGTATTAGCTAAAATAATAATATAATACATGAATAAACTTGATAAAAGAAGCCACCCAGCGATGACACTTTTAAGTGAGGTAATATTAAATCTGCCGATTCTAAAGGTTTTTCATTAGGAAAATAATTTTAAATCATAGGGACAAAACGGCAGCAATACGAAAAACACTAAAACATTTTTTTCTTTAACATTCTCAAAACACCCACCGATAAAATATTAACGGTAACGTGCACTCACGTCTATGCAGTACGTATTTTCCACTGTTAATCTGTCGAAATTATTCGTATTACAATGGCAAAACGGCCGAACATAAAACGTGTAGATGGTAAAATATTAATTTTTACACTTATCTAAGACTCACGAGTCTGTTCCGGAAGTCATTTTTATTTTTTTGAAGTAGTTTTCATATATTCATTTGTATACCTAATTAAGTATATATATATGTAGCTAGTTTAAGTAACTCTAAAAGGTAACATTTTAAATACCATTTTAAATTCCTACCCGCTCCATCGACTAAAACGTTATTCTTCATTTTCTACACTACAATATGATAGTGTCTAATAGAAATTCGTCTCATGTCTGACGTCGTCTCCGAGTAATCTTTTGTCGTCACTCGTAGGATATAAAATTGTATTAAAAAAAATTTACGCATTAAAGGAAGACGTAGAAACATAATAATAATAATAAAAAAAAAAAACAGTAAGATTCCATGGACTAAAATGATTTAAAAACACATCGCTTTTATTCACTCCCCCGTTCGTTATATACGTAGGTCATACAAATAGACAGTGGCATAATTTTGATGGGGAGGGGCAAGGGGAAGCACATGCCCCACCAGAAATTTTTGCTGGAGGCAATGGTATCATTTGCCTCCTCGCCAAGCGAGATATATGACTACGGTACAAATCTCGAGATCTTCTAAAATAAAGAAAGAACTCAATAGTAAGTTAAGTAATCTTCATAATCGTAAAATCAAAAATAAAATTTCCTGTTGAATTTTTTGTACAAATTTGTACATATTTCACGTTTACAAGGCCGACAGTCAGCAGGTGGTTCATTCCCATTATCAGTTGTATTGGTGGGGATAGACATGTTTTTGTCTGCCGCGCAGGTCCTGGTCATTGGGCGAACACAGTATAGTCAACCTAGTGGTGGCACCCCCGTCGAAGTCCAGCCTTCGGCGATCCCTTCCTCATACTGTTCCGAGTCGGTCGACGTACACGAATACGGGCGACACTCCTATACGAAACTCTCGCGACCACTCGTCTTCCACGCATATGTCAAAAACTCAATGTTGAACACACCATTGGCAAACCGTATATATTACGACCGTGCCGGCGGCCGTCGGTTATTTCGTTAACTGCCGTCGACACCTTTGCTCGTTCCGCGGTGCCCCCAGCACACTTGGGTTTCGTGGTGACGCTTGTCGTTTTAGTGACGGCCGATTACTTTTCTCGCCAGCAAAATCATGTCATTATAAAAATATACAGAACGACAATCTCTACTAGGATCAAAAAAGCATTGCTTGCTCATTATAAACATCCAGAGGTCTAAAATATGATAACAGCTCCAGTGTTACTTTTGTTATAAAATTAATAAGATACATAATAACATACAATTAACAATTTCCATAATTTGAAAATTGAATTATTCTACATATTTTCAATTAGTAAGTTATATCTAAAAAATCTTTTTGTTTTTTTAGTAGTTATTGGTTATATACATGGTTTATATATGACTATTTTATTGATTCTATCAAATAGGTAGTATAACACTAGCAGCAGAAGGCCATGATAATATTCTTCTACTGCGGACAACATTGGCTAGCTGTAAAAATACTTTGAAATATACATGATCATTATAAACATCCTAAGGTCTGAAATATGATAACTGATACAATGATACATTTGCTACAAAATTAATAAGATATATAATATTGTTATACAATTGACAATTTCCATAATTTGAAAATTGTATAATCCTCCATACTTTTAATCGGTAAGTTATATCTAGAAAATCTTTTTGTTTTTTTAGTAGTTATTGGTTATATACATGGTTTATATATGATTATTTAATTGACTCTATCTAATAGGTAGGATAACAACAGCAGCAGAAGGCCATGATGAAATTATTCTACAGAACGACAATCTCTACTAGCATCAAAAACTCTTTGAAAAATGCTTGATCATTAAAACATCCAGAGGTCTGAAATATGATATATGCTACATTGATACTTTTGCTACAAAATTAATAAGAAATATAATAACCTTTTACAATAGTCAATTTCCATAATTTGAAAATTGTATAATCCTGCATTTTTGTAATCGGTATGTTATATATAAAAAAAAAAAATTTGTCTGTTTTTTTAATAGTTTTTGATATATACTTAATTAATATATGATTATTTAATTGACTCTATCAAATAGGTAGTATAACTACCTTTGACGTATTTTTGTTTTTTTATAATATGAATTTATCATCGTTTTCGTCTATTGAATCGGAAGAATTAAAGACGTTTGAATCACACTGCATACGAGTGTCCTGTGAACTATTTGTAGTTCCGGCTGATCCTGTTCTTTGTTTTTGTTTTTGTTTAAAAATAGTTTGAGATGAATAATGATTAGGCTTGTTTTTGACTAGTGTATTTTTGTAAGGATAATTGCTGCTTGCAGTTTGATTGTTCATTATAAAAATATGATAATTGTTGGTTGATCAGGGTAATCGCCAGTCCAAAGGTCACCGCGCTGGCAATACCCTGGAGGAGAGATAAGGGAAATATGTATCATACAATAATGTATTTGTATGTACATACATTATTTTGTTTTGTTATTTTTTTTTTTCTACCCCACTATGAGGATTGTAGCCGCTCTAGGACATACTACAGTATTGGAAACTGAGATCAATGGTTGTTAGCACTAAACATTTGGTTGTATCAAGGCTATTATTTTTAACATGAAGATTAACGAAATTGCGTGACTGTAAGGTTTGGCTGTTCGTGAGGGACTAAAAGAAAATTGATATAAAATAGTCCAATTAAAAAATGGACAATATTGTCAGGTCAAATTAAGGCGATCGAATGCAGTATGAGGTGGAAGTAGACCAAACTTCAGATTAACAGTTTAAACACAATTAAATGTCTTCTGCTGTTTTTAAATTTTCAGCTAGAGTACAATATATAAAATAATATACAAGGTAAATGCACAGCCAACATCTTTGGATCCTTATATGATTCGAACTTCGACTTCATCTCATCATTACAGTCATTGAATTCTAAGAATTAAATAAAATGAATATAATTTAAATAAAGTAAAAAAAAATCTGTTATGCTTTAATCTACATATAGTTTAATAATTAACCCACTTATATTGTATTATTTTAAAATCATAACCATATTATTTAACATTGGATTTCAATGATTGTCATAATTAAAAAAACAAAAAAATCATAAGAATTAGACATAAAAAAAATGTATTATTAATTTAAAATACAAGTAAAGGTAGTGTTATCGTTGGGTGACAACTTCAATTACATAAACATATAACGTTGATTAATAGACTGGTGTGAGTGATTTCCATTGGCTAGGCCATTTACTTTCTCTTAACCAAGATCATGTCCTTGGGCATGAGAAGAATTCTTGCAGACTGCATCAACCGTCTATTACCGGGTAAAAGTAAGGACGTTTTTCAGTATAAATATTATTGTGTAACAATTTGATTCAGAAATATCTTTTGATGATTATTAATTATTCATGGCGTCACCTGTAAAAGGAAATAAGAAATAAATACCTAATGAACTGTGTACTGAATTGTTTTTATTTAAATAGCATACTAGAAATTCAGTAATTTGTGTTAGTTAGTTCCTAAATATTAATAATTCATCTAGATAATTATGTATTGTTGCTTTTATTCGAAATGTATTAATTATTTTGTATTTAAAGGGTACCACCCATTATCAGTTAATAAATAAATAAATAAATATTTATAAATATATCAATTGGGTTATAAACAGAAAAAGAACAAGAAATGTTAATTGAACTGTATTGTTGTATTATTATTGTAAACAAAATTAACTTTAGCCTAAAATGTGTAAATTTACAAATATATTTTTATATTGAGCAGCTTCCAAATGATGAAGTAAACAAAATATTGTTGTGATGTAGTCATGTTAATTCTAAACTATGTCAGAAATAGTATTTGTAAAAATCTTGATGAAAAAAATGCCATCACTATAGTCTATTGGGTAATTCCTAATAATTTGACGTAAAAAAGTATTATTTCTTACTTAGTAGTAAGTGCTTGGTATCCATTGATTTCTTTAATGTTTGACCACGATTTATATTTGGAACTAGACGGAATTAAAATCTTGTTAATCTTCATGATGTACCGGTGTCCATATTTCCTAAAAAAAAAAAAAAGTTTAAAATTTGCATTTGAAAAATTCAATAACTTTTAAAATTGACCGAACTCGGGACAAGCAATGAAATTAAAATTACATTGTATACTTACATTGGTAGGTAACAAAGAAAACTATTGCTACTTCCAGAAAAAAATTGTTCTGCTTGCAAATTATGCTCTTTCGGAACGTTGCCCTGCAAAAAATTAAACGAGTCAATAAGACAATGAAATTAACAGTAATCACAAATAGTTACCAGGGTTATACTGCGAATGTTTTGGTAATTTACTTGGAACACGGCCAATTCAAATCGACACAAGAACTGGCAAAAAAAATTAAAGTGTATGAACATAAATTAGACGGTTTCAAAAATTGTTCTTCTTATCAATGATTGTACGGTTCGATAAGAAAATTCAGTGTCTACCACTATATTGTTATTTAATATTTTACAATTTATTTAATTTAGCATGGTCATCATGTGAAATTCAGTTCGTGAGTATTTGTCTGGGTTCATTTTACTATCCACAACTCGAGTGTTGTTCTTGTTATTATTATAAAAAAATGTTTTCTTTAATAAATTATTATTTTGATGTTAAATCCAATGATTTGACCGATCGCCGAATGCCGTTCACGTATTATTACAATAAAATGTTTCATGCTGATCGATAATGAAATAACAACATACGACAAAACAGAAGAAACGGCTAACGATTTGAATATTGATACATCATTGTCACTCGCGTTAGTATACGATTTATTAACGGTCGTTGAATACAATTCTGTACTAAATTATTACCACAGGCATACATAATGTGAAAATATTTAGGCACGTCGACCCTCTCTGGTATATAAGTTTCAAACGGTGGTCACTGCCGCCTCGCTGAGTCGTATTGAAACCGCACGAATATTGTCGATATTAAATTTCCCATCCCCCCCCCCACCCGATGTCGTCTTCTCGTCATCAGTCATGTAAGTATCTATCATTAAATGTCTAGTACAATTTCTGTACCACAAACTCAATAAGTATCCCCTATACATAATGTCACAATAATTTGCAGGTATAATGACATGTTTGGTTTGAGCCCTGTCGAGAACCACACAATTTGTGTCTGCATTAAATTTTCCTGGTGTTCGTCTCATCTTACATGTAAGTATCCGCCTTACAATAATTTGTAGGTTGACCCATTGTTATATTACTTTAGACATCAAACAGTGATACAGCGACTAAGCTCTGCATGTCAGATTTTTGTTTGCCTCACATCCTCCAGTTCTGTCGGCACTTCACTGTTCATGAATCCTATCCTATTGTATCGTGTACGATCATTATACATTGGAATATAACTTAACTTGATCTCTTAAAATGTATTCAAACATATCTTCGGACACATTTTTTAGATGCCACCATTGCTCTGTTAAATATGTTGACAGCGAATCTTATGAAGTCTTGTGCATTTTTTTTGTTGTTGACATTTTGTTACTTTAGTTATCCCTATTCTATGTGTTTCGAGTGTTTGTACTATTTGATGGATCTCCGAAATTGTTCAAATGTGAACAATTTTTTTTTTTTTTTTTGACCACAGTCTTATGAATGAATTCTATCATATTCTATGTCCTTTATGCAAACAAAATGGATTTCTATTTAAATTTCTCATTTAACCTATCACTATTTTAAGCACAAATATTCATGCCTCTAAAATACTTTTTCCGTCACTTTGACAGATACCCAAAACCCATGGACCAGTTAATTTCTTTTTATAATTCTAATTATTAAGATCGGAAACTTTCCCTTCATCATTTAAGTCATGCATATTTATATTGTCTACACAAATTGCACCAATGTACGTTTCTCTGAAGATATAACATTTCAGTCCTTCAAATGAATAATTAAATAAAACTCATTAGCCGACATGATTATGAATTGCTATGATTATACAATTACTATTAACTCGTACACAAAGATATTTTATTCTGAACTGAACGTCTGTCTAATAGACGATTCATACATTTTTTTTTTTTTTTTTACAGTAAAATTGATAATATACTACAATATACTATAATACAATAAAACATAATAGACTATTATAAATTATATCTGTACTCATTGGTAAATCTGGTTTGCCAACCAAAAAACGATTCAGAGCTAAGTAATTTGAAATGTCGTAGTTTTAATTTTTATATTTATTTTAATATTGCTGATAATAGAGTATATTATATACATACAAATTTATATATTTAGAAATATAAAACAAATTATACATCATAATAGTAATGTTATTTGTTCCATAGACTCTATTCAATGGAGTATTGTCCTTTAATTGGTTTATAATTCCTAATATAATGGTGTAATTGATTATTTATTTAGATAAAAGTGTTTATGAAGATGTAACGAAAAGACTGAAATTAGAAAATTAACACCAATAAGAACCTGTCATCCCTCAGCTCTGCATTCAATCGAGTCGTATATATATTTTGAAAAAATAAAATACAGACGTCCAAGCTGCTATCAAAGATGATGAATAATTATTCCATGCCGAAGAGTAAGGTTTTAAAATGTACTACATTAAATATCTTAGATTATTGATATACATTGTTGTCATTATTTTTTTTTTTAATTCAACAAAGTGTGATACCGTTGTATAACATAGTATACTATATTCCGAAGTCAACATTTAACTTATAATGGTAACTATCACTCAGAATTTAAAGCCCCTTGCTGTAACATCTAACATATTCATAAAAATAGATAAATTATCAGAACTGGCATTTGATATCGTTTAGGATAAATGTTTATTAGATGTTGATGAGTAAGTTTTTAAAATGTACTACAATAAATATCTTAGATTATTGATTTACGTTGTTATGTTTTTTGAATTCAACAGTGTAGTCTTGTTAAATGTGAACACAATAAGAAGTTCGTACACCTTGCAATTGGACATGTTAAAGCTATTAAACTAGAAATATCCAACAGTGTCCTATGCCGCAAGACATTAAGGCGATCAAATGCTGTATGAGGTGGAAGTGGACGTAAACCACTGATTAACGGTTGAAACACAAACAAATGTCTTCTGCTGATTACAAACAAGGAGCTAGAGTACAAGATATAGATTTATACAAATTGTTAATCAAAAAACAAATAGAATTTATTTAAACCTTTTTATATGAAATAAATGTACAAGTAATACCTTGTATCATTATTGCAATTATTTTTTGTGTAATTACGATTAAAAAAAAAAAAAATGTATACTCCATCTGTGTTTGTCGCGGAACTACCATAATTGTATAGAATATTCAATAGAATTCTATTGGTGTCATAGCTACCTCTTTTGGAAAAAATGTTTGTTTTATGATACTATTTTTGATATTTCTACTCGAAATACATTAAGAGTATAATTCTACCAAGCTGAATAGTTATTCACAATAAAATCACGACCTCTAAAGAGTTATCGACAAATACCGTATGACCGCGCCATTGTTATCGGTTGCAATTAAGGAATACCAGTGATGACTGTTTCAGACAGTTTTTAATTGAAAACCGAGAGTAGAAAGAAAATTGATATAAAATTGTCAAATATCGTCAGTTCAAATTAATGTGATCGAATGCAGTATGAGGTGGAAGTGGACTAAACCACTGATTAACAGTTTAAACACAATTAAAGGTCTTCTGCTGTTTTTAAATTTTAAGCTAGAGTACAATATATAAAAAAATATACAAGGTAAATGCACAGCCAACATCTTTGGATCCTTATATGATTTGAACTTCGACTTCATCTCATCATTACAGTCATTGAATTCTAAGAATTAAATAAAATGAATATAATTTAAATAAAGTAAAAAAAAATCTGTTATACTGAAATCTACATATAGTTAAATAATTAACCCACTTATATTGTATTATTTTAAAATGTGAGAAGCATAAGTGGTTCTGCATCATACAGAATGACTTTCATAAAATAGAAAAGTTCCCATACCAGGATGCGAATCATAACCATATTATTTATAATATTTATTAAAAAAATTTATTATTAATTTAAAATACAAGTAAAGGTAGTGTTATCGTTGGGTGACAACTTCCATTACATAAACATATAACGTTGATTAATAGACTGGTGTGAGTGATTTCCATTGGCTAGGCCATTCACTTTCTGTAGTCCCCTCCTCTCGATCCTCTTAACCAAGATCATGTCCTTGGGCATGAGAAGAATTCTTGCAGACTTTGCATCAACCGTCTATTACCGGGTAAAAGTAAGGACGTTTTTCAGTATAAATATTATTGTGTAACAATTTGATTCAGAAATATCTTTTGATGATTATTAATTTTTCATGGCGTCACCTGTAAAAGGAAATAAGAAATAAATACCTAATGAACTGTGTACTGAATTTTTTTTATTTAAATAGCATACTAGAAATTCAGTAATTTGTGTTAGTTAGTTCCTAAATATTAATAATTCATCTAGATAATTATGTATTGTTGCTTTTATTCGAAATGTATTAATTATTTTGTATTTAAAGGGTACCACCCATTATCAGTTAATAAATAAATAAATAAATATTTATAAATATATCAATTGGGTTATAAACAGAAAAAGATCAAGAAATGTTAGTTGAACTGTATTGTTGTATTATTATTGTAAACAAAATTAACTTTAGCCTAAAATGTGTAAATTTACAAATATATTTTTATATTGAGCAGCTTCCAAATGGTGAAGTAAACAAAATATTGTTGTGATGTAGTCATGTTAAATCTAAACTATGTCAGAAATAGTATTTGTAAAAATCTTGATGAAAAAAATGCCATCACTATAGTCTATTGGGTAATTCCTAATAATTTGACGTAAAAATGTATTATTTCTTACTTAGTAGTAAGTGCTTGGTATCCATTGATTTCTGTAATTTTTGACCACGATTTATATTCGGAACTAGACGGAATTAAAATCTTGTTAATCTTCATGATGTACCGGTGTCCATATTTCCTAAAAAAAAAAAAAAGTTTAAAATTTGCATTTGAAAAATTGAATAACTTTTAAAATTGACCGAACTCGTGACAAGCAATGAAATTAAAATTACATTGTATACTTACATTGGTAGGTAACAAAGAAAACTATTGTTACTTCCAGAAAAAAATTGTTCTGCTTGCAAATTATGCTCTTTCGGAACGTTGCCCTGCAAAAAATTAAACGAGTCAATAAGACAATGAAATTAACAGTAATCACAAATAGTAACCAGGGTTTTACTGTGAATGTTTTGGTAATTTACTTCGAACACGGCCAATTCAAATCGATACTAGAAGTGGCAAAAAAAATTTAAGGGTATGAACATAAAATACACATCTCAAAAATCGCCCTTCTTATCAATGATAGTACGGTCCGATAAGAAAATTCAGTAACTATACTCCGTGCCACGAGAGAAGTATCCCGTGTCCCGACCAAAATGTGATCGTGTTCGCGCATCCCCCACTTATTTGACTTACAGACCTTACACGATCACAATCGTTAACGGTCGTGAACGTTGTATATCCTGTATCATTGTTATTACACTTAATTTAGTCTGTCAATACGTTTGTATTACTACGTTTATGAACCCACAATTACTTTCACTCTGTTTACTGTTTAATTTTTTTATTGTTACTTTGGACTGTTTATTTTTTTGAAATGAACACTTCAAACGAATTGCCATCAACTAATCAGCCTACCACATCTGCTGAGCCAAATGTGGACTCTCAAAAAATATCTTCACCCATTAAAAAAAATCAAAAAGGACGGGTAAGAATTTTTTAATTATGATAATTATAATAATTTGATTTTATTTTTTATATTTTATACTTAATACTTAATATTTTATTCGTAGAAAAATCTTCTTATACTTATGTGTTACTTTATTCGTAGATTCTAAATTATGAACGAATCGAATAATTTTTATATTTGAACGTTGTATAGTTTTTAAATAATTTAATAATTATTGTTTCAGTTTGTTGGAAAAAGGCAAAAACTGATGATTGTCAATCTGTACAAGGCGAAAAAGCAACTACAGCCCGACATTAAGTACAAAGAATTGATGGCGTCTATTTCACGTGATTCTGGGATTGGAATGCGTACAGTTATAAGTACAATAAGTGAATACAAAAACACGGGTGAATGTAAGTCACCACAAAAAACTAAAATCCGTCCTACAGTTAATGATAAAATTGACGATTTTGATAAAATTGACGATTTTGATAAATATGCGATTCGACAAAAAATTCATAGGTTTTGGTTTAAAAATGAAATTCCCACATTAAAAAAAATTGTTCAAGCCATAAATGACGATTCACTTCTTCCAAATATTCCTTGTACCTCTTTGCGGCGGGTATTAAAAGAATTAAATTTTGAATTAACAAAAAGAAACTGTAATAGCGCTTTAACAGAAAGAGCAGATCTTGTGGTGTGGCGTCAAAAGTATATCGAGGACATAAGGCGTTATCGGGATGAAGGTCGTACAATATATTATTTAAATGAGACATGGGTAAACGCAGGCGAGTGTAGCAGTAAAGTATGTATTGATACTTCTGTGAAATCTCATACAGATGCATGCCTGAAAGGACTGACTACAGGTCCAAAAAATCATTCAGGTAAAGGGAAGCGGTTAATAGTTGTCCATATCGGTTCAGCAGATGGTTTCGTCGATGGGTGTCTATTGTGTTTTGAGTCAGAAAAGAACACAGTCGACTACCACGACGAAATGAATGGGGATACGTTTTATGATTGGTTTTGTGGAGTTTTGCCCCGATTGAAGGACAATGCCGTGATAGTCATGGACAATGCTTCCTACCATTCTGTCAAAAAGGATCCGGTTCCCACAAATGCATGGAAAAAAGAGGACATTAAAAATTGGTTGAAGTCAAAAGATGTGGTTTTAGACAAACCCTTGATAAAATTTCGATTACTTGACATGGTAAATGAAATTAGACCTCGCCATGATAAGTACGTAATCGACGAAGAAGCCTTGAAATCAAATAAATTTGTATTGCGTTTGCCACCTTACCACTGTGAACTGAATCCAATAGAACTTGCGTGGTCTGTTGTGAAAAATCACGTCAAACAAAACAACACAACGTTTAAATTAAACGATGTTAAAAATTTATTAAACGAAGGAGTCCAGAAAGTGACGTCTGAAATGTGGGCCAATTTCGTTAGTCACACCATAAAAGAAGAGGACAAATTGTATGACATTGACATAATATCTGATAGAATGATGAATGATAAATGATGAAGAAGAGCATATAATGACAATAACTGGTGACACTTCTTCTGATTTTTCTGACGAGTAATATTTTTTGTTTTATATTTATATTTATGTAAAATATATTGTTTGTATATATATTTTTTTTGGTTTTTTATATAATTGTAAACTATTTAATTAGTCTTAACATACTTAAATAAGTTTTGAATATTTCGAAGGACGATATTATTATAATTATATTTTGTTTAGTATTATTTGTTGACCAATGTTTTTTGGACATCCTTATTAGTTAGACGCCTACAATATAATTACGTACAATCAAAAAAAATAAATTCAAATTCAACAATTGTTTTTTATAAATAATAATACTTAAAAAAAAAATCAATTTAAATTAAGTTGTTGGTGTGTATGCGCAAAATATATGAGTTAAAGACATAAAATACAATATAATATAATCACTCTGTATAACACATATTCCACGCTGTATGCACGCCACAGCGCGAACCATAGAGGTCAAAGTGGGGGAAACTGAGTCGACTACCGCTAGCTACCGTCAGTCTTCATGCGCGAAACGGGTTACTTCTCTCGTGGTGCGGAGTATAGCACAATATTGTTATTTAATATTTTGCAATTTATTTAATTTAGAATGGTTATCATGTGAAATTCAGTCCGTGAGTATTTGTCTGGGTTTATTTTACTATCCACAACTAAGGTGTCGTTCTTGTTATTATTATAAAATAATCAAAATAATAATAAATATATGATTATTTTATTGACTCTATCAAATAGGTAGTATAACAACAGAAGCAGAAGGCCATAATGAAATTCCTCTACAGCGGACAAGATTGGCTACCTTCAAAGTGTCCATGATATATGCTTGATCATTATAATCATCCAGAGGTCTGGAATATGATAACTGCTACACTGATTCTATTAATACAATATTAATAACAAACATAATATCTTTATACAATTGACAAGTTCCATAATTTGAAATTTGTATAATCCTGCATTTTTATAATTGGTATGTTATATATAAAAAAAAATTGTCTGTTTTTTAGTAGTCTTTTGTTATATACTTAATAAATATATGATTATTTAATTGACTCTATCAAATAGGTAATATACAACCTTTGACATATTTTTGTTTTTTTGTAATATGAATTTATCATCGTTTTCGTCCGTTGAATCGGAAGAATTAAAGACGTTGTTTGAATCACACTGTATACGAGTGTCATGTGAACTATTTGTAGTGCCGGCTGATCCTGTTCTTTGTTTTTGTATTTGTTTAGAAATAGTTTGTTAGGAATTATGATTAATCTTGTTTTTGACTAGTGTATTTTTGTAATGATAATTGCTTCTTGCAGTTTGATTGTTCATTATAAAAATATGATAATTGTTGGTGGATCAGAGTAATCGCCGGTCCAAAGGTCACCGCTCCTGGAATGCCTTGGAGGAGAGATAAGGGAAATATGTATCATAAACTAATGTATTTGTATATACTTATGTTATTTTTTTTTTCTTCCCCTCTATGAGGATTGTAGCCGCTCTAAGACATAGGGCCTACTACAGTATTGGAAACTGAGATGAATGGTTGTTAGCACTAAACATCCGGTGGTATTAAGGTGATTATTTTTAACATGAGGATTAACTAAATTGCATGACCGTACAGTTTGGCTGTTCCCATGGGACTAAAAGAAAATTGATATAAAATAGTCGAATTAAAAAATGGACAATATTGTCAGGTCAAATGAAGGTGATCGAATGCAGTATGAAATGGAAGCGGACTAAACCTCTGATTAACAGTTTAAACACAATCAAATGTCTTCTAATGTTTTTAAATTTTAAACTAGAGTACAATATATAAAATAATATACAAGGTAAATGCACAGCGATCATTTTTGGATCCTTATATGATTCGAACTTCTACTTCATTTCGCCATTAAATTCATTGAAATCTAAGAAGTAATAAAATGAATATTATTTATATAAAGTAAAAAAAAAAAAAATATGCTATGCAGAAATCTACTTATAGTTTAATAATAAATCCACTTATATTGTTTTATTTTAAAATGAGAGAAGCATAGGTGGTTCTGCATCATCCAAAATAGTGTACAGCCCCTGTGGCCTAATGGATAAGGCATCGGTCTCCTAAACCGGGGATTGTGGGTTCGAATCCCACCAGGGGTGCGGTAAAATTTTTGTATCCATCCAGTATGGTCTAGTAGTAAGAATACTTGTCTTTCACCCAGGAGGCTCGGGTTCGATTCCCGGTATCGGATTACATCTTTTACATATTACATCAACGACCATACCACGTTGAATACACCAGTTCTCGTCTGATCTTAGGCATATACCCAAAACCCATGGGCCAGTTAATTTCTTTCTGTAATTCTAATTATTAAGATCGGAAACTCTCCCTTCATCATTTAAGTCATGCATATTTATATTGTCTACACAAAAAGCAATAATGTACGTTTCTCTGAAGAAATAACATTTAGTTTAATAATTAACCCACTTATATTGTATTATTTTAAAATCATAACCATATTATTTAACATTGGATTTCAATAATTGTCATAATTGAAAAAACAAAAAAAATCATAAGAATTAGACTTATAACGTTGATTAATAGACTGGTGTGAGTGATTTCCATTGGCTAGGCCATTTACTTTCTGTAGTCCCCTCCTCTCGATCCTCTTAACCAAGATCATGTCCTTGGGCATGAGAAGAATTCTTGCAGACTGCATCAACCGTCTATTACCGGGTAAAAGTAAGGACGTTTTTCAGTATAAATATTATTGTGTAACAATTTGATTCAGAAATATCTTTTGATGATTATTAATTATTCATGGCGTCACCTGTAAAAGGAAATAAGAAATAAATACCTAATGAACTGTGTACTGAATTGTTTTTATTTAAATAGCATACTAGAAATTCAGTAATTTGTGTTAGTTAGTTCCTAAATATTAATAATTCATCTAGATAATTATGTATTGTTGCTTTTATTCGAAATGTATTAATTATTTTGTATTTAAAGGGTACCACCCATTATCAGTTAATAAATAAATAAATAAATATTTATAAATATATCAATTGGGTTATAAACAGAAAAAGAACAAGAAATGTTAATTGAACTGTATTGTTGTATTATTATTGTAAACAAAATTAACTTTAGCCTAAAATGTGTAAATTTACAAATATATTTTTATATTGAGCAGCTTCCAAATGATGAAGTAAACAAAATATTGTTGTGATGTAGTCATGTTAATTCTAAACTATGTCAGAAATAGTATTTGTAAAAATCTTGATGAAAAAAATGCCATCACTATAGTCTATTGGGTAATTCCTAATAATTTGACGTAAAAAAGTATTATTTCTTACTTAGTAGTAAGTGCTTGGTATCCATTGATTTCTTTAATGTTTGACCACGATTTATATTTGGAACTAGACGGAATTAAAATCTTGTTAATCTTCATGATGTACCGGTGTCCATATTTCCTAAAAAAAAAAAAAAGTTTAAAATTTGCATTTGAAAAATTCAATAACTTTTAAAATTGACCGAACTCGGGACAAGCAATGAAATTAAAATTACATTGTATACTTACATTGGTAGGTAACAAAGAAAACTATTGCTACTTCCAGAAAAAAATTGTTCTGCTTGCAAATTATGCTCTTTCGGAACGTTGCCCTGCAAAAAATTAAACGAGTCAATAAGACAATGAAATTAACAGTAATCACAAATAGTTACCAGGGTTATACTGCGAATGTTTTGGTAATTTACTTGGAACACGGCCAATTCAAATCGACACAAGAACTGGCAAAAAAAATTAAAGTGTATGAACATAAATTAGACGGTTTCAAAAATTGTTCTTCTTATCAATGATTGTACGGTTCGATAAGAAAATTCAGTGTCTACCACTATATTGTTATTTAATATTTTACAATTTATTTAATTTAGCATGGTCATCATGTGAAATTCAGTTCGTGAGTATTTGTCTGGGTTCATTTTACTATCCACAACTCGAGTGTTGTTCTTGTTATTATTATAAAAAAATGTTTTCTTTAATAAATTATTATTTTGATGTTAAATCCAATGATTTGACCGATCGCCGAATGCCGTTCACGTATTATTACAATAAAATGTTTCATGCTGATCGATAATGAAATAACAACATACGACAAAACAGAAGAAACGGCTAACGATTTGAATATTGATACATCATTGTCACTCGCGTTAGTATACGATTTATTAACGGTCGTTGAATACAATTCTGTACTAAATTATTACCACAGGCATACATAATGTGAAAATATTTAGGCACGTCGACCCTCTCTGGTATATAAGTTTCAAACGGTGGTCACTGCCGCCTCGCTGAGTCGTATTGAAACCGCACGAATATTGTCGATATTAAATTTCCCATCCCCCCCCCCACCCGATGTCGTCTTCTCGTCATCAGTCATGTAAGTATCTATCATTAAATGTCTAGTACAATTTCTGTACCACAAACTCAATAAGTATCCCCTATACATAATGTCACAATAATTTGCAGGTATAATGACATGTTTGGTTTGAGCCCTGTCGAGAACCACACAATTTGTGTCTGCATTAAATTTTCCTGGTGTTCGTCTCATCTTACATGTAAGTATCCGCCTTACAATAATTTGTAGGTTGACCCATTGTTATATTACTTTAGACATCAAACAGTGATACAGCGACTAAGCTCTGCATGTCAGATTTTTGTTTGCCTCACATCCTCCAGTTCTGTCGGCACTTCACTGTTCATGAATCCTATCCTATTGTATCGTGTACGATCATTATACATTGGAATATAACTTAACTTGATCTCTTAAAATGTATTCAAACATATCTTCGGACACATTTTTTAGATGCCACCATTGCTCTGTTAAATATGTTGACAGCGAATCTTATGAAGTCTTGTGCATTTTTTTTGTTGTTGACATTTTGTTACTTTAGTTATCCCTATTCTATGTGTTTCGAGTGTTTGTACTATTTGATGGATCTCCGAAATTGTTCAAATGTGAACAATTTTTTTTTTTTTTTTTGACCACAGTCTTATGAATGAATTCTATCATATTCTATGTCCTTTATGCAAACAAAATGGATTTCTATTTAAATTTCTCATTTAACCTATCACTATTTTAAGCACAAATATTCATGCCTCTAAAATACTTTTTCCGTCACTTTGACAGATACCCAAAACCCATGGACCAGTTAATTTCTTTTTATAATTCTAATTATTAAGATCGGAAACTTTCCCTTCATCATTTAAGTCATGCATATTTATATTGTCTACACAAATTGCACCAATGTACGTTTCTCTGAAGATATAACATTTCAGTCCTTCAAATGAATAATTAAATAAAACTCATTAGCCGACATGATTATGAATTGCTATGATTATACAATTACTATTAACTCGTACACAAAGATATTTTATTCTGAACTGAACGTCTGTCTAATAGACGATTCATACATTTTTTTTTTTTTTTTTACAGTAAAATTGATAATATACTACAATATACTATAATACAATAAAACATAATAGACTATTATAAATTATATCTGTACTCATTGGTAAATCTGGTTTGCCAACCAAAAAACGATTCAGAGCTAAGTAATTTGAAATGTCGTAGTTTTAATTTTTATATTTATTTTAATATTGCTGATAATAGAGTATATTATATACATACAAATTTATATATTTAGAAATATAAAACAAATTATACATCATAATAGTAATGTTATTTATTCCATAGACTCTATTCAATGGAGTATTGTCCTTTAATTGGTTTATAATTCCTAATATAATGGTGTAATTGATTATTTATTTAGATAAAAGTGTTTATGAAGATGTAACGAAAAGACTGAAATTAGAAAATTAACACCAATAAGAACCTGTCATCCCTCAGCTCTGCATTCAATCGAGTCGTATATATATTTTGAAAAAATAAAATACAGACGTCCAAGCTGCTATCAAAGATGATGAATAATTATTCCATGCCGAAGAGTAAGGTTTTAAAATGTACTACATTAAATATCTTAGATTATTGATATACATTGTTGTCATTATTTTTTTTTTTAATTCAACAAAGTGTGATACCGTTGTATAACATAGTATACTATATTCCGAAGTCAACATTTAACTTATAATGGTAACTATCACTCAGAATTTAAAGCCCCTTGCTGTAACATCTAACATATTCATAAAAATAGATAAATTATCAGAACTGGCATTTGATATCGTTTAGGATAAATGTTTATTAGATGTTGATGAGTAAGTTTTTAAAATGTACTACAATAAATATCTTAGATTATTGATTTACGTTGTTATGTTTTTTGAATTCAACAGTGTAGTCTTGTTAAATGTGAACACAATAAGAAGTTCGTACACCTTGCAATTGGACATGTTAAAGCTATTAAACTAGAAATATCCAACAGTGTCCTATGCCGCAAGACATTAAGGCGATCAAATGCTGTATGAGGTGGAAGTGGACGTAAACCACTGATTAACGGTTGAAACACAAACAAATGTCTTCTGCTGATTACAAACAAGGAGCTAGAGTACAAGATATAGATTTATACAAATTGTTAATCAAAAAACAAATAGAATTTATTTAAACCTTTTTATATGAAATAAATGTACAAGTAATACCTTGTATCATTATTGCAATTATTTTTTGTGTAATTACGATTAAAAAAAAAAAAAATGTATACTCCATCTGTGTTTGTCGCGGAACTACCATAATTGTATAGAATATTCAATAGAATTCTATTGGTGTCATAGCTACCTCTTTTGGAAAAAATGTTTGTTTTATGATACTATTTTTGATATTTCTACTCGAAATACATTAAGAGTATAATTCTACCAAGCTGAATAGTTATTCACAATAAAATCACGACCTCTAAAGAGTTATCGACAAATACCGTATGACCGCGCCATTGTTATCGGTTGCAATTAAGGAATACCAGTGATGACTGTTTCAGACAGTTTTTAATTGAAAACCGAGAGTAGAAAGAAAATTGATATAAAATTGTCAAATATCGTCAGTTCAAATTAATGTGATCGAATGCAGTATGAGGTGGAAGTGGACTAAACCACTGATTAACAGTTTAAACACAATTAAAGGTCTTCTGCTGTTTTTAAATTTTAAGCTAGAGTACAATATATAAAAAAATATACAAGGTAAATGCACAGCCAACATCTTTGGATCCTTATATGATTTGAACTTCGACTTCATCTCATCATTACAGTCATTGAATTCTAAGAATTAAATAAAATGAATATAATTTAAATAAAGTAAAAAAAAATCTGTTATACTGAAATCTACATATAGTTAAATAATTAACCCACTTATATTGTATTATTTTAAAATGTGAGAAGCATAAGTGGTTCTGCATCATACAGAATGACTTTCATAAAATAGAAAAGTTCCCATACCAGGATGCGAATCATAACCATATTATTTATAATATTTATTAAAAAAATTTATTATTAATTTAAAATACAAGTAAAGGTAGTGTTATCGTTGGGTGACAACTTCCATTACATAAACATATAACGTTGATTAATAGACTGGTGTGAGTGATTTCCATTGGCTAGGCCATTCACTTTCTGTAGTCCCCTCCTCTCGATCCTCTTAACCAAGATCATGTCCTTGGGCATGAGAAGAATTCTTGCAGACTTTGCATCAACCGTCTATTACCGGGTAAAAGTAAGGACGTTTTTCAGTATAAATATTATTGTGTAACAATTTGATTCAGAAATATCTTTTGATGATTATTAATTTTTCATGGCGTCACCTGTAAAAGGAAATAAGAAATAAATACCTAATGAACTGTGTACTGAATTTTTTTTATTTAAATAGCATACTAGAAATTCAGTAATTTGTGTTAGTTAGTTCCTAAATATTAATAATTCATCTAGATAATTATGTATTGTTGCTTTTATTCGAAATGTATTAATTATTTTGTATTTAAAGGGTACCACCCATTATCAGTTAATAAATAAATAAATAAATATTTATAAATATATCAATTGGGTTATAAACAGAAAAAGATCAAGAAATGTTAGTTGAACTGTATTGTTGTATTATTATTGTAAACAAAATTAACTTTAGCCTAAAATGTGTAAATTTACAAATATATTTTTATATTGAGCAGCTTCCAAATGGTGAAGTAAACAAAATATTGTTGTGATGTAGTCATGTTAAATCTAAACTATGTCAGAAATAGTATTTGTAAAAATCTTGATGAAAAAAATGCCATCACTATAGTCTATTGGGTAATTCCTAATAATTTGACGTAAAAATGTATTATTTCTTACTTAGTAGTAAGTGCTTGGTATCCATTGATTTCTGTAATTTTTGACCACGATTTATATTCGGAACTAGACGGAATTAAAATCTTGTTAATCTTCATGATGTACCGGTGTCCATATTTCCTAAAAAAAAAAAAAAGTTTAAAATTTGCATTTGAAAAATTGAATAACTTTTAAAATTGACCGAACTCGTGACAAGCAATGAAATTAAAATTACATTGTATACTTACATTGGTAGGTAACAAAGAAAACTATTGTTACTTCCAGAAAAAAATTGTTCTGCTTGCAAATTATGCTCTTTCGGAACGTTGCCCTGCAAAAAATTAAACGAGTCAATAAGACAATGAAATTAACAGTAATCACAAATAGTAACCAGGGTTTTACTGTGAATGTTTTGGTAATTTACTTCGAACACGGCCAATTCAAATCGATACTAGAAGTGGCAAAAAAAATTTAAGGGTATGAACATAAAATACACATCTCAAAAATCGCCCTTCTTATCAATGATAGTACGGTCCGATAAGAAAATTCAGTAACTATACTCCGTGCCACGAGAGAAGTATCCCGTGTCCCGACCAAAATGTGATCGTGTTCGCGCATCCCCCACTTATTTGACTTACAGACCTTACACGATCACAATCGTTAACGGTCGTGAACGTTGTATATCCTGTATCATTGTTATTACACTTAATTTAGTCTGTCAATACGTTTGTATTACTACGTTTATGAACCCACAATTACTTTCACTCTGTTTACTGTTTAATTTTTTTATTGTTACTTTGGACTGTTTATTTTTTTGAAATGAACACTTCAAACGAATTGCCATCAACTAATCAGCCTACCACATCTGCTGAGCCAAATGTGGACTCTCAAAAAATATCTTCACCCATTAAAAAAAATCAAAAAGGACGGGTAAGAATTTTTTAATTATGATAATTATAATAATTTGATTTTATTTTTTATATTTTATACTTAATACTTAATATTTTATTCGTAGAAAAATCTTCTTATACTTATGTGTTACTTTATTCGTAGATTCTAAATTATGAACGAATCGAATAATTTTTATATTTGAACGTTGTATAGTTTTTAAATAATTTAATAATTATTGTTTCAGTTTGTTGGAAAAAGGCAAAAACTGATGATTGTCAATCTGTACAAGGCGAAAAAGCAACTACAGCCCGACATTAAGTACAAAGAATTGATGGCGTCTATTTCACGTGATTCTGGGATTGGAATGCGTACAGTTATAAGTACAATAAGTGAATACAAAAACACGGGTGAATGTAAGTCACCACAAAAAACTAAAATCCGTCCTACAGTTAATGATAAAATTGACGATTTTGATAAAATTGACGATTTTGATAAATATGCGATTCGACAAAAAATTCATAGGTTTTGGTTTAAAAATGAAATTCCCACATTAAAAAAAATTGTTCAAGCCATAAATGACGATTCACTTCTTCCAAATATTCCTTGTACCTCTTTGCGGCGGGTATTAAAAGAATTAAATTTTGAATTAACAAAAAGAAACTGTAATAGCGCTTTAACAGAAAGAGCAGATCTTGTGGTGTGGCGTCAAAAGTATATCGAGGACATAAGGCGTTATCGGGATGAAGGTCGTACAATATATTATTTAAATGAGACATGGGTAAACGCAGGCGAGTGTAGCAGTAAAGTATGTATTGATACTTCTGTGAAATCTCATACAGATGCATGCCTGAAAGGACTGACTACAGGTCCAAAAAATCATTCAGGTAAAGGGAAGCGGTTAATAGTTGTCCATATCGGTTCAGCAGATGGTTTCGTCGATGGGTGTCTATTGTGTTTTGAGTCAGAAAAGAACACAGTCGACTACCACGACGAAATGAATGGGGATACGTTTTATGATTGGTTTTGTGGAGTTTTGCCCCGATTGAAGGACAATGCCGTGATAGTCATGGACAATGCTTCCTACCATTCTGTCAAAAAGGATCCGGTTCCCACAAATGCATGGAAAAAAGAGGACATTAAAAATTGGTTGAAGTCAAAAGATGTGGTTTTAGACAAACCCTTGATAAAATTTCGATTACTTGACATGGTAAATGAAATTAGACCTCGCCATGATAAGTACGTAATCGACGAAGAAGCCTTGAAATCAAATAAATTTGTATTGCGTTTGCCACCTTACCACTGTGAACTGAATCCAATAGAACTTGCGTGGTCTGTTGTGAAAAATCACGTCAAACAAAACAACACAACGTTTAAATTAAACGATGTTAAAAATTTATTAAACGAAGGAGTCCAGAAAGTGACGTCTGAAATGTGGGCCAATTTCGTTAGTCACACCATAAAAGAAGAGGACAAATTGTATGACATTGACATAATATCTGATAGAATGATGAATGATAAATGATGAAGAAGAGCATATAATGACAATAACTGGTGACACTTCTTCTGATTTTTCTGACGAGTAATATTTTTTGTTTTATATTTATATTTATGTAAAATATATTGTTTGTATATATATTTTTTTTGGTTTTTTATATAATTGTAAACTATTTAATTAGTCTTAACATACTTAAATAAGTTTTGAATATTTCGAAGGACGATATTATTATAATTATATTTTGTTTAGTATTATTTGTTGACCAATGTTTTTTGGACATCCTTATTAGTTAGACGCCTACAATATAATTACGTACAATCAAAAAAAATAAATTCAAATTCAACAATTGTTTTTTATAAATAATAATACTTAAAAAAAAAATCAATTTAAATTAAGTTGTTGGTGTGTATGCGCAAAATATATGAGTTAAAGACATAAAATACAATATAATATAATCACTCTGTATAACACATATTCCACGCTGTATGCACGCCACAGCGCGAACCATAGAGGTCAAAGTGGGGGAAACTGAGTCGACTACCGCTAGCTACCGTCAGTCTTCATGCGCGAAACGGGTTACTTCTCTCGTGGTGCGGAGTATAGCACAATATTGTTATTTAATATTTTGCAATTTATTTAATTTAGAATGGTTATCATGTGAAATTCAGTCCGTGAGTATTTGTCTGGGTTTATTTTACTATCCACAACTAAGGTGTCGTTCTTGTTATTATTATAAAATAATCAAAATAATAATAAATATATGATTATTTTATTGACTCTATCAAATAGGTAGTATAACAACAGAAGCAGAAGGCCATAATGAAATTCCTCTACAGCGGACAAGATTGGCTACCTTCAAAGTGTCCATGATATATGCTTGATCATTATAATCATCCAGAGGTCTGGAATATGATAACTGCTACACTGATTCTATTAATACAATATTAATAACAAACATAATATCTTTATACAATTGACAAGTTCCATAATTTGAAATTTGTATAATCCTGCATTTTTATAATTGGTATGTTATATATAAAAAAAAATTGTCTGTTTTTTAGTAGTCTTTTGTTATATACTTAATAAATATATGATTATTTAATTGACTCTATCAAATAGGTAATATACAACCTTTGACATATTTTTGTTTTTTTGTAATATGAATTTATCATCGTTTTCGTCCGTTGAATCGGAAGAATTAAAGACGTTGTTTGAATCACACTGTATACGAGTGTCATGTGAACTATTTGTAGTGCCGGCTGATCCTGTTCTTTGTTTTTGTATTTGTTTAGAAATAGTTTGTTAGGAATTATGATTAATCTTGTTTTTGACTAGTGTATTTTTGTAATGATAATTGCTTCTTGCAGTTTGATTGTTCATTATAAAAATATGATAATTGTTGGTGGATCAGAGTAATCGCCGGTCCAAAGGTCACCGCTCCTGGAATGCCTTGGAGGAGAGATAAGGGAAATATGTATCATAAACTAATGTATTTGTATATACTTATGTTATTTTTTTTTTCTTCCCCTCTATGAGGATTGTAGCCGCTCTAAGACATAGGGCCTACTACAGTATTGGAAACTGAGATGAATGGTTGTTAGCACTAAACATCCGGTGGTATTAAGGTGATTATTTTTAACATGAGGATTAACTAAATTGCATGACCGTACAGTTTGGCTGTTCCCATGGGACTAAAAGAAAATTGATATAAAATAGTCGAATTAAAAAATGGACAATATTGTCAGGTCAAATGAAGGTGATCGAATGCAGTATGAAATGGAAGCGGACTAAACCTCTGATTAACAGTTTAAACACAATCAAATGTCTTCTAATGTTTTTAAATTTTAAACTAGAGTACAATATATAAAATAATATACAAGGTAAATGCACAGCGATCATTTTTGGATCCTTATATGATTCGAACTTCTACTTCATTTCGCCATTAAATTCATTGAAATCTAAGAAGTAATAAAATGAATATTATTTATATAAAGTAAAAAAAAAAAAAATATGCTATGCAGAAATCTACTTATAGTTTAATAATAAATCCACTTATATTGTTTTATTTTAAAATGAGAGAAGCATAGGTGGTTCTGCATCATCCAAAATAGTGTACAGCCCCTGTGGCCTAATGGATAAGGCATCGGTCTCCTAAACCGGGGATTGTGGGTTCGAATCCCACCAGGGGTGCGGTAAAATTTTTGTATCCATCCAGTATGGTCTAGTAGTAAGAATACTTGTCTTTCACCCAGGAGGCTCGGGTTCGATTCCCGGTATCGGATTACATCTTTTACATATTACATCAACGACCATACCACGTTGAATACACCAGTTCTCGTCTGATCTTAGGCATATACCCAAAACCCATGGGCCAGTTAATTTCTTTCTGTAATTCTAATTATTAAGATCGGAAACTCTCCCTTCATCATTTAAGTCATGCATATTTATATTGTCTACACAAAAAGCAATAATGTACGTTTCTCTGAAGAAATAACATTTAGTTTAATAATTAACCCACTTATATTGTATTATTTTAAAATCATAACCATATTATTTAACATTGGATTTCAATAATTGTCATAATTGAAAAAACAAAAAAAATCATAAGAATTAGACTTATAACGTTGATTAATAGACTGGTGTGAGTGATTTCCATTGGCTAGGCCATTTACTTTCTGTAGTCCCCTCCTCTCGATCCTCTTAACCAAGATCATGTCCTTGGGCATGAGAAGAATTCTTGCAGACTGCATCAACCGTCTATTACCGGGTAAAAGTAAGGACGTTTTTCAGTATAAATATTATTGTGTAACAATTTGATTCAGAAATATCTTTTGATGATTATTAATTATTCATGGCGTCACCTGTAAAAGGAAATAAGAAATAAATACCTAATGAACTGTGTACTGAATTGTTTTTATTTAAATAGCATACTAGAAATTCAGTAATTTGTGTTAGTTAGTTACTAAATATTAATAATTCATCTAGATAATTATGTATTGTTGCTTTTATTCGAAATGTATTAATTATTTTGTATTTAAAGGGTACCACCCATTATCAGTTAATAAATAAATAAATAAATATTTATAAATATATCAATTGGGTTATAAACAGAAAAAGAACAAGAAATGTTAATTGAACTGTATTGTTGTATTATTATTGTAAACAAAATTAACTTTAGCCTAAAATGTGTAAATTTACAAATATATTTTTATATTGAGCAGCTTCCAAATGATGAAGTAAACAAAATATTGTTGTGATGTAGTCATGTTAATTCTAAACTATGTCAGAAATAGTATTTGTAAAAATCTTGATGAAAAAAATGCCATCACTATAGTCTATTGGGTAATTCCTAATAATTTGACGTAAAAAAGTATTATTTCTTACTTAGTAGTAAGTGCTTGGTATCCATTGATTTCTTTAATGTTTGACCACGATTTATATTTGGAACTAGACGGAATTAAAATCTTGTTAATCTTCATGATGTACCGGTGTCCATATTTCCTAAAAAAAAAAAAAAGTTTAAAATTTGCATTTGAAAAATTCAATAACTTTTAAAATTGACCGAACTCGGGACAAGCAATGAAATTAAAATTACATTGTATACTTACATTGGTAGGTAACAAAGAAAACTATTGCTACTTCCAGAAAAAAATTGTTCTGCTTGCAAATTATGCTCTTTCGGAACGTTGCCCTGCAAAAAATTAAACGAGTCAATAAGACAATGAAATTAACAGTAATCACAAATAGTTACCAGGGTTATACTGCGAATGTTTTGGTAATTTACTTGGAACACGGCCAATTCAAATCGACACAAGAACTGGCAAAAAAAATTAAAGTGTATGAACATAAATTAGACGGTTTCAAAAATTGTTCTTCTTATCAATGATTGTACGGTTCGATAAGAAAATTCAGTGTCTACCACTATATTGTTATTTAATATTTTACAATTTATTTAATTTAGCATGGTCATCATGTGAAATTCAGTTCGTGAGTATTTGTCTGGGTTCATTTTACTATCCACAACTCGAGTGTTGTTCTTGTTATTATTATAAAAAAATGTTTTCTTTAATAAATTATTATTTTGATGTTAAATCCAATGATTTGACCGATCGCCGAATGCCGTTCACGTATTATTACAATAAAATGTTTCATGCTGATCGATAATGAAATAACAACATACGACAAAACAGAAGAAACGGCTAACGATTTGAATATTGATACATCATTGTCACTCGCGTTAGTATACGATTTATTAACGGTCGTTGAATACAATTCTGTACTAAATTATTACCACAGGCATACATAATGTGAAAATATTTAGGCACGTCGACCCTCTCTGGTATATAAGTTTCAAACGGTGGTCACTGCCGCCTCGCTGAGTCGTATTGAAACCGCACGAATATTGTCGATATTAAATTTCCCATCCCCCCCCCCCACCCGATGTCGTCTTCTCGTCATCAGTCATGTAAGTATCTATCATTAAATGTCTAGTACAATTTCTGTACCACAAACTCAATAAGTATCCCCTATACATAATGTCACAATAATTTGCAGGTATAATGACATGTTTGGTTTGAGCCCTGTCGAGAACCACACAATTTGTGTCTGCATTAAATTTTCCTGGTGTTCGTCTCATCTTACATGTAAGTATCCGCCTTACAATAATTTGTAGGTTGACCCATTGTTATATTACTTTAGACATCAAACAGTGATACAGCGACTAAGCTCTGCATGTCAGATTTTTGTTTGCCTCACATCCTCCAGTTCTGTCGGCACTTCACTGTTCATGAATCCTATCCTATTGTATCGTGTACGATCATTATACATTGGAATATAACTTAACTTGATCTCTTAAAATGTATTCAAACATATCTTCGGACACATTTTTTAGATGCCACCATTGCTCTGTTAAATATGTTGACAGCGAATCTTATGAAGTCTTGTGCATTTTTTTTGTTGTTGACATTTTGTTACTTTAGTTATCCCTATTCTATGTGTTTCGAGTGTTTGTACTATTTGATGGATCTCCGAAATTGTTCAAATGTGAACAATTTTTTTTTTTTTTTTTGACCACAGTCTTATGAATGAATTCTATCATATTCTATGTCCTTTATGCAAACAAAATGGATTTCTATTTAAATTTCTCATTTAACCTATCACTATTTTAAGCACAAATATTCATGCCTCTAAAATACTTTTTCCGTCACTTTGACAGATACCCAAAACCCATGGACCAGTTAATTTCTTTTTATAATTCTAATTATTAAGATCGGAAACTTTCCCTTCATCATTTAAGTCATGCATATTTATATTGTCTACACAAATTGCACCAATGTACGTTTCTCTGAAGATATAACATTTCAGTCCTTCAAATGAATAATTAAATAAAACTCATTAGCCGACATGATTATGAATTGCTATGATTATACAATTACTATTAACTCGTACACAAAGATATTTTATTCTGAACTGAACGTCTGTCTAATAGACGATTCATACATTTTTTTTTTTTTTTTTACAGTAAAATTGATAATATACTACAATATACTATAATACAATAAAACATAATAGACTATTATAAATTATATCTGTACTCATTGGTAAATCTGGTTTGCCAACCAAAAAACGATTCAGAGCTAAGTAATTTGAAATGTCGTAGTTTTAATTTTTATATTTATTTTAATATTGCTGATAATAGAGTATATTATATACATACAAATTTATATATTTAGAAATATAAAACAAATTATACATCATAATAGTAATGTTATTTGTTCCATAGACTCTATTCAATGGAGTATTGTCCTTTAATTGGTTTATAATTCCTAATATAATGGTGTAATTGATTATTTATTTAGATAAAAGTGTTTATGAAGATGTAACGAAAAGACTGAAATTAGAAAATTAACACCAATAAGAACCTGTCATCCCTCAGCTCTGCATTCAATCGAGTCGTATATATATTTTGAAAAAATAAAATACAGACGTCCAAGCTGCTATCAAAGATGATGAATAATTATTCCATGCCGAAGAGTAAGGTTTTAAAATGTACTACATTAAATATCTTAGATTATTGATATACATTGTTGTCATTATTTTTTTTTTTAATTCAACAAAGTGTGATACCGTTGTATAACATAGTATACTATATTCCGAAGTCAACATTTAACTTATAATGGTAACTATCACTCAGAATTTAAAGCCCCTTGCTGTAACATCTAACATATTCATAAAAATAGATAAATTATCAGAACTGGCATTTGATATATAAAAAAAAATTGTCTGTTTTTTAGTAGTCTTTTGTTATATACTTAATAAATATATGATTATTTAATGGACTCTTTCAAATAGGTATTATGACAACAGCTGCAGAAGGCCATGATGAAATTATTCTACACCGGACAACTGTGGCTAGCTTTAAAGTTATTTTGAAATTTGCTTATCTATTATAATCATCCAGAGGGCTAGAATATGATAACTGCTACACTGTTACTTTTTCTACAAAATTAATTTTTTTTTTTTTCTATTTATTATAATTATAAAATGTTGCTAAAACAATGTTATGTTGTCCACATTTAAGCAAATAAAAATACCTAAAATGAGCTCAAAATATTACTAGAGAGTGTTGAAAATTTCTCCACATAAAGAATTAGTTATTTTTTTATTTTTTACTATAATTATAAAATGTTTCAGCACACTTAGTTCTATTACAACTTTTTAATTTTTACAATTTTGTTTGTTACAAATTTAGGTGATTATAAATCTATTAATGACATATTTATTAATAGTGAGAATGATATAATAATGTGTTACATATATGAATATAATAATAATAACGATAAGGTCTAGTATGTTAATAATGATCTTCATTTTCTGATGATGAGTTTTCCGTGTCTATTAATAGGATGTTTTTGGGAAGTCTAGGCCGCAGACGTCATTGGGTGTTTTTTTTCCTATATTGTAGTGACGAGTACTGTCTATGTTTTTTAGTTTGGCGTGGAAATTTTTGAATTGGGTTTTAATCCATGTATTTATCAAGGGTATTTTCGTGTCATTATGGATCTGGCAAATTCTCATGAACATGGTGCTTTGAGACATATCATTAAGAATTTATTTTGTAAAATTTGTATTTTATTTATTTTAGTTATAGAGGCAGCGGATTATACAGGACAGGCATAAGTTATTAGAGGCCTGATTATTGCGGTGTAGAGAATTCTCTAGGCATATCCCTATGTAAGTTTTTTGTTTATGGGGATATTTCATGTCAGTTTTTCATCGAGAAAAACTCCAAGGTATTTCACTGAGTCATCTTTTCTGTTCCATTGTATGATCTGGTTTTTTATAGTTATATTTATTGGATCGTTATATCTTTTTAATGTGAATATTATAGCCTCACTTTTAGTCGGATTTAGTTTCAGCTTCCATTTTCTGAACCAGGAGGTAATTTCGTTTAGTGAAGATTGTAATTTTTCGCTTGATAAGTTTAATAGGCTATCTTGCGTGAGTATTGTTGTGTTGTCCGCAAACATTGCCAGTTGAGAGTTAGGGAGATTGGGGATGTCATGGCAGTAAATGTTAAATAGCGTTGGCCCCAATACTGATCCTTGTGGGACTCCAGATTTGATTTTGTGTTGTAGAGATAGGTATTGTTGCTTATATTTGAAATTAATTATTTAGTATTCAAAAGGCAACTTACTTTATCTATGGGACTACTTTATTATGCAAATGAACTTGATTATTTTTGATTTTTTAACCAGTATTATTCAATTTTAATATATACTATAGTGGAATTCATTGGTGTTTATACTCACATACAATATCTGCTGCTCAGCTATCCTAGTATCTATAATGTAAATTTTTAGAATCACAAAATGACTGATTTGGGTGTCCAATAGGTCTAATCTTCTCTGTATACCTTGGCATATTTCGTGTTCGACTGTCAACAAATTGCTCTGTAAATTAAAATTATTTATTTATATCAAGCAAGTACCTCCTAATTTTAATAAAACTTACTAGGTACACAGGTTAATGCTCAAAAAGTAAGTAGCTAGTTTTTAGGTCGCCATCTGCAGTCTCCTGGTCTTGATACACCAGATTGTTCCTGGGCAGGAAAAGAATTCTCATAGTTGTAGATATAGTTTATTTAAAATTGATCTTTGACTCATTGTGATAATGAATCGTAAATAATACATCAGAACAGTATAAATAATTGATAAGTAGTATTCAATTATTTAAAGTTGTTTCAAAGGTAACATAAAATTATTTATAAATACAAGTTAAAAAAAAATATAAATCAAATGATAATGAGAAAACCTATAAAATTATAAATAATAGGTATTTTATGAGTAAACAAATTGGAAAAATAAATACAAACAAAAATATTACTTGAATATTATTAATATAGCAAATAAAAAGTTATCAATGATTGAGTATTTATTTTGATTTAGAAACTAAAATAAATCTTATTAATACAGTGAAAAAAATTTGTAATAATGACATTATCATAATCATTTATTTATTTATATTTGTCATTGTGAATGTGTTTGTATTGAAAACTATTAAAATAGATTAATATATTTTACTCTATCATAATTGCATTAATTTACATTTTATTTGTTTTCTTTTTACAGTGTATAGTATTTATGTTAACCTATCTAATTATCTATATTGAAAAAAAGTACTGAAATTTATATAGATAAATATTGTTACTTATATTTGAAATTAATTTATTATTTTGTATACAGATTATTTTAGATTCATTCAGTTAACAAATGACGAAGTAAATGAAATATTGTTGTGATGTAGTCATGTAATATTAGTCCCAAACCTAATTCTGAACTATTTGACATAGAAAATTATCAATTAATACATAGTAGTGGGTGGTTGTTATTCATTGTTTTAAGAACAATTTATACTTGAAACTAGACGAAATTAAAGATTTGCTAATCGTCATTATATACCTGTGTCCTTATTTAATAAAAAAAAAACACCACATGAGTTTGAACCAAGTATATGTAAATTCTGTAGTTTAGTGATCGAATTCGGATCAAGCAAGGGAAATAAAGATACATTGTATACTTACATTGATAGGTAACAACGCGATGTTCCACTTCCAGCATATAATTCCAGCTTTCAAAATTGTGGGTTTCCTGCAAAACATTAAACGGGTACATTATGACAATGAAATTAACAGTAGTCATGAATAGTTAAAAGAGTCATGCTCTAAATGTTGGAAATTTACCTCGAACACGGTCAATTTAATTCGAATAAAGAAATGCAGAAAACAAATTTAAGAGTATGAATATTGAGTGGACGATATCAAAAATTGTCATTATCATCGATAGTACAGACTGATAACTATTCTTGATAAGAAAATCTAGCCGTTGCCACTTTGTAGAATATATCCTAGACCTTTGTATGATATTGTTATTTTACAATTAGTTTAATTTACCATTGTAATGATCTTGTAAAATTTATTCGGTAAGAAATTGTACGGGTTAGATTTCGATATTGTACTATCTACAACTGGAGTGTGGCTTTAGTTTTTATTATAAATATGTTATCTTTAATAATTTATTATTTTAAAGTTAAATCGTATGATATGAACGATCGCCGAATGCTGTTTATGTCTTATTACAATTAATATGGTCCATGCTGATTTAAAATGGAATGTTCAACATACGACCAAACAGAAGATTGAATTGAATATCGATATACCACCGTCATTCTCGTTAGTATCGAATCTTTTAACTGTCGATGAATACAATTTCTGTACTAAATTATTATCAAGCGCCTACTTAATGTGGAAATAATTAGGCAAATCGACCCGTATATTAGTAAATTAGTTTCACTGTCGAATATTGTATGTATGATCACCCGATTGGTTTGACAATCGCCAGCCACAAGACATAAACTAAACTATTATTTTCAAATACTGCCGCCTGCACGCTGAGTCAAATCGAGAACCACATTAATTGTATCTGTATTAAATTTCCCAGGTGTTCGTCTCATCTGAGTTGTAAGTATACGCCTTACCTAATGTTACAACAATTTGTAGGTTGACCTGTTGGTATATTAGTTTCATTATCAAACATTAACCAGTTATAAACGGTGATACAGCGACTAAGTTGCAAGTCAGATTTTTGTTCTCCTCACCACCACCGTTCTGCCGGCACCACTGCTTGTTATGAATCCTATCCTAATGTATCGTGTTCGATCATTATACATTATACATTGGATCATAACTTAACTTAGTCTTACAATGGTCAACTTAACGTTCTATTTCTCATTTTGAGTTCTATTAATTTTTCTAAGCAGTGGAATATAACTTAAATTAGTCTCTTAAAAAACATGTTAAGTAAGGCCATTTATTTATGGTATATTTGTGTAGGTACTTTTATGTAGGTATAGCAAATTAAAATTATCTATGGAGAATTTTATAAATTGTTCCCAGTTTACTATAAGAAGCATTTCCAACACAAAATAATGACTTATTATTTTACAAAATTAAATAGATATTTTTTTTCCTTTTATTATTGAAAAACTCAAAGTATTAATTGGATTATATATAATGAATACAGTTTACTATAGGGGTTGCATATAAAATTAAAAAAAAAAAATTATGTTATAAAAATTTTTATTTTTATTAATTTTTGAACACAACAAGTACAATTTAATTTAATATTATTTATTATTTTAATTAAATAAAAATCTAATTAGTAATTTCTTACTGATGTTTGCAATATTTTAAATTTCTTTTCTGCCAAAACTTTTGGGTGAAATTTTATTGGACAAGCCACTTTTATTACTGAATTCAGATGAGTGTCTGTTAATCTTGAACTAACAGAACTAGACTGCATCTATTGAAAAAAACGAGATTTTATTACAATTACGGTATATGTAATTTACTAAATTAAAAAAACAAATCAAGCGTTTGGAGATTATTTCCAGATCAAATCTTTGTACTTATATTTTTGCTAATCAAATTAATTTGATTAATTTTTTTTTTTTTGGTTATGGCGACACTAGTCAGAGACATAACTGCCCAGAGCAAACAATACGTTTTTGTAGAATACAAAATGTTTCCGATCGCTGATATTGATGAAAGCCTAGATATTAGTTGATTTCGAATGCAGATGCAGGCTGCCCGTTTGATAATCCCGAGACTAGGTATAATACTTTGTTATCAAATTATTTTATGGATTATGGTTTATAAGGTTTACAATAACTAAGATTTGCAATTTGTTGCAAAATATTTCAAACCCAAGTAGTTAAAAACACCTTTTTATTTTTTTTTTTTTTTTGTTTACCTACGGGGGGAACTCTACCAGACAAGGTAATCCTTTCTCGAGTTAAAAACACCTACTGGAAATATACACAAGTATTTAAGTCTATGTGAAAAATAAAATCATCTGTAGATGATTGTTGTATATTTGAACCTATGTCCATACAAAATTAAAATTATCTCAGGTATTCTAATAGAATCATATAGATTATAGAGTGATATTTCAATTTATTTAAACTTTTATAGGTGGTGGCTGGTCAAAAAAATCCTGTCAACTGAGATTCGACGGTAGAGTCACACCATTCAAAAAACCATATTGTAGATTATGTTCTCGCTCTTGGTATCGTATTGTTATTTTTCAATTCAGTGAATTGACATTGTCATTATCTTGTGAATTTCAATCAGTAAATAATTGTTTGGTTGCTAAAGCCGCTAAGGTCTAATATCGTACTATGCACAACTGTCCCGTTGCTCTTGCTATTATTATAAAAAATGAATCTTTAGTAAATTATTATTTTGAAGTTAAAACCAATAATCTGATAAAGGATCGCCGATTGCCGTTCATGTCTCATTACAAGTAAAATGTTCACGCTGATTCAAAATCGAATAATCAACATATGACCAAACATAAGAAGATAAAGTTAACGATTTGAATATCGATAAACCATCGTCACTCAAGTTAGTATTGATTCTTTAATATCTTTCATATAACCACGCGCATATTTAATCTTAAAATAATTATGCATGTTGATCTATTAGTCTTAGGTCCCATTTTAGTTTTTAACGGCGATCAGCGTTGCCGGGCTGAAATGTAACCACACAAATTAAGTCGATATTAAATTGTCCCAGTGTCATCCCGCAGTCGTTCTTGTAAGTATCCATCTTTAAATGTCAATTACACTTTCAGTACCACGAACTCAACAAGATACCATACCTTATGTTTCAATAATTTGCAGGTATGATGACCTATTTGGTTTTATAATCGCTGCAGCCACCAGACATCAACTACGAGTTTCAAAGGACAGCTTTGGCTGCCTATACGCTGAGACCTATCGAGAACCGCACAATAAAATGTTAAGTAAGGTACCATCAATTACGATTTTTTTTTATATATAACTTACTGATTTAAAATAAGCAGGATTATATAATTTTCAAATTATTCAAATTGTTAATTGTATAAGGTTATTATATTTCTTATTAATTTTGTAACAAAAGTATCACTGGAGCAGCTATCATATTTCAGACCTTTTAATGTTTATAATGATCAAGCATATTTCAAAGAAAATATGATAGCAAAAAATTATAGTATAGGCAATTAAACAAAACCAAAAAAAAAAAAACTTTTATAGTGAAATTCCATAGCAAATACAATATTAGTAGATATTGTAAGTGACAATTTCATGCTGCCGTAATTACAATACCTTTACATTATTGGACGTTATTCTTTCATAATCAACTATTAACAATAAAACTGTGTTTATATTTTAAAAATTGTTTCTAGTTTATTAAAAATTGTATACTTGTTTATTGAAATGATTTTGCAACACCACCGATACTTGTATTATTTCTACAACCGATATCTACTAACTATTACAATGGTTTCATAAAATATATTAATTTGCTAATAAAAAAATTTAGTTAATTTAATCAATTGAATACACAACTTATTAAATATTTCACAAAAAAAAAAAAAAACTAATTATTGTGATGTGTATATAGATTATGGTCACCCAGTAGGTATGTTTTTATAAATCGAAATTCAATTTTTTTGTTAAATTTGTAATGCGTTTAGTGTTTACAGGGTAATTCACCTTTCCATAAAACATATGTGTATAGACAAATATGTTTGTTTTCCATTTTTTCTAGTAAACATAAATAAAACAAAAAAAACATCCTAATCACTCTAAATATTTAATACCAGTGTTCCTATTCTTCTCAAGATTGTACGGTCCTTCTAGGACATTTTCAAAAACAGCTATGAGAAACATAATTATGATGGGCATTCATTTGATTGTCTAGATAGTGACTTTGACTTAAACAGTACCAAAACTTCTTAAATATAATCAAAATTGATTAATCTTGTGCATTTTTTCAATATCTCCAGTGAAATATATAAACAAAAATACAATGTTAACCATATACTAACTAGACTTATATTTAAAATCTTGAAATTAAGGAAAAAAAACTGTATTTAAAAATATATATTATTTTAAATCTTAATCGTACAACATGAAACATTTATCTAATTAAATACAATACAGTTATCTGGCAATTAATCCAGGCACAAAAATAACATGAAACATTTACCTTCATAAAGACTATACAGTGTTGTTACATATTCATTATAACATTATTTTTTGTCTTTGTTCAAATTGAGTCTGTTATTTATTAAAAAGGTTGTCAGAATCTTTTTTATTTTTTTCTTTGAAAAATAATTATTTTAAAATCTTATTATCATTAATTTGAATGAGTATGTTGTCATAGAATATTTATTTTCATATAAAATTGTAAATAAAAAAATATCTTATTTTTCTAAAAGCCTCTTTCATAAATAACCACTTAACATATTATAATATAAACTTACTGACTATAAAATAATTACATTTAATTACACAACTGAATTGATTCAAACAAATATTGTAAACTGCTCTTTCAGTTTATAAACATAAACTTTTGAAATTGGTTGTAATGAATGTTTGTCGTTCATGAAGTGCTGGCCTAGCGAATTGGTCAATTTAAATGTCACCATCCCACAAACAAGATCTCTGTAACTCATCTATATCCATGTCTAATAGAAAAATAAAAATGTAATTGATAAAAAAATGTTTTCAATACACACACACACATACCATATGCTAATTTATTTATCTTTTAAAAATTACTGACATTGCATTAAAGGATAAATCAATACAAATTTATGTGAATTACACATTATAATAGAACTGTGCCAAGATAGTTTGATTTTGTTCAATAAATTACCAAAACATTTTTTTTTTTTCTTTTATTGATATATACAATATCTGTACCTCAAGGGCACAATAAGAGTATTAGCTAAAATAATAATATAATACATGAATAAACTTGATAAAAGAAGCCACCCAGCGATGACACTTTTAAGTGAGGTTAAGTAAAGTTTTTTTTAAAAATATATATATAATTTTTTTATTAAGTTAACATATCTCTGCACCAGTTGCGTTTTAAGCGCCTTGGAGGATTACCCGGAATAACTTTTGATGAAAGTGCTTGAATTAGAAGATTGGCATGTGTTGCAAGTCGATTATGGAATCTATTATAATAAGTTACTGCATCTTCTTTTACAGTTTTGATTTTTAGGTCTGAGTGAAGGGTATGATTTGAGACATAAGGAGGGGAGTTCGTTAATTTTCTTAAAGCAATATTTTGAAAAGTTTGAATACGATTTAGATTTGATTTTTTAGCATTTCCCCAGAGTTGGAGACCATAAGTCCAAATGGGTTTAATGAGGGATTTATACATTAGTAGCTTTGTTTTCAGATTTGTGTGTTTGTTATTAACTAGTAAGGTTTTAAGCATACGCAGTCGCAGGTTTAATTGTAATCTTTTTACACGCGTGTGATGAGCCCAGGTGAGCCTACGGTCAAGGGTTAAGCCAAGATATTTAACTGTTGGAGTAGACGGAATTTCAGTACCAAAGAGAGTAACTGCTGGACAATGCCCTAACTTAAGGGTAAAATTTGTGTGAATTGATTTACCTTGATCCTCCAATTATTATACCAGATCTCCATAAGAGAAAGATGATTTTGTAGATTATGCGATGCTACTACCGGGTTTTCATTTGTAGAAATGATAAGTTTATCATCTGCATAGTCAGCCACTAATGTGTTAGGCGAAGTTGGTTGATCTGAAGCAAATAAGTTATATAGTATTGGGGAAAGTACGCCTCCCTGTGGAACCCCAGCTCTGATATTTGCTATATTGGAATATGCGGATTTAAATTGAACTTTAAAATAACAATCAGTTAGATATGACTTAAGTAGAGTAAAGTAAGTTGAGGGCAAAAATTTCCTTAGCTTGAAAAGCAGCCCCTCATGCCATACGCGATCAAAGGCCTGTTGGATATCGAGAAAAACACAGGAACAGTACATTTTTCTTTCAAGCGCAAAACAGACTGAGTCTACCAGTCTATGTACTTGCTGTATTGTTTAATGTTGTGCGCGAAAGCCGAATTGATAGTTAGGTAGCATTTTTTTCTCATCCATTATGGGAAGTATACGATTCAGTATAAGTCTTTCGAGAACTTTTGCGAAAAAAGGTAATAGACTAATTGGTCTATACGACGTTACCAGGTCCGGGGGCTTGTTTGGTTTTGGGAAAAGGATGATTTTGGAGAACTTCCATAAGAGTGGGAAGTACGATAACCTGAGTATGACATTAAATATATGAGTAAGTAGACCGATTGCACGTTTAGGAAGGCATCTGGCTACTTCAGCCGTTATTAGATCGAAGCCCGGCGACTTCCTAAGGGTGCATTTTTGAATTGCAAATTTAATATCGCTTGGCGAAAAGTGTTTAACCGGGAGAGAAGGTGGTAGAGGCATATTGAGATAACTATATACTGCACTTGAGTTAACAGGTGGAATATCTTGATGAGGTTGGAAAACATTAAAGAGGTGGTTTTTAAAAAGTTCAACTTTTTCTGTGTCGGACACGGCAAGACTTCCATCAGATTTTTTAATAGGTGTAGTAGCTACTTTAAAATGCAGTGCTTGTTTAGATGCTTTCCAAAGACTGCCATCATTTGAAGATAATTTAGACAGAAAGTTTTCATAGGAAAGATTTTTGATTTTTGCTAAGATTTTCTTAAGATGGTTTACTAATTTAATATATATTTTTTTGTGGGAGGGTAATCGAGTGCGTTGATAAAGGGCTCTAGCTCTTCTCTTTTCTGATATAAGGATACGGATATTAGTCGGAAGTGAGTTGGTGTTAGCAGTATGTACATTTTTAGCTGCGTTAGCCGCCCAAGCTGATGATTGAATAACATTCGTAAGATTATTTACAGCTGCATCTATGTCCTCATTGGATTTCAGTCTAACATTTAATTGGAGGTTCTGATTTACCAGGTCATGAAATTTATACCGGTCAGTGGTAGCATAAAATAATTTAGGTGGTTCTGTAATAATTGAGGGATAGTTGCTAATTGAGAGAATGACCGATGAGTGATCAGAATTAAGTCCAGAACATTGTCAATAACGTAGTGCAAATTTGAAGGAGTTTTTGTTACAAATATATCTAATATGTCTGGATTTTTATAAGATGATGGCCAATAGGTAGGTCCTGGGGGAGCACGTACCTTGAATTTTTTAGAATTTGTAAAGTTATAGAGAGTATTTCCACGTGGGTTGTTTACCCGACAGCCCCAACTTTGATGTTTTGCATTAAAATCTCCACCTATAACAAAGTTATTGTTTATTGTGTTAAAGTAGTTTAAAAAGTTCTCATAGGAGATGATATGCTTTAGAGGTGAATAAATTGCTGCAACTGTGATTGGAACATTATTAACATAATTTTGAATAGCAGAGGATTGAAACATATCTTCACAAAAACTCGGAAGAGAATGGTGTAATATGGTAGATTTAACTAGGATTGCAACACCACCGTGAGCTGTATTGTCAGGATGATTGGCTTTATAGAGCCTATATCTGGATATATGTATGTGCGAGTATGAGGTGAAATGCGTTTCTGTAATTAAGGCAATGTCAATACGTCTATTATTTAGTACTGATTGAAGTTCTAATACATGATTTTTAAGTCCGTTTGCATTGAATAGCAAAACAAGAAGTGATTTTTTTGTAGCGGTATTAGTCATTTTTTTATCTAACAAGGAGGAAATTACTTTAGTAAGTAGAGTTATAAGTGGATTTATTAAAGATTTAAATTCCTCTAGAAAAAGAGACAATGCATTATTAGTGACGGAATCAGAGGAAGGAGAAGGAGGTGTTGAGCGTTGGCCAGAGGTAGCCTGAGCGTATGAACGAGTATTATTTGAGGGGGCAGCGTCATCTGAGTGGCTATTTTGTACATTGTAACTCTTAGATCTAACATTATCAGACAAAAAAACGTTGTTTGCAGAAGGCTTTTTACGACGTTGGATTTCCTTATAAACTGTGCAGCCTCTGTAGCTGGCTGGATGATTACCTTGGCAAAGCGCACACTTAGGTGGGGAATCTTGAGACATAATGCAGTCGGATGATTGGTGGTGATCGCCACAACGCACGCAACGTGATGAGTAATTACAATAAGATTTCGTGTGACCATATTCCTGACAGTTCAAGCACTGGCTTATTACCTTAGGTTTATGGGGCTCTTCTACTTTAATTTTTGTGTGGAGCATAGAGGACAGTTTATAGATGTCGTTCGATTGAGGGGAAGGCTCCAGGTCCACGAAAAAAAGTGGCAAAGGGTGTTTATGAACTTTGTGAAGTACATTAGTGACGTTACGTACTTCAAATTCACGGAGTTCCAATTCAGATTTGATTAGGCTGATTTGGGTTGATGGATGTAGATTTCTGATAACTACTCGCAAGGGTTTATCTTGCTGGAGTTGATAAGTGTGATATTCGGCATTTTGATCCTTGAGAAAGTGTATAAGGATTCTGTATGCCTCAGGAGTGTTAGTTTGAATTTTTAATCGATCCGTAGAGGATTTGCAAAAAAAGTTATTAACGCCAAGTAAATTTGTTAGACTTGTGCAAAGTGCTGAAAAATCCTCCACACCTCTTACAAAAACAGGAGGAGGGGATTTGTTGAGCGATTCTGTATTTTTTTGGTCAATATTGATAGTGGGATTGACAGCGTTTGGAATATCGTCGATATTGTCTAGTTGGCTAAAAACTTCAAATCTATTTCTAGATGCAAATATTTTTTTTTTAACTGGTTGAGTTGGTGTTTTAGGTGAGTTAAGAGAATCCGAAGTTGATGAAGATGAGTGATTTCTTTTGTTAGGTTGAATGACCCAAGTTTCATTTGCTGTAGTGTTTGTAGCATTCGATTAAGACAATGAATTGTGTACACTTTTGTTAATAATTGTAATTGGTGGTACCGTTTTATTTTCTTTATTGGTTTGGTTTTTATTAATTTGATTTTGATTTTTGCTGCAACTCATTATTACGGGAGTATATAATATAATGTAAATATATATTATTAGTTACTAAATTAATTAATTTTACGATAAGACAATTATAATTACGATAGTGGGTAGGCGCGATAACAAGCACAATAATAAAACCCAAGGCCGCCGCCGCGACGAATATTCACCTTTAATGAACACTGTAGGGGGCGTATATGTACACACAAACGTCGAATTAGAACCAAAAATATTTGGTATGACAGTAAAAAGAAGGAAAAGAAAATGTTGCTAAACGATTAACGCATTTTGTGCATTTATGATGATTACTTAGTGAAAATAAATTAAGCACTCCCGGAGCGACAGTACACGTGCGGATCGGATGGATGCTATCGCAGGACTTATTACCAAAACATGAATAAATAAATACAAACAAACTCACGTGAATATTTTTAATATTCTAATTTTGGCTGGCAGTTAGGTTCGTGTTCACAAACTTATACAATTGTATTCGAACTGTCTTTAACGTGGAAATATTCTACTCTGGATGAATTTTACATTACTAATATATGTTCATGGATATACGCAATATTTGGCCATTAGTTATTTTAATATTGATCTAGAAAATACAAAAACTACTATTAAAGTTTAAGCCTATAAAAACAAATATAACCGCAAAAATGAAAAAGCATTTGTTGTGTATTTTTCAAATTGTTAGTATTTTTTTTTTACATTTATCAATATTATTAAACAGATTACACTAACCTCGATAATTGTTTATCTGCATATCAAATTTGTATTACGAAACCGAATATGATATCGTTGCGCAGATCTATCGTCACAGGTTTCTTGACAGAGGAACTATTAATATTCATCGACCAGACCAATTTCGTCGATGGAACTTTTTATTGCGTTCAGGACGAATTTGAAATGAAGACCAAGCAAAACGAAAATTACAATACTTTTTAACAATATTTCGCATTGACAACCTACAAATAATATCAAAATTAAATATGATCCGAGAAACATATTTAATATTAAAATGAGCTATAGCGATAGTCGCCGATCGGTACTCACGTGCGTTAGTGCGCTCTATGCTAATTAGTCATTTCCGTATAACGACCATTCGTTTATATTTTTATTATTTTTTTTTTTTTCTCTATCCGGTTAATCAAAGATGTGACATAGACTATTAAGTTATTCTATTTACTCTTCTCTTTAACATAAGTCTGCACACAAATAAATTGAAAAAATATTATGTCCTTAGTGATATTGTCAGTGTTTTTAATGCATACGGTCTTGTTATTATATATCAAATCATTACGCTATCGCAATTCCACTAGCTTTATCATCGTACTAATCGCGACTGATATTGTATTATTTAGAAACTCATTAATTCTATTTACACTAAACTCATTTAATCAAAATGAACAGAAAAAACAGCAATAATATCGTATCCCCAATAAAAATCGTAAATAATCATAAAACCTCCAACTTACCTATCACTCAGTGCAAATATTAGTCAACCACATGAAGGATGGACCATACAACAAAAATCTAAAAGAATCCACTCCAATTCTTCTAATTCTGAGCCTAACTCTCCACGTGAGTATCAACCTAAACCAAGTAAAAAAATATTCGCGTCAGCAAATCGATTTGTGGTTCTCGCTTCAAACGAAGTTCAGGCTTCAAATCAGATGGATGGTCTAAATGACAACCCGCTCAATGACACTACCAAAAATACTGCCACTAACAAACAGACTGAAAATACAAATACAAATGACCCACCAATCAAAGCTCCTCCCCCAGTTTTCATAAGAGGCGTCGATGACTTTCCGGAAATATGCACAGTACTTATAGAACTAATCGGTGTTGATAACTTTGTCTGTAAATCATCTACAAACAAACTAAAAATTCAAACTAGCACTCCAGATACGTATAGGTCTTTAATACGGTATTTAAAGGAAGAAAAAGCTGAATACCACACCTATCAACTTCAACAAGATAAACCTGTCAGAGTTGTAATTCGCAACCTGCATCCATCAACGCCAACTAATCTTATAAAATCTGAATTAGAACTTCGTCAATTTGAAGTAAGAAATATTACCAATGTTCTACACAAAACAAACAAGCACCCATTACCACTATTTTTTGTCGATTTGGAACCCAGCAGCCAGTCAAATGATATATACAAATTGACGTCTCTATTACACACAAAAATTAAAGTAGAGGAACCTTTCAAAGCCAAAACCATAAGCCAGTGTCTAAATTGCCAGAACTATGGCCACACCAAAACGTACTGTAGCTATCCACCACGATGTGTTCGCATGCCACCTATCATCTGCCTGTCCAAATCCACGCGATGCTCCACCAATGTGTGCACTCTGTCACGGGAGCCTTCCAGCCAGTTATAAAGGATGTGCGGTATACAAGGACCTCTAACGACGCAAAAAACCTGACACTAGTAATCATTTCTTTTTGTCAGATAATATTGGTAATAAGTCACATATTGTAAAAGACAGCCACCCTGCTAATGACACTACATAAACCCCTCCCTATCCTATGCTCAGGCCACTTCAGGCCAATCCTCAAATCATCATCTGCCCCCACCGGCAGCTGATATCAATAAAAAAACATGTTTTCTAGAAGAGTTCAAATCTCTAATAAATCCTTTAATATCTCTACTTACCAAAGTAATAACCAGTCTTTTAGATAATAAAAAAATGATTAATAACTCACACACAGATAAATCCCTTTTAATTCTACTATTCAATGCAAACGGCCTAAGGAATCATGTAACTGAAATCCAATCAGTACTACAAAACCAACGTATTGATATTGCATTAATTACGGAAACACATTTTACGCAATACTCTAATGTACATATTCCAGGTTACAAATTACTGAAAGTCAATCACCCAGATAATACGGCTCACGGTGGAGTTGCCATACTAATTAAATCCACAATAGCGTTCCAACCTCTCCCAAACTTCTGTCAGAATTTCTTACAGTCATGTGCGATTTTAATTAATATAAATAATATCCCTGTAACAATTGCTGCACTATACTCACCTCCAAAACATGCAGTTACAATTGCAGACTTTAATAACTATTTTAGTACCTTTGGCAACAATTTTATAGTTGGAAGTGACTTTAACGCCAAACATCAAAGTTGGGGATGTCGTACGAATAATCATGGGCTCACCACATCAAAGCCAAAAGATTGCAATTAAACACCCGCTTACGAATGCTCAAAACCCTAATCGTCAACAACAAACATTCAAAACTAAATATTAAATTACTTATCAACAATTCTCTCTTAAAACCAATTTGGACATATGGCTTACAGCTTTGGGGCAAAGCAAAAATTTCTAACCTAAATAAAATTCAAAGGTTCCAAAATATGACATTAAGAAAAATTACCAACTTTCCACCATATGTATCAAATCACACCCTGCATAAAGACCTACACATAAAAACAATTCAAGAAGAGGCAAAAAATTATTATAAACGGTTTCACCTATGCTTAAACACTCATCCAAACGCACTGATAAAAAATCTAGCTGCTTTAACCATCCCTGGTAACCCTCCTCGGCGCCTTAAGCGAGAATGGTGTAGAGACCTGCTAAACCCTTAATCCAAAATAGGTTAAAATAAAATAATTAAAAACCGAAAGTGTCATCAGTGGGTGGCTTCTTCATTCAAATTTTTCAATTTCCTATTGTACTATAGCTCATACTCTTATTGTACCTCATTGTGTATATTATTAATGAAAAAAAAAAAAAAAAATGTGCTTTATCGGTCCTCAAAACAAAATATCATTAAATAGTACTCGTATGATTTTCGTCATATATGGCCCCTCATTCAATTCTTGATTACCGTAATCATCTGTATTGTTTACTAATCCAGGTCCTGGGGCATTATAGAATATGTTGTCAGACACCACGCAAGACGAAAGTTACATGAATACTTTTTAACGATACTTTGTGTTGAGGACCTACAAATAATATCAAAATTAAGTATAATCCGAGAAACATATTTAAAATTGAAATGTGCTTTGTCGGTCCTCAAAACAAAATATCATTAAATAGTACTCTTATGATTTTCGTCGGACATGAGTCTTGGGACAATTCTTGAATAACTTAATCATTGGCTTGCTGGTATATCCACTTCTGTATTCGTTCCACATATTCAATCGACCGACCCGTGCCATAGTAGGAAAACATCAATAATATTTTCGACGAAAACACATGGTGGTGGTAAACAACTCATTCGTAATGGAATGGAATGTTAAAATTGATGTTGACAACGATAAGACCAGCGCCAGGCAGTTTTATTTTTTTTGTTCAGTGAAAAACCAATTTGCTGACAGGTGCATTACGGCAGTTCTTACGTGGTAAATGTCGGAGTGGCGAAACAACACGTCAACAAAAAAACCACGTGCAGCGTCGCTATTAGTACAGATTTCCACGATCGGCGGCAGTCGAAATAAAATTAATTACTGTTGTAAAATATCACCAAGGTTTGAAGAGGCGGCGGCCGAGTTGAAGCGAGTGAGTTTTCATTCCGAAACTGACTTGTCGTCGTGGTTGCGTCGTCAATTGCAAACGCGGAACCACAACAACAACCACCGTGTGTGGTCGCCACCAGGTTTGATTTTTTTTTTCTTCTTTTTTCTTCTATCCGATGCGACCCAATAGTAGTAGTAGGATCGACGACGGCACGTCATTATTATAATTACACGACGCGTTAAAAACGACGACAAACGAGACACGCACAATATACACAAACACGTTAATATAAAAACGAAAATGTCTGCAGGAAAAAAAAATCGGCCGTCATGAAAACGGGTGCCACCACGAAACGTAAGTGTGCTGCGGGCACCGCGGAACAAGAAGAGGGGATAACGGCAGAAGACAAAATAACTGGTGGCCTGACATCGACGGGCGTGCCACCACTGGTTGGCTATATTGTATTCGCCCAGTGACGATGATTGCGCGGCGGACGAAAACTCGTCGATCCCCACCAATACAACTGATAATGGCAACGAACCACTTGCCGACAGTCGGCCTTGTAAACGTAAAATGTGTACAAATTTGTATGAAATAATTCAACAGGAAAATTTTATTTTTATTTTATGAATATGAAGATTTATTGACTTACTATTGCGTTCTTTCTTTATTTTAGAAGATTAGATTATTATTATTGTGTTTCTACATCTTCCATTAATGCGTAAATTTTTTTTAATACCATTCTACGTCCTACGATTGACGACAAAAGTTTACTTGAAGACGCCGGCAGACACGAGACGAATTTCTATTAGACACTATCATATTGTAGCGTAGAAAATGATAAATAATAACGTTTTAGTCAACGGAGCGGGTCCGAATTTAAAATGGAATTCAGAATGTTACCTTTTAGAGATACTCAAACTGACACATATATATATATATACTTAATTAAGTATACAAAAGAATATATGAAAACAACTCCAATAAAATAAAAAAGAATTCTGGAACAGACTCGTAACTCTTAGAGAAGTGAAAATTAATATATCTTTTACCATCTACAAGTTTTATGTTAGGCTGTTTAGCGATTATAAAACGAATAAGTTCGACAGATATACATTGGAAAATACGTACTGCGTAGACACGAGTGCACTTTATCCGTTAATATTTTATTAGTGGGTGTATTGAGAATGAAAAAGAAAAAAATGATTAAATATAAATAAATCTATTTTTTAAAAAGTAATAAAATCAAACGGCTAAATCGCGGATTACAACTATACTTACCAACGAACGGACCGAAGCATAAAATGTTAATATATCGGCATACTAAAGGTTATTAAAAGAATAATTGATATCGCATCTTTAACATTTAGTAAAGGCATGTTCGTATTCTTGTGATATTACTTTCCGAAGTGAGTAAGTAAGTAATATAGTAAATATACCTACCGTATTATATATGATGCCCATATTTATGTTGCATACAATATGCAACATAAATTTCTGCATTTTGACTGTAGGTATAAAAAAACGAATTTATATCGAATCAGATTGTTAATATGTTGTTTCCTAACAAATATGTAAATGTATTCCGAGGCCTCCGCATAACGCAAGGTATTTGTGAATTGATAAATTACTTTATTATATCCTTCATATTTACATTATAGACATTTGACTTAACAGACAAAATATATATAATTATTATTATAAGATCAAAAATTAAATAATAACTATAATTTGTTGTAAAATAAAAAAGAAACCTACTAATAATATAATTCGACTATTATATTAAATCAATATAGTTACAAAGGAAAAAATGTATATGTTTATCGATAATACCAGTGATGCTTAAGACATTGGTTATATACTTATGTAATATATTACTATTTAATTGATTCTATCCAAAAGATATTACTACTTCAACAGCAGGAGGTTATTATGAAAATATCCTACAGAATGACAACCTCTACTAGCATCAAAAAATCATTGAAATCTGCTTTATTATTAAAAACATCCAGAGGTCTTGATTATGATAGCTCCTCTAGTGATACTTTTGCTACAAAATTAATAAGAAATATTATAACCTTATACAATAGACAATTTGTATAATTTTAAAATTGTATGATCCTGCATACTTTTGATCGGTAAATTATATCTAGGAAAACTTTCTGTTTTGTTAGTAGTCTGGTTATATACATGGTTAATATTTTATTATTTTAATGATTCTATCAAATATGTAGTATAACATCAGCAGCAGAAGTACATGATGAAATTCTTCTACAGAACGACAATCTCTACTAGCATCAAAATATCTTTGAAATATACTTGATCATTTTAAACATCCAGAAGTGTGAAATATGGTAACAGCTACAGTGATACTTTTGCTACAAAATTAATAAGAAATATAATAACCTTATACAATTGTCCATTTCCATAATTTTTAAATTGTATAATCCTGCATACTTTTAATCGGAAGTTCTATCTAGTAATACTCAGATTTTTAGTAGTCTTTGGTTTTATACATGGTTAATATATGACTAATTGATTCTATCAAATAGGTAGTATAACATCAGCAGCTGAAGGCCATAATGATATTCTTCTTCAGCGGACATTGCCTAGCTTCAAAGTTACTTTAAAATATGCTGATCATTATATACATTAAAAGGTCTGGAATATGATAGCTGCTTCAATGTCACTACTACAGGTTCTTACTCTGCGAACATTCCGCCTACAATGAAATCAATCTCGTATGTCTTCAACTGATTTTGTATTTCCAATAAAATTTTTTTACGTGGTGTTGTACACTAGTTCTTTACCTTCCAACAATAAGGTTTTCACATCACATAATTTCTAGGTGGTGGTGTTCATCTTTGTATGATTTTCCACGGAAGACCACACTAGTTTGACAGGTTTTATTTCACAATGATATGGTAGTTGTCCAGTTGTTTTGGTTAACTCTGTCTATTACATATTTAACATGCTTAGGTTAAATCCGTTTTACTATATCACATAATTCAGAGATTACCACAGATCTATTAATTAATTCGCCTTTGACCTTTAACAATTTAATAACATGGGCATTATTGGTTGACGTATTAGGCATTTTCCTAGACTACACCGTATTATATTCTCCAACCAGTTGAAAAACGTGTTGCCATTAATCAGTATTGGTTATATATTTTTTTTTTTTTTCAAGGCCACCTGATACAAAGCTGTCTTTTGACCCTATGTGGAAAACAATCACTCTCTTCCAAATTATTTCCATTAAAAGCAGTTACTAATAATAGTAATCTACATTGTAAACAATAATTTTACTGAAAAAAATGTTGACATTTAATTCTACATATAAATATCACCCTTGTTACAATACAAATTTAGTAAATCGTAAAAACTAATACATAATTGTTGAAATTGTATAAGACATCATAGCTTACAATATACATCAATTTACTATAATTATTGTAAGAGACAAAAGCAATAAATTGATCATTTTAACACATAAAATATTGTACGCATATTCTTAAAATTTTCTGTAAGCTGGTCTTCCACCTCTCCAAGATCTGTATCCACCTCCGACACCTCTGTATGATTTGTTCCCACCACTTGCTAAAACATCATGATTAGTTACTCATAAATAAAAATAAATGTTTAATTATTGAAAACTTACAGAAAGAACTTGCTGCCATCGCAGCTAATTTAGGATCAATTCGTTGGTTGGCTTCAGTGAGTATAGCTACGAGGTCCTTAGCTTGCTTGCTGTTAGAATGGGTAAAGAATGTATATGATGTACCCTTTGATGATGACCTACCAGTCCTTCCAATTCGGTGAATATAATCTTCAGAATTGTTGGGATAGTCAAAATTGATAACAAATTTCACATCATCAACATCTGCAAACAAAAGTTAGGACTAAGAGTAATAAGAAGAAAAAAAATTGTCAAATAACAAATTTTATAATTACCTAAACCTCTGGCAGCAACATCTGTAGCAACCAAAATATTGGCAGCAGTTCCATTTCTGAATTCTAACAAAAAAAAATAATAACAAACCTATCTTATGTTCACAAATATTTAAATGAATTTTATTCTTACGTTTCAATACATGATCACGTTCTGATTGGGATTTGTCTCCATGAATTCCAACAGCTCTAGCCCTTCATTAAAAACATTGTTAATAATATAAATATACTTAATTTTATTGAACATATATGTTAAGTGTCATAAATAAATTTAAACAATACTATTAATCTATTTATTTTTGTTATATTCAGATCTTCTTAGAGGACATATTAAACAACACAAGAGCATGTTTTTTATTTATAATTATCATCATATTTACAGTCTTGTTAATAAACAATCTGATAAAGTAATAACCAACAAAAATTACTAAATAACGACTTACCCCATATTAGTAATTTTCTTTGTAATTGTATCAACCTTCCGCTTGGTTTCTGCAAAAATAATTGTTTTATTTTCTTCCATGTTACTAATATCTTGTAATAAATCCATTAATTTATATTCTTTTTCCTCTTCTTGACAAACGTCAACATTTTGTAAAATATTATGATTTGCTGACAATGTTAAAGAACCAACATTCAGTTGAATGTAATCACTCAGGAAATCATTAGCTAATTTCTGAACTTCTTTCGGCCATGTTGCAGACCACATCAAAACTTGTCGGTCTGGCTATAAATTGAAATATATTATTATTTATAGTAAAAAATGAATGTTAAAAACATGAAAGCATACACGAATTTGTTGTATTATTTTCCTAATTTGAGGTTCAAAACCCATGTCAAGCATACGGTCAGCTTCATCCAAAACCAAGTAAGTACAACGTTGCAAATTGGTATCACGAAACTCTAGGAAATCTAATAAACGACCAGGAGTGGCAATAACAATCTCAACACCATTCATTAGATCTCTAGCCTAGGAAAATAAAATTAATAATTAAAAATTTGTTACAAAACATATCAAAATTCACTTCGAATTCAAGTTTTATAATGTTGTTTATCGCTGGGCACTGAGAACTCTTCGTTCAGAAACTAATAAGTTTTAACTTACTGTTTGTTCAGTGCTGCGATGAAGATACATGTTGATGGTTTAGTATTTGCTGAAGAACGATATAAATGTAGGATGACAGCCGAAGGAAGAAAAAGTATCGGTTATGCTGAACCAATAAATAAATGGCCGCCAATTGACATATTAATAATTGTATTAGTTCGGTTTGCAGCTCCGCTACAAATGCATGAACACGACATATTTAATAGTCATTGTCCAAAAACACTGTGCGTAATATTAAGATTACATTATTATTTCATAATAAAATTAAAAAAAACCATTTCTGCAAAACCGAATTTCAAAATGGCGGCCTGAAAAGAACAAAAACAAAATAACTGATCATTAATGGTATAATAAGTTAAAATAAATTCTACATTAAAATGTAATCAACTTATTACCTCTTTCTAATTCAATTAATTATACCTGAAGAGATTTAGGAGCACCTCCATATACGCAAGTTGACCTTAAATGTGTAGTTTGATTGAATAATCCAGCAACTTTTTGAATTTGTTGTGCCAATTCCCTAGTTGGAGCCAAAACTAAAGCTATTGGGCCATCACCTTTTCTCAGCGGTTCTTGGTTATTTATATGAACAACGGCAGGCAATGTATACTAAAAATATATTTAATACTCGATAAAATAGAATCAGTTTCAATGAATTTACAAGTTAGACAAAAATAACATAGGTACTATGATAATGCTTCCCGAAGTAGTGCTTTATGGCGTTTCCGGGAGGCAGGTTTATTGCCGGTTCAAATAAATAAAAAAATAAATAAGGTACTAAGATAATGAGACTTACACCCAAAGTTTTGCCAGATCCAGTTTGAGCTACTCCAACCATATCTTTTCCACTCATTGCAATAGGCCAACCTTGTGCTTGAATTGGAGTAGGTTCAGTGAATCCTTCATTGCTATAATTCAACAAATATTAATCAATGAGTATAATTATATGAACTGTTACGTGTTTATTTTTTACCGTATAACTGACATAACATATTCAGGAAAATTGGCTTCATTAAAATTTTGAATTGGATATGGAACTGGACTCCGATCTGAACTCAACACAGTTATATCTTTAGTTGTTCGGTATTCGTCCACTTCCTCATAAGATCTATAAAGTCAAATAGTAATTAAATATTATGATTATCTTATGCAATAGTATACCTTCTCTCGACAGTTGGGTGAGGAACATAAAAATCTTTTTTAAATGGTCGAAGTTGAACACGGTCCCAATTAGGTTGTTGTAAATTGGCACCAGGATTATTTTTAGCACCGCCCATTCCACCACCACGACCACCACCACAATATGATGGTCGTTGAACACCATAAGAGCCATTACTTCTTCCTCCACAATATCGTGAATAAGACCTTAGAGATTTTTTTTTATTAAACTAGGTACATCAATAACCAATTTATATAAATATGAATAGTTATACTATAGAGGGAATAAAGTAATATAATAACCATAAAATGTGATTACTAAATATAGATATAGCAACAATAATTCAATTTTCCTTCAGATATTAATTTTGCTGTACAATGCTAACCATTAAATTGAAACCCATACAAACACATTACAGTTAACAACGAAGGTATTTTTAGAACAAATGAATTTATAAATTTGGTCCCTTTACACCCAGAAAGACATACAGCAAAATTAAAAAAATCCTCTAACTTGCAGGTTATATTTTATATACCTGTATCTAAATAATCTTATGAAAATGATAGACAAGGAATTAAAAACTAGAATTAATACAAATACTAGATATAACTAGATAAGTATGTAAAAAAAAAAAATGATATAGTTATACATAAATACCTACAATTATTATATAGTAGGTATTTATGTATTAAAGTATAATATATATAATATATATATTAAAGTCAAAACACAAAACTATTCAAACGCTCAGCATTTTCGCTGAGACGTACGTGTATATAATTAAAGTAACAAAAAGTAAAAATAGAGAATGGGCAATTTCGAATAAAATTAAATCAAAGATAAACTCGACACCACATTGTTTCCACACGGTTCAAACCTTGGTGTCCATAATAATAATAATACGAATCCTGGAAATTATTGGTTAGGTATCATATTTAATATTTATTTAGCAACAGTTACAAACGAAAATGTAAATAATATACTTACATAGTGCAGTTTTTTCGGTAAGTAAAAATTGAGTCGATGAAACGAGCGTAAATGCACGGGATTTAATATGGCGGACCTGACGAACGTAACCGAGGAGGGTGGTTCGTGAACGATTCGTTCAAAGTGAACAGATTGATTCAGTTTCAGTGTCCGAGAATGACCCTGCTACTCATTTCTAAATTCCAATGAATCCTGAGTCACCGCCACTGTTGTGCCACTAATGGCATATCATTGTAAAATTATGGCTTAAACGGTTGTCATTTATGCAGTGTGACCAACAAAAAAATAAATATTGTCACACGTTGTGAATTTTACGATAAATAATGTATTATACTATATTGTTGTATGGTTATCCGCATTATATCCGTTTTCTGCAAATAAAGTTCATCGTGTTACAGTAATAATTCGAACAGCGTTATACAGACTACAGAGTAAGCGGCAAATCCGCAAAACCATTGATTTTATAATATACAGATAAATGCATGTCGTGATGGTATTATTCGGTGACCGCTCGTAGGATGCCGCCGTTATGGATCGTTTAGTGTTGTTGGGTTGCGGCGGTGGTTAGATCGGCGAAAAGTACGAGCAGGGAATTTGCGTTAGTACTATAGGTACATACAATATAGACGTCGTCGATATTTCGCCTGAAAAAAAAAATCCTCGAGGAAAAGTAAATGTGCCTCTTGTCTATTTTCCTATTTGGAATTATTAATTTGTTTAATTTATATTTTACTGTTAAGTTCATTGATACTGGTCAAAAGAAGGTCGTCATAAATTTATATAAAAATAAAGTCAAACATCGAGATTAAAACCCAAACAAATGATCGTAGAAATATTAAAGGCAAGCGGTATCGGGTAACGTACGATACAATCAACTTTATCTGAATATAAAAATAAAGGTCTGTAAGAGTGTCATCTCCTAAAAAAACAAAAATAGATCTTCAGTTATAAACAATTTAGATTATTTTGACAAAAATGCCGTTAGTCAAAAAGTACATAGTAATTGGTTCAGAGGTGAATTATCTACACTTTTTAAAATCTTGATATCCATTAATGAAGATGAAAGTCTACCAACTTTTAGACGATCGTCGTTTCAAAAAGTCTTGAAAGATTTAAAATATGGATACGGTATACATAATTTCCATAGACATGGATTTTAGAACTGCAATAAAAAATTGATTGAAGTGTAAATATATTAATACAGTTTAGCCTGTCCTAGTGTTTTAATATGTCAGTACATTCGTAATATCCAAAATAATGTTGAAAAAATATTGTTTAGATTAGGACAATTTTAACTTACACAATGAAAATTAATTATTTTTATTTATCGTATATCAATTATAGAATATAATCAAATAAAACTATAAAAAATACAATAATGACAACTACAAAAATGTCCTGGATTGCGCAAGAATATAAATGAATTGAATCTTTATAATCGGAATGTGCCCAATGTATAATACTACAAGATACCAATAATACTGGTGGGTTACACTGATTTTAGGACGTATTGAAATGTTGTAAAACAATATAAAATATTACTATTGAGACGCCTATCAGAAGCAGTATTCGGGTGAAGAAGTAGGGAGAGTGATTATATACGACTATATATTTACCATTTCATGACAATCAACAATTTTTTGAAAGATTCACAACGTTCACTTCGCGGGTTGTTGCTTAATTTCGTTTAATATATCGATGTAAGAATCGTGAAATGTATTAGGCTAAGTTCACATGAAGTTTATCTAACGCGCGTTTTAAGTCAGTATTTACATGAATTAAAAATTTTACGCGTTAAGCGCGCGTATAACTATAGTCAGTCGGAACATTCCGGCAAATATGGACGTAGCAGAAGCTGTATGCTTATGGACCTTATATAGACGAATGCAGCGTTGTAGGCAGCTGACGCGCGTTGACAGGTTTTTTGCGTTATCGCTGCGTTGAACACGCGTCGCCATCCAACGCGCGTTACCATGAGTACAGTTAATAGCAATTAATATAGTAATTGTAAACGCGCGTTCAACGCCTCTCATGTGAACTAGCATAATTGAACTATAGTAATTGTTTTAAAGAAAAAAAAAAAATTTACAAACTTCTCGCGAATGACGAAAAGAAACTAATATAACGAGTACACACAAAAAAAAAAAAATAAAAAAACACGATTTGATTTTTTTTTATATATTTTAATTTGAAACGTATATAACTTGATTTAGTTTTAGTAAATAAAAAAAATAACACACTATATTGTTATTATGGACTATTTACATCTTTTTCTTCTGCCTAATTATCCAATCTTTCGATTTGGTTGTCTGTGGGGCTCTCTGCGCTTATCCGTCAAAATCCACCGTCTCTCAATTACGATTTTCATTCCCGATTATATTCTCCGTGCCCGGCGTTGTTGTTCTTCCGATTTTCCCTTCAATAACATTCGATTACTTTACTTTACTCCTGCCCATATAAATTTTTATAAATTGGCTATTGCACGAGGAAAGTAAATTTAGTTGGAAGCGAGTAACTCGTTAGTAGTCAAAACTCGTGTTTCGCGTGAACCTGCAGATTTTAGGGAAATAGTGTACACCCCAGCCCCAGTGATCATCGTTGAATGACTGTCTGTACACCGATTCCCGTCAGTGATTTATATCCTCCGGCAGAAAGGGATTGGCCCATTGGGAAATCGGGAATAATCCCGATGGATCGTGGGCGGGCTATAAAATGATTAAAAATATTACCCAACACTGTATATTCTTTTAAATGTTTTAGTGTTTTACGATAATATTAGAGAATTTAATATTATCTAATGTTTTACAGAGCCATAAAAATTGAAATAATTAGACATTTGTTTTTTGTACGATAAATTTCTGTTCTGAAATAAATTGTTTGGTACATTATAAGGGTACGTATATTTCATTTAATTGTACAAGTAAAAGGTACCCATATATATATGTAGCCATAGAATTATTGAAAACTTCATTAATTTTCGCATATATCGATTAACAATCGAGATGTATAGATTTGTCAGTTGTTTTTTTTTTTTTTTTTTTTTTTTTGTAAAAATATAGATATAGGTTATTGAAAACGTTATAAAGAAGAAGAAATTGCTGGTACGATTTTACGACGGTGTATCACGGATACGTTTTGTTTTTCGAAATACAGCCCATTTTCCGCAATATATAATAATATTTATTATAAATATATAATTAAATATTCACTCGTTTGTTTTATTCAAACCGCGTCGCGCGACATACCGCACGTCATACAGGTAAATACGTATACTATATATCGGGTATGCAATTTTTCCCATTATGTTAAACAACGGTACCCATCGTTCTATAAATAGCGAACATGAATTAATTACATGTCATATGATAAGTGCACATAATATACCGAATGTGTTATAAAAATCGTAAAGAGAAATTATTGTAAAGCGAATTTATTGTGAACAAAACGTTTAATACGATTGTTGTGGGGCACAAAGCAATGATATTAAATTAAAATATACAAACAACAGGTGGAACATGTAATCAGGGAGAATTTATAAGGTTAGATTAGGTTAGGTTAGGTTAGGTTAGTTTAGGTTCTTTTACGTTCTCGTGCAGTGGCAGGAGCGGCATAGCATGGGTACCAGGGGTGAGTGGACCCGTAGGGTGATCGGTCCTGTTGCGCCTTGGGCCACAAGGTCACGGGGCGAGCTGGACTATCACCTTACCCAGCTCCTCACCGGACACGGGTGCTTTGCTAGCTTCCTGCATAGGATCGGCAAGCGCGACGCCCCCCACTGCGCCCATTGCACATCGGAGGTGGACGATGCGGCCCACACCCTTCTAGACTGCCCGGCTTGGAATACCGAACGTGCAGCGCTGGTCGCGGTGTTGGGCAGCATCTCTCCGGAAGGGCTTGGACCGGCCATGCTCAGCAGTACCGAAGCATGGTCAGCCGTCAGGGCCTTTGCAATCTCCGTCATGGGGGCAAAGGGGGAGGAGGAGGGTCGGTGGGAGGCGGCCAGAGCGGCGGCGGCAGCGGCAGCAGCAGCAGCAGCAGCAGCGGCAGCAGCAGCAGAGGCAGCAGCAGGAGCACCGCCGGAGCGTCGGCGACAGCGTCGACGGCAGTAGCAACCGATGCAATATGTATATAAAATTTGCCATTGTAAATAAATGATTGTATTTTTAGGTGTAAATTTTTGTAGTCATTAAGGATTTTTGTACATATTTTTAAAAAGAAAATATTGTAAATTTTTAGTTGTAAGGTGATACTGTATATATTTAGTTAATAAGTTATATTATGTGAGCCCGCCCCGCGAAGGGGAAAAGGGGATTTTATGTTGTGTATATAATTGTTATGTGTTTTTTTCATTTATAATAAATGATGGTGGCGGGCCGGTAGTATTTCCGCAAGGCCAGTCCCCGGCCCGTCATCGATGCCACAAAAAAAAAAAAAAGGTTCTTTTACGTTAATGCTCTATGGATCTCCGGTGTGGGGCTCCGCGGTTCTCTACGCGACCAGGGCCGTGAGCGAGATGCTCCGCGTCCAGCGGCGCGCCGCGTTGAAGGTTTCCATGTCCTACAGGACGGTCTCCCATGACGCGGCACTGCTGATCGCGGGTCTTCCTCCGATCGACCTGCTCGCGCTAGAGAGATGCAAAGCTTACTGGAGCCGGCGCGGTGGCGACGGCGGCGACATTCGCGTCGAAACCGCTGCACAGAGAAGGTCCGCGACCCTCGTGCAGTGGCAGGAGCGGCATAGCACGGGTACCAGGGGTGAGTGGACCCGTAAGGTGATCGGTCCTGTTGCGCCTTGGGCCACAAGGTCACGGGGCGAGCTGGACTATCACCTTACCTAGCTCTTCACGGGACACGGGTGCTTTGCCAGCTTCCTGCACCATATCGGCAAGCGCGTCGCCCCCAGCTGCGCCCACTGCACATCGGAGGTGGACGATGCGGCCCATACTCTTCTGGACTTCCTGGCTTGGAAAACCGAACGGGCAGCGCTGTTCGCGGTGTTGAGCAGCATCTCCCCGGATGAGCTGGGTCCGGCCATGTTGAGCAGCCCTGAGGCGTGGTCAGCGGTACGGGCCTTAGCGATTGCCGTCATGTGCGGGAAGGAGGAGGCGGAGCGTCGGTGGAAGGCGGCTAGAGCAGCGGCGGCAGGAACAGCAGCTGTAGCTGACGAAGCCTCCATTGCAATTTTTGTACATATGTTATATAAAAATTAAAAAAAAAAAAAAGAATGTATATATATTTCATCAATATGCGTGTAAATATTATTTAGGTTAAGTTCAAATGTGAGCCCGCCCCGCGAAGGGGAAAACGGGATTTTTTACTGTGTTTTATTTATTATGTGTATTGTTTTTTAATAAACGATGGTGGCGGGCCGGTAGCATTTCCGTAAGGCCAATTCCCGGCCCGTCATCGATGCCACGTTAAAAAAAAAAAAAAAAGGTTATAGTCGGGTGAATGAAAAGTGGCCGCTGGCAATTTTTTTTTTTTTCGATAAGCCATGGGTTCTCAAAGGAATCACGTAAAGCGCGATTGATAACAACATGGGCATCAGCGGCCACTTTTCATTCACCCGACTATAGGTTAGTAGAACGAGGAGGATGACGACGCTCTTCATACCCTCATGCGCTGCGAGGCGTTTGACGGGGACAGGGAGCGTCTGGTCCGGAGGATAGGTCTTTTTGAACCGGGCGACTTGGTGTCGCTCATGTTGGAATCCTCAGACCGTTGGAAAGCCGTGGTCGACTTCGCCGAGACGGTCGTCGCGGAAAAGGAGTCGGCCGAACGGCAACGTCAAGCCCTCGACGCCGACGGCGCGCGCCTTCAAGCGCATCACTGTCGTCGTTGATCGCAGCCTCGCAGACGCCAGACCGCCGGCCGTGGAAGTGTCCCCCCCCCTACTATTGTAAGGGCAGCAAGTGGGCTTTGGCCTGGCTACTGCCCATTCCCCGGTAGGGACGCAAAGATTTGTACAATATTGTGAGCCCGCCCCGTCGTAGGGGAAATCGGGTTTTTAAATTTTGTATTTATTTGTATGTGTTCGTTTGTGAATAAACGATGGCGACCCGCCTCCCGAAATAGAGCCTCACGACCATTCCGGGAAGTGGGGGTATTGCTGGTACCAAAAAAAAAAAAAAAAAGGTTAGGTTAGGTTAGGTTAGATTAGTAGATTAAATACGTACATAGGTCAGCTGGCATTTCAAAAAGAAAATTAGCTGTCGACTAACACTCGGAACAAAATGCTTTTCGAATCTGTTTTCTATTATTTTCATTTTGAATTCCGTACACATTTTATCAGGACGTCCCGTGCCGGACGGAAGGATAATAAATTAACAATAGTTACGAAAAGACTATAGTCCAACGGTCTACTTCGTTTTTCGAAATTCGAATATTATATTAGTCTACTGTGCCGGAAAGCGACCCGTCAGTTTCGCGATCGAAAAGAAATAAAAAAACTCAACCTATAAACCGTTTAGCCAGGAAAAGTATTTTATTGAGATTACACCCACACAGATATTTCTGACAATATAATATTTGAATTGTTTATTTTTATAACAACGAGGACAATTCGATCTCGTATTCTATAAATTAAATACAGCTTTGAACATGATTAATAATAATAAAAAAACGTTTTACCGTTGAACGGAAAAAAAATCATATATTCCGGACCCCGTCGTATTACTTTATTTTATTATTATTACGTTTGTGTATGAGGAAAAACAATTTTGTCATGCGCTGTCAGCGGCGGTGGAAATAATAATAATAAAATGCAAAACGACATTTCATTTTCTTTTCTTTTTTAAACAAACGGTTCGCGTATTTTCCGACCATTCTTCACTTTTCAGCGCGGTAGGAGTTTTTGTTTGCTGTTATCATACTTTACCGGCATTTTCGAATTATTAACATTTAAAGTGGGTACGAAACCTAACGAATAAAATTATATTCATTGATTTTCTCAAACGCTTCGCGGTTTTACTTAACAATTCGGTTGGATTAATTCGGACTTCGTACAGGATACAATAGACACATTATAATATAAGTAACGTATAATACGTCAATAATTCATTAATATACCGTTAAAATAGAATTTTAGATTCGGCAAACCCCAAATCTGCAGCGGTGTTATTAGTCTATTAGATGTGTTCCGTACATTTTAAATACTCGTATAGTTAAAATAAATACACAATACGTATAATTATGTATTTGTCAATCGTTTAGAGACAAAGTTTTAAATGGAAATATTTAAGTGAAAATAATATTATAATATAATTACAAAGTATTTTTCGGGCACGTATAGGTAAAACTATTTTTGTTTTTTTACGATACATGACGGATTTTACTAAGGTAGAATAAAAATCAAAAAAAAAATTAAATAAATGTCTATTTATTTGTACATAATTAGAGTTCATTGTACAGAACAAATTTGTGAACGTATTTAATATAATCAAAACAATGACTTCACTAATGCATCAACTAGATCGAAAATGAGTTCAGAGAAGATGCTACATATGAAAATCAGAATTGGATGTCTAATAGAAAAGTTGTTTACGGACCGACAAAAAAAAAAAAAAAAAAATACAGCATTTTACGTATTAAAACTAATATAAGTATATAAAAAGTGGCACAATGACCGGTCGCCCAAATTACTAATTACTAGTTTAAAAAAAATTATCACAAACAGTATGTTACAAGTTTTTTTACACATTTTTAATACATATAGTTATTTTCATTTTCTTTTTAAATATATTAAAACTATTTGTATATAATATTATATAAATTAAAAAATATTAAAACAGAATAATTACCACATATACAAGTAAAATAATTTCTAACCATTAATCAACATTCATTTAAAAATATTTAACATTTTATAATATTAAGAAATATCAATTTTTACAGTATTTAAATTTGTATAATATTTAATTTGGTATTTTATATTATTGCTATTAATATACAAAGGCCAAGTGATGTGAAGGTAATAATAAATATTTTCAACATATTTTAATACTTTTCGGTAAATAAAAGAAAAAGAAATTATTACAGTAAAAAAAATCGAATGACTTTTAAAACATCAATTAGGTTTATTATTATTGTTTATATTTCAAATTTAAGAGAATATATTCGTGTAAAAGCATATTTGTTGCATATTGTACTACGAGCTTTAAAGAATATTTTTTTTATTTTTTTTAAGAAAATATTATTCCGGCCTCTAATTATTATAATACAATAATGTACTAAAATTACAACTGTACTACTTTCAATAAACAGTGAAATTGTTGGCATAAATACCATGGGCCGAATGTCAGAACACTCGACATAAACGCCAAAACATATACATAGAAATGTAATTTCTTCTAAGAGGGTGGTCAAAAGTAAAAAAAAGAAAAATAAACACCAATAGGTGCATAAAAGATTTTTAATCCCAAGCTCATTCGTGCCGAGTGGGAACCGCTAGAATATCCAAAAGTTGCGGGGTATGTATAATTTATTAAATATATAACACATGGGCTGAAAAATTCCAGGCCTAACATAGAAAATCCGGTTCATTAATTACAAAGTAACTTTATTCATCAACATAATCTCCATCAAGAGCAACACAATCATTCCAACGCCGCTCTAACATTTCAATACCTATACGCGTAGAGACAATCTCAACGTTAAACAGGTGTTGATATATTAATTTATTATAACAATATATTGGTATTCGACATAATTAGTACCACCGGAATGATTTTTAAACGAAAAATATGACTTTGAATTCTATTAAAAAATCGCGGAATTTAATAAAATACAAATTATTTTCCAAATAAAAATAAAATGATTAACGAAAACAGACGATATGCAAAAAGCCTTTAATAAAACGCAATAATAAAATATTGTTAAATTGTTTCGAATTTTATTCAACATAAAAATTATAGGGGGGAGGGGAAACAATACTTATTTGATCGAAAATGAAATTATATTATATTATTTCGTTAATAGATTTTAAGTAGGCTATTTATTAATTAAGAAGTAGTTAAGAAGTAATTAAGTCAGAAGATATATCCACCAAATGGCTACATAAAATACTATTTAAAAAAAAAAAAAACACAAATGTTGTAATAAAATGTTCTTTTTTTCGTATTGCAGTAATGTGTTTGTTAATAAATAACTTACAACCTCTAAAAAAGGGACACTCCGGGTGTCCATTTTGACCGCTATTCAGAGGTGTCCTATATTTAGGAGAAGAAATTGTATTTTTTAATACAAATTTATTTGTAAAAAAAAATAATTAAAATTAAATGTATTTTATTTTATTTTGCTTAGATAAAACAAGTCTTAAAATCAGTATCTTTAGTATGTTCACTAGCTTGATCCATAGTAATTTTGTGTTACGGTGTTTTCTTATTCCACTCTTATGAAAAACCATGTAAACCCTTCCTTATTTATTGAAATATTCTGTATCTCTTCTGTAAGTATTTTCGTATGCCCTTTGCTGCCAGCAATATCTCTCATATACTTCCTATTTGTGTAGATTCTTTTTCTGATCTTCCTACCCGTTATTTTATTCATATACATATTATTTAATGATTTTGAACATGCTCGAACAGAGACTTCCGTCTAGCGTTATGTAAAGGACAGTTTTATTTTATATACTTGGCCCGAGGGTCAACTCTTAATATATCGTACAAGAAGGCTCCTTTTTACAGAAATAGATACAAATGGAAAAAGGAAAGATTGGTGTGGAAGAAGGACGAAAAAAAGCCGGAGACAAGTATTAATAGTTATAGCAATAATTGATTGTTACCGACGCCACTGTCGCCTTTTTACGTGCAATTACGGTTAGTGTTAAAACATGTCGACACGGTGAAATTGTGATAATTTTATCAACTTATTTTCAAATAAGAATTTATACGCTGATCGCACGCGCCTCCAGTCATTTTGAGCGTTACGAATAAGACAGAACTGCTCTTCTACAGTCGTAAGTGCAGATTGAGCGCGCGGCGTATAAATATGCGCCACACCTTTATAACAGCAACAAATGGGTCAACATTAATTAGTAATTTCATACTCGTTTCGAGAATTAAAAAAATGTTAATAGAAATTAAAATTAGCGGTTTTTTAATTTCATTAGCGTTGAATTATCGTATAGTTAACGATTTATTCACTAAAATGTTAATAATTGTATTATAATTTTATTGAATTTGGTATACAAAGATAGTCCATAGCATCATAAGGATACTTGGCCACTAAAATTATAATTATGCTGATTTCCCGTGATGCCGCACAGTAATATTCAACAAATATTTCATTAACTATGATAAATACCAACAAAGTTATTTGTAACTGGGTTTATATATGTATATAAATAAACATTTTGAGGAATAGTAATATTTAAAAAATGATATTTCCCAGTACAAATTATATTAGCATGATAGAACAACTACTTTTCTAGTAAAACGTAATAATTCTAAACTTTTTAAAAGTACTATTGCATTTAAACTAATTATGGGGAACTAAGGATTTGCCGAAGTTCGATAATCCGTATCCGTATTTTCGTAATGAATGAATTCGATTCCGCATTCCCCACTCACGTGAGTAACATTTGCTCGCAATATCAACCGGGTCACTGGGGGCAAGTACTTCACCCCCTAGACTAGCTCTTAATTAATAAATACAAAGACAATTTTGGTATTGAACATTATATTGTACGTAGGTATTCACTGAAAATAAGTATACATTTCTATACTTAAAAATATAAAATATATAACCAATATATTCTAGTTATGATAAATGATTCGAAATGGTATTATATGTGTAACTACTGTGTTGGGGGGTTTTTCTCGTATTTTTATTATTAATTAAATAAAATGATAAAAACCATTTTCATGAAAAATCCAAATTATAAACCCCAATGAATTAAATAAAAATACTTATATTTCAATATATGATTTTTTTAATTATCTTATTGTGACAGGTGCTGTATTGTTTTTTGTGTACAGTAGAGATACACAAAAACAAACAAAATAAATCAGTCGTACCGGTATCACTACTGGCTGTAGACACCCCATCAGTAAACGATTTTGTGTAAAAGTGGCATGTATGTTATATATACACAGAGTCCATGGTCAAAAATCACTATACGATTTAGGTAAGGATAGTTAGACACTTCCAACATAAAATTACTCACACTGCAGCTGATGACACTCATTCTATACGGATATATTGGGCTTGCGATAATGGTCGAAATCTTATCGGACCGCCATAATATCATAATCGACTAAAGGTATAAAAAAATTGAATTAACTTATTGACACAAAAAAAAAAAAAATAATAAATAGGTAAGTGTAGGCATATCTATGCGAAGAAAACGTCAATGTAATTGTTGTATCTAATAACATTATAATACTAGTATAGCTTGAGATTTGTCGCTGAATTATTTATGGCCCAGCCAGTAAATTTTAAATTTTTAGTACAATATACGTTTATAACAAAACAATATTATTTCAACTTTTTTCTTTTTTACCATATTAGGTTCAAATTATAATGAACCTCGTATCGAAAAAAAATATACGAAATGCAGTGATTTTTACTATTTACATTAACATTATAACTTTTAACGCATATAAAAAAAAAAAATAAAAAAAATACATTATAATCAATTGTTCAAAAATTTAATTGTAAGTACATCTTATGATGGTACTTCGTAAACAAATTTCAAGCATTTCCGCCGAGTCCGTCAAACTAAAGGTGTCCAAATAAAACGATAGAGCGATTATTTTATTACAGTGGGACGATTACAAACAAGTACCTGTGGATTTTTAACAATATATATTAATAAATTAACGAGTATAAAGATGAGTATGTAACAGGTATTAGTGTACGGCAAAAAATAACCTCCTAACAATAATAATCGACAAAATAATATAAAAACCTCACTAAAAGTCTAGTTTGCACATTAATAAGTCGTCATATCGAAAACATTACGACCATAAAACACCTACGTATCGTGTATTACAATAAAAAGTTAGCGGCAAATTAACTAATCGTGGAATCGTACGAACGAAAGATAATAATTAACTATAAAAATTAATTTCCATTTAAGGACGCATAATAGCCTCGTTAACCCGAACCAAAATAAAGGCAGTCCAACAATATATAAATGTTTGTTATTGGTTATTTTTCAATATATGAATATCAAGCGAATATAGCGGTGACGACACAAAATTACCCCCTTGTAATTAATAATAACTGACAAAATAAAATAAAAACCTCGTCGAAAGTTTCTTAGTGTTCGGAAATAGAGTGGAAGCAAAATCAGTAGAGGTGAAGACGACCGACCTGTAGACAGTGACCGTACGCGACAACATCCTTCGCACTACTAAAAACCCAAGCAACTCGTAAAAATAACAATAAAATAATAACAGTGTGATTTGACGGGCAAGAGTTGAAAACCAAGTGATTTCGGTGGGTTGGGGTATCTGTTAAATGAAATAAATTATCCTACCGCAAATACCGAAACGAATAATATTAACAACAATAATAATAATGATAGTAATACTCACCAAACGCTTTACGTTTTCAAAAAATAGAAAAACGACAGTTTGGATAAAAATACCGATGAAAGAATATTTTTGAACGTACAAAAATCATAGACAAGATAAAATTCAAAACCAAAATGACCATCGTACGACATCGGCAGAACGTGCCAAAGCAAGCTGACACTGTTGTGAGAGGGTCGAGCTCATTTAAATTATTTAGTTATCAAAGTCTGATCGTTCGTTGAAATGAAAATTTAACACATCCATTTTTGGAATTCAATTAATATCGATACCGGATAATTACATAAAAAGAAATAAACACGTTGTTACCATTTCCTACAGCATAACTTCGCGAATTGGGTTTTTTCCGTACAAACTAATATTAAAAAACTAAGAAACGTGAGATCGATTTCTATCAGTTGAACAAGAAATGTAAGTATGTTTATATCGTCAATTTCTACCGGTATCGAGTACACGTTTCACACTAAAATTGTACTTATTTCGATTTACATAATTCATTTAACATGTACATTATTTAAAATTTTTTTTTTACATAATAATATTTGATAATATACGAAATGCAAGTTTTCACGGTACACCCTTTGGGAGACTACGGGCCTAATAGATAAAAAGTGACAAAACGCAATTTGTTATTCCGACTTTTTCCCCAGTTATCGAGAAAACTACGAGGGAAATCGAATAACGATTTCCTCGACGCGTTTCGACGAGACAAATTTTTCCAGAGGGCACTGGTTCTCGTAACTAAACGCGTCAATTATTATTTTTTTTGTTTTTTTTTTCTTTAAATTATTAACGTTTATATTTATCTAATTAAATACCCACAAAAAAGGTTGAAAAGGCGGTGGTGTAGGGACCTACTAGTCTAGACCAATCGAATACCCTTTGTTTTTCTTTCAATATCTACTTTTTGTTATTCTTATTTATCTTTCCTCTTCTAATACTACCTAACATTTTTTTTTTTTTATATTTTAAATTGTAAAAGTGCCTTCACTGGAAGGTATCTTTAATCCGTCCTTCACGTCAAAAAACACCAAATTCATCAATTTCACTTATTGTTCAAATTATGAAACAGATTGTGGAAATAAAAAACTAAGTAATAAAAAGAAAAAAAAAATTATTAGATATAATATAATATAATAGTATATTATATATTATTATCAATATTATAAATATTTTACTCTAAAGTCCATTTCCAGTTATATAACGTAGTCGTTGATGATGAAAACAAATTAACTTTAAACATGACCACAAGGCGAATACGTGTTTTTATTCATTTATAAATACTTGCCTGTCAACAATGGTTTTTTTTTTTATTTTTTATTTTTTTTTAAATAATTCGTTATAACCCAAGCTCACTATTAGATAATTGTGCTCATGCATTCTTTATGATTTTTTTTTTTAATCAGAATTTAACGTTTACTTATGTTTAAAATAGTTCTAGTGCACTTTGCCACGATCGTTTCGCCGACAGACCTTTAAAATTCAAATATTATACTAAATTCGTTAAAAACACGAAAAGCTAAATTTTTTGTAGCAGTTAGTTAATTAGAAATTAATATAAATTTCAATAGTTTTTCACAACTTTAACGACAAATGTTTTACCGAGCTATACTAACAGTAACAACGTTGTTATTTAAAAAATTGTGTTGCCTATATTTAATTTAATAATTACATGTTTGAAGTAAAACAATGTTTAATATGCATACAATATTATACTAAATGAAACAACAAAATGCAGCTAAAATCAAATGGAGTGGGAGGTGGATATGAAGATAGACCCATGTATAATAGTAAAGATCACACTAGTGTAGGTTGAAAAACAACGGCGCTAGGTTTTTAAACGAAAAAAATGTCTCGCGGCAAAAAATAAACCGCGAAGAAACAATAGCAGCAAAGTGTCGGTGTTCCTGTGTTATTAAATAAAACAATTGAAATAAACTTTTTGACAATATATTAAATATTTTTAATACATTCATTTCAATTGTCCACTAAAACATTAAAATGGTTTGAAGTAATTTTCAGATTAATAAATAACGTAATTTTCGGTAAGAATTTTTTCTTTCATTTAATAGATAAATTAACAAATTATGCTACAAACATAATAGGAAATTCGATGATAAAGAATTTTCATTAATTATTTTTTATATTTTTCCTTATATTAGTATAGACTAATATGATGAGGGAGGCCATCCGATGATGGAACCCGAATGGTAATCATTAAATGATTTTCCATTTGTTCAACCTCACGGTTCAAAAATCATTCTGCAACCACTTCGTATCTACTGTAACTTATCTATATATAAATTTATTCTTTATCTAATTATGCGTAATGCGTTTGCTTTACTATCATCGTATATAATTATTAATATGTATTAAATCTGCTTTTAAATTAGAATTCTTAATAACTCTACTTTTCATTCATATAATATTAAAATTAATAAATCAAAAAACCAATGTAAATGTAAATTGTAAAAATCACTGCATTTCGTATATTTTTTTTCTAATAAAAATGTTTGAGCTGAACAGAAACACACGGATATATAATACGAGGTTCAATATAATTTGCACTTATTATGGTAAAAAAGAAAAAAGTTGAAATAATATTGTTTTGTTATAAACGTATATTGTACTAAAAATTTAAAATTTACTGGCTGGGCGATAAATAACCCAGCGACAAATCTCAAGCTATACTAGTAATATAATGTTATTAGATACAACTATTACATCCACGTTTTCTGCGCATAGATATGACTACACTTACCTATTTATTATTTTTTTTTTTGTGTCAATAAATTAATTCAATTTTGTTGTACCTTTAATCGATTATGATATAATGTCATTTAACAAAGTGGAGTTCACTGACGTTATATTTTGTATGTTTCAAATGAACATTCTATGATGTATTATTTCTTATGTTTGATATTTATTTTATATATCTAAGTACGGAAATGTATGCTTATTTTCAGTAAGTACCTACGTACAATATATTGTGAAATACCAAAATTGTATTTGTATTTATTAATTAAGAGAATGTCTAGGGGGTGTAGTACTTGCCCCCAGTGACCCGGTTAAAATTGCGAGCAAGTGTTACTCACGTGAGTGGTGAATGCGGAATCGAATCCATTCATTACAAAAATACGGATACGGACTATCGAACTACGGCAAATCCTTATTTCCCCCATCACTGGTTTAAATGCAATTATAGTACCTCTAGAATGGTAAGGATTATTACGTTTTACTAGAAAAGTAGTTGTTCAATCATTAAACATAATTTCAACTGGGAAATATCATTTTTCAAATATTACAATTCGTTACAATGTTTATTTATATACATATATACACCCAGTTATAATAAACGTTGTCGGTATAGTAAATAATAGTTATTTAAATTTTTTGTTGAATATAACTGTGCTATATCATCAGAAATCAGCATAACTTTAATTTTAGTTATTCAGTACCCTTATACCTATCATTGTATACTAAATTCAATAAAATTATAATACAATTATTAACTTTTTAGTTATATAGATCGTTAAATATACGATAATTCAACGTTAATAGATTTAAAAAAAACACTAATATTAATTTCTATTAAAATTGTTTAATTTTTCGAAAGGAGTATGAAATTGCAAATTCGTGTTGACCCGTTGTTGCTGTTATAACGAGGTGACGCATATTCATACGCCGCGCGCTCAGTCTGCACTTACGACTGTAGAAGAGCAGTTTTGTCTTATTTAAGCGCCCAAAATGACTGGACGGCGCATACGAACTAGAAATACATATTTGAAAATAAGTTAATAAAATTATCACAATTTTACTGTGTCAACATGTTTCAACACTTAACCAATATTTTTATAAGTGATATGGGGGAGGGAGATGTTTTAATTTTATATTTGAATACGACTTGTAAGTAACGGTGAGGGTGATCACACAATCTAGCGAAGTAATTTTTGTAGGGGGGGAACCTGAGTACATTTGGCCGACTGACATTACAAAAAAATTAAAAAATTTTAAATATGTCGACATTGTAAATTTTATACATTAAAATCGTACGATTTATTCAGTGGTCCAAACACTTTTGAAGTTATCATTAAAACTATTATTTACACAAAAGTAAAATTGTTTTTTGAAAGAAAGAATCACTACTAATAAAGCAATGGATAAAAAAAGATTTTAAATAAAAATTGTATAGAAAAAATTGTTTATAATCATTAGTCAATAACGAAATATTTCGTTGCTTTTATTAGAGATTTTCGCATGAGCCGTTTTGGGAGTTCACCTTCCACCGAAATATCAAGAAAAATTTAAAAATATTATATTATTTTACATTTTTCAGTTTAAATTATTTTACCCTCTCCTCCCCTCGAAATTCTAACCCGCGTTTGCGCATTACTTTTGTTTTCGGTGTTCTGTCTCTATACACGTGAAACATGTATTCTTTTAATACGATTTTTTTTTTATTGATCTGGCCGACATGAATGTTTAAAAAATGTTAATTGACAGATTTAGGTAAATTTAGTGGGGTAAGCTAACCTTTAGATTCGCCATCAATCGCGAACAATATCTTTCTGTCATGAATTCTCGTGTTTTTTCGAATTAAACGAGTGTAGAGATTAAATATTTATGACATTCATGATAGTCCAGTTATTATTTGTAATATTACAAAACAAAAAAACTATTAATACTAAAATATCGATATTATCTAAAGTTATAGATTTATTTGTATTCAAATTTTTAAATTCTGCATTATTTTTTTATGCAGCGCAGATAATTTTGGACGTTTTTTTACTGAAATGCCAATCTGGAAAATCACTTATTTTATTTTATTTATATTTATTTGCAAATGTGTAAAACAAAAACAAATTACAGAAGGACGTCTAACAGTAACAATTAAATATAACCCACTGAAATATCTAACATTATATAATAAAATATTCTATTAGAAATATGAATTCCAAAACAAGAATATATTTATATATTAATAGATTGCTTTTTGCCCATCAGTGAGCGGATGAGGTGATTACCGAAAATATTTTTGTACTTCTAGGACAATCAATAATGCCAATAAGCTGTGAAAAAATCTATGTATTTCTATAGTAGTCTAGTTTTATTACACTGAACGAAAATTACCTGTAGACTCAATTATTATAGTACGACTAAGTTAATCCACCAAAATCGTTACCAATATTATATACAATTATTATCATGATTTTGTTGAATTTAACATAATTTTTTTTTTAATTCTGTGTGTGGAATGGGACAAAACAGAATCAAGTGGTTCAGAGAAAAGTAAAACAAAAGTGTAATGATGCGATCCCAGCACTAATAGCCCAACTGGAAAGTCCTCTTACACACCCCCTCCCAAAAAAAATGTAATCAAATTTGATTATAGTAAATATTATTATAAATTAAAAAATGTTGTACTATTTAAATAAGTACATATTATGTTTCTATCTATGAATATATTTTATGTAGTATAATGAAATGTATTATTTATTTAAAGTTTGATCAATATACAAAAAAATATAAATATTATAAGTTATAAGTTTTCGAATTACTCATGAAAATCGTTATTTATGTCGTCCTTTAATACCAATATGTGAGCAATGAGAATTATAACATAATCTACATGAGGAAAGAAGTCATCCAATAAAAGCACTACCTAATTGTTTTTTAATTAATTTGTTTAGTTCTAGTTTAAACAAGTTTTATTCAAATAAAAAAAAATTATGCAGAAAATATTATATAAAAAATTTAAACAAACAAGGTTTTGTAAGCCAATTTTTCTATGAACTCTAAGCAGATTATAAATTTATTTACACCATGATGAATACAAAATTAATTATTACATACCTATTATACGACATATGTGTAGATAAACGAAAACCTTTCTTCTGTTCAAACACTATACAGACGCAATTCGGGATTCACAAAATATACGCACAGAATACAAACAAATAACTATTATCGTTATGTTTGACATAGTAATATATTATATTAATATCTTCAAATTTCATGACCAAAAATATTGTTGAAGGTAATTAACAGTCATATATTAGCCTATTTTGAAATATACATATATTTTTCTTCAAGTCATTGGGGTTTAAATTAATTATTTTTCTTGAAAATTGTATTTATCAATTAATTTGTTTAATATTCTATATACGAGATAAACCCTCCAACACAATAGTTATACGTATAATACCATTTCGAATCATTTATAATTATTTACGCAATGAAAATCTGCTGATACCTTGCAGATTTAATATTATTTAATTACAAACGATATTAATGGCGAGCTCTAACGGAGTTGACTCTGTTACTCGATAACTCTATGGAATATTTCGTGAGTTACGGCCGTAGCTAGGTAATTTTTTTAAGGAAACGACTAGTTATGGCCACCGGTTATCAATTTATGTAATTGTTGAAAATTAAAATAGCAATTACTGTTACTGTTATAAGTAATTAAGCTGTACTGGGCCACGATACTATGATTGTTACAAAATTTTAACACGGGTAAAAATATTTAAAAAAATTTGTATGTTCAGTGTGACTCGGTATAGAACAAACTAACTTTCATTTCAAATACCTATGAAAAATCACCGAAATTTCACAACTCCTTTATGGATTTGTTGGCAATGCTTATGCAGTTTCTCGAGATATATTATTGGGAAATCGAATTTCGAGAAACTACTCTTGTTTGAATAATTACGTCCCTCGTTTTAATTTATAATATTTCAAATGGAATACAAGTTTTAAAAAAAAAAAAATTCTTATTTTGAAAGAACTAATTGTTAATATAATATTTATTGCAACAACAAATTAACCTAACCAACCAGTGGTTTAAATTTAATTATTTAAATTATTAATACATTAAATCGAACACCAAACAAGATTAAATATGTAGGTACATAGGTAGGTTAAAATGATCAAATTTTAATTTTGCAAACATTTTTAATTCTTTAGATTTTTTACTATGATAGTAATATCATTAAAAATAAAATTATAATTCTATTTTACTGGAAATTGTAAACAAATAAAAACATGATTATATTTCTAAGTTCTATTGTTTAGAATATTATGTGAATTTATTGTTTACCTACCTATGAAAGGTAAAAATATATCATTTCGCTACCTATTGAATATTAAACAACAATAACAATTTATCCAATTTTCGGAATTATTAAATTTAAAAAGATTTCTAATATTGTTTTTGTTTTGATAAATAACTTATCAAAAATTTTGTAATTTCCTTATTTCTTTCACGTTTTAATGATCCGCGGTACTCTACAGTGGTCATAATTTTTAATTTTTCCAAAGTGTTTAAACGTGTATAGATTCTGAGTGGAACAAAATGTGTTGTTTTTACAATATTTTGTGTTTATGTATCAAAATATTTTGTCTAATAAGAATAATATTATTTTGTGCCTATTATTATATTGTTATTAAAAAAAGTATAAAAATTAATTATAAAAACACCTCTGACAATTTAACATGTACCAATAATCCAAATTATATGAATAAGAAAAACTTAATATCTCGTAAAAAATGATTAAAAATATCGATAATAAAAAATTAAATTTTATAGCCTGCCTGGTAATTTTTTGTAGTGGGGTGAAGGGATATAAGTCAGGAACTCCGATGGAACGAACTACAAAATTTTCATAAAAAAGACAGCCCCGGTTGCAGTTCCGAAATTAGATAACGAAATTAAACATTTTTTTTTTTTTATTAGTATTGTTAAGTGATTTCTGAGTACATAATTAGGATTACCTTAATACAAATTTTTTGTTATACATATTTATACAATTATTTAAATAAGTAAATGATACTCTCAATGTGTTTTCATACATCTCTATAGATGAAAATAATTGTTTTATATTTTTATTGTATGTTATAGTAAAATTATAATAACAATTAAATTTACTGCATGTAATAATTATATAAAAAAATATTCGCATAGTAATTATTTTTTTGTATTTATTGTAATTAATACAATATAAACCTTTTATAATTTAATTTATTTAACTTGATAATGGTCATTAAACATCTAATTTTAACTTTTATTATTAATATTATAACCTGTTAATAGTCTGATGAACAACTGGTATAAGTCAAAGTATTGTCAACGATCATACACGATCTATAGTTTTTTAATACATTTTTATCTTAAATAATCTGGTCGACTGATGAACCAGTTTATACAACCAAGAAAAATAAATCATTGATATTAAAATCATAACGAAAAATAATAAATTATTACTGTAAGGCAAATATTTACCCGGTTCAAATAAATATAACATCCTAAAAGATGCTACAAGAGGATAACAATATAATATTATAAGACATATAAGAACAAAAAATTAAATATTAAATAAATAAAAACAACAATATAACGAAAGATATAACTAAAATATTATTTATATTTTTTACAAAAACTAACACATATAAAATTGGTACACAAATTTAAATATCTAACATCATTCAAATTATGGCGATTTAAAAGAATTAAACACATTTCATATTACAATTAAATATATAATATATATATAAAAAAAAAAAAAAAAAAAAAAAAAAAAAACATTTTGTCCATATCAAAAATCAGTAATTGTAAATAATAAATACTAAATACTAATAAATAATACACACATTTTTGTATAAATCGGTGATATTGATAATTACGGTTTCCTCAAAAACAAACATTATATGATGGCACATTAAAGTAATAATAACAATAATAATATAAATAATAATAATAAAATGTTTTTCGATTTTTATGCATAACAATTTTCTTTTAGGACCTACACACGAATAAAAAACTAATGTGAAACTAGATAGTCAGTTTAATACATGCCGTAGTAAAAAATCAAACAATTAAAAGGCTCTATTTTTATTTTGGGTACACGGACATAATATGAAATCGTGTATTTGTCGTATTCTGACAGGTTTAGGTATTAAATTAAAAAGAAATGATGAATATTTTGACCAACGCGACCCCATCAACCAAAACTGTACCCAGTGACAAACAAAGGCTGTCGCCCTCACATAATGAATTAACGGAGTGCACAAAGAATCATCAGAAAACAGCCTAGATATTTAACGAAGAACAGGCTGCAGACCAAAAGTATGGCGTCAAATTATTACTAACAGATGAATGCAATCAGACAACGACTTACTCAGAACGAAAACAAAGTGACAGAGATGATTAACCCGGTAGCCAGGGTCGAAAAGGGTGTATATGGGTTCCATCAAGCCATCAGTCCGATGACATCCGAAGTCCAATCAAGTGTCACCGACCCATACAAACGGTATGAATACAACTATTAGGCCGAAGGTAGACTTCCGACCAAGTCAAAGTAGGAAAAGTCAGAAAAAAAAAATCCTATCATGCACTTATGAGAATGTGAAAAAGTAAACCACTCGGTTGACCCTACTCAATTGCCTCGCGCATCAACAGTGAGTAATAACGCACACAAACATTCTATGCAAAAAGTAGTCAACGGAGGAGTCTTCTCGCGCATTGTCTATGATCAATCACGCCGACGCGCAGCCAACAAAATAATAACAATGCAATCTCATCTATAACATTTATAACACAGTCGATTGTATCCCAGGTGCCAAATGAAGATCCCAATAGATGTAAAGGTTTTGTGTTTTAAATTTGGGACCCCGGACACAATAGGAAATCCTGATTTGTCGTATTTCACCGGGTTTAAGCATTTAATTCACGAGCGAAAAGATTCCTCGGTTGACTCTGCTATTTGTATCGGCTGTTCGTCGGCATTACTACTCACGCACGATCCGCGTGACAATTAAGAAGGGTCGAAAGAGTCGTTTGCTTCAAATTCAATTAGTGCCTGAGAAGATATCTTTTTCTGAATGTTCCCAATTGGACTTGGTCAAAACTCCAAGGTCGGCCAAGTATTTGAATACATACTGTTGTTATTGGTCGACGATACTTGATTGGACTTCAGTTGACAATGGACCGGCGGTCAGATAGTCCTTAGTCATACTTATCGCCCGAGGCTACCAAGTTGTTCGTATCCTTTAATTGGTCTCCAATGTAGGCAAGTCGTTGAATGATCACATTTATTTGCCGGTTAAATGTTGACACAATAAATTTCGTCGGCAGCCTGTTGTTTTTCGTAATGTATTTGAACTGAAGCCTGGTGATTTTACATGCAAGCTATCAACTCACAATGCGAGGAGTCCTATCTTGGTGTGTCATTCGATACAGTCACGGTTAACGATTTTGCGCCATCGGTTGTCAAAATAATCATCATCTTGTGGCTGCCGGATCGGAAAGCTTGATAATTTCTCGATAAATGACTGCTGTAGTTACAGGGCAAACGAAAAAAAAATATATTATATTGCTAATTATCTGACATCTAAAATGTTTAACAATGATAATTTTTTGTGAAAAATGAAAAATAATTTTCAGAAACTTAATAGAAATATGTAAAAACCTAGTTAAATCAAGCCCGAAACAATTGAAATTAATCTAGAGGTTTATATCAAACAAGGTCCATGTACAAGGAAACTAATATTCTATAAAAGATGTTACATGAAAATGTACACACTTTGTTTTCTCCTAAAATTATGATATTGATCATATTCTCTTCTCTGACAAAGGACTAACAGATGTTCATAAATTCATTGAATGGTTTGGTAAGAATTATAAAATAACTTTATATTTTAATATTTTCGAAATATATTCAAGATAGATATTTTATAGAATTAAATAAGTTATGATTTAATTCTATGGTGGTATTGTAAAATAATCACATTTAGTTTTCTGTTATGTTTTGTTTATCCCATCATTGCCATTATTATTATTATTATTAAACATGGGTATTATATAAATTATATATGGATATAAATTCGTATTTTTTAATCTTAAATATCAAGTGTATTGAAAAGTACCATAATTGAGGAAAAGAGAGGAGGTGTGTTTAAAACATTAAAAAAATTGTTTTTTTTTTTTTTTAAATTGCAGTTTTCATTTTGCTGCCAACATTTTTATATTTTATATTTAAATGTCTGAAGCTGGTTCCCCTGTAATGGCTTAGTTATATATATGTGTGTGTGTGGATTAAACACCTCCCTTCTTCATCTCGTGATTGACATAGGAATGTGCTACTTAATTCATAGACAATGAGAGAATCTCATCACTTATCACCTATATGGTCTAACACTATTATTACATTTATATTACTATATCTAACAAAATTGTAAAATATTCACTTAAATTAAAATTGTAAATTTGATGTGATTTGGCTCTTACTTACAATATAACAGTGACCAAAGTGATATTTCATTGAAAATTAATTCTGGAACTGTTTTATTATTTCATTGGTACTCTACCATAGTAACTTCAAAGTCAGCCAATTTGAATCAGCTTCATGGTTTACTTTTAGATAGTATATACATTTTTAAAAAAAATGAATATTATTATACAAATTGTTTAATATATATATATATGTATATTGTTAAAATTCAATTTTTACTATGTATCTTATAGTTATTGACAACACTTTTGCAGTGACAAAAAATCAGTTAGACAGCAAGACATTTATAACATGTTTCTACTACACCATTACTAACCCTTGATCCGATTTATAAATATCTGTAGTCATTGTTTGGATTATCTGGTATCTAGATAAATAAAAAAAATTGATGAACTTGTATAGGTACTATATGGATAATACTAGATGACAGTATTGAACTAGCTAATAACTATATAAACTATTTGAATGTGTCACAAAAAGATATCAGATTGGTACAATATATCATATCAGTTTATAGAATATCGGAAAAAATGACCTTAACAGTTAATCTCAAAAGTGTATTGAATAAAAAATATTGGATTTAGAAAAATAATTAAATAAAATATTAAACTTAGAAATATAATTCTAAAAAAGACAAATATCATGAACTCTTACTATATTTTTTCTGGTATTCCATAATTGTTTTTACTTCTTTGTCAATGAATTGATGAATTGTATATGTTCTTCCAACAAATTAAAACGGTTTTATTCAAATTCGCCCTTAAACTAGAAACACATCATACAAATCATTAGCCACAAACATTTTATTTTATTAAAATATTGACAATAAAGTAAATTATTACAGCAGCACATTCGGAAATCAATGTCAAATAACAGTGAGCTAGACACTAGAAAACAAACCCGAATCTCTTGATTGCCGGGCGATTGAGAAATCACCACTGAGCTAACTAAGATGGAACACTTCTTCCGTTAATTAATAATCCGTGGTTTATTAAATCGTTGTGGCGGCCTCTAGAAGAAAAGTTCTGGCTTCCGATCCTAGGCACACAATGAATATACCATTTTGACACCACATAAATCCAAATTTATATTATAACTTCCATATTTTCATTGACACCTTTATGAAAAAAAAAATAGTATTTTAGTTTAAGTATCGTTAATCGTTTACATTCAGGCACCTATGATTGTAGTAGATATTAACGAGCAGTAACAGGCACTATACATTTTACTTCAAAGCCAATAGATATCATTTAAAAAAATAAAACTGTTCATCTTGTACCTATCATTATATGGATAATACTTGATAATTATGATAAGTAACTTTTTAAATATTCATTTATTAGATTTAAAGAGAAACAATAGTATTATACTTTACAATTGTGTGGCTTAAAATTTAGTAAACCATTCCAAAAAACTGTCTTTTAATATTGATTAGTGAACAATGTTTTAATAACTTGTAATTATGTTTTCAGTATCTATAATCAAAATGAAACAACTCGAGGATATTCGAAAGTTGTTGAAAATCCAAAAAAATTTTAGTTAGCTCTAGTGCCATCTCATCTAAAAACATAAGATGCAAAAATTATAAATTTCAATAGTGACAATGTAAAAAAAATAAAAATGATTTTGTTTATTTAATTCTATTAAGATCAAATACTCGCAAACTGAAGTTTCACAAACATCAGTATTAAAATTTAAACATATATATTTAATGATAAAAAAATAAAAGTTAAAATCGATTATACATATATATTTTCTAATTATGTTTTTATGAATTATAAAATATTTTCTAATTAAAAAAAAAAAAAGGGAATTATTTATTTTAAATAAACGTGTGTCAAATTTTAAATTGTATTAATAATACACACACATATACAAGATAATTTAAATAATAACGTGAACATAAAAAAGAAAACTACATCGCCCTCATGCCATTACACGAAATATAACTGAATTATAATAGAATATAGTTGATTCACGAGATTGTGAATCCTTAATTTATCTATAACCGTGATATATATGAAAAAAACGGATAATTTTTACCAAACTTTAAATTATTTGTGATATGCGTGTTTCATGTTCACTGTAAACTAACATGGTCTAATACTATTATTATATTTGTTTTATTATATCTAACAAAATTGTACAATTTTTACTTGAATTAAAATTATAAAATTTATGTGAACCAGCAATTGCTTTTACTTACAATATAATCCAGAACTATATAATAGTGATGTAAGTGATAATTCTTGGAAAACTGTTATTTCATTGTCACATTATCATAGTAACTTAAAAGTCAGTGAACTTGAATCACCTTCTTGGTTAACTATTCCAAAAAATGAATACTAAAAAGAAAAACTAATATAAGTTAGTAAATCATATAATATATATATTTATATATTGTAAAAATTCAATATTTACCACTTATTCTATAGTATTTGTCAACACTTTTTCTGGGACAAGACATATGTACTTATATGTATATATCTATAATAGGTAATATTCTACTACATGATTTATAACACTTGATCCAATTTTCAAATATCTGTTGAAATATGTTTGGTTTATCTTGTATCTAGATAAAAAAAAAAAAAAATGTATAACTTGTATAGCACGAGTATATGGAAAATACTACAAGGCAATACCGAACTAGCTAAAAATGATAAAATCTATTTTAATGTGTCACAAAAAGATATGGAATCAGCTATTCGTACAATATATCAGGTTTTTGGAAATCGGCCCAACTCTCACGATGACCTCAACATTTAATCGCAAAAAATAAGAAAATAAGAAACTAAGAAATATAATTTTAAAAAAGACAATAATCATGAACTCGTTAAAGACACTTACTTACTTTGTTCTGGTTTTCTATAATTATTTCTACTTCTTTGTCATTGAAATTGATGAATTGTTTATAATCTGTCAACGAATTACAATTTTTTTGTTCCAAACTAGAAACACATACATTACATTAGCCACATATTTTATTATATTTAATTATTGACAATAAGGTAAATAATTACTACAGCACTCAGATGACGTGACTGTTCTCATCCGGAAATTAGTGTCAAATATCAGGAGACTGGACACCGGGAATTGAACCCGAAACTCTTCCTTGCCGAACGATTGAGCAATCGTCACTATGAGCTAACCGAGTTTGAAAACTATTTCCGGCGTCTAAAAGAAAAGCGCGGACTTTTGGGCCGTTGCACACAGTGCAGATTCCATTTTGACATAACATAAGACCAATATATATTGAAACGTCCAACTTTTCATTAACACCTGTTTGGAATAAAATATATACGTGAATTAGATGTATTGTATATTGTTTTTATTTAAGGACCTATGACTGTAGTAGATATCGGCGAGTGGTATGGACACTATGAATTTTACTTCAAAATCAATAAATATCATATAAAAAAATAGTAGCTAATAGTATATATTATCTACTGATAATTATAATAATTGATTACAATAAATTTCTTTCTAAATATTCATATATTAGATTTAAAGGGAAACATAAGTATAAAATATTTTACTATATTGTAGATTAAAATTTCGTAAGCCATTTTAAATTAGGATTTTAATTTAGAAAGTTTCATAAACTTGTAATTATGTTTACAGGATCTATAAACGGAAGGCAACAATTCTGGGATATACTATTGATAGTTATTGGAAAACCAATAATAGTTGGATCAAGTGCCATCTTATCTAAAAAAAAACAAGGTGCAAAAATTATAAGTTCCCAAAGTGACAATTTATAAAAAATAAAAATGATTTTGTATATGCCATAAATACATGAACATATTATGGTATAACCATGGCAAATAATTATAAATTGACAATGTATTAAAGAAAACAATTTAACAGGTTGAACATTAATAAAAAAATAGTGCTATGTCATAAAGAAATATTCATAATCCATTATTTTATTTGCTTTTGTATGATTTCAAATGGATCAATTGGATAATCAATTAGAGGACCCTAGTGTATATGACCTATATATTTTAATCATTTGTTGTTCTATGTTAGCTGAATTTTTTGAAACCATTATCTGTTGTGCACAATGTATAATAAATATATATCTATACATTTTTTTTTCATTTGCCGATATAATTATATTATTTTAAAAAGTTTGTAAAAAAATTCACTCGCGTTCGCCACAAAAGAGCCGATGAGTCATATTAAAATTGTAACAGAGGGGAGACCGCGCACAGGCGCGCCACAAACACTGCGTTAAGAGTAGCTTTGTAAAATGAAGGGTGCGGGAAAACGGGCGACAACCCTCGACGGTGGTCCGAGGAGGGTGTACGGGAGGGCTCAAAACATATGTACAACAGCCGTGTCTGATGTTCAAGATAAATCATTATTCGTAAATAAAATTGTACATATAGACTATCGTGTTAGTAAGATTGACAAATCGATATTCACATTATGTGTATTTTTTTTTTTTTACCTTACAGTACTAAGCTACAAATCTGAAAACAATGAAAATTTATTGAATTCTCTATTTGTATTACTCGCTCTCTTAGCATTTGCCCAATTAGCAGCTTAACTATTTTTTAAATTTATAAAATAAAAAAAATAAAAAAACCACTATTAAAGAATAATATTTTATTTTTAAAAATATTTTATTTAAATTGTTTTAATCTCTTGTTTAAAAAATACAATTTTAACATTTTTAATTCGATATTATTTTCTTACATTTTTATTATTAGTCATACATTTTATAATATATAATAAATTTTTCTTTTTTATGAATTATGTGGTACAATTAAAACCAATTAAAATTGTTATTATTAGTACATTTACCATTTTCAAAGGTTTCGTTGACCAATTGTAGAAAAAAAAGCTAACAAAATTGTTGAACATAAATTTCATAGAACACATTACATTATACATTAAGTAGTGTTATGTACAAAAGTCATAAATACAGCACATACAACAATAACTATAAAAATATGGTCAATATTATAAGACCTAAAGCCAGTATGCAGGTTATCAAGCTCCAATCTACAAGAAAAATTCTGAAAGTTGAAAGATGCCATACAATTATTTTTAGTGACTAAAAAACTAGTCGGATCCAATATGATTCAAGACCAACCATAGGGATATAACAAAGATTTTGTCAAATATAAATTTAAAATTACAAGGGAATATCAAATTTTAACAGCCATAAATGACAATGAAAAAGCCTTTCATCAAATGTAAATTAGATTTATGACAGATACAATTACAAAATGAAGATTTAACGCATTTTGAAACTTGCATATAAAACAAGTAACAAATTATACGTTACAAGAATAAATTCAAAAATAGTTTTCAACTTGTTAGATCCAGGTTAACTTACTCATCTAAATTCAGTCTTAAAAGTGGCTTCGTCAAATAAAATTTCAAACAATATAGAAATGTTAGTGGCAGAATAGAGATGATAAATATTACAAACATCAATAAGGAATTATTAATGTAAATTAAATAATGAATAATATTAAATTAAATTATACTTGTTGTGTTCATAATGAATAATACAAAAATTTGTATAACATTTTTTTTTTTTAATAAATTTTTATGTGAAACTCACATACTATACAATATATTTGCCCCAGTAATACTGGTCAACATATAAATTATTGTAACATAAGGTAAGGCAGATACTTACATGTAAGATGTGATAAACACCTGGACAAATTATTAAGACAGAATTTGTGCGGTTCTCGATAGGACTCAGCGTGCAGGCAGCCAAAGCTGTCCTTTGAAACTCGTAGTTGATGTCTGGTGGCCGCAGCGATTATAAAACCATACGGGTCATTATACCTGCAAATTATTGAAACATTAGGTATGGTTACTTATTGAGTTCAAGGTACAGAAATTGTAATTGACATTTAAAGATGGATACTTACAAGACAGCGTTGATGGTTTGACTCTACCAGCGAATCTCAGTTGACAGAATTTTTTTGACCAGCCACCAACTATAAAAGTTTAAATAAATTGAAATATCACTCAATAATATGATTCTATTAAAATACCTAAAATAATTTTAATTTTGTATGGATATAGGTTCAAATATACAACAACCTACATCTACAGATGATTTTATTTTTCACATAGACTAAAATAATTGTGTATATTTCCAGTAGGTGTTTTTAACTCGAGAAAGGATAACCTTGTCTGGTAGAGTTCCCCCGTAGGTAAAGATACCACAACAACAAAAAAAAAAAAGGTGTTTTTAACTACTTGGGTTCGAAATATTTTGCCACAAATTGCGAACCTTAGTTATTGTAAACCTTATAAACCATAATCCATAAAATAACTTGATAACAAAGTATTATACCTTGTCTCGGGATTTTCAAACGGGCAGCCTGCATCTGCATTCGAAATCGACTAATATCTAGGCTTTCATCAATATTAGCGATCGGAAACATTTTGTATTCTACAAAAACGTATTGTTTGCTCTGGTCGGTTATAATGTCTCTGACTAGTGTCGCCATAATCAAAAAAATAATTAAACAAATTAATTTGATTAGCAAATATATAAGAACAAAGATTTGATGGTCTGGAAATAATCTCCAAAGGCTTGATTTATTTTTTTAATTTAGTAAATCAGATGTACCGTATTTGTAATAAAATCTCTTTTTTTTCAATAATGCAGTCCAGTTCTGTTAGTTCAAGATTAACAGACACTCATCTGAATTCAGTAATAAAAGTGGCTTGTCCAATAAAATTTCACCCAAAAGTTTTGGCAGAAAAGAAATGTAAAATATTGCAAACATCAATAAGAAATTACTAATTAGATTTTTATTTAATTAAAATAATAAATAATATTAAATTAAATTGTACTTGTTGTGTTCAAAAATTAATAAAAATAAAAATTTTTATAACATAATTTTTTTTTTTTAATTTTATATGCAACCCCTATAGTAAACTGTATTCATTATATATAATCCAATTAATACTTTGAGTTTTTCAATAATAAAAGGAAAAAAAATATCTATTTAATTTTGTAAAATAATAAGTCATTATTTTGTGTTGGAAATGCTTCTTATAGTAAACTGGGAACAATTTATAAAATTCTCCATAGATAATTTTAATTTGCTATACCTACATAAAAGTACCTACACAAATATACCATAAATAAATGGCCTTACTTAACATGTTTTTTAAGAGACTAATTTAAGTTATATTCCACTGCTTAGAAAAATTAATAGAACTCAAAATGAGAAATAGAACGTTAAGTTGACCATTGTAAGACTAAGTTAAGTTATGATCCAATGTATAATGTATAATGATCGAACACGATACATTAGGATAGGATTCATAACAAGCAGTGGTGCCGGCAGAACGGTGGTGGTGAGGAGAACAAAAATCTGACTTGCAACTTAGTCGCTGTATCACCGTTTATAACTGGTTAATGTTTGATAATGAAACTAATATACCAACAGGTCAACCTACAAATTGTTGTAACATTAGGTAAGGCGTATACTTACAACTCAGATGAGACGAACACCTGGGAAATTTAATACAGATACAATTAATGTGGTTCTCGATTTGACTCAGCGTGCAGGCGGCAGTATTTGAAAATAATAGTTTAGTTTATGTCTTGTGGCTGGCGATTGTCAAACCAATCGGGTGATCATACATACAATATTCGACAGTGAAACTAATTTACTAATATACGGGTCGATTTGCCTAATTATTTCCACATTAAGTAGGCGCTTGATAATAATTTAGTACAGAAATTGTATTCATCGACAGTTAAAAGATTCGATACTAACGAGAATGACGGTGGTATATCGATATTCAATTCAATCTTCTGTTTGGTCGTATGTTGAACATTCCATTTTAAATCAGCATGGACCATATTAATTGTAATAAGACATAAACAGCATTCGGCGATCGTTCATATCATACGATTTAACTTTAAAATAATAAATTATTAAAGATAACATATTTATAATAAAAACTAAAGCCACACTCCAGTTGTAGATAGTACAATATCGAAATCTAACCCGTACAATTTCTTACCGAATAAATTTTACAAGATCATTACAATGGTAAATTAAACTAATTGTAAAATAACAATATCATACAAAGGTCTAGGATATATCCTACAAAGTGGCAACGGCTAGATTTTCTTATCAAGAATAGTTATCAGTCTGTACTATCGATGATAATGACAATTTTTGATATCGTCCACTCAATATTCATACTCTTAAATTTGTTTTCTGCATTTCTTTATTCGAATTAAATTGACCGTGTTCGAGGTAAATTTCCAACATTTAGAGCATGACTCTTTTAACTATTCATGACTACTGTTAATTTCATTGTAATAATGTACCCGTTTAATGTTTTGCAGGAAACCCACAATTTTGAAAGCTGGAATTATATGCTGGAAGTGGAACATCGCGTTGTTACCTATCAATGTAAGTATACAATGTATCTTTATTTCCCTTGCTTGATCCGAATTCGATCACTAAACTACAGAATTTACATATACTTGGTTCAAACTCATGTGGTGTTTTTTTTTTATTAAATAAGGACACAGGTATATAATGACGATTAGCAAATCTTTAATTTCGTCTAGTTTCAAGTATAAATTGTTCTTAAAACAATGAATAACAACCACCCACTACTATGTATTAATTGATAATTTTCTATGTCAAATAGTTCAGAATTAGGTTTGGGACTAATATTACATGACTACATCACAACAATATTTCATTTACTTCGTCATTTGTTAACTGAATGAATCTAAAATAATCTGTATACAAAATAATAAATTAATTTCAAATATAAGTAACAATATTTATCTATATAAATTTCAGTACTTTTTTTCAATATAGATAATTAGATAGGTTAACATAAATACTATACACTGTAAAAAGAAAACAAATAAAATGTAAATTAATGCAATTATGATAGAGTAAAATATATTAATCTATTTTAATAGTTTTCAATACAAACACATTCACAATGACAAATATAAATAAATAAATGATTATGATAATGTCATTATTACAAATTTTTTTCACTGTATTAATAAGATTTATTTTAGTTTCTAAATCAAAATAAATACTCAATCATTGATAACTTTTTATTTGCTATATTAATAATATTCAAGTAATATTTTTGTTTGTATTTATTTTTCCAATTTGTTTACTCATAAAATACCTATTATTTATAATTTTATAGGTTTTCTCATTATCATTTGATTTATATTTTTTTTTAACTTGTATTTATAAATAATTTTATGTTACCTTTGAAACAACTTTAAATAATTGAATACTACTTATCAATTATTTATACTGTTCTGATGTATTATTTACGATTCATTATCACAATGAGTCAAAGATCAATTTTAAATAAACTATATCTACAACTATGAGAATTCTTTTCCTGCCCAGGAACAATCTGGTGTATCAAGACCAGGAGACTGCAGATGGCGACCTAAAAACTAGCTACTTACTTTTTGAGCATTAACCTGTGTACCTAGTAAGTTTTATTAAAATTAGGAGGTACTTGCTTGATATAAATAAATAATTTTAATTTACAGAGCAATTTGTTGACAGTCGAACACGAAATATGCCAAGGTATACAGAGAAGATTAGACCTATTGGACACCCAAATCAGTCATTTTGTGATTCTAAAAATTTACATTATAGATACTAGGATAGCTGAGCAGCAGATATTGTATGTGAGTATAAACACCAATGAATTCCACTATAGTATATATTAAAATTGAATAATACTGGTTAAAAAATCAAAAATAATCAAGTTCATTTGCATAATAAAGTAGTCTCATAGATAAAGTAAGTTGCCTTTTGAATACTAAATAATTAATTTCAAATATAAGCAACAATACTTAATTATCTAGGTACATTTCTGTACTTTTTTTTAAACTAAAAACTGGATAAATTTCAATATAATTAATTAGATGGGTGGTTTACATAATTATTAATATTTACCAACACAAATTACTTAAAATCTCCTATGCAAATACAATAATAATATAGTACCCAGATCCTTAATTATTGATTATTTGTTGTGTTTTATAAGAGACACCAAGATACTTCCCAAGTTTCTTTTTCTTTACATTGCAAATCTATGATATATGATTACATTTGTATTAATCATACATGATTACCTTATATGTAATTTAGCTCTAATATCATAGTATGTATGTATAGTTACACTTAAAGAAATAACAAAAATAATCTTACAAATGTATAGATTATTAAATTAAGGGTATTTTCAACTCAACCATGGATAATCAAAACTGTGGATAAGGAGAGATTACTGTATTGACAAATGAAATTCTCTTTTTTTCCTTAATAACTAATTAAAACTTTCTAACTTACATTATTCATTTTTTTTTCTATGGGAATAATTGTATTTAATCAAAACAAGCTGATGCACTATAAATGTGTACAAAGTTAAAATATTATATTTTATACTTTTGCTACAAAATTAATAAGAAATAAAAATACCTTATATAAAAGAAAATTTCCAAAATTTGGAAATTGTATAATCCTGCATGTTTTTAATCTGTTAGTTATTTATAAAAAAAAATATTTTTTTTTTTCAGTAGACTTTAGTTATATACTTATGAAATATATGACTTTTTAATTGATTTTATGCAAAATGTATTATTAGTTTAACAGCAGTAGGTCATGATAAAATACTATTACAGAACGATAACCTTGGCCAGCCACGAAGTGCCCTTAAAATATGCTTGCTTATTATAAACATTAAAACATATGGAATATGATTGCAGCTCCAATAATACTTTTAATACAAAATTATTAAGAAATATAATAACCTTATACAATTGACCATTTCCATTTCATTGAGTTTCATTAACAATTTTCAAATTACAGAAATTGTCAATTGTATAAGGTTATTATATTTCTTATTAATTTTGTAGGAAAAGTATCAGTGTAGCAGTTATCATATTTCAGACCTCTGGAAGTTCATAATGATCAAGTAGTTTTAAATAATTTTTTGATGATGGTAGAGTTTGACGTACTGTAAAGGTTGTTATAATAACCTCCTGCAATTTAAGTAGTAATATCTTTTGGATAGAATCAATTAAATAGTCATATATTAACCATGTATATTACCAAACACTATTATAAAAGAGAGTTTTTCTAGAAGTAATTTACCGATTAAAAGTATAGAGGCTTATACAATTTTCAAATTATGGAAATTTTCAATTTTATAAGGTTCTTATATTTCTTATTAATTTTGTAGGAAAAGTATCAGTGTAGCAGTTATCATATTTCAGACCTCTGGATGTTCATAATGATCAAGCAGATTTCAGTAATTTTTTGAAGCTTGTAATGTTTGTCCTTCTGTAGAAGAATTTTACCATGGGCTTTTCTGCTAAAGTTATACTACCTATTTGATAGATTCCTTTAAAAAGTCAGATATGAACTAAGTATATAACCAACGAATACTAAAAAGAGTGAGTTCTTCTAGATTTAATTTACGGATTAAAAGTTGGAGGATTATACAATTTTCAAATTATGGAAATTTACAATTGTATAAGGTTATTATATTTCTTATTAATTTTGTAGGAAAAGTATCAGTGTAGCAGTTATCATATTTCAGACCTCTGGATGTTCATAATTATCAAGCAGATTTCAGTAATTTTTTGTTGCTAGTAAAGTTTGTCGTACTGTAAAAGAATTTTACCATGGGCTTTTCTGCTGATGTTATACTACCTATTTGATACAATTCATTAAAAAGTCATATATTAACTAAGTAAATAACCAAAGAATATTAAAAAAATGAGAGTTTTTCTAGATATAATATACCGATTAATAGTATGGAGGATTATACAATTTTCAAATTATGGAAATTGTCAATTGTATAAGGTTCTTATATTTCTTATTAATTTTGTAGGAAAAGTATCAGTGTAGCAGTTATCATGTTTCAGACCTCTGGATGTTCATAATTATCAAGCAGATTTCAGTAATTTTTTGTTGCTAGTAAATTTTGACGTTCTGTAGAAGAGATTTACCATGGGCTTTTCTGCTGATGTTATACTACCTATATGATAGAATCTATTAAAAAGTCATATATTAACTAAGTATATTACGATAGAATACTAAAAGGAGAAAGTGTTTCTAGATATAATTTGTCTATTAAAAGTATGGAGGATTATACAATTTTCAAATTATGGAAATTGTCAGTTGTATCAGGTTATTATATTTTTTATTAATTTTGTAGGAAAAGTATCAGTGTAACAGTTATCATATTTCAGACCTCTGGATGTTCATAATGATCAAGCAGATTTCAGTAATTTTTTGAATTTTGTAATGTTTGTCCTTCTGTAGAAAAATTTTACCATCGGCTTTTCTGCTGATGTTATACTACCTATTTGATACAATTCATTAAAAAGTCATATATTAACTAAGTAAATAACCAAAGAATATTAAAAAAATGAGAGTTTTTCTAGATATAATATACCGATTAATAGTATGGAGGATTATACAATTTTTAAATTATGGAGATTGTTAATTGTATAAGGTTATTATATTTCTTATTAATTTTGTAGGAAATGTATCAGTGTAGCAGTTATCATATTTCAGACCTCTGGATGTTCATAATTATCAAGTCGATTTCAGTAATTTTTTAATGATGGTAGAGTTTGTTGTACTGTAGAAGAATTTTACCATGGGCTTTTCTGCTGATGTTATACTACCTATTTGATACAATTCATTAAAAAGTCATATATTAACTAAGTAAATAACCAAAGAATATTAAAAAAATGAGAGTTTTTCTAGATATAATATACCGATTAATAGTATGGAGGATTATACAATTTTCAAATTATGGAAATTGTCAATTGTATTAGGTTATTATATTTCTTATTAATTTTGTAGGAAAAGTATCAGTGTAGCAGTTATCATATTTCAGACTTCTGGAAGTTCATAATGATCAAGTAGTTTTAAATAATTTTTTGATGATGGTAGAGTTTGTCATACTGCAGAAGGTCTTCATAATAACCTCCTGCAATTTAAGTAGTAATATCTTTTGGATAGAATCAATTTATTAGTCATATATTAACTAAGTATATAACCAAAGAGTATTAAAAAAGAGAGAGTTTTTCTAGATATAATTTACCGATTAATAGTATGGAGGATTATACAATTTTCAAATTATGGAGATTGTTAATTGTATAAGGTTATTATATTTCTTATTAATTTTTTAGGAAATGTATCAGTGTAGCAGTTATCATATTTCAGACCTCTGGATGTTCATAATTATCAAGTCGATTTCAGTAATTTTTTGATGATGGTAGAGTTTGTTGTACTGTAGAAGAATTTTACCATGGGCTTTTCTGCTGATGTTATACTACCTATATGATAGAATCTATTAAAAAGTCATATATTAACTAAGTATATTACGATAGAATACTAAAAGGAGAAAGTGTTTCTAGATATAATTTGTCGATTAAAAGTATGGAGGATTATACAATTTTCAAATTATGGAAATTGTCAGTTGTATAAGGTTATTATATTTTTTATTAATTTTGTAGGAAAAGTATCAGTGTAACAGTTATCATATTTCAGACCTCTGGATGTTCATAATGATCAAGCAGATTTCAGTAATTTTTTGAATTTTGTAATGTTTGTCCTTCTGTAGAAAAATTTTACCATCGGCTTTTCTGCTGATGTTATACTACCTATTTGATACAATTCATTAAAAAGTCATATATTAACTAAGTAAATAACCAAAGAATATTAAAAAAATGAGAGTTTTTCTAGATATAATATACCGATTAATAGTATGGAGGATTATACAATTTTCAAATTATGGAAATTGTCAATTGTATAAGGTTCTTATATTTCTTATTAATTTTGTAGGAAAAGTATCAGTGTAGCAGTTATCATATTTCAGACCTCTGGAAGTTCATAATGATCAAGTAGTTTTAAATAATTTTTTGGTGATGGTTGAGTTTGTCATACTGTAGAAGGTTTTCATAATAACCTCCTGCAATTTAAGTAGTAATATCTTTTGGATAGAATCAATTTATTAGTCATATATTAACTAAGTATGTAACTAAAGAATATTAAAAAAGAGAGAGTTTTTCTAGATATAATTTACCGATTAATAGTATGGAGGATTATACAATTTTTAAATTATGGAGATTGTTAATTGTATAAGGTTATTATATTTCTTATTAATTTTGTAGGAAATGTATCAGTGTAGCAGTTATCATATTTCAGACCTCTGGATGTTCATAATTATCAAGTCGATTTCAGTAATTTTTTAATGATGGTAGAGTTTGTTGTACTGTAGAAGAATTTTACCATGGGCTTTTCTGCTGATGTTATACTACCTATTTGATACAATTCATTAAAAAGTCATATATTAACTAAGTAAATAACCAAAGAATATTAAAAAAATGAGAGTTTTTCTAGATATAATATACCGATTAATAGTATGGAGGATTATACAATTTTCAAATTATGGAAATTGTCAGTTGTATTAGGTTATTATATTTCTTATTAATTTTGTAGGAAACGTATCAGTGTAGCAGTTATCATATTTCAGACTTCTGGAAGTTCATAATGATCAAGTAGTTTTAAATAATTTTTTGATGATGGTAGAGTTTGTCATACTGCAGAAGGTCTTCATAATAACCTCCTGCAATTTAAGTAGTAATATCTTTTGGATAGAATCAATTTATTAGTCATATATTAACTAAGTATATAACCAAAGAGTATTAAAAAAGAGAGAGTTTTTCTAGATATAATTTACCGATTAATAGTATGGAGGATTATACAATTTTCAAATTATGGAGATTGTTAATTGTATAAGGTTATTATATTTCTTATTAATTTTTTAGGAAATGTATCAGTGTAGCAGTTATCATATTTCAGACCTCTGGATGTTCATAATTATCAAGTCGATTTCAGTAATTTTTTGATGATGGTAGAGTTTGTTGTACTGTAGAAGAATTTTACCATGGGCTTTTCTGCTGATGTTATACTACCTATATGATAGAATCTATTAAAAAGTCATATATTAACTAAGTATATTACGATAGAATACTAAAAGGAGAAAGTGTTTCTAGATATAATTTGTCGATTAAAAGTATGGAGGATTATACAATTTTCAAATTATGGAAATTGTCAATTGTATAAGGTTCTTATATTTCTTATTAATTTTGTAGGAAAAGTATCAGTGTAGTAGTTATCATATTTCAGACCTCTGGAAGTTCATAATGATCAAGTAGTTTTAAATAATTTTTTGGTGATGGTTGAGTTTGTCATACTGTTGAAGGTTTTCATAATAACCTCCTGCAATTTAAGTAGTAATATCTTTTGGATAGAATCAATTTATTAGTCATATATTAACTAAGTATGTAACTAAAGAATATTAAAAAAGAGAGAGTTTTTCTAGATATTATTTACCGATTAATAGTATGGAGGATTATACAATTTTCAAATTATGGAAATTGTCAGTTGTGTAAGGTTATTATATTTCTTATTAATTTTGTAGGAAAAGTATCAGTGTAGCAGTTATCATATTTCAGACCTCTGGATGTTCATAATTATCAAGCCGATTTCAGTAATTTTTTGATGATGGTAGAGTTTGTTCTACTGTAAAAGAATTTTACCATTGGCTTTTCTTCTGATGTTATACTACTTATTTGATACAATTCATTAAAAAGTCATATATTAACTAAGTATATAACCAAAGAATATTATAAAAGAGAGAGTTTTTCTAGATATAATTTACCGATTAATAATATGGAGGATTATACAATTTTCAAATTATGGAGATTGTTAATTGTATAAGGTTCTTATATTTCTTATTAATTTTGTAGGAAAATTATCAGTGTAGCAGTTATCATGTTTCAGACCTCTGGATGTTCATAATTATCAAGCAGATTTCAGTAATTTTTTGTTGCTAGTAAATTTTGTCGTTCTGTAGAAGAGATTTACCATGGCCTTTTCTGCTGATGATATACTACCTATTTGATACAATTCATTAAAAAGTCATATATTAACTAAGTATATAACCAAAGAATATTAAAAAAGAGAGAGTTTTTCTAGATATAATTTACCGATTAATAATATGGAGGATTATACAATTTTCAAATTATGGAGATTGTTAATTGTATAAGGTTCTTATATTTCTTATTAATTTTGTAGGAAAAGTATCAGTGTAGCAGTTATCATGTTTCAGACCTCTGGATGTTCATAATTATCAAGCAGATTTCAGTAATTTTTTGTTGCTAGTAAATTTTGACGTTCTGTAGAAGAGATTTACCATGGCCTTTTCTGCTGATGATATACTACCTATTTGATACAATTCATTAAAAAGTCATATATTTACTAAGTATATAACCAAAGAATATTAAAAAAGAGAGAGTTTTTCTAGATATAATTTCCCGAATTATAGTATGGAGGATTATACAATTTTCAAATTATGGAATTTGTTATTGTATAAGGTTATTATATTTCTTATTAATTTTGTAGGAAAAGTATCAGTGTAGCAGTTATCATATTTCAGACCTCTGGATGTTCATAATTATCAAGCAGATTTCAGTAATTTTTTGTTGCTAGTAATGTTTGTCGTTCTGTATAAGAATTTTACCATGGCCTTTTCTGCTGATGATATACTACCTATTTGATACAATCCATTAATAAGTCATATATTAACCATGTATATTACCAAAGACAAAAAACTTTCTCAGGGATATGCCAGGATGAGAATTCTCTACCCCTTAGTGAATTACAAATCAACTCTCCAAATAAAATCTTCTCTCCTTCTCTATACCGCAATAATCAGGCCTCTAATAACTTATGCCTGTCCTGTATGGTCCGCTGCCTCTATAACTAAAATAAATAAAATACAAATTTTACAAAATAAATTCTTAAGGATATGTCTCAAAGCACCGTGGTTCATGTGAAATCGCCAGATCCATAATGACACGAAAATACCCCTGATAAATACATGGATTAAAACCCAATTTAAAAATTTCCACGCCAAACTAAAAAACTTGAACAGTGCTCGTCATTACAATATAGGAAAAAAAACACTCAATAGACGTCTGTGTCCTCGACTTCCCCAGGACATTCTTTTAACAGACACAGAAGACTCATCATCAGAAAATGAAGATCATTATTAATATACTAGACCTCATCGTTATTATTATATTTATATATGTAACACATTATTATATCACTCTCACAATTAATAATTATGTCATTAATAAATTTATAATCATTTAAATTTGTATCAAATAAAATTGTAAAAACTAAAAAGTTGTAATAGCACTAAGTGTGCTGAAACATTTTATAATTGTAGTAAAAAATAAAAAAATAACTAATTCTTTATGTGGAGAAATTTTCAACACTCTCTAGTAATATTTTGAGCTCATTTTAGGTATTTTTATTTGCTTAAATGTGGACAACATTGTTTTAGCAGAAATGTCTGCAAATTTTTATGAGTTTTATCATATGTTGAACGTACTTGGTAATCAATAATAATAGTTGAGCGTAATAAAATAGTTTATTTTTATAAGCATTATAATTTTTAATTTTGACGAAAATCATATAAAACACGGAATTTCCAAACATTTTTATACATGTTTTACGATCCGAATTAATATATACTGAATTCCTGTATGAAGCTAATATAGTCCAAAAACATTTCCAGTGATTCCTAAATTAGTACGCCAGTGTAGAAGACTATGAAGCTACTCTGGGTTAGTTCCTGGGACTCCTTGTGCCGTATGATATCTCCTACCTTCTCAATCTCCCATCTGCTAAAACATATCGTTAAAAGTTTATTAATGTTTGTATTTTAATAAACAATCTCGGTGAATCTTACTTAAATATTACAAATATTTTAATGGGAGTTCATAAAGTTCATATAGGAGGGCTTAGCTTCATAAATCCCCTGAAAAGTTGATATTTCTGTTTTATAGGCGGTGTGTGTCACATATTTGACTGGCCTCGTAGGCAAATAATTTCAAATAAAATAATAAAATGCAAAAAAAATAATTAAATCTATTAATGTAATAATAATACATTAGTATTTTGTAATAGTATTGTGTATTTAGTGACTGTAGAACTATATGTAAAGCAGTAAATATAATGGTGCCAAGGCACTAGTCGGGCAATTTAAGAATCGGGCCACATTATCATAGTATTGAATTCAAATACACAAATGTATACCTTGCGTGGTCCAAATTACGTTACTGTAAATCGTACATAATAGTGTCAAAGTCGATAAGAAAAATGTAGATATAAAATTGCTTCGGATGTTCAATTGTTTTTAGTGTACCTGGTCTACCCAAAAATATAAACCAATAACATGTGCAATTTGATTTACCAATAGAATTTAAATATATCGAATCTTTTTTTTTATTACCAAAGCTAATATTATTCATAATGAGATTTGTTTTCTAACATTTTTCATTGGATTCTGAACATAGCGAGGAGTGTATATTGATTTTACTACGAGTTTTCTATATAATATAACCGAGTTGGAAGTATTTGTGTTAGTTTTTATTCCAATTTTTTTCTTTAAATTATAAAATAACGCCTTTGTTATTAAATCTTGATTTATTATTACACATTCAAATAATAATTAATTAATTGTGGTAATTGTAAGAGTTTTACAATAAAAAAAATAAAATAATAATAAAAATAACCATTTTTTACTGAGTTAAAGAAAGGTCAAGTTTTTGTATTTTAATATAGAAAGAATATTTCTGAACGTGCAAAAATCATGGACAAGATAAAATTTAAAACCAAAATGACCATCATACGACATCGCCAGAAGGTACCAAAGCAAGCTGACACTGTTGAGCTGGGTGTCGGGCTCATTGTGTCACGCGACAGTCAATCCGATGTTGAGGAAGACTCATGGAATGAAAATGTCGGCGGAAACGACTGGTTGCCGGCTTTTCCAGGCGCCGTTGGTAATGGCATTAGAACAATCATATTGTCCGTGACCGTCGGCAACATACTGGCATCGTGTTTTCTCTCAATGTATATTATCATTTCTTCCCCACCGGTTTTGACCGTTTACCGCCTAATGCATAAAAAGATAGTTATTATATTGAATTATTCTTTATCAACAATAATATTAGATATTAACTCTATATTATTCATATTATAAAATACATTTCTATTAAATTCAATCGACGTTCGTGTTTTCGTATTGGCAAGGTTTTTCTGGATTCTTCAGTACTATATTTCGACTGTTTTTAGCCGTAGTCGGTATTTTTTTCCGTAATATGAATGCAGAGCTTAGTTTTACTCACATCACAGCGAATTTGGTTTTTGTATTATACATTTTAATATGTTATGATTAAAAAGTATAATTGTTAATAATACTAATTTAAAAGCAGATTTAATACACATTAATAACCATAAACGACGATAGAAAAGCAAACACAATATGCATATGGGCCAAATTAAATAAAGAATAAATACTTATATATATAAGTTACAGTAGACATGCAGTAGCGCAAGAACGATTTATGAACTGTGAGGTTGAACAAATGGAATATCATTTAATGATTACCATTTGGGTTCCATCACCAGATGGCTTCTATCATCATATGAGGCTATACTAATGAAAATTCTGTTGCTGATGTTATACTACCCATTTGATAGAATTAATTAAAAAGTCATACATTAACTAAGTATATAATCAAGGACTAATAAAAAAACAGAAAGTTTTTCTAGAAATAACTTACCCTTTAAAAGTATGCAGGATTGTACAATTTTTCAAATTATAGAAATTGACAATTGTATAAGGTTATTATATTTTTTATTAATTTTGTAGCAAAAGTATCACTGTAGCAGTTACCATATTTCAGACCTCTGGATGTTTATAATGATCAAGCATATTTCAAAATATATTTAAAGCTAGCCAATGTTGTCCGCTGTAGAAGAATTCATCATGACCTTCTGCTGCTGATGTTATGCTACCTATTTGATAGAATCAATTAAAAAGTCATACATTAACTAAGTATATAATCAAGGACTACTAAAAAAACAGAAAGTTTTTCAAGAAATAACTTACCGTTTAAAAGTATCCAGGATTATACAATTTTCAACTTATGGAAATTGTCTATTGTATAAGGTTATTATATTTTTTATTAATTTTGTAGCAAAAGTATCACTGTAGCAGTTACCATATTTCAGACCTCTGGATGTTTATAATGATTAAGCATATTTTAAAGTAATATTAAATCTAGCTAATGTTGTCGTTCTTTAGAAGAATTTCATCATGGCCTTCTGCTACTGAAGTTATACTTTCATTCATAAGTACTATTTGACATAATCAATAAAAAAGTCATAAATTAACTAAGTATATAATCAATGTCTACTGAAAAAAAAAAAATTTTTCTAGATACAACTTACTGATAAAAAATTTATACAGGAATATACATTTTTCAAATTTTAGAATAGAAATTCCCGTTATAGTATCTGTTGGGTGGTCAGTAGAACAAACCGCACGCATTCCGAATAACTCTGCGTATACAACGAAATAGGTTGACCCCTGGAGCATAGATAGTACTATCAGTACCCAATGGTAAAACACAATTTCTGCAGAAACCTTTTAATTACAATATCGGCCCTTCTGTGGAAGGCCTTTACATAAATTATTATTCGAACTACAACTCTTAACAATTCACAAATAGGGTTTACAAGTGGAAAAGAGAAGCATTGAAACACTTACATCCGAAACGTACTTATAGGTTCCGAGTCTTGAACGACGTGCAAGTCGATGTCGTTTGTCGAACGTTCGGACAGTAATTCTCGTCTACCAATCGACCGGTGGACGCGGACACCTCGTTCACCTGCTTGTTATCACTCCGACCAACAACTGTCTAAAGTCTATAAGCTTTGGAACTGACGAGGAACCGCACAGGCTGCGTCCACGGAAGGGTCGCTAAACGAGTACCCTGTTAAACGCCCTCTACCGGTCGAGTACATGGAGACAATGTCTTTTACACCATGCACTTTTACAGTGACGGCATCATGGGGTCATATTAAATAATTATATTGATAATTGACTGTTGGTATAATATAGTATACGTAGTAATTGTTAATCGAACAATCTCAGTGTATACGAATGTCATTATCCTGTGTAGGAACAATAAATTGCGTATACGATTGTACAATTTTGAATTGATATAAATCTCATAAATTTAATTAGCAAGATTTATGTGGTGTCGTTATGAGTATTATGCCGTTTATTTTGTATTTATCCCACACGGGTAACCTACATGGATTTAAATTAAATTGTTAGGCAGGATAAAATAAACCAATATAAAACTATCCAATTGAGAAGCACGTTAAGTTAAATTTGATAAAACGTATTAATATGTTACTCGAAAAATAACATGCGAATTTCATAGATGAGGTTCGTCTTGGACTTTCAACCTTCGATATAAATACCTATAAGTACACTGTAAAACGATAAATCTATTTCCTTCCACGACAATAACTTTTTAAGTTGGATTAGAGGGTATTTTATTTAGGATACTAGATACAGATATAATTAAATCAATTCGGATATAACAAAATTTGCCGCCTCTAAACTAGTATTGTCCTAGCGGGCTGCCTACATTGGCGTTGGGCCAGAAAACCAATTGCCACAAAAAGAAACAGTATGCATGTTAGACGTGAGACACCGAGGTAGAAGGAGCATCCAAAGAAAGTGACAATCGTAATACCAGCATCAACAAGTCAATATAATAACAAAACTTAAAAAAATATTTTAATTCACCACACAACATTTATTACAAAAACATATTATTAAAAAAAAGACAAATTAATTTCTTTGATACTATTTTTTAATATTAATTCATCCATTGGCACTTAATAGTCATTTCACTATATTAACAAAGATATCTCCATCATTTAAAGTTTGGTAATTTGATTTTATTTCTGCTTCTACTTCATAAATACAATAATTTATAAAATTAATAATAAATGATTATTTATTTAATCGAAGTTATAAATAAAATTATTTATTTTAGATACCACATGTACAATGAATAATATTATAAGTATATAATATAATTATATTATCAAAAAAGATTTTAGTATAAGCGAGTAAAAAAAAAACAATGGATTTTATTCCATAATCCATAATAGGAATACTGTTATAGGAAAGAGACAATAATATAACATTTTTAGATATAACTTATGAATTAATAATATGGAGGATTTTCAAATTTTGGATGTATTCAATTACATAAGGTTAGGTTTGATGAAAATCTTTTACAGATCGACAACATCGGTTAGCTTCAATGTGTCTTTGAAATATGCTTGTCTATTAAAACATCTAGATGTCAGAAATAAGATAGCTGCTTTAGTGATACTTTTGCTACAAAATAAAGAAGAAAAATATAAACCTTATATATTTTGAAAATTGTATAATCCTGCATATTTTTAATCGGTTAGTTATATATAAAAAAAATTATATTTTTTTTACAGTTTTCTTTGTTCTATACTTAGTTAATATATGACTATTAAATTGACTCTATCAAATAGGTTGTACTTATGGATAAAAGTATTACTTCAACAGCAGAAGGCTTGATGAAAATCTTTTACAGAACAACATCGGCTAGCTTCAAAATTACTTTGTTATATGCTTGGTCTGGGTAGTTAGGATATGTATTTTTTTTCAGTTTTTTTTGGGTATATACTTAGTTGATATATGACTATTTAATTGATTCTATCAAATAGGTAGTACTTATGGATAAAAGTATTACTTCAATAGCAGAAGGCCTTGATGTAAAAACATGTAAACATCGGTTTGCTTCAAAATGACTTTGTTATATGCTTGGTCATTATAAACATTAAGAGGTTTGTAATGTGATAGCTGTTCCAGTGATACTTTTGCTACAAAATTAATAAGAAATATTATTAACTTATTTTTCTTGGTTGTGATTGTTATTTACTTTAAGAAACGAATAGTGTATTTGGATTTAACTGGTTAAGTTTTGGAGTCATAGAGTATATATACATAAACGGAAAAAATAAAAATAAAAAAAAAGAATTTAATAAGAATGTGATATGAGTGAACATTCCAAATGGTCGTTAGGTAGGTCGGCGTTTAGCCATTTCAGAAATATGCCCAGATAAACAGTCATTACGTGTGTGATGTTGCCCTCCTTCCCACCATATTGACCATATCTAACCGGACCAATTATAAGTTAAGGACCTTCATTAGTAAGTATTTGTAAGTTGGTTCGGTCTTTTTCTAGTAAGTATTTGTAAGTTTGTTTTCGAAAACTAGCAGAACAACTATGTGGTTCATAGTTAAATTACATTATATACCAATATAAATTATAGTGTATTGTTAATAGTAATTAGGTTGGGTAGGGAACTACGATGACCCGGTAAAATTACTAAATAACATCAAGTGCATAATGAATAGGTATACCGTATTCGACATTGCTCATCCGAAATTTTTTTAGAGAGATTTCTGCTACTACATATATATATATATATATATATATATATACACAACATTAATGAAAAATATTTTAATTGTGTCGAAATGTAGGTAGTGTTTTATAATACTAGTATAGCATGGGCACCGACATTTAATACAGTTTTGATAGTTTATGTATATAAATAATCTTTTTCTAATATAATTAGTTAATATTCCGTTTTATACCAGGTTCACTTATATAATTAAATATTATAAAATTGTTTGTAATCCACCGGTGACGTCGTCCTGAAGTTAATAATAATAATAATACGGTCATAAACTATAAAAATGGTATGTAGGTGTTAACCTGCAATTAATAACTTAATAGGATAGTTCATTTTTACAACTATAATATTATCCATTAATAGAGTAAATTTGTTTTTAAATTATTTAGTTAATTAAAGAATATTAAAAAATACGTATCAAATAATAAGAAATACATATTTAAAATAAATAATGATAATCATTAAGAATTAAAAATGTATGATTATAGTAGAAAGGTTATAAACAAAAGACAAATTTATTGACAAACAATGAACTAATTGTTAACCGATAACACCTTTGTAAACTCATTCATAATATAAACTGTTTCATCAGTCAAAAAGGTAATATAAGTTAAAAATTTATCATAAAACTGTACAGATCGTCTATGATCGTTGATAATACTCTATCATGTACCAGTTGTTCTTTAGAAAAACGCCTAGACAAAATTTTTTGTCTAGAAGATATGTTGTCGATAATTCTATGTATTTGTTCTGTGGTGGAATGTTTGGACCTAAAACCAAATTGAGTGTCGGAAATAATTTTCTGAGCATGGGTAATTAATCTGAATCGGTTAAGCAGAATTTTTTCAAATAATTTAGCTAGCACCGGTAATAAGCTGATAAGCTAATTTGAAGAAAGCTCATTTTTCGTTTTCATTGGCTTATGGATAAGTATTATTGTTCAGAGTTTCCAGATGGGCGGGAAGTATGATAGTCGCAACATTGAGGTATATAAAACGATAAGGACCATTATAGATTTGTTAGGGAGGAATTTTAATAATTTGTTAGTGATAAGGTGGTGGCCAGAAGATTTTTTAGTCTTAATTACTATAATATGTATAAATTAAATGCATTTTATTTAGAAAGATAAATGAGAAGTAAATTATCTGAACTTATATCCGAGGGAAATTGTTTCATAGATTTATTTCTAGATAAAATGTAATGTTTCAAGATTTAAATATTTTCTGATTTTAAAATAATCAATTTATACACATTCCATACAATTATTATTTTAAGAATCACAGATATTATCGATAAACATTCACATTCTTTCCGTTTTAACTATATTAATTTAATTTATTAGTCATATTTAATTACTTAAGTTATTTAATTTTTATTAAACAAGAACACAGTTTTATATAATAAATATAAACCTTTTTTAGAAAATTAATTGTTTATTTTATTTCAGTATCTGGATGTGACCCACGAATTACTATAATTTCAATTGATATCTGTGATACTCGATTTTACTTTCTTCGAGAATTTTTAATGTATATATAAATTGATACTCAACTTTAGTCGGAATTTTTATTACTCCATTAGCAATCGTTTTTAACTTTTTTTAAAACAATCGCTATTCGTTGCCAGAATCTTCTTCACAAGTTAGTCTACTAACCAAGTTTTATATATTTTTGACACCACTGGCTGCGATTGGTGGTGGTTTATATAATTTAAGTTTTGTTGGTGAAGTATTGTTTGAGGTGAGTTACACCACCTTTTCACATAATTCAGTTTTAAATATAATAAAACATTTTTCTTTTTTAGTTTGGTGTCTTATTTTTCAGCCATTTTTTCTTTTGCATATTATAAATATATATGCTGTATACTGTATAATCAGATAGGCTTAAGGAAAATATTTGGTTACAAATATAACATTATGTTAGATTATCTTGAATAATCTTTTACATACATATGTACTTATTTCTACTTTTCCCTATTTAAATTGACGATATAAAAGTAACTTCAGATAAATTTTGGTAAAATGTTTCACGGACTAAAGATATTATGTATAATTTTATTTTTTTATTTACACATTCTGTGATTTATACACTTTTTAGAGTATATTTTAGGATTTCGTACAATTTATATATTTTATATAATTTGTTTTATTCTTAAAAGATTATTTTTAGGATGTATCTGTTCTTATATTACGTAATATTCACTTATATTAGAGTTAATACCCTTTTATGTATTAGAATTAAACATCTCATTTTTTTATTTTTTTAGCATATTTTGGACATTTTATAAACAATTCCCTTACATACGTAATATTTGTTTTTAGGCTATCTGTTCTCATTATAAGTTATAACTTTTATTCGCTGGAATTATATTACTCATAATTGAGTAATAGTGTGTTTCAGAAATCATGAATTGTTTGCTACTAGTATTCGTTCTAGTCGCTCTGGCTGTAGAATGCATATGTAGCGTACAGAAACATTAAGGAAGTCCTATTTAATAGTATTGCTATAATTAGCAACCAGATTAGATATACCATGTATGAGGAGTGTATCCGCAAAATGGAGTATTTAGGTTTGAACTTTGTATAAGTTTATTTTTTTACTAATAGAGGAAATCCGTGGGGATATTCTGTTCAAAATTGTATATATAAAAAAAAATACTAGCATTATAACAATTCCTTACTTGGATTTTTTTGACAGTGGTCTGGGACCGGTGTTTTTAATGGCGTGTATCAATTCCTATCAATTCCGTAATGTGCACTTAGAAATTAACCTCGAAAACCGTTTTTAAATTCGATTTTTCAAAAGTTTAACAGTAAAATAAAATCGGAAATTTCCGAATATTGTAATTATTAATCACAAAATTTATTTTTTTTTCGAATTAATGCGGAGAATAAATTTTCTTAAATTGTTTTTGTATGAGATACTGAATTCAAAAAGCATTTTTTTTTGGCTAAATTCAAACTGAACATTGTTTTATTCTTTATCTACTAAATATTTTATAATTTTTCGTTAAAACATTTTTCAAATAGACAATTATAAATGTCTGCTGTAGTGTAAATATATTCCATTTCTGTTAATAGATGGTTGCACAGTTGTTAAGAAAATGCTCGATGATTATTGTGATCATCGTCCAGAAAGGTAATCAAAGGAATCTTATCAAAGTTAAATCTTAAACTTAATTTTATTGTGGTTAGGTTAGTTGAGCTCTTTAGATATACTATTTTAATATAATGTAAATTATACAATGCAAATATTTTTGTTGTTAATAACAAAAATAATGAATTAATGAATTATATCAATAATAAAATATATTAACTTTATTTATTAGTTATTTTTATTAAAACAAATTTTGGCTATTATACAACGTTTAAATATTACATTCTCGTACATTTACTCATACAATTTTAAATAACACAATAATGGATAATAATATATTTCAGTTTTTTTTTTTTTTGATTAGACATTTTTTAATCTGGACATCAATAATTACAATACAATACCGATATTTAACAATTAATATTAATGAATTAATTGTATAGTGTGACAATTCTTTATCACAAACTTCACATGTACAATTGTGTAATAAATCACAGTTCGTGAAATACATTTTATAGTATAATATATTTAGATTATTAATTATTCGTAGATAATTATAGGAGTATAGGTATAAGGTATGTAATATTATAATATCAAATTGAATAATGTCCACCGTCAAATATATAACAAACACATATGGGTAATAAATAATTATCAATAATATCTGCCAGTTCGTGTTCACTGCCCGACCGTGCTACACGTCTGTTTCGTTATTATCGCATTTATAGCTTTCGATAGCAGTATACACCCGTACACTCAACGTGCAGGTAATATGTTTATCTGTATTCCATTAATAACACCTATTAAATAATATGCCAACAATGGGCGATAAGCCGATTTCCACTAACGATATGAACAACACCAATAATCCTTCTCAACACACACTTAACAATCAAACATTTGCAGAAATAGCTTCAAATACCACTTTACCGAAAATTAACCAAGCAATTGTTTTCAATTCTATCAATAACATTAAGCAAATTGAATATGTATCGGCAATCAGTAAAATAGTACCTGCTGAGAATATCATATTTGTTTCGCGTATTTCCAATAATAGATTTTGCGTCTTTTTTAACAGCCAAGCCGTTATGGAAAATTTACTAAAAACTCATTCATCAATTCATGTTAACGGAATAGATATTCCTATTCGAAGACTTATAAACACTTCTAAGAGAATCATTTTATCTAATGTCTACCCTACCATTCCCAATCAACTCATATTAAATGCTCTCCATCAATTAGGAATCAAAACTACGTCGCAAATTACACACATGAAAGCTGGATTCGCTACAGAGCAATTTTCACACATACTTAGTTTCAGAACACAAATATACATAAACCAAGACAGCGCGACCAAACTACCTAATTCAATCACCGTAACCGTAGATAACACTACGTTCAGAATATTTATCACTGATGATATCGTAACGTGTTTCCAATGCCACCAAACTGGTCACTTTTCTAGCCAATGCAAAAATATACCTGATCCAATTAATGTCATTAATGAGACTGAAACCGTAACTGAAACCCTTATTGATTTATCATCAACTACAATTGAAGATAAAAACTTATCTCCCTCGTTACCTATTGTCAATACTCAAAATACTCATAATACCCTGTATAGTGATAGTGTATTAGTAGACCAAGTGGTTGACAAAGATATTATTTCACATGAGCAGTCAAAGAAACTTTCACTAATTGACAAACTTAAACTGACTGCTAATCATAGAACTAAAATACCGCCTCTTCAGCCAGCCAAACGTCCAGCTCCTTCAACCTCATCTGCGTCTCAGCCTTCATCACCGAAATCGTTTCAAGCATCTAACCCCCCATCAACCATGAAACCTCCTGCCAGCAATACACTTGACGGCCTAACCCAACAATCCATAAACTCCAAAGGTAATTTAAACAAAAAACCAAAAGTAAGGACCAATTCCAACTCCAGTGATACAGTACATACAAATATCGATGAATGTTTAGACTCCACTCAAGATCTGTTTGACACACACCTGGATTTTTCTTTAACCTTCGACCAATTTAGAGATTTCTTCGGAAGTGCAAAAGGTTGCTCCGATCTCGAAAATTTATGTAACAATTACGCTAGTAGCCCAGATGATATTTTAGAAATTATTTCAACAATTTATCCAAGTGTAACAGCTAAAAGCGCTAAAAATCGTCTAACCAGATTATCTAATGCACTGAAAAAAATAATTCATGACTCCAATGCCTGTCAGAACGCGGTTCCTGACGGGGATGATGATGAAACCTTCTAGTAAACCATCAACCCTTATACAAACAACATATACCAAATAAATAACTCTAACCAATCATGAACAATAACATCTTTCATATCATCCAATGGAATCCTAATGGATTCTACTCAAAAATCGACGAAATAAAACTATTAATCAACAGGTTCTCTCCAGTAGCTCTATGTATACAAGAAACCAACTTCATCGATAACAAATCTGGTTCATTAAAAAATTACGTAAACTTTTTTAAAAACAGAACCAACCATATTAGGGCTAGTGGAGGAGTGGCCACCTTTATTAATACACAATATCCCGCCGAAGAAATCACCCTTATCACAAACCTAGAAGCAGTAGCCGTAAGAATTTCTGTCAAATATAAATTAACTATTTGCAATATGTACATACCAAACTCGCAGATCCTCAGTTACACTGATATCCAAAATATTATCGACCAACTACCTACGCCTTTTATAATTCTGGGTGACTTCAATAGTCACAATATCTTGTGGGGCTGTAACGACACTGACCAAAGAGGAAGAATTATAGAAAAAATACTTGATAACAACAACAACATTAATATTCTCAACAATGGTCAAGCAACAAGAATAAGCGCTAGTACAGGAAACCTCTCGGCAATTGATCTTTCTCTTTCTTCGTCAACTATTACTCCTCATTTTGAATGGAACACAATGCCCGAGCTCTCTAGTAGTGACCATTTTCCAATTAAACTAACCTTAAAGTATACTAACCCTTGCGAAAAACACATTCGTAGTCTTAAATGGAAACTGAAAAATGCCAACTGGGATACCTACCAAGCAGAAATAGAAAAAAATATAATTAATCATTCTCTTTCCTTTTCAAATAATAAAGATGTGGATGATACTATGGAGGAACTCAGTAATTTAATTTATAACACGGCATCCAATATTTTTGAACAAAATAGTTACTCTGGTAAACGACCACCGGTACCATGGTGGAATAAAACCATCAAACATGCTATAAGGAACAAAAAAACCTGCTTCAATAAATTCAAACGCACAAATGATTTCAATCATTTTATTGAATTCAAAAAATACAAAGCATTAGTCCGGTATTTAATAAAAAACGAAAAAAAAAAATCTTGGATAAAATTTACGACAGACCTTAACAGCAAAGAGTCGACATCTAATATTTGGAAAAAAATTAAAGTCATTAAAGGCATTCCCACATCTCAAATAAAAATCATTTTAGCCGAAAATTCTATACTTACAGAACCTCAGGAAATAGCCCAATCAATCGGTGAACATTTTTATACTAACAGCAGTGACTCTTCATTAACCCACGATTTTCTCAAGTTTAAACTAGAAAAAGAAAATGAAATCGATACCACTACTAATTTATTACCCAATATTGGCCAAGGTGACAGATTAAATGAACCAATTACCATGCTTGAAATTGAATTATGTCTTCGTGGAAATAAAAGCAAAAGTTGTGGATCCGATAAAATTCCATTCATATTCTTACAAAACCTACCTTCTAGTGGCAAAATTATTTTACTACGTCTCTACAACCTAATTTGGGAAACAGGCTTAATCCCGATTAAATGGAAAAATGCAATCATCACACCCATACCAAAAAATAATCAAAACAGCTTCAAACCTACAGGATATCGACCAATATCGGTACTCTGTAGCATGAGTAAGTTATTAGAAAAAATCATCTACAACCGTCTAAGTTGGTACGCGACTCATCATAAACTCCTCTCACCATGCCAACATGGTTTTAGAAAACACCACTCAACCACCGACTGCCATGTAAAAATTGAAACCGAAGTCTTAGAAGCCTTTGCTAATAAACAATCAATGATACTAATAAGTCTCGATCTACAAAAGGCATACGACACTGTTTGGCGACATAGAGTAATCAATTTACTTAAGAATTGGAACATACATGGAAACATGCTAATTTTTCTAACCAACTTCCTAAACCAACGATCATTTCAAGTCAAAATTAGAGATCAAACATCTAATACATTTATGTTAGAAAATGGGGTGCCTCAAGGTTCTCCACTCAGCATTTTTTTATTTCAAACAGCAATTAACAACTTGCCCAACATCATCACAAATCCTGCAAAATCAATCATTTTTGCAGACGACACTTACATATATATTCGAGGCACGCAAATTTCTCTAATGACCAGAACACTCCAAAAATGCCTCAATGACCTGCTTGAATGGTGCTTCAAAGCCGGTTTCATTTTTTCGCCTCTAAAGACAAAATGTATTTTATTTTCAAATAAAAGGAAACTAACGAAACCAAAACTCTTTCTAGGTACATCTCGTTTACCCTTTGTTGAAGATATTTCAATACTTGGTCTCACTTTCGACAAAAAACTTTCTTGGAAATCCCATATCATGTCACTCAAAAAAAATTCATACAAAAGTCTTAATGTCATCAAATTATTAAGTCATTGTGAATGGGGTGCTGAAGGAACCATATTATTAAAAGTATATAGAGCGCTTGTAAGATCCAAACTCGATTATGGTTCAATTTGTTATGGAAACTCAGAATCAAAGCTCTTACAAACTGTAGATACAATCCACAATGCCGGACTGAGATTTTCAATTGGAGCATTCAAGAGCAGCCCGATAGTTAGTTTGTTATCCTTGACTGGTGAACCCTCACTTCAGTACCGAAGAACTAAATTATCACTTAATTATATAGCTCGCATCTTATCTTCACCGGAAAATTCAACCATTCACTTTTTAAACAGAAAACGCTTTTCAAAAATATATGAACTCAATTCTATACGAAGAAGACCTTTAGGGTTAAGGCTACAAAAAGAGATGATGGATATCAACATTGAAATTAATGAAATATGTCAACGCGAAAGCAGTCTGATTCCCACCTGGAAACAACCAAATTACCTAGTTGACACAAGCCTATCAGAACACCTTAAAAAAGAAACACCAAATACTATTTATAATAACCTATTTAATGAACTAATACACACTTCAAATACCAACACTCAGATCTATACTGATGCATCTAAAACCGAAATGGGCATAGGACTTGCAGTAGTACACCTCGATACAACTAAACAGTACAAACTCAATAAATTAAGCAGTATTTATTCAGCTGAATACTTAGCACTATTGAAAGGAGTTCAATTAGCCCTAGATATCAATAATACTAAAATTGACATATGTTCTGACTCACTTAGTGCCTTAACAAATCTACAATCAAAAACCTTATCACAACCACTGGCTCTTTCAATTAGCAACCTTCTCTCCAAATCAAACAAAGAAATCAGATTTATATGGACCCCAGGTCACTGTTCCATAAAGGGAAATGAGATGGCAGACGAAGCGGCTAGAAATGCAGTTAATAGTCCTGACAGTGAAATTATCCCTTTTTCCTCAATCGTAGACATAAAAAGAAATATAAACAAATACTGTACTGATCTGTGGAACTCACAGTGGCATACGACCACGGAAAATAAATTAAGAGAAATTAAGCACTATGTCGAACTCTGGCCGAAATACACTGATCTTAACAGAAAGAATGAAGTAATTCTTAATCGACTCAGAATCGGTCACACGAAACTCACTCACGGACATCTTATGGCAAAGATAGATCCACCCCTATGCCCAACATGCAATACAAACTACTCCATCAAACATATCATCATCCACTGCCTAAACTTCAACGAAGCAAAAAAAGATTTCAACATCCCAGACAACCTGTACGAAGCAATAAAAAGATTGTTAATACTAATTTTAATACAACTATACGTACAAAATAATGACTGATATACGCTAATAATTCTACTATTATACGGCAATAATTGATTGATTCGGAAGATGTATCGGAAGACTGGTTATACAATCTTTCGACATATATAAACCATATTTGTTACATATTTAGTATTTTAAATGGAATGTCGTTTTATCTCGTCATAAATTCGGAAATATTGATAAACGGCGGCAGTGGTGAAATTATTCCCGGTAAACATACGTATATATCATTATTTATTATTACGTAAAAAAGATAAAAATATAAAATTAGTCATTCGCATATTTCGAATCTATTCTCTTTGGTACACGTGTTAACAATAATTTAATACGGCAAATTGAATGATATAATAAAAATATGTACAAATAGACATATAAAATTTTTTTTTATACAAAGTTCGATTATTAAAAAATAATTTTAAAATTAGTTTCATCAGAATACGTAATCAAAACCGCATTATTATATTCATTGTAACTGATAATTTATCAATAGTTATTTGCGATGTAATATAAATAGCACAATAAAAAGATTGTTAATACTAATTTTAATACAACTATACGTACAAAATAATGACTGATATACGCTAATAATTCTACTATTATACGGCAATAATTGATTGATTCGGAAGATGTATGTAAATAGTGATTAACCGTCTACGTATATGACGTGACGTCGAAAAAACATAAAATATCATATGTACGACTGGTTATACAATCCTTTCGACATATATAAACCATATTTGTTACATATTTAGTATTTTAAATGGAATGTCGTTTTATCTCGTCATAAATTCGGAAATATACATAAACGGCGGCAGTGGTGAAATTATTCCCGGTAAACATACGTATATATCATTATTTATTATTACGTAAAAAAGTTAAAAATATAAAATTAGTCATTCGCATATTTCGAATCTATTCTCGTTTGGAACACGTGTTAACAATAATTTAATACGGCAAATTGAATGTTATAATAAAAATATGTACAAATAGACATAATAAAAATTTTTTTTATACAAAGTTCGATTATTAAATAATAATTTTAAAATTAGTTTCATCAGAATACGTAATCAAAACCGCATTATTATATTCATTGTAACTGATAATTTATCAATAGTTATTTGCGATGTAATATAAATAGCACAATAAAAAGATTGTTAATACTAATTTTAATACAACTATACGTACAAAATAATGACTGATATACGCTAATAATTCTACTATTATACGGCAATAATTGATTGATTCGGAAGATGTATGTAAATAGTGATTAACCGTCTACGTATATGACGTGACGTCGAAAAAACATAAAATATCATATGAACGACTGGTTATACAATCCTTTCGACATATATAAACCATATTTGTTACATATTTAGTATTTTAAATGGAATGTCGTTTTATCTCGTCATAAATTCGGAAATATTGATAAACGGCGGCAGTGGTGAAATTATTCCCGGTAAACATACGTATATATAATTATTTATTATTACGTAAAAAAGTTAAAAATATAAAATTAGTCATTCGCATATTTCGAATCTATTCTCGTTTGGAACACGTGTTAACAATAATTTAATACGGCAAATTGAATGTTATAATAAAAATATGTACAAATAGACATAATAAAATTTTTTTTTATACAAAGTTCGATTATTAAAAAATAATTTTAAAATTAGTTTTATCAGAATACATAATCAAAACCGCATTATTACATTCATTGTAACTGATAATTTATCAATAGTTATTTGCGATGTAATATAAATAGCACAATAAAAAGATTGTTAATACTAATTTTAATACAACTATACGTACAAAATAATGACTGATATACGCTAATAATTCTACTATTATACGGCAATAATTGATTGATTCGGAAGATGTATGTAAATAGTGATTAACCGTCTACGTATATGACGTGACGTCGAAAAAACATAAAATATCATATGTACGACTGGTTATACAATCCTTTCGACATATATAAACCATATTTGTTACATATTTAGTATTTTAAATGGAATGTCGTTTTATCTCGTCATAAATTCGGAAATATACATAAACGGCGGCAGTGGTGAAATTATTCCCGGTAAACATACGTATATATCATTATTTATTATTACGTAAAAAAGTTAAAAATATAAAATTAGTCATTCGCATATTTCGAATCTATTCTCGTTTGGAACACGTGTTAACAATAATTTAATACGGCAAATTGAATGTTATAATAAAAATATGTACAAATAGACATAATAAAAATTTTTTTTATACAAAGTTCGATTATTAAATAATAATTTTAAAATTAGTTTCATCAGAATACGTAATCAAAACCGCATTATTACATTCATTGTAACTGATAATTTATCAATAGTTATTTGCGATGTAATATAAATAGCACAATAAAAAGATTGTTAATAATAATTTTAATACAACTATACGTACAAAATAATGACTGATATACGCTAATAATTCTACTATTATACGGCAATAATTGATTGATTCGGAAGATGTATGTAAATAGTGATTAACCGTCTACGTATATGACGTGACGTCGAAAAAACATAAAATATCATATGTACGACTGGTTATACAATCCTTTCGACATATATAAACCATATTTGTTACATATTTAGTATTTTAAATGGAATGTCGTTTTATCTCGTCATAAATTCGGAAATATTGATAAACGGCGGCAGTGGTGAAATTATTCCCGGTAAACATACGTATATATCATTATTTATTATTACGTAAAAAAGTTAAAAATATAAAATTAGTCATTCGCATATTTCGAATCTATTCTCGTTTGGAACACGTGTTAACAATAATTTAATACGGCAAATTGAATGTTATAATAAAAATATGTACAAATAGACATACTAAAATTTTTTTTTATACAAAGTTCGATTATTAAAAAATAATTTTAAAATTAGTTTCATCAGAATACGTAATCAAAACCGCATTATTACATTCATTGTAACTGATAATTTATCAATAGTTATTTGCGATGTAATATAAATAGCACAATAAAAAGATTGTTAATACTAATTTTAATACAACTATACGTACAAAATAATGACTGATATACGCTAATAATTCTACGATTATACGGCAATAATTGATTGATTCGGAAGATGTATGTAAATAGTGATTAACCGTCTACGTATATGACGTGACGTCGAAAAAACATAAAATATCATATGTACGACTGGTTATACAATCCTTTCGACATATATAAACCATATTTGTTACATATTTAGTATTTTAAATGGAATGTCGTTTTATCTCGTCATAAATTCGGAAATATTGATAAACGGCGGCAGCGGTGAAATTATTCCCGGTAAACATACGTATATATCATTATTTATTATTACGTAAAAAAGTTAAAAATATAAAATTAGTCATTCGCATATTTCGAATCTATTCTCGTTTGGAACACGTGTTAACAATAATTTAATACGGCAAATTGAATGTTATAATAAAAATATGTACAAATACACATAATAAAATTTTTTTTTATACAAAGTTCGATTATTAAAAAATAATTTTAAAATTAGTTTCATCAGAATACGTAATCAAAACCGCATTATTACATTCATTGTAACTGATAATTTATCAATAGTTATTTGCGATGTAATATAAATAGCACAATAAAAAGATTGTTAATACTAATTTTAATACAACTATACGTACAAAATAATGACTGATATACGCTAATACTTCTACTATTATACGGCAATAATTGATTGATTCGGAAGATGTATGTAAATAGTGATTAACCGTCTACGTATATGACGTGACGTCGAAAAAACATAAAATATCATATGTACGACTGGTTATACAATGCTTTCGACATATATAAACCATATTTGTTACATATTTAGTATTTTAAATGGAATGTCGTTTTATCTCGTCATAAATTCGGAAATATTGATAAACGGCGGCAGTGGTGAAATTATTCCCGGTAAACATACGTATATATCATTATTTATTATTACGTAAAAAAGTTAAAAATATAAAATTAGTCATTCGCATATTTCGAATCTATTCTCTTTGGTACACGTGTTAACAATAATTTAATACGGCAAATTGAATGTTATAATAAGAATATGTACAAATAGACATAATAAAATTTTTTTTTATACAAAGTTCGATTATTAAAAAATAATTTTAAAATTAGTTTCATCAGAATACGTAATCAAAACCGCATTATTACATTCATTGTAACTGATAATTTATCAATAGTTATTTGCGATGTAATATAAATAGCACAATAAAAAGATTGTTAATACTAATTTTAATACAACTATACGTACAAAATAATGACTGATATACGCTAATAATTCTACGATTATACGGCAATAATTGATTGATTCGGAAGATGTATGTAAATAGTGATTAACCGTCTACGTATATGACGTGACGTCGAAAAAACATAAAATATCATATGTACAACTGGTTATACAATCCTTTCGACATATATAAACCATATTTGTTACATATTTAGTATTTTAAATGGAATGTCGTTTTATCTCGTCATAAATTCGGAAATATTGATAAACGGCGGCAGTGGTGAAATTATTCCCGGTAAACATACGTATATATCATTATTTATTATTACGTAAAAAAGTTAAAAATATAAAATTAGTCATTCGCATATTTCGAATCTATTCTCGTTTGGAACACGTGTTAACAATAATTTAATACGGCAAATTGAATGTTATAATAAAAATATGTACAAATAGACATACTAAAATTTTTTTTTATACAAAGTTCAATTATTAAAAAATAATTTTAAAATTAGTTTCATCAGAATACGTAATCAAAACCGCATTATTACATTCATTGTAACTGATAATTTATCAATAGTTATTTGCGATGTAATATAAATAGCACAATAAAAAGATTGTTAATACTAATTTTAATACAACTATACGTACAAAATAATGACTGATATACGCTAATAATTCTACGATTATACGGCAATAATTGATTGATTCGGAAGATGTATGTAAATAGTGATTAACCGTCTACGTATATGACGTGACGTCGAAAAAACATAAAATATCATATGTACGACTGGTTATACAATCCTTTCGACATATATAAACCATATTTGTTACATATTTAGTATTTTAAATGGAATGTCGTTTTATCTCGTCATAAATTCGGAAATATTGATAAACGGCGGCAGCGGTGAAATTATTCCCGGTAAACATACGTATATATCATTATTTATTATTACGTAAAAAAGTTAAAAATATAAAATTAGTCATTCGCATATTTCGAATCTATTCTCGTTTGGAACACGTGTTAACAATAATTTAATAAGGCAAATTGAATGTTATAATAAAAATATGTACAAATAGACATAATAAAATTTTTTTTTATACAAAGTTCGATTATTAAAAAATAATTTTAAAATTAGTTTCATCAGAATACGTAATCAAAACCGCATTATTACATTCATTGTAACTGATAATTTATCAATAGTTATTTGCGATGTAATATAAATAGCACAATAAAAAGATTGTTAATACTAATTTTAATACAACTATACGTACAAAATAATGACTGATATACGCTAATAATTCTACTATTATACGGCAATAATTGATTGATTCGGAAGATGTATGTAAATAGTGATTAACCGTCTACGTATATGACGTGACGTCGAAAAAACATAAAATATCATATGTACGACTGGTTATACAATGCTTTCGACATATATAAACCATATTTGTTACATATTTAGTATTTTAAATGGAATGTCGTTTTATCTCGTCATAAATTCGGAAATATTGATAAACGGCGGCAGTGGTGAAATTATTCCCGGTAAACATACGTATATATCATTATTTATTATTACGTAAAAAAGTTAAAAATATAAAATTAGTCATTCGCATATTTCGAATCTATTCTCTTTGGTACACGTGTTAACAATAATTTAATACGGCAAATTGAATGTTATAATAAGAATATGTACAAATAGACATAATAAAATTTTTTTTTATACAAAGTTCGATTATTAAAAAATAATTTTAAAATTAGTTTCATCAGAATACGTAATCAAAACCGCATTATTACATTCATTGTAACTGATAATTTATCAATAGTTATTTGCGATGTAATATAAATAGCACAATAAAAAGATTGTTAATACTAATTTTAATACAACTATACGTACAAAATAATGACTGATATACGCTAATAATTCTACGATTATACGGCAATAATTGATTGATTCGGAAGATGTATGTAAATAGTGATTAACCGTCTACGTATATGACGTGACGTCGAAAAAACATAAAATATCATATGTACAACTGGTTATACAATCCTTTCGACATATATAAACCATATTTGTTACATATTTAGTATTTTAAATGGAATGTCGTTTTATCTCGTCATAAATTCGGAAATATTGATAAACGGCGGCAGTGGTGAAATTATTCCCGGTAAACATACGTATATATCATTATTTATTATTACGTAAAAAAGTTAAAAATATAAAATTAGTCATTCGCATATTTCGAATCTATTCTCGTTTGGAACACGTGTTAACAATAATTTAATACGGCAAATTGAATGTTATAATAAAAATATGTACAAATAGACATACTAAAATTTTTTTTTATACAAAGTTCAATTATTAAAAAATAATTTTAAAATTAGTTTCATCAGAATACGTAATCAAAACCGCATTATTACATTCATTGTAACTGATAATTTATCAATAGTTATTTGCGATGTAATATAAATAGCACAATAAAAAGATTGTTAATACTAATTTTAATACAACTATACGTACAAAATAATGACTGATATACGCTAATAATTCTACGATTATACGGCAATAATTGATTGATTCGGAAGATGTATGTAAATAGTGATTAACCGTCTACGTATATGACGTGACGTCGAAAAAACATAAAATATCATATGTACGACTGGTTATACAATCCTTTCGACATATATAAACCATATTTGTTACATATTTAGTATTTTAAATGGAATGTCGTTTTATCTCGTCATAAATTCGGAAATATTGATAAACGGCGGCAGCGGTGAAATTATTCCCGGTAAACATACGTATATATCATTATTTATTATTACGTAAAAAAGTTAAAAATATAAAATTAGTCATTCGCATATTTCGAATCTATTCTCGTTTGGAACACGTGTTAACAATAATTTAATAAGGCAAATTGAATGTTATAATAAAAATATGTACAAATAGACATAATAAAATTTTTTTTTATACAAAGTTCGATTATTAAAAAATAATTTTAAAATTAGTTTCATCAGAATACGTAATCAAAACCGCATTATTACATTCATTGTAACTGATAATTTATCAATAGTTATTTGCGATGTAATATAAATAGCACAATAAAAAGATTGTTAATACTAATTTTAATACAACTATACGTACAAAATAATGACTGATATACGCTAATAATTCTACGATTATACGGCAATAATTGATTGATTCGGAAGATGTATGTAAATAGTGATTAACCGTCTACGTATATGACGTGACGTCGAAAAAACATAAAATATCATATGTACAACTGGTTATACAATCCTTTCGACATATATAAACCATATTTGTTACATATTTAGTATTTTAAATGGAATGTCGTTTTATCTCGTCATAAATTCGGAAATATTGATAAACGGCGGCAGTGGTGAAATTATTCCCGGTAAACATACGTATATATCATTATTTATTATTACGTAAAAAAGTTAAAAATATAAAATTAGTCATTCGCATATTTCGAATCTATTCTCTTTGGTACACGTGTTAACAATAATTTAATACGGCAAATTGAATGTTATAATAAAAATATGTATAAATAGACATAATAAAATTTTTTTTTATACAAAGTTCGATTATTAAAAAATAATTTTAAAATTAGTTTCATCAGAATACGTAATCAAAACCGCATTATTACATTCATTGTAACTGATAATTTATCAATAGTTATTTGCGATGTAATATAAATAGCACAATAAAAAGATTGTTAATACTAATTTTAATACAACTATACGTACAAAATAATGACTGATATACGCTAATAATTCTACTATTATACGGCAATAATTGATTGATTCGGAAGATGTATGTAAATAGTGATTAACCGTCTACGTATATGACGTGACGTCGAAAAAACATAAAATATCATATGTACGACTGGTTATACAATGCTTTCGACATATATAAACCATATTTGTTACATATTTAGTATTTTAAATGGAATGTCGTTTTATCTCGTCATAAATTCGGAAATATTGATAAACGGCGGCAGTGGTGAAATTATTCCCGGTAAACATACGTATATATCATTATTTATTATTACGTAAAAAAGTTAAAAATATAAAATTAGTCATTCGCATATTTCGAATCTATTCTCTTTGGTACACGTGTTAACAATAATTTAATACGGCAAATTGAATGTTATAATAAAAATATGTACAAATAGACATAATAAAATTTTTTTTTATACAATGTTCGATTATTAAAAAATAATTTTAAAATTAGTTTCATCAGAATACGTAATCAAAACCGCATTATTACATTCATTGTAACTGATAATTTATCAATAGTTATTTGCGATGTAATATAAATAGCACAATAAAAAGATTGTTAATACTAATTTTAATACAACTATACGTACAAAATAATGACTGATATACGCTAATAATTCTACGATTATACGGCAATAATTGATTGATTCGGAAGATGTATGTAAATAGTGATTAACCGTCTACGTATATGACGTGACGTCGAAAAAACATAAAATATCATATGTACAACTGGTTATACAATCCTTTCGACATATATAAACCATATTTGTTACATATTTAGTATTTTAAATGGAATGTCGTTTTATCTCGTCATAAATTCGGAAATATTGATAAACGGCGGCAGTGGTGAAATTATTCCCGGTAAACATACGTATATATCATTATTTATTATTACGTAAAAAAGTTAAAAATATAAAATTAGTCATTCGCATATTTCGAATCTATTCTCTTTGGTACACGTGTTAACAATAATTTAATACGGCAAATTGAATGTTATAATAAAAATATGTACAAATAGACATAATAAAATTTTTTTTTATACAAAGTTCGATTATTAAAAAATAATTTTAAAATTAGTTTCATCAGAATACGTAATCAAAACCGCATTATTACATTCATTGTAACTGATAATTTATCAATAGTTATTTGCGATGTAATATAAATAGCACAATAAAAAGATTGTTAATACTAATTTTAATACAACTATACGTACAAAATAATGACTGATATACGCTAATAATTCTACGATTATACGGCAATAATTGATTGATTCGGAAGATGTATGTAAATAGTGATTAACCGTCTACGTATATGACGTGACGTCGAAAAAACATAAAATATCATATGTACAACTGGTTATACAATCCTTTCGACATATATAAACCATATTTGTTACATATTTAGTATTTTAAATGGAATGTCGTTTTATCTCGTCATAAATTCGGAAATATTGATAAACGGCGGCAGTGGTGAAATTATTCCCGGTAAACATACGTATATATAATTATTTATTATTACGTAAAAAAGTTAAAAATATAAAATTAGTCATTCGCATATTTCGAATCTATTCTCGTTTGGAACACGTGTTAACAATAATTTAATACGGCAAATTGAATTTTATAATAAAAATATGTACAAATAGACATAATAAAATTTTTTTTTATACAAAGTTCGATTATTAAAAAATAATTTTAAAATTAGTTTTATCAGAATACATAATCAAAACCGCATTATTACATTCATTGTAACTGATAATTTATCAATAGTTATTTGCGATGTAATATAAATAGCACAATAAAAAGATTGTTAATACTAATTTTAATACAACTATACGTACAAAATAATGACTGATATACGCTAATAATTCTACTATTATACGGCAATAATTGATTGATTCGGAAGATGTATGTAAATAGTGATTAACCGTCTACGTATATGACGTGACGTCGAAAAAACATAAAATATCATATGTACGACTGGTTATACAATGCTTTCGACATATATAAACCATATTTGTTACATATTTAGTATTTTAAATGGAATGTCGTTTTATCTCGTCATAAATTCGGAAATATTGATAAACGGCGGCAGTGGTGAAATTATTCCCGGTAAACATACGTATATATCATTATTTATTATTACGTAAAAAAGTTAAAAATATAAAATTAGTCATTCGCATATTTCGAATCTATTCTCTTTGGTACACGTGTTAACAATAATTTAATACGGCAAATTGAATGTTATAATAAGAATATGTACAAATAGACATAATAAAATTTTTTTTTATACAAAGTTCGATTATTAAAAAATAATTTTAAAATTAGTTTCATCAGAATACGTAATCAAAACCGCATTATTACATTCATTGTAACTGATAATTTATCAATAGTTATTTGCGATGTAATATAAATAGCACAATAAAAAGATTGTTAATACTAATTTTAATACAACTATACGTACAAAATAATGACTGATATACGCTAATAATTCTACGATTATACGGCAATAATTGATTGATTCGGAAGATGTATGTAAATAGTGATTAACCGTCTACGTATATGACGTGACGTCGAAAAAACATAAAATATCATATGTACAACTGGTTATACAATCCTTTCGACATATATAAACCATATTTGTTACATATTTAGTATTTTAAATGGAATGTCGTTTTATCTCGTCATAAATTCGGAAATATTGATAAACGGCGGCAGTGGTGAAATTATTCCCGGTAAACATACGTATATATCATTATTTATTATTACGTAAAAAAGTTAAAAATATAAAATTAGTCATTCGCATATTTCGAATCTATTCTCGTTTGGAACACGTGTTAACAATAATTTAATACGGCAAATTGAATGTTATAATAAAAATATGTACAAATAGACATACTAAAATTTTTTTTTATACAAAGTTCAATTATTAAAAAATAATTTTAAAATTAGTTTCATCAGAATACGTAATCAAAACCGCATTATTACATTCATTGTAACTGATAATTTATCAATAGTTATTTGCGATGTAATATAAATAGCACAATAAAAAGATTGTTAATACTAATTTTAATACAACTATACGTACAAAATAATGACTGATATACGCTAATAATTCTACGATTATACGGCAATAATTGATTGATTCGGAAGATGTATGTAAATAGTGATTAACCGTCTACGTATATGACGTGACGTCGAAAAAACATAAAATATCATATGTACGACTGGTTATACAGTCCTTTCGACATATATAAACCATATTTGTTACATATTTAGTATTTTAAATGGAATGTCGTTTTATCTCGTCATAAATTCGGAAATATTGATAAACGGCGGCAGCGGTGAAATTATTCCCGGTAAACATACGTATATATCATTATTTATTATTACGTAAAAAAGTTAAAAATATAAAATTAGTCATTCGCATATTTCGAATCTATTCTCGTTTGGAACACGTGTTAACAATAATTTAATAAGGCAAATTGAATGTTATAATAAAAATATGTACAAATAGACATAATAAAATTTTTTTTTATACAAAGTTCGATTATTAAAAAATAATTTTAAAATTAGTTTCATCAGAATACGTAATCAAAACCGCATTATTACATTCATTGTAACTGATAATTTATCAATAGTTATTTGCGATGTAATATAAATAGCACAATAAAAAGATTGTTAATACTAATTTTAATACAACTATACGTACAAAATAATGACTGATATACGCTAATAATTCTACGATTATACGGCAATAATTGATTGATTCGGAAGATGTATGTAAATAGTGATTAACCGTCTACGTATATGACGTGACGTCGAAAAAACATAAAATATCATATGTACAACTGGTTATACAATCCTTTCGACATATATAAACCATATTTGTTACATATTTAGTATTTTAAATGGAATGTCGTTTTATCTCGTCATAAATTCGGAAATATTGATAAACGGCGGCAGTGGTGAAATTATTCCCGGTAAACATACGTATATATCATTATTTATTATTACGTAAAAAAGTTAAAAATATAAAATTAGTCATTCGCATATTTCGAATCTATTCTCTTTGGTACACGTGTTAACAATAATTTAATACGGCAAATTGAATGTTATAATAAAAATATGTATAAATAGACATAATAAAATTTTTTTTTATACAAAGTTCGATTATTAAAAAATAATTTTAAAATTAGTTTCATCAGAATACGTAATCAAAACCGCATTATTACATTCATTGTAACTGATAATTTATCAATAGTTATTTGCGATGTAATATAAATAGCACAATAAAAAGATTGTTAATACTAATTTTAATACAACTATACGTACAAAATAATGACTGATATACGCTAATAATTCTACTATTATACGGCAATAATTGATTGATTCGGAAGATGTATGTAAATAGTGATTAACCGTCTACGTATATGACGTGACGTCGAAAAAACATAAAATATCATATGTACGACTGGTTATACAATGCTTTCGACATATATAAACCATATTTGTTACATATTTAGTATTTTAAATGGAATGTCGTTTTATCTCGTCATAAATTCGGAAATATTGATAAACGGCGGCAGTGGTGAAATTATTCCCGGTAAACATACGTATATATCATTATTTATTATTACGTAAAAAAGTTAAAAATATAAAATTAGTCATTCGCATATTTCGAATCTATTCTCTTTGGTACACGTGTTAACAATAATTTAATACGGCAAATTGAATGTTATAATAAAAATATGTACAAATAGACATAATAAAATTTTTTTTTATACAAAGTTCGATTATTAAAAAATAATTTTAAAATTAGTTTCATCAGAATACGTAATCAAAACCGCATTATTACATTCATTGTAACTGATAATTTATCAATAGTTATTTGCGATGTAATATAAATAGCACAATAAAAAGATTGTTAATACTAATTTTAATACAACTATACGTACAAAATAATGACTGATATACGCTAATAATTCTACGATTATACGGCAATAATTGATTGATTCGGAAGATGTATGTAAATAGTGATTAACCGTCTACGTATATGACGTGACGTCGAAAAAACATAAAATATCATATGTACAACTGGTTATACAATCCTTTCGACATATATAAACCATATTTGTTACATATTTAGTATTTTAAATGGAATGTCGTTTTATCTCGTCATAAATTCGGAAATATTGATAAACGGCGGCAGTGGTGAAATTATTCCCGGTAAACATACGTATATATAATTATTTATTATTACGTAAAAAAGTTAAAAATATAAAATTAGTCATTCGCATATTTCGAATCTATTCTCGTTTGGAACACGTGTTAACAATAATTTAATACGGCAAATTGAATTTTATAATAAAAATATGTACAAATAGACATAATAAAATTTTTTTTTATACAAAGTTCAATTATTAAAAAATAATTTTAAAATTAGTTTCATCAGAATACGTAATCAAAACCGCATTATTACATTCATTGTAACTGATAATTTATCAATAGTTATTTGCGATGTAATATAAATAGCACAATAAAAAGATTGTTAATACTAATTTTAATACAACTATACGTACAAAATAATGACTGATATACGCTAATAATTCTACGATTATACGGCAATAATTGATTGATTCGGAAGATGTATGTAAATAGTGATTAACCGTCTACGTATATGACGTGACGTCGAAAAAACATAAAATATCATATGTACGACTGGTTATACAATCCTTTCGACATATATAAACCATATTTGTTACATATTTAGTATTTTAAATGGAATGTCGTTTTATCTCGTCATAAATTCGGAAATATTGATAAACGGCGGCAGCGGTGAAATTATTCCCGGTAAACATACGTATATATCATTATTTATTATTACGTAAAAAAGTTAAAAATATAAAATTAGTCATTCGCATATTTCGAATCTATTCTCGTTTGGAACACGTGTTAACAATAATTTAATAAGGCAAATTGAATGTTATAATAAAAATATGTACAAATAGACATAATAAAATTTTTTTTTATACAAAGTTCGATTATTAAAAAATAATTTTAAAATTAGTTTCATCAGAATACGTAATCAAAACCGCATTATTACATTCATTGTAACTGATAATTTATCAATAGTTATTTGCGATGTAATATAAATAGCACAATAAAAAGATTGTTAATACTAATTTTAATACAACTATACGTACAAAATAATGACTGATATACGCTAATAATTCTACTATTATACGGCAATAATTGATTGATTCGGAAGATGTATGTAAATAGTGATTAACCGTCTACGTATATGACGTGACGTCGAAAAAACATAAAATATCATATGTACGACTGGTTATACAATGCTTTCGACATATATAAACCATATTTGTTACATATTTAGTATTTTAAATGGAATGTCGTTTTATCTCGTCATAAATTCGGAAATATTGATAAACGGCGGCAGTGGTGAAATTATTCCCGGTAAACATACGTATATATCATTATTTATTATTACGTAAAAAAGTTAAAAATATAAAATTAGTCATTCGCATATTTTGAATCTATTCTCTTTGGTACACGTGTTAACAATAATTTAATACGGCAAATTGAATGTTATAATAAGAATATGTACAAATAGACATAATAAAATTTTTTTTTATACAAAGTTCGATTATTAAAAAATAATTTTAAAATTAGTTTCATCAGAATACGTAATCAAAACCGCATTATTACATTCATTGTAACTGATAATTTATCAATAGTTATTTGCGATGTAATATAAATAGCACAATAAAAAGATTGTTAATACTAATTTTAATACAACTATACGTACAAAATAATGACTGATATACACTAATAATTCTACGATTATACGGCAATAATTGATTGATTCGGAAGATGTATGTAAATAGTGATTAACCGTCTACGTATATGACGTGACGTCGAAAAAACATAAAATATCATATGTACAACTGGTTATACAATCCTTTCGACATATATAAACCATATTTGTTACATATTTAGTATTTTAAATGGAATGTCGTTTTATCTCGTCATAAATTCGGAAATATTGATAAACGGCGGCAGTGGTGAAATTATTCCCGGTAAACATACGTATATATCATTATTTATTATTACGTAAAAAAGTTAAAAATATAAAATTAGTCATTCGCATATTTCGAATCTATTCTCGTTTGGAACACGTGTTAACAATAATTTAATACGGCAAATTGAATGTTATAATAAAAATATGTACAAATAGACATACTAAAATTTTTTTTTATACAAAGTTCAATTATTAAAAAATAATTTTAAAATTAGTTTCATCAGAATACGTAATCAAAACCGCATTATTACATTCATTGTAACTGATAATTTATCAATAGTTATTTGCGATGTAATATAAATAGCACAATAAAAAGATTGTTAATACTAATTTTAATACAACTATACGTACAAAATAATGACTGATATACGCTAATAATTCTACGATTATACGGCAATAATTGATTGATTCGGAAGATGTATGTAAATAGTGATTAACCGTCTACGTATATGACGTGACGTCGAAAAAACATAAAATATCATATGTACGACTGGTTATACAATCCTTTCGACATATATAAACCATATTTGTTACATATTTAGTATTTTAAATGGAATGTCGTTTTATCTCGTCATAAATTCGGAAATATTGATAAACGGCGGCAGCGGTGAAATTATTCCCGGTAAACATACGTATATATCATTATTTATTATTACGTAAAAAAGTTAAAAATATAAAATTAGTCATTCGCATATTTCGAATCTATTCTCGTTTGGAACACGTGTTAACAATAATTTAATAAGGCAAATTGAATGTTATAATAAAAATATGTACAAATAGACATAATAAAATTTTTTTTTATACAAAGTTCGATTATTAAAAAATAATTTTAAAATTAGTTTCATCAGAATACGTAATCAAAACCGCATTATTACATTCATTGTAACTGATAATTTATCAATAGTTATTTGCGATGTAATATAAATAGCACAATAAAAAGATTGTTAATACTAATTTTAATACAACTATACGTACAAAATAATGACTGATATACGCTAATAATTCTACGATTATACGGCAATAATTGATTGATTCGGAAGATGTATGTAAATAGTGATTAACCGTCTACGTATATGACGTGACGTCGAAAAAACATAAAATATCATATGTACAACTGGTTATACAATCCTTTCGACATATATAAACCATATTTGTTACATATTTAGTATTTTAAATGGAATGTCGTTTTATCTCGTCATAAATTCGGAAATATTGATAAACGGCGGCAGTGGTGAAATTATTCCCGGTAAACATACGTATATATCATTATTTATTATTACGTAAAAAAGTTAAAAATATAAAATTAGTCATTCGCATATTTCGAATCTATTCTCTTTGGTACACGTGTTAACAATAATTTAATACGGCAAATTGAATGTTATAATAAAAATATGTACAAATAGACATAATAAAATTTTTTTTTATACAAAGTTCGATTATTAAAAAATAATTTTAAAATTAGTTTCATCAGAATACGTAATCAAAACCGCATTATTACATTCATTGTAACTGATAATTTATCAATAGTTATTTGCGATGTAATATAAATAGCACAATAAAAAGATTGTTAATACTAATTTTAATACAACTATACGTACAAAATAATGACTGATATACGCTAATAATTCTACTATTATACGGCAATAATTGATTGATTCGGAAGATGTATGTAAATAGTGATTAACCGTCTACGTATATGACGTGACGTCGAAAAAACATAAAATATCATATGTACGACTGGTTATACAATGCTTTCGACATATATAAACCATATTTGTTACATATTTAGTATTTTAAATGGAATGTCGTTTTATCTCGTCATAAATTCGGAAATATTGATAAACGGCGGCAGTGGTGAAATTATTCCCGGTAAACATACGTATATATCATTATTTATTATTACGTAAAAAAGTTAAAAATATAAAATTAGTCATTCGCATATTTCGAATCTATTCTCTTTGGTACACGTGTTAACAATAATTTAATACGGCAAATTGAATGTTATAATAAAAATATGTACAAATAGACATAATAAAATTTTTTTTTATACAATGTTCGATTATTAAAAAATAATTTTAAAATTAGTTTCATCAGAATACGTAATCAAAACCGCATTATTACATTCATTGTAACTGATAATTTATCAATAGTTATTTGCGATGTAATATAAATAGCACAATAAAAAGATTGTTAATACTAATTTTAATACAACTATACGTACAAAATAATGACTGATATACGCTAATAATTCTACGATTATACGGCAATAATTGATTGATTCGGAAGATGTATGTAAATAGTGATTAACCGTCTACGTATATGACGTGACGTCGAAAAAACATAAAATATCATATGTACAACTGGTTATACAATCCTTTCGACATATATAAACCATATTTGTTACATATTTAGTATTTTAAATGGAATGTCGTTTTATCTCGTCATAAATTCGGAAATATTGATAAACGGCGGCAGTGGTGAAATTATTCCCGGTAAACATACGTATATATCATTATTTATTATTACGTAAAAAAGTTAAAAATATAAAATTAGTCATTCGCATATTTCGAATCTATTCTCTTTGGTACACGTGTTAACAATAATTTAATACGGCAAATTGAATGTTATAATAAAAATATGTACAAATAGACATAATAAAATTTTTTTTTATACAAAGTTCGATTATTAAAAAATAATTTTAAAATTAGTTTCATCAGAATACGTAATCAAAACCGCATTATTACATTCATTGTAACTGATAATTTATCAATAGTTATTTGCGATGTAATATAAATAGCACAATAAAAAGATTGTTAATACTAATTTTAATACAACTATACGTACAAAATAATGACTGATATACGCTAATAATTCTACGATTATACAGCAATAATTGATTGATTCGGAAGATGTATGTAAATAGTGATTAACCGTCTACGTATATGACGTGACGTCGAAAAAACATAAAATATCATATGTACAACTGGTTATACAATCCTTTCGACATATATAAACCATATTTGTTACATATTTAGTATTTTAAATGGAATGTCGTTTTATCTCGTCATAAATTCGGAAATATTGATAAACGGCGGCAGCGGTGAAATTATTCCCGGTAAACATACGTATATATCATTATTTATTATTACGTAAAAAAGTTAAAAATATAAAATTAGTCATTCGCATATTTCGAATCTATTCTCGTTTGGAACACGTGTTAACAATAATTTAATAAGGCAAATTGAATGTTATAATAAAAATATGTACAAATAGACATAATAAAATTTTTTTTTATACAAAGTTCGATTATTAAAAAATAATTTTAAAATTAGTTTCATCAGAATACGTAATCAAAACCGCATTATTACATTCATTGTAACTGATAATTTATCAATAGTTATTTGCGATGTAATATAAATAGCACAATAAAAAGATTGTTAATACTAATTTTAATACAACTATACGTACAAAATAATGACTGATATACGCTAATAATTCTACGATTATACGGCAATAATTGATTGATTCGGAAGATGTATGTAAATAGTGATTAACCGTCTACGTATATGACGTGACGTCGAAAAAACATAAAATATCATATGTACAACTGGTTATACAATCCTTTCGACATATATAAACCATATTTGTTACATATTTAGTATTTTAAATGGAATGTCGTTTTATCTCGTCATAAATTCGGAAATATTGATAAACGGCGGCAGTGGTGAAATTATTCCCGGTAAACATACGTATATATCATTATTTATTATTACGTAAAAAAGTTAAAAATATAAAATTAGTCATTCGCATATTTCGAATCTATTCTCTTTGGTACACGTGTTAACAATAATTTAATACGGCAAATTGAATGTTATAATAAAAATATGTATAAATAGACATAATAAAATTTTTTTTTATACAAAGTTCGATTATTAAAAAATAATTTTAAAATTAGTTTCATCAGAATACGTAATCAAAACCGCATTATTACATTCATTGTAACTGATAATTTATCAATAGTTATTTGCGATGTAATATAAATAGCACAATAAAAAGATTGTTAATACTAATTTTAATACAACTATACGTACAAAATAATGACTGATATACGCTAATAATTCTACTATTATACGGCAATAATTGATTGATTCGGAAGATGTATGTAAATAGTGATTAACCGTCTACGTATATGACGTGACGTCGAAAAAACATAAAATATCATATGTACGACTGGTTATACAATGCTTTCGACATATATAAACCATATTTGTTACATATTTAGTATTTTAAATGGAATGTCGTTTTATCTCGTCATAAATTCGGAAATATTGATAAACGGCGGCAGTGGTGAAATTATTCCCGGTAAACATACGTATATATCATTATTTATTATTACGTAAAAAAGTTAAAAATATAAAATTAGTCATTCGCATATTTCGAATCTATTCTCTTTGGTACACGTGTTAACAATAATTTAATACGGCAAATTGAATGTTATAATAAAAATATGTACAAATAGACATAATAAAATTTTTTTTTATACAATGTTCGATTATTAAAAAATAATTTTAAAATTAGTTTCATCAGAATACGTAATCAAAACCGCATTATTACATTCATTGTAACTGATAATTTATCAATAGTTATTTGCGATGTAATATAAATAGCACAATAAAAAGATTGTTAATACTAATTTTAATACAACTATACGTACAAAATAATGACTGATATACGCTAATAATTCTACGATTATACGGCAATAATTGATTGATTCGGAAGATGTATGTAAATAGTGATTAACCGTCTACGTATATGACGTGACGTCGAAAAAACATAAAATATCATATGTACAACTGGTTATACAATCCTTTCGACATATATAAACCATATTTGTTACATATTTAGTATTTTAAATGGAATGTCGTTTTATCTCGTCATAAATTCGGAAATATTGATAAACGGCGGCAGTGGTGAAATTATTCCCGGTAAACATACGTATATATCATTATTTATTATTACGTAAAAAAGTTAAAAATATAAAATTAGTCATTCGCATATTTCGAATCTATTCTCTTTGGTACACGTGTTAACAATAATTTAATACGGCAAATTGAATGTTATAATAAAAATATGTACAAATAGACATAATAAAATTTTTTTTTATACAAAGTTCGATTATTAAAAAATAATTTTAAAATTAGTTTCATCAGAATACGTAATCAAAACCGCATTATTACATTCATTGTAACTGATAATTTATCAATAGTTATTTGCGATGTAATATAAATAGCACAATAAAAAAGATTGTTAATACTAATTTTAATACAACTATACGTACAAAATAATGACTGATATACGCTAATAATTCTACGATTATACAGCAATAATTGATTGATTCGGAAGATGTATGTAAATAGTGATTAACCGTCTACGTATATGACGTGACGTCGAAAAAACATAAAATATCATATGTACAACTGGTTATACAATCCTTTCGACATATATAAACCATATTTGTTACATATTTAGTATTTTAAATGGAATGTCGTTTTATCTCGTCATAAATTCGGAAATATTGATAAACGGCGGCAGCGGTGAAATTATTCCCGGTAAACATACGTATATATCATTATTTATTATTACGTAAAAAAGTTAAAAATATAAAATTAGTCATTCGCATATTTCGAATCTATTCTCGTTTGGAACACGTGTTAACAATAATTTAATAAGGCAAATTGAATGTTATAATAAAAATATGTACAAATAGACATAATAAAATTTTTTTTTATACAAAGTTCGATTATTAAAAAATAATTTTAAAATTAGTTTCATCAGAATACGTAATCAAAACCGCATTATTACATTCATTGTAACTGATAATTTATCAATAGTTATTTGCGATGTAATATAAATAGCACAATAAAAAGATTGTTAATACTAATTTTAATACAACTATACGTACAAAATAATGACTGATATACGCTAATAATTCTACGATTATACGGCAATAATTGATTGATTCGGAAGATGTATGTAAATAGTGATTAACCGTCTACGTATATGACGTGACGTCGAAAAAACATAAAATATCATATGTACAACTGGTTATACAATCCTTTCGACATATATAAACCATATTTGTTACATATTTAGTATTTTAAATGGAATGTCGTTTTATCTCGTCATAAATTCGGAAATATTGATAAACGGCGGCAGTGGTGAAATTATTCCCGGTAAACATACGTATATATCATTATTTATTATTACGTAAAAAAGTTAAAAATATAAAATTAGTCATTCGCATATTTCGAATCTATTCTCTTTGGTACACGTGTTAACAATAATTTAATACGGCAAATTGAATGTTATAATAAAAATATGTATAAATAGACATAATAAAATTTTTTTTTATACAAAGTTCGATTATTAAAAAATAATTTTAAAATTAGTTTCATCAGAATACGTAATCAAAACCGCATTATTACATTCATTGTAACTGATAATTTATCAATAGTTATTTGCGATGTAATATAAATAGCACAATAAAAAGATTGTTAATACTAATTTTAATACAACTATACGTACAAAATAATGACTGATATACGCTAATAATTCTACTATTATACGGCAATAATTGATTGATTCGGAAGATGTATGTAAATAGTGATTAACCGTCTACGTATATGACGTGACGTCGAAAAAACATAAAATATCATATGTACGACTGGTTATACAATGCTTTCGACATATATAAACCATATTTGTTACATATTTAGTATTTTAAATGGAATGTCGTTTTATCTCGTCATAAATTCGGAAATATTGATAAACGGCGGCAGTGGTGAAATTATTCCCGGTAAACATACGTATATATCATTATTTATTATTACGTAAAAAAGTTAAAAATATAAAATTAGTCATTCGCATATTTCGAATCTATTCTCTTTGGTACACGTGTTAACAATAATTTAATACGGCAAATTGAATGTTATAATAAAAATATGTACAAATAGACATAATAAAATTTTTTTTTATACAAAGTTCGATTATTAAAAAATAATTTTAAAATTAGTTTCATCAGAATACGTAATCAAAACCGCATTATTACATTCATTGTAACTGATAATTTATCAATAGTTATTTGCGATGTAATATAAATAGCACAATAAAAAGATTGTTAATACTAATTTTAATACAACTATACGTACAAAATAATGACTGATATACGCTAATAATTCTACGATTATACGGCAATAATTGATTGATTCGGAAGATGTATGTAAATAGTGATTAACCGTCTACGTATATGACATGACGTCGAAAAAACATAAAATATCATATGTACAACTGGTTATACAATCCTTTCGACATATATAAACCATATTTGTTACATATTTAGTATTTTAAATGGAATGTCGTTTTATCTCGTCATAAATTCGGAAATATTGATAAACGGCGGCAGTGGTGAAATTATTCCCGGTAAACATACGTATATATAATTATTTATTATTACGTAAAAAAGTTAAAAATATAAAATTAGTCATTCGCATATTTCGAATCTATTCTCGTTTGGAACACGTGTTAACAATAATTTAATACGGCAAATTGAATTTTATAATAAAAATATGTACAAATAGACATAATAAAATTTTTTTTTATACAAAGTTCGATTATTAAAAAATAATTTTAAAATTAGTTTTATCAGAATACATAATCAAAACCGCATTATTACATTCATTGTAACTGATAATTTATCAATAGTTATTTGCGATGTAATATAAATAGCACAATAAAAAGATTGTTAATACTAATTTTAATACAACTATACGTACAAAATAATGACTGATATACGTTAATAATTCTACTATTAGACGGCAATAATTGATTGATTCGGAAGATGTATGTAAATAGTGATTAACCGTCTACGTATATGACGTGACGTCGAAAAAACATAAAATATCATATGTACGACTGGTTATACAATCCTTTCGACATATATAAACCATATTTGTTACATATTTAGTATTTTAAATGGAATGTCGTTTTATCTCGTCTTAAATTCGGAAATATTGATAAACGGCGGCAGTGGTGAAATTATTCCCGGTAAACATACGTATATATCATTATTTATTATTACGTAAAAAAGTTAAAAATTTAAAATTAGTCATTCGCATATTTCGAATCTATTCTCTTTGGTACACGTGTTAACAATAATTTAATACGGCAAATTGAATGTTATAATAAAAATATGTACAAATAGACATAATAAAAATTTTTTTTATACAAAGTTCGATTATTAAATAATAATTTTAAAATTAGTTTCATCAGAATACGTAATCAAAACCGCATTATTATATTCATTGTAACTGATAATTTATCAATAGTTATTTGCGATGTAATATAAATAGCACAATAAAAAGATTGTTAATACTAATTTTAATACAATTATACGTACAAAATAATGACTGATATACGCTAATAATTCTACTATTATACGGCAATAATTGATTGATTCGGAAGATGTATGTAAATAGTGATTAACCGTCTACGTATATGACGTGACGTCGAAAAAACATAAAATATCATATGTACGACTGGTTATACAATCCTTTCGACATATATAAACCATATTTGTTACATATTTAGTATTTTAAATGGAATGTCGTTTTATCTCGTCATAAATTCGGAAATATTGATAAACGGCGGCAGTGGTGAAATTATTCCCGGTAAACATACGTATATATCATTATTTATTATTACGTAAAAAAGTTAAAAATATAAAATTAGTCATTCGCATATTTCGAATCTATTCTCGTTTGGAACACGTGTTAACAATAATTTAATACGGCAAATTGAATGTTATAATAAAAATATGTACAAATAGACATAATAAAATTTTTTTTTATACAAAGTTCGATTATTAAAAAATAATTTTAAAATTAGTTTCATCAGAATACGTAATCAAAACCGCATTATTATATTCATTGTAACTGATAATTTATCAATAGTTATTTGCGATGTAATATAAATAGCACAATAAAAAGATTGTTAATACTAATTTTAATACAACTATACGTACAAAATAATGACGGATATACGCTAATAATTCTACTATTATACGGCAATAATTGATTGATTCGGAAGATGTATGTAAATAGTGATTAACCGTCTACGTATATGACGTGACGTCGAAAAAACATAAAATATCATATGTACGACTGGTTATACAATGCTTTCGACATATATAAACCATATTTGTTACATATTTAGTATTTTAAATGGAATGTCGTTTTATCTCGTCATAAATTCGGAAATATTGATAAACGGCGGCAGTGGTGAAATTATTCCCGGTAAACATACGTATATATCATTATTTATTATTACGTAAAAATGTTAAAAATATAAAATTAGTCATTCGCATATTTCGAATCTATTCTCGTTTGGAACACGTGTTAACAATAATTTAATACGGCAAATTGAATGTTATAATAAAAATATGTACAAATAGACATAATAAAATTCTTTTTTATACAAAGTTCGATTATTAAAAAATAATTTTAAAATTAGTTTCATCAGAATACATAATCAAAACCGCATTATTACATTCATTGTAACTGATAATTTATCAATAGTTATTTGCGATGTAATATAAATAGCACAATAAAAAGATTGTTAATACTAATTTTAATACAACTATACGTACAAAATAATGACTGATATACGCTAATAATTCTACTATTATACGGCAATAATTGATTGATTCGGAAGATGTATGTAAATAGTGATTAACCGTCTACGTATATGACGTGACGTCGAAAAAACATAAAATATCATATGTACGACTGGTTATACAATCCTTGCGACATATATAAACCATATTTGTTACATATTTAGTATTTTAAATGGAATGTCGTTTTATCTCGTCATAAATTCGGAAATATACATAAACGGCGGCAGTGGTGAAATTATTCCCGGTAAACATACGTATATATCATTATTTATTATTACGTAAAAAAGTTAAAAATATAAAATTAGTCATTCGCATATTTCGAATCTATTCTCGTTTGGAACACGTGTTAACAATAATTTAATACGGTAAATTGAATGTTATAATAAAAATATGTACAAATAGACATAATAAAATTCTTTTTTATACAAAGTTCGATTATTAAAAAATAATTTTAAAATTAGTTTTATCAGAATACGTAATCAAAACCGCATTATTACATTCATTGTAACTGATAATTTATCAATAGTTATTTGCGATGTAATATAAATAGCACAATAAAAAGATTGTTAATACTAATTTTAATACAACTATACGTACAAAATAATGACTGATATACGCTAATAATTCTACTATTATACGGCATAATTGATTGATTCGGAAGATGTATGTAAATAGTGATTAACCGTCTACGTATATGACGTGACGTCGAAAAAACATAAAATATCATATGTACGACTGGTTATACAATTCTTTCGACATATATAAACCATATTTGTTACATATTTAGTATTTTAAATGGAATGTCGTTTTATCTCGTCATAAATTCGGAAATATTGATAAACGGCGGCAGCGGTGAAATTATTCCCGGTAAACATACGTATATATCATTATTTATTATTACGTAAAAAAGTTAAAAATATAAAATTAGTCATTCGCATATTTCGAATCTATTCTCGTTTGGAACACGTGTTAACAATAATTTAATAAGGCAAATTGAATGTTATAATAAAAATATGTACAAATAGACATAATAAAATTTTTTTTTATACAAAGTTCGATTATTAAAAAATAATTTTAAAATTAGTTTCATCAGAATACGTAATCAAAACCGCATTATTACATTCATTGTAACTGATAATTTATCAATAGTTATTTGCGATGTAATATAAATAGCACAATAAAAAGATTGTTAATACTAATTTTAATACAACTATACGTACAAAATAATGACTGATATACGCTAATAATTCTACGATTATACGGCAATAATTGATTGATTCGGAAGATGTATGTAAATAGTGATTAACCGTCTACGTATATGACGTGACGTCGAAAAAACATAAAATATCATATGTACAACTGGTTATACAATCCTTTCGACATATATAAACCATATTTGTTACATATTTAGTATTTTAAATGGAATGTCGTTTTATCTCGTCATAAATTCGGAAATATTGATAAACGGCGGCAGTGGTGAAATTATTCCCGGTAAACATACGTATATATCATTATTTATTATTACGTAAAAAAGTTAAAAATATAAAATTAGTCATTCGCATATTTCGAATCTATTCTCTTTGGTACACGTGTTAACAATAATTTAATACGGCAAATTGAATGTTATAATAAAAATATGTATAAATAGACATAATAAAATTTTTTTTTATACAAAGTTCGATTATTAAAAAATAATTTTAAAATTAGTTTCATCAGAATACGTAATCAAAACCGCATTATTACATTCATTGTAACTGATAATTTATCAATAGTTATTTGCGATGTAATATAAATAGCACAATAAAAAGATTGTTAATACTAATTTTAATACAACTATACGTACAAAATAATGACTGATATACGCTAATAATTCTACTATTATACGGCAATAATTGATTGATTCGGAAGATGTATGTAAATAGTGATTAACCGTCTACGTATATGACGTGACGTCGAAAAAACATAAAATATCATATGTACGACTGGTTATACAATGCTTTCGACATATATAAACCATATTTGTTACATATTTAGTATTTTAAATGGAATGTCGTTTTATCTCGTCATAAATTCGGAAATATTGATAAACGGCGGCAGTGGTGAAATTATTCCCGGTAAACATACGTATATATCATTATTTATTATTACGTAAAAAAGTTAAAAATATAAAATTAGTCATTCGCATATTTCGAATCTATTCTCTTTGGTACACGTGTTAACAATAATTTAATACGGCAAATTGAATGTTATAATAAAAATATGTACAAATAGACATAATAAAATTTTTTTTTATACAAAGTTCGATTATTAAAAAATAATTTTAAAATTAGTTTCATCAGAATACGTAATCAAAACCGCATTATTACATTCATTGTAACTGATAATTTATCAATAGTTATTTGCGATGTAATATAAATAGCACAATAAAAAGATTGTTAATACTAATTTTAATACAACTATACGTACAAAATAATGACTGATATACGCTAATAATTCTACGATTATACGGCAATAATTGATTGATTCGGAAGATGTATGTAAATAGTGATTAACCGTCTACGTATATGACATGACGTCGAAAAAACATAAAATATCATATGTACAACTGGTTATACAATCCTTTCGACATATATAAACCATATTTGTTACATATTTAGTATTTTAAATGGAATGTCGTTTTATCTCGTCATAAATTCGGAAATATTGATAAACGGCGGCAGTGGTGAAATTATTCCCGGTAAACATACGTATATATAATTATTTATTATTACGTAAAAAAGTTAAAAATATAAAATTAGTCATTCGCATATTTCGAATCTATTCTCGTTTGGAACACGTGTTAACAATAATTTAATACGGCAAATTGAATTTTATAATAAAAATATGTACAAATAGACATAATAAAATTTTTTTTTATACAAAGTTCGATTATTAAAAAATAATTTTAAAATTAGTTTTATCAGAATACATAATCAAAACCGCATTATTACATTCATTGTAACTGATAATTTATCAATAGTTATTTGCGATGTAATATAAATAGCACAATAAAAAGATTGTTAATACTAATTTTAATACAACTATACGTACAAAATAATGACTGATATACGTTAATAATTCTACTATTAGACGGCAATAATTGATTGATTCGGAAGATGTATGTAAATAGTGATTAACCGTCTACGTATATGACGTGACGTCGAAAAAACATAAAATATCATATGTACGACTGGTTATACAATCCTTTCGACATATATAAACCATATTTGTTACATATTTAGTATTTTAAATGGAATGTCGTTTTATCTCGTCTTAAATTCGGAAATATTGATAAACGGCGGCAGTGGTGAAATTATTCCCGGTAAACATACGTATATATCATTATTTATTATTACGTAAAAAAGTTAAAAATTTAAAATTAGTCATTCGCATATTTCGAATCTATTCTCTTTGGTACACGTGTTAACAATAATTTAATACGGCAAATTGAATGTTATAATAAAAATATGTACAAATAGACATAATAAAAATTTTTTTTATACAAAGTTCGATTATTAAATAATAATTTTAAAATTAGTTTCATCAGAATACGTAATCAAAACCGCATTATTATATTCATTGTAACTGATAATTTATCAATAGTTATTTGCGATGTAATATAAATAGCACAATAAAAAGATTGTTAATACTAATTTTAATACAATTATACGTACAAAATAATGACTGATATACGCTAATAATTCTACTATTATACGGCAATAATTGATTGATTCGGAAGATGTATGTAAATAGTGATTAACCGTCTACGTATATGACGTGACGTCGAAAAAACATAAAATATCATATGTACGACTGGTTATACAATCCTTTCGACATATATAAACCATATTTGTTACATATTTAGTATTTTAAATGGAATGTCGTTTTATCTCGTCATAAATTCGGAAATATTGATAAACGGCGGCAGTGGTGAAATTATTCCCGGTAAACATACGTATATATCATTATTTATTATTACGTAAAAAAGTTAAAAATATAAAATTAGTCATTCGCATATTTCGAATCTATTCTCGTTTGGAACACGTGTTAACAATAATTTAATACGGCAAATTGAATGTTATAATAAAAATATGTACAAATAGACATAATAAAATTTTTTTTTATACAAAGTTCGATTATTAAAAAATAATTTTAAAATTAGTTTCATCAGAATACGTAATCAAAACCGCATTATTATATTCATTGTAACTGATAATTTATCAATAGTTATTTGCGATGTAATATAAATAGCACAATAAAAAGATTGTTAATACTAATTTTAATACAACTATACGTACAAAATAATGACGGATATACGCTAATAATTCTACTATTATACGGCAATAATTGATTGATTCGGAAGATGTATGTAAATAGTGATTAACCGTCTACGTATATGACGTGACGTCGAAAAAACATAAAATATCATATGTACGACTGGTTATACAATGCTTTCGACATATATAAACCATATTTGTTACATATTTAGTATTTTAAATGGAATGTCGTTTTATCTCGTCATAAATTCGGAAATATTGATAAACGGCGGCAGTGGTGAAATTATTCCCGGTAAACATACGTATATATCATTATTTATTATTACGTAAAAATGTTAAAAATATAAAATTAGTCATTCGCATATTTCGAATCTATTCTCGTTTGGAACACGTGTTAACAATAATTTAATACGGCAAATTGAATGTTATAATAAAAATATGTACAAATAGACATAATAAAATTCTTTTTTATACAAAGTTCGATTATTAAAAAATAATTTTAAAATTAGTTTCATCAGAATACATAATCAAAACCGCATTATTACATTCATTGTAACTGATAATTTATCAATAGTTATTTGCGATGTAATATAAATAGCACAATAAAAAGATTGTTAATACTAATTTTAATACAACTATACGTACAAAATAATGACTGATATACGCTAATAATTCTACTATTATACGGCAATAATTGATTGATTCGGAAGATGTATGTAAATAGTGATTAACCGTCTACGTATATGACGTGACGTCGAAAAAACATAAAATATCATATGTACGACTGGTTATACAATCCTTGCGACATATATAAACCATATTTGTTACATATTTAGTATTTTAAATGGAATGTCGTTTTATCTCGTCATAAATTCGGAAATATACATAAACGGCGGCAGTGGTGAAATTATTCCCGGTAAACATACGTATATATCATTATTTATTATTACGTAAAAAAGTTAAAAATATAAAATTAGTCATTCGCATATTTCGAATCTATTCTCGTTTGGAACACGTGTTAACAATAATTTAATACGGTAAATTGAATGTTATAATAAAAATATGTACAAATAGACATAATAAAATTCTTTTTTATACAAAGTTCGATTATTAAAAAATAATTTTAAAATTAGTTTTATCAGAATACGTAATCAAAACCGCATTATTACATTCATTGTAACTGATAATTTATCAATAGTTATTTGCGATGTAATATAAATAGCACAATAAAAAGATTGTTAATACTAATTTTAATACAACTATACGTACAAAATAATGACTGATATACGCTAATAATTCTACTATTATACGGCATAATTGATTGATTCGGAAGATGTATGTAAATAGTGATTAACCGTCTACGTATATGACGTGACGTCGAAAAAACATAAAATATCATATGTACGACTGGTTATACAATTCTTTCGACATATATATACCATATTTGTTACATATTTAGTATTTTAAATGGAATGTCGTTTTATCTCGTCATAAATTCGGAAATATTGATAAACGGCGGCAGTGGTGAAATTATTCCCGGTAAACATACGTATATATCATTATTTATTATTACGTAAAAAAGTTAAAAATATAAAATTAGTCATTCGCATATTTCGAATCTATTCTCGTTTGGAACACGTGTTAACAATAATTTAATACGGTAAATTGAATGTTATAATAAAAATATGTACAAATAGACATAATAAAATTCTTTTTTATACAAAGTTCGATTATTAAAAAATAATTTTAAAATTAGTTTTATCAGAATACGTAATCAAAACCGCATTATTACATTCATTGTAACTGATAATTTATCAATAGTTATTTGCGATGTAATATAAATAGCACAATAAAAAGATTGTTAATACTAATTTTAATACAACTATACGTACAAAATAATGACTGATATACGCTAATAATTCTACTATTATACGGCAATAATTGATTGATTCGGAAGATGTATGTAAATAGTGATTAACCGTCTACGTATATGACGTGACGTCGAAAAAACATAAAATATCATATGTACGACTGGTTATACAATTCTTTCGACATATATATACCATATTTGTTACATATTTAGTATTTTAAATGGAATGTCGTTTTATCTCGTCATAAATTCGGAAATATTGATAAACGGCGGCAGTGGTGAAATTATTCCCGGTAAACATACGTATATATCATTATTTATTATTACGTAAAAAAGTTAAAAATATAAAATTAGTCATTCGCATATTTCGAATCTATTCTCGTTTGGAACACGTGTTAACAATAATTTAATACGGCAAATTGAATGTTATAATAAAAATATGTACAAATAGACATAATAAAATTTTTTTTTATACAAAGTTCGATTATTAAAAAATAATTTTAAAATTAGTTTCATCAGAATACGTAATCAAAACCGCATTATTATATTCATTGTAACTGATAATTTATCAATAGTTATTTGCGATGTAATATAAATAGCACAATAAAAAGATTGTTAATACTAATTTTAATACAACTATACGTACAAAATAATGACGGATATACGCTAATAATTCTACTATTATACGGCAATAATTGATTGATTCGGAAGATGTATGTAAATAGTGATTAACCGTCTACGTATATGACGTGACGTCGAAAAAACATAAAATATCATATGTACGACTGGTTATACAATCCTTGCGACATATATAAACCATATTTGTTACATATTTAGTATTTTAAATGGAATGTCGTTTTATCTCGTCATAAATTCGGAAATATTGATAAACGGCGGCAGTGGTGAAATTATTCCCGGTAAACATACGTATATATCATTATTTATTATTACGTAAAAAAGTTAAAAATATAAAATTAGTCATTCGCATATTTCGAATCTATTCTCGTTTGGAACACGTGTTAACAATAATTTAATACGGTAAATTGAATGTTATAATAAAAATATGTACAAATAGACATAATAAAATTCTTTTTTATACAAAGTTCGATTATTAAAAAATAATTTTAAAATTAGTTTTATCAGAATACGTAATCAAAACCGCATTATTACATTCATTGTAACTGATAATTTATCAATAGTTATTTGCGATGTAATATAAATAGCACAATAAAAAGATTGTTAATACTAATTTTAATACAACTATACGTACAAAATAATGACTGATATACGCTAATAATTCTACTATTATACGGCAATAATTGATTGATTCGGAAGATGTATGTATATAGTGATTAACCGTCTACGTATATGACGTGACGTCGAAAAAACATAAAATATCATATGTACAACTGGTTATACAATGCTTTCGACATATATAAACCATATTTGTTACATATTTAGTATTTTAAATGGAATGTCGTTTTATCTCGTCATAAATTCGGAAATATACATAAACGGCGGCAGTGGTGAAATTATTCCCGGTAAACATACGTATATATCATTATTTATTATTACGTAAAAAAGTTAAAAATATAAAATTAGTCATTCGCATATTTCGAATCTATTCTCTTTGGTACACGTGTTAACAATAATTTAATACGGCAAATTGAATGTTATAATAAAAATATGTACAAATAGACATAATAAAATTTTTTTTTATACAAAGTTCGATTATTAAAAAATAATTTTAAAATTAGTTTCATCAGAATACGTAATCAAAACCGCATTATTACATTCATTGTAACTGATAATTTATCAATAGTTATTTGCGATGTAATATAAATAGCACAATAAAAAGATTGTTAATACTAATTTTAATACAACTATACGTACAAAATAATGACTGATATACGCTAATAATTCTACTATTATACGGCAATAATTGATTGATTCGGAAGATGTATGTAAATAGTGATTAACCGTCTACGTATATGACGTGACGTCGAAAAAACATAAAATATCATATGTACGACTGGTTATACAATTCTTTCGACATATATATACCATATTTGTTACATATTTAGTATTTTAAATGGAATGTCGTTTTATCTCGTCATAAATTCGGAAATATTGATAAACGGCGGCAGTGGTGAAATTATTCCCGGTAAACATACGTATATATCATTATTTATTATTACGTAAAAAAGTTAAAAATATAAAATTAGTCATTCGCATATTTCGAATCTATTCTCGTTTGGAACACGTGTTAACAATAATTTAATACGGCAAATTGAATGTTATAATAAAAATATGTACAAATAGACATAATAAAATTTTTTTTTATACAAAGTTCGATTATTAAAAAATAATTTTAAAATTAGTTTCATCAGAATACGTAATCAAAACCGCATTATTATATTCATTGTAACTGATAATTTATCAATAGTTATTTGCGATGTAATATAAATAGCACAATAAAAAGATTGTTAATACTAATTTTAATACAACTATACGTACAAAATAATGACGGATATACGCTAATAATTCTACTATTATACGGCAATAATTGATTGATTCGGAAGATGTATGTAAATAGTGATTAACCGTCTACGTATATGACGTGACGTCGAAAAAACATAAAATATCATATGTACGACTGGTTATACAATCCTTGCGACATATATAAACCATATTTGTTACATATTTAGTATTTTAAATGGAATGTCGTTTTATCTCGTCATAAATTCGGAAATATTGATAAACGGCGGCAGTGGTGAAATTATTCCCGGTAAACATACGTATATATCATTATTTATTATTACGTAAAAAAGTTAAAAATATAAAATTAGTCATTCGCATATTTCGAATCTATTCTCGTTTGGAACACGTGTTAACAATAATTTAATACGGTAAATTGAATGTTATAATAAAAATATGTACAAATAGACATAATAAAATTCTTTTTTATACAAAGTTCGATTATTAAAAAATAATTTTAAAATTAGTTTTATCAGAATACGTAATCAAAACCGCATTATTACATTCATTGTAACTGATAATTTATCAATAGTTATTTGCGATGTAATATAAATAGCACAATAAAAAGATTGTTAATACTAATTTTAATACAACTATACGTACAAAATAATGACTGATATACGCTAATAATTCTACTATTATACGGCAATAATTGATTGATTCGGAAGATGTATGTATATAGTGATTAACCGTCTACGTATATGACGTGACGTCGAAAAAACATAAAATATCATATGTACAACTGGTTATACAATGCTTTCGACATATATAAACCATATTTGTTACATATTTAGTATTTTAAATGGAATGTCGTTTTATCTCGTCATAAATTCGGAAATATACATAAACGGCGGCAGTGGTGAAATTATTCCCGGTAAACATACGTATATATCATTATTTATTATTACGTAAAAAAGTTAAAAATATAAAATTAGTCATTCGCATATTTCGAATCTATTCTCTTTGGTACACGTGTTAACAATAATTTAATACGGCAAATTGAATGTTATAATAAAAATATGTACAAATAGACATAATAAAATTTTTTTTTATACAAAGTTCGATTATTAAAAAATAATTTTAAAATTAGTTTCATCAGAATACGTAATCAAAACCGCATTATTACATTCATTGTAACTGATAATTTATCAATAGTTATTTGCGATGTAATATAAATAGCACAATAAAAAGATTGTTAATACTAATTTTAATACAACTATACGTACAAAATAATGACTGATATACGCTAATAATTCTACTATTATACAGCAATAATTGATTGATTCGGAAGATGTATGTAAATAGTGATTTACCGTCTACGTATATGACGTGACGTCGAAAAAACATAAAATATCATATGTACGACTGGTTATACAATTCTTTCGACATATATATACCATATTTGTTACATATTTAGTATTTTAAATGGAATGTCGTTTTATCTCGTCATAAATTCGGAAATATTGATAAACGGCGGCAGTGGTGAAATTATTCCCGGTAAACATACGTATATATCATTATTTATTATTACGTAAAAAAGTTAAAAATATAAAATTAGTCATTCGCATATTTCGAATCTATTCTCGTTTGGAACACGTGTTAACAATAATTTAATACGGCAAATTGAATGTTATAATAAAAATATGTACAAATAGACATAATAAAATTTTTTTTTATACAAAGTTCGATTATTAAAAAATAATTTTAAAATTAGTTTCATCAGAATACGTAATCAAAACCGCATTATTATATTCATTGTAACTGATAATTTATCAATAGTTATTTGCGATGTAATATAAATAGCACAATAAAAAGATTGTTAATACTAATTTTAATACAACTATACGTACAAAATAATGACGGATATACGCTAATAATTCTACTATTATACGGCAATAATTGATTGATTCGGAAGATGTATGTAAATAGTGATTAACCGTCTACGTATATGACGTGACGTCGAAAAAACATAAAATATCATATGTACGACTGGTTATACAATCCTTTCGACATATATAAACCATATATGTTACATATTTAGTATTTTAAATGGAATGTCGTTTTATCTCGTCATAAATTCGGAAATATACATAAACGGCGGCAGTGGTGAAATTATTCCCGGTAAACATACGTATATATCATTATTTATTATTACGTAAAAAAGTTAAAAATATAAAATTAGTCATTCGCATATTTCGAATCTATTCTCGTTTGGAACACGTGTTAACAATAATTTAATACGGTAAATTGAATGTTATAATAAAAATATGTACAAATAGACATAATAAAATTCTTTTTTATACAAAGTTCGATTATTAAAAAATAATTTTAAAATTAGTTTTATCAGAATACGTAATCAAAACCGCATTATTACATTCATTGTAACTGATAATTTATCAATAGTTATTTGCGATGTAATATAAATAGCACAATAAAAAGATTGTTAATACTAATTTTAATACAACTATACGTACAAAATAATGACTGATATACGCTAATAATTCTACGATTATACGGCAATAATTGATTGATTCGGAAGATGTATGTAAATAGTGATTAACCGTCTACGTATATGACGTGACGTCGAAAAAACATAAAATATCATAAGTACGACTGGTTATACAATCCTTTCGACATATATAAACCATATTTGTTACATATTTAGTATTTTAAATGGAATGTCGTTTTATCTCGTCATAAATTCGGAAATATTGATAAACGGCGGCAGTGGTGAAATTATTCCCGGTAAACATACGTATATATCATTATTTATTATTACGTAAAAAAGTTAAAAATATAAAATTAGTCATTCGCATATTTCGAATCTATTCTCTTTGGTACACGTGTTAACAATAATTTAATACGGCAAATTGAATGTTATAATAAAAATATGTACAAATAGACATAATAAAATTCTTTTTTATACAAAGTTCGATTATTAAAAAATAATTTTAAAATTAGTTTCATCAGAATACATAATCAAAACCGCATTATTACATTCATTGTAACTGATAATTTATCAATAGTTATTTGCGATGTAATATAAATAGCACAATAAAAAGATTGTTAATACTAATTTTAATACAACTATACGTACAAAATAATGACGGATATACGCTAATAATTCTACGATTATACGGCAATAATTGATTGATTCGGAAGATGTATGTAAATAGTGATTAACCGTCTACGTATATGACGTGACGTCGAAAAAACATAAAATATCATATGTACGACTGTTTATACAATCCTTGCGACATATATAAACCATATTTGTTACATATTTAGTATTTTAAATGGAATGTCGTTTTATCTCGTCATAAATTCGGAAATATACATAAACGGCGGCAGTGGTGAAATTATTCCCGGTAAACATACGTATATATCATTATTTATTATTACGTAAAAAAGTTAAAAATATAAAATTAGTCATTCGCATATTTCGAATCTATTCTCGTTTGGAACACGTGTTAACAATAATTTAATACGGTAAATTGAATGTTATAATAAAAATATGTACAAATAGACATAATAAAATGCTTTTTTATACAAAGTTTGATTATTAAAAAATAATTTTAAAATTAGTTTTATCAGAATACGTAATCAAAACCGCATTATTACATTCATTGTAACTGATAATTTATCAATAGTTATTTGCGATGTAATATAAATAGCACAATAAAAAGATTGTTAATACTAATTTTAATACAACTATACGTACAAAATAATGACTGATATACGCTAATAATTCTACTATTATACGGCAATAATTGATTGATTCGGAAGATGTATGTAAATAGTGATTAACCGTCTACGTATATGACGTGACGTCGAAAAAACATAAAATATCATATGTACGACTGGTTATACAATGCTTTCGACATATATAAACCATATTTGTTACATATTTAGTATTTTAAATGGAATGTCGTTTTATCTCATCATAAATTCGGAAATATTGATAAACGGCGGCAGTGGTGAAATTATTCCCGGTAAACATACGTATATATCATTATTTATTATTACGTAAAAAAGTTAAAAATATAAAATTAGTCATTCGCATATTTCGAATCTATTCTCTTTGGTACACGTGTTAACAATAATTTAATACGGCAAATTGAATGTTATAATAAAAATATGTACAAATAGACATAAAAAAATTTTTTTTTATACAAAGTTCGATTATTAAAAAATAATTTTAAAATTAGTTTCATCAGAATACGTAATCAAAACCGCATTATTATATTCATTGTAACTGATAATTTATCAATAGTTATTTGCGATGTAATATAAATAGCACAATAAAAAGATTGTTAATGCTAATTTTAATACAACTATACGTACAAAATAATGACTGATATACGCTAATAATTCTACTATTATACGGCAATAATTGATTGATTCGGAAGATGTATGTATATAGTGATTAACCGTCTACGTATATGACGTGACGTCGAAAAAACATAAAATATCATATGTACAACTGGTTATACAATGCTTTCGACATATATAAACCATATTTGTTACATATTTAGTATTTTAAATGGAATGTCGTTTTATCTCGTCATAAATTCGGAAATATACATAAACGGCGGCAGTGGTGAAATTATTCCCGGTAAACATACGTATATATCATTATTTATTATTACGTAAAAAAGTTAAAAATATAAAATTAGTCATTCGCATATTTCGAATCTATTCTCTTTGGTACACGTGTTAACAATAATTTAATACGGCAAATTGAATGTTATAATAAAAATATGTACAAATAGACATAATAAAATTTTTTTTTATACAAAGTTCGATTATTAAAAAATAATTTTAAAATTAGTTTCATCAGAATACGTAATCAAAACCGCATTATTACATTCATTGTAACTGATAATTTATCAATAGTTATTTGCGATGTAATATAAATAGCACAATAAAAAGATTGTTAATACTAATTTTAATACAACTATACGTACAAAATAATGACTGATATACGCTAATGATTCTACTATTATACGGCAATAATTGATTGATTCGGAAGATGTATGTAAATAGTGATTAACCGTCTACGTATATGACGTGACGTCGAAAAAACATAAAATATCATATGTACGACTGGTTATACAATGCTTTCGACATATATAAACCATATTTGTTACATATTTAGTATTTTAAATGGAATGTCGTTTTATCTCATCATAAATTCGGAAATATTGATAAACGGCGGCAGTGGTGAAATTATTCCCGGTAAACATACGTATATATCATTATTTATTATTACGTAAAAAAGTTAAAAATATAAAATTAGTCATTCGCATATTTCGAATCTATTCTCTTTGGTACACGTGTTAACAATAATTTAATACGGCAAATTGAATGTTATAATAAAAATATGTACAAATAGACATAATAAAATTCTTTTTTATACAAAGTTCGATTATTAAAAAATAATTTTAAAATTAGTTTCATCAGAATACATAATCAAAACCGCATTATTACATTCATTGTAACTGATAATTTATCAATAGTTATTTGCGATGTAATATAAATAGCACAATAAAAAGATTGTTAATACTAATTTTAATACAACTATACGTACAAAATAATGACGGATATACGCTAATAATTCTACGATTATACGGCAATAATTGATTGATTCGGAAGATGTATGTAAATAGTGATTAACCGTCTACGTATATGACGTGACGTCGAAAAAACATAAAATATCATATGTACGACTGTTTATACAATCCTTGCGACATATATAAACCATATTTGTTACATATTTAGTATTTTAAATGGAATGTCGTTTTATCTCGTCATAAATTCGGAAATATACATAAACGGCGGCAGTGGTGAAATTATTCCCGGTAAACATACGTATATATCATTATTTATTATTACGTAAAAAAGTTAAAAATATAAAATTAGTCATTCGCATATTTCGAATCTATTCTCGTTTGGAACACGTGTTAACAATAATTTAATACGGTAAATTGAATGTTATAATAAAAATATGTACAAATAGACATAATAAAATGCTTTTTTATACAAAGTTTGATTATTAAAAAATAATTTTAAAATTAGTTTTATCAGAATACGTAATCAAAACCGCATTATTACATTCATTGTAACTGATAATTTATCAATAGTTATTTGCGATGTAATATAAATAGCACAATAAAAAGATTGTTAATACTAATTTTAATACAACTATACGTACAAAATAATGACTGATATACGCTAATAATTCTACTATTATACGGCAATAATTGATTGATTCGGAAGATGTATGTAAATAGTGATTAACCGTCTACGTATATGACGTGACGTCGAAAAAACATAAAATATCATATGTACGACTGGTTATACAATGCTTTCGACATATATAAACCATATTTGTTACATATTTAGTATTTTAAATGGAATGTCGTTTTATCTCATCATAAATTCGGAAATATTGATAAACGGCGGCAGTGGTGAAATTATTCCCGGTAAACATACGTATATATCATTATTTATTATTACGTAAAAAAGTTAAAAATATAAAATTAGTCATTCGCATATTTCGAATCTATTCTCTTTGGTACACGTGTTAACAATAATTTAATACGGCAAATTGAATGTTATAATAAAAATATGTACAAATAGACATAAAAAAATTTTTTTTTATACAAAGTTCGATTATTAAAAAATAATTTTAAAATTAGTTTCATCAGAATACGTAATCAAAACCGCATTATTATATTCATTGTAACTGATAATTTATCAATAGTTATTTGCGATGTAATATAAATAGCACAATAAAAAGATTGTTAATACTAATTTTAATACAACTATACGTACAAAATAATGACTGATATACGCTAATAATTCTACTATTATACGGCAATAATTGATTGATTCGGAAGATGTATGTATATAGTGATTAACCGTCTACGTATATGACGTGACGTCGAAAAAACATAAAATATCATATGTACAACTGGTTATACAATGCTTTCGACATATATAAACCATATTTGTTACATATTTAGTATTTTAAATGGAATGTCGTTTTATCTCGTCATAAATTCGGAAATATACATAAACGGCGGCAGTGGTGAAATTATTCCCGGTAAACATACGTATATATCATTATTTATTATTACGTAAAAAAGTTAAAAATATAAAATTAGTCATTCGCATATTTCGAATCTATTCTCTTTGGTACACGTGTTAACAATAATTTAATACGGCAAATTGAATGTTATAATAAAAATATGTACAAATAGACATAATAAAATTTTTTTTTATACAAAGTTCGATTATTAAAAAATAATTTTAAAATTAGTTTCATCAGAATACGTAATCAAAACCGCATTATTACATTCATTGTAACTGATAATTTATCAATAGTTATTTGCGATGTAATATAAATAGCACAATAAAAAGATTGTTAATACTAATTTTAATACAACTATACGTACAAAATAATGACTGATATACGCTAATGATTCTACTATTATACGGCAATAATTGATTGATTCGGAAGATGTATGTAAATAGTGATTAACCGTCTACGTATATGACGTGACGTCGAAAAAACATAAAATATCATATGTACGACTGGTTATACAATGCTTTCGACATATATAAACCATATTTGTTACATATTTAGTATTTTAAATGGAATGTCGTTTTATCTCATCATAAATTCGGAAATATTGATAAACGGCGGCAGTGGTGAAATTATTCCCGGTAAACATACGTATATATCATTATTTATTATTACGTAAAAAAGTTAAAAATATAAAATTAGTCATTCGCATATTTCGAATCTATTCTCTTTGGTACACGTGTTAACAATAATTTAATACGGCAAATTGAATGTTATAATAAAAATATGTACAAATAGACATAAAAAAATTTTTTTTTATACAAAGTTCGATTATTAAAAAATAATTTTAAAATTAGTTTCATCAGAATACGTAATCAAAACCGCATTATTATATTCATTGTAACTGATAATTTATCAATAGTTATTTGCGATGTAATATAAATAGCACAATAAAAAGATTGTTAATACTAATTTTAATACAACTATACGTACAAAATAATGACTGATATACGCTAATAATTCTACTATTATACGGCAATAATTGATTGATTCGGAAGATGTATGTATATAGTGATTAACCGTCTACGTATATGACGTGACGTCGAAAAAACATAAAATATCATATGTACAACTGGTTATACAATGCTTTCGACATATATAAACCATATTTGTTACATATTTAGTATTTTAAATGGAATGTCGTTTTATCTCGTCATAAATTCGGAAATATACATAAACGGCGGCAGTGGTGAAATTATTCCCGGTAAACATACGTATATATCATTATTTATTATTACGTAAAAAAGTTAAAAATATAAAATTAGTCATTCGCATATTTCGAATCTATTCTCTTTGGTACACGTGTTAACAATAATTTAATACGGCAAATTGAATGTTATAATAAAAATATGTACAAATAGACATAATAAAATTTTTTTTTATACAAAGTTCGATTATTAAAAAATAATTTTAAAATTAGTTTCATCAGAATACGTAATCAAAACCGCATTATTACATTCATTGTAACTGATAATTTATCAATAGTTATTTGCGATGTAATATAAATAGCACAATAAAAAGATTGTTAATACTAATTTTAATACAACTATACGTACAAAATAATGACTGATATACGCTAATGATTCTACTATTATACGGCAATAATTGATTGATTCGGAAGATGTATGTAAATAGTGATTAACCGTCTACGTATATGACGTGACGTCGAAAAAACATAAAATATCATATGTACGACTGGTTATACAATGCTTTCGACATATATAAACCATATTTGTTACATATTTAGTATTTTAAATGGAATGTCGTTTTATCTCATCATAAATTCGGAAATATTGATAAACGGCGGCAGTGGTGAAATTATTCCCGGTAAACATACGTATATATCATTATTTATTATTACGTAAAAAAGTTAAAAATATAAAATTAGTCATTCGCATATTTCGAATCTATTCTCTTTGGTACACGTGTTAACAATAATTTAATACGGCAAATTGAATGTTATAATAAAAATATGTACAAATAGACATAATAAAATTTTTTTTTATACAAAGTTCGATTATTAAAAAATAATTTTAAAATTAGTTTCATCAGAATACGTAATCAAAACCGCATTATTACATTCATTGTAACTGATAATTTATCAATAGTTATTTGCGATGTAATATAAATAGCACAATAAAAAGATTGTTAATACTAATTTTAATACAACTATACGTACAAAATAATGACTGATATACGCTAATAATTCTACTATTATACAGCAATAATTGATTGATTCGGAAGATGTATGTAAATAGTGATTTACCGTCTACGTATATGACGTGACGTCGAAAAAACATAAAATATCATATGTACGACTGGTTATACAATCCTTTCGACATATATATACCATATTTGTTACATATTTAGTATTTTAAATGGAATGTCGTTTTATCTCGTCATAAATTCGGAAATATTGATAAACGGCGGCAGTGGTGAAATTATTCCCGGTAAACATACTTATATATCATTATTTATTATTACGTAAAAAAGTTAAAAATATAAAATTAGTCATTCGCATATTTCGAATCTATTCTCGTTTGGAACACGTGTTAACAATAATTTAATACGGCAAATTGAATGTTATAATAAAAATATGTACAAATAGACATAATAAAATTCTTTTTTATACAAAGTTCGATTATTAAAAAATAATTTTAAAATTAGTTTCATCAGAATACATAATCAAAACCGCATTATTACATTCATTGTAACTGATAATTTATCAATAGTTATTTGCGATGTAATATAAATAGCACAATAAAAAGATTGTTAATACTAATTTTAATACAACTATACGTACAAAATAATGACTGATATACGCTAATAATTCTACTATTATACGGCAATAATTGATTGATTCGGAAGATGTATGTAAATAGTGATTAACCGTCTACGTATATGACGTGACGTCGAAAAAACATAAAATATCATATGTACGACTGGTTATACAATCCTTGCGACATATATAAACCATATTTGTTACATATTTAGTATTTTAAATGGAATGTCGTTTTATCTCGTCATAAATTCGGAAATATACATAAACGGCGGCAGTGGTGAAATTATTCCCGGTAAACATACGTATATATCATTATTTATTATTACGTAAAAAAGTTAAAAATATAAAATTAGTCATTCGCATATTTCGAATCTATTCTCGTTTGGAACACGTGTTAACAATAATTTAATACGGTAAATTGAATGTTATAATAAAAATATGTACAAATAGACATAATAAAATTCTTTTTTATACAAAGTTCGATTATTAAAAAATAATTTTAAAATTAGTTTTATCAGAATACGTAATCAAAACCGCATTATTACATTCATTGTAACTGATAATTTATCAATAGTTATTTGCGATGTAATATAAATAGCACAATAAAAAGATTGTTAATACTAATTTTAATACAACTATACGTACAAAATAATGACTGATATACGCTAATAATTCTACGATTATACGGCAATAATTGATTGATTCGGAAGATGTATGTAAATAGTGATTAACCGTCTACGTATATGACGTGACGTCGAAAAAACATAAAATATCATATGTACGACTGGTTATACAATCCTTTCGACATATATAAACCATATTTGTTACATATTTAGTATTTTAAATGGAATGTCGTTTTATCTCGTCATAAATTCGGAAATATACATAAACGGCGGCAGTGGTGAAATTATTCCCGGTAAACATACGTATATATCATTATTTATTATTACGTAAAAAAGTTAAAAATATAAAATTAGTCATTCGCATATTTCGAATCTATTCTCTTTGGTACACGTGTTAACAATAATTTAATACGGCAAATTGAATGTTATAATAAAAATATGTACAAATAGACATAATAAAATTCTTTTTTATACAAAGTTCGATTATTAAAAAATAATTTTAAAATTAGTTTCATCAGAATACATAATCAAAACCGCATTATTACATTCATTGTAACTGATAATTTATCAATAGTTATTTGCGATGTAATATAAATAGCACAATAAAAAGATTGTTAATACTAATTTTAATACAACTATACGTACAAAATAATGACTGATATACGCTAATAATTCTACGATTATACGGCAATAATTGATTGATTCGGAAGATGTATGTAAATAGTGATTAACCGTCTACGTATATGACGTGACGTCGAAAAAACATAAAATATCATATGTACGACTGTTTATACAATCCTTGCGACATATATAAACCATATTTGTTACATATTTAGTATTTTAAATGGAATGTCGTTTTATCTCGTCATAAATTCGGAAATATTGATAAACGGCGGCAGTGGTGAAATTATTCCCGGTAAACATACGTATATATCATTATTTATTATTACGTAAAAAAGTTAAAAATATAAAATTAGTCATTCGCATATTTCGAATCTATTCTCGTTTGGAACACGTGTTAACAATAATTTAATACGGCAAATTGAATGTTATAATAAAAATATGTACAAATAGACATAATAAAATTTTTTTTTATACAAAGTTCGATTATTAAAAAATAATTTTAAAATTAGTTTCATCAGAATACGTAATCAAAACCGCATTATTATATTCATTGTAACTGATAATTTATCAATAGTTATTTGCGATGTAATATAAATAGCACAATAAAAAGATTGTTAATACTAATTTTAATACAACTATACGTACAAAATAATGACGGATATACGCTAATAATTCTACTATTATACGGCAATAATTGATTGATTCGGAAGATGTATGTATATAGTGATTAACCGTCTACGTATATGACGTGACGTCGAAAAAACATAAAATATCATATGTACAACTGGTTATACAATGCTTTCGACATATATAAACCATATTTGTTACATATTTAGTATTTTAAATGGAATGTCGTTTTATCTCGTCATAAATTCGGAAATATACATAAACGGCGGCAGTGGTGAAATTATTCCCGGTAAACATACGTATATATCATTATTTATTATTACGTAAAAAAGTTAAAAATATAAAATTAGTCATTCGCATATTTCGAATCTATTCTCGTTTGGAACACGTGTTAACAATAATTTAATACGGCAAATTGAATGTTATAATAAAAATATGTACAAATAGACATAATAAAAATTTTTTTTATACAAAGTTCGATTATTAAATAATAATTTTAAAATTAGTTTCATCAGAATACGTAATCAAAACCGCATTATTACATTCATTGTAACTGATAATTTATCAATAGTTATTTGCGATGTAATATAAATAGCACAATAAAAAGATTGTTAATACTAATTTTAATACAACTATACGTACAAAATAATGACTGATATACGCTAATAATTCTACTATTATACGGCAATAATTGATTGATTCGGAAGATGTATGTAAATAGTGATTAACCGTCTACGTATATGACGTGACGTCGAAAAAACATAAAATATCATATGTACGACTGGTTATACAATCCTTTCGACATATATAAACCATATTTGTTACATATTTAGTATTTTAAATGGAATGTCGTTTTATCTCGTCATAAATTCGGAAATATTGATAAACGGCGGCAGTGGTGAAATTATTCCCGGTAAACATACGTATATATCATTATTTATTATTACGTAAAAAAGTTAAAAATATAAAATTAGTCATTCGCATATTTCGAATCTATTCTCGTTTGGAACACGTGTTAACAATAATTTAATACGGCAAATTGAATGTTATAATAAAAATATGTACAAATAGACATAATAAAATTCTTTTTTATACAAAGTTCGATTATTAAAAAATAATTTTAAAATTAGTTTTATCAGAATACGTAATCAAAACCGCATTATTACATTCATTGTAACTGATAATTTATCAATAGTTATTTGCGATGTAATATAAATAGCACAATAAAAAGATTGTTAATACTAATTTTAATACAACTATACGTACAAAATAATGACTGATATACGCTAATAATTCTACTATTATACGGCAATAATTGATTGATTCGGAAGATGTATGTATATAGTGATTAACCGTCTACGTATATGACGTGACGTCGAAAAAACATAAAATATCATATGTACAACTGGTTATACAATGCTTTCGACATATATAAACCATATTTGTTACATATTTAGTATTTTAAATGGAATGTCGTTTTATCTCGTCATAAATTCGGAAATATTGATAAACGGCGGCAGTGGTGAAATTATTCCCGGTAAACATACGTATATATCATTATTTATTATTACGTAAAAAAGTTAAAAATATAAAATTAGTCATTCGCATATTTCGAATCTATTCTCGTTTGGAACACGTGTTAACAATAATTTAATACGGTAAATTGAATGTTATAATAAAAATATGTACAAATAGACATAATAAAATTCTTTTTTATACAAAGTTCGATTATTAAAAAATAATTTTAAAATTAGTTTTATCAGAATACGTAATCAAAACCGCATTATTACATTCATTGTAACTGATAATTTATCAATAGTTATTTGCGATGTAATATAAATAGCACAATAAAAAGATTGTTAATACTAATTTTAATACAACTATACGTACAAAATAATGACTGATATACGCTAATAATTCTACTATTATACGGCAATAATTGATTGATTCGGAAGATGTATGTAAATAGTGATTAACCGTCTACGTATATGACGTGACGTCGAAAAAACATAAAATATCATATGTACGACTGGTTATACAATGCTTTCGACATATATAAACCATATTTGTTACATATTTAGTATTTTAAATGGAATGTCGTTTTATCTCATCATAAATTCGGAAATATTGATAAACGGCGGCAGTGGTGAAATTATTCCCGGTAAACATACGTATATATCATTATTTATTATTACGTAAAAAAGTTAAAAATATAAAATTAGTCATTCGCATATTTCGAATCTATTCTCTTTGGTACACGTGTTAACAATAATTTAATACGGCAAATTGAATGTTATAATAAAAATATGTACAAATAGACATAATAAAATTTTTTTTTATACAAAGTTCGATTATTAAAAAATAATTTTAAAATTAGTTTCATCAGAATACGTAATCAAAACCGCATTATTACATTCATTGTAACTGATAATTTATCAATAGTTATTTGCGATGTAATATAAATAGCACAATAAAAAGATTGTTAATACTAATTTTAATACAACTATACGTACAAAATAATGACTGATATACGCTAATAATTCTACTATTATACAGCAATAATTGATTGATTCGGAAGATGTATGTAAATAGTGATTTACCGTCTACGTATATGACGTGACGTCGAAAAAACATAAAATATCATATGTACAACTGGTTATACAATGCTTTCGACATATATAAACCATATTTGTTACATATTTAGTATTTTAAATGGAATGTCGTTTTATCTCGTCATAAATTCGGAAATATACATAAACGGCGGCAGTGGTGAAATTATTCCCGGTAAACATACGTATATATCATTATTTATTATTACGTAAAAAAGTTAAAAATATAAAATTAGTCATTCGCATATTTCGAATCTATTCTCGTTTGGAACACGTGTTAACAATAATTTAATACGGCAAATTGAATGTTATAATAAAAATATGTACAAATAGACATAATAAAATTTTTTTTTATACAAAGTTCGATTATTAAAAAATAATTTTAAAATTAGTTTCATCAGAATACGTAATCAAAACCGCATTATTATATTCATTGTAACTGATAATTTATCAATAGTTATTTGCGATGTAATATAAATAGCACAATAAAAAGATTGTTAATACTAATTTTAATACAACTATACGTACAAAATAATGACGGATATACGCTAATAATTCTACTATTATACGGCAATAATTGATTGATTCGGAAGATGTATGTAAATAGTGATTAACCGTCTACGTATATGACGTGACGTCGAAAAAACATAAAATATCATATGTACGACTGGTTATACAATCCTTTCGACATATATAAACCATATTTGTTACATATTTAGTATTTTAAATGGAATGTCGTTTTATCTCGTCATAAATTCGGAAATATTGATAAACGGCGGCAGTGGTGAAATTATTCCCGGTAAACATACGTATATATCATTATTTATTATTACGTAAAAAAGTTAAAAATATAAAATTAGTCATTCGCATATTTCGAATCTATTCTCGTTTGGAACACGTGTTAACAATAATTTAATACGGCAAATTGAATGTTATAATAAAAATATGTACAAATAGACATAATAAAATTCTTTTTTATACAAAGTTCGATTATTAAAAAATAATTTTAAAATTAGTTTCATCAGAATACATAATCAAAACCGCATTATTACATTCATTGTAACTGATAATTTATCAATAGTTATTTGCGATGTAATATAAATAGCACAATAAAAAGATTGTTAATACTAATTTTAATACAACTATACGTACAAAATAATGACTGATATACGCTAATAATTCTACTATTATACGGCAATAATTGATTGATTCGGAAGATGTATGTAAATAGTGATTAACCGTCTACGTATATGACGTGACGTCAAAAAAAAAACATAAAATATCATATGTACGACTGGTTATACAATCCTTGCGACATATATAAACCATATTTGTTACATATTTAGTATTTTAAATGGAATGTCGTTTTATCTCGTCATAAATTCGGAAATATTGATAAACGGCGGCAGTGGTGAAATTATTCCCGGTAAACATACGTATATATCATTATTTATTATTACGTAAAAAAGTTAAAAATATAAAATTAGTCATTCGCATATTTCGAATCTATTCTCGTTTGGAACACGTGTTAACAATAATTTAATACGGTAAATTGAATGTTATAATAAAAATATGTACAAATAGACATAATAAAATTCTTTTTTATACAAAGTTCGATTATTAAAAAATAATTTTAAAATTAGTTTTATCAGAATACGTAATCAAAACCGCATTATTACATTCATTGTAACTGATAATTTATCAATAGTTATTTGCGATGTAATATAAATAGCACAATAAAAAGATTGTTAATACTAATTTTAATACAACTATACGTACAAAATAATGACTGATATACGCTAATAATTCTACTATTATACGGCAATAATTGATTGATTCGGAAGATGTATGTAAATAGTGATTAACCGTCTACGTATATGACGTGACGTCGAAAAAACATAAAATATCATATGTACAACTGGTTATACAATGCTTTCGACATATATAAACCATATTTGTTACATATTTAGTATTTTAAATGGAATGTCGTTTTATCTCGTCATAAATTCGGAAATATTGATAAACGGCGGCAGTGGTGAAATTATTCCCGGTAAACATACGTATATATCATTATTTATTATTACGTAAAAAAGTTAAAAATATAAAATTAGTCATTCGCATATTTCGAATCTATTCTCGTTTGGAACACGTGTTAACAATAATTTAATACGGCAAATTGAATGTTATAATAAAAATATGTACAAATAGACATAATAAAATTTTTTTTTATACAAAGTTCGATTATTAAAAAATAATTTTAAAATTAGTTTCATCAGAATACGTAATCAAAACCGCATTATTACATTCATTGTAACTGATAATTTATCAATAGTTATTTGCGATGTAATATAAATAGCACAATAAAAAGATTGTTAATACTAATTTTAATACAACTATACGTACAAAATAATGACTGATATACGCTAATAATTCTACTATTATACAGCAATAATTGATTGATTCGGAAGATGTATGTAAATAGTGATTTACCGTCTACGTATATGACGTGACGTCGAAAAAACATAAAATATCATATGTACGACTGGTTATACAATTCTTTCGACATATATATACCATATTTGTTACATATTTAGTATTTTAAATGGAATGTCGTTTTATCTCGTCATAAATTCGGAAATATTGATAAACGGCGGCAGTGGTGAAATTATTCCCGGTAAACATACGTATATATCATTATTTATTATTACGTAAAAAAGTTAAAAATATAAAATTAGTCATTCGCATATTTCGAATCTATTCTCGTTTGGAACACGTGTTAACAATAATTTAATACGGCAAATTGAATGTTATAATAAAAATATGTACAAATAGACATAATAAAATTTTTTTTTATACAAAGTTCGATTATTAAAAAATAATTTTAAAATTAGTTTCATCAGAATACGTAATCAAAACCGCATTATTATATTCATTGTAACTGATAATTTATCAATAGTTATTTGCGATGTAATATAAATAGCACAATAAAAAGATTGTTAATACTAATTTTAATACAACTATACGTACAAAATAATGACGGATATACGCTAATAATTCTACTATTATACGGCAATAATTGATTGATTCGGAAGATGTATGTAAATAGTGATTAACCGTCTACGTATATGACGTGACGTCGAAAAAACATAAAATATCATATGTACGACTGGTTATACAATCCTTTCGACATATATAAACCATATTTGTTACATATTTAGTATTTTAAATGGAATGTCGTTTTATCTCGTCATAAATTCGGAAATATACATAAACGGCGGCAGTGGTGAAATTATTCCCGGTAAACATACGTATATATCATTATTTATTATTACGTAAAAAAGTTAAAAATATAAAATTAGTCATTCGCATATTTCGAATCTATTCTCGTTTGGAACACGTGTTAACAATAATTTAATACGGTAAATTGAATGTTATAATAAAAATATGTACAAATAGACATAATAAAATTCTTTTTTATACAAAGTTCGATTATTAAAAAATAATTTTAAAATTAGTTTTATCAGAATACGTAATCAAAACCGCATTATTACATTCATTGTAACTGATAATTTATCAATAGTTATTTGCGATGTAATATAAATAGCACAATAAAAAGATTGTTAATACTAATTTTAATACAACTATACGTACAAAATAATGACTGATATACGCTAATAATTCTACGATTATACGGCAATAATTGATTGATTCGGAAGATGTATGTAAATAGTGATTAACCGTCTACGTATATGACGTGACGTCGAAAAAACATAAAATATCATATGTACGACTGGTTATACAATCCTTTCGACATATATAAACCATATTTGTTACATATTTAGTATTTTAAATGGAATGTCGTTTTATCTCGTCATAAATTCGGAAATATTGATAAACGGCGGCAGTGGTGAAATTATTCCCGGTAAACATACGTATATATCATTATTTATTATTACGTAAAAAAGTTAAAAATATAAAATTAGTCATTCGCATATTTCGAATCTATTCTCTTTGGTACACGTGTTAACAATAATTTAATACGGCAAATTGAATGTTATAATAAAAATATGTACAAATAGACATAATAAAATTCTTTTTTATACAAAGTTCGATTATTAAAAAATAATTTTAAAATTAGTTTCATCAGAATACATAATCAAAACCGCATTATTACATTCATTGTAACTGATAATTTATCAATAGTTATTTGCGATGTAATATAAATAGCACAATAAAAAGATTGTTAATACTAATTTTAATACAACTATACGTACAAAATAATGACGGATATACGCTAATAATTCTACGATTATACGGCAATAATTGATTGATTCGGAAGATGTATGTAAATAGTGATTAACCGTCTACGTATATGACGTGACGTCGAAAAAACATAAAATATCATATGTACGACTGTTTATACAATCCTTGCGACATATATAAACCATATTTGTTACATATTTAGTATTTTAAATGGAATGTCGTTTTATCTCGTCATAAATTCGGAAATATACATAAACGGCGGCAGTGGTGAAATTATTCCCGGTAAACATACGTATATATCATTATTTATTATTACGTAAAAAAGTTAAAAATATAAAATTAGTCATTCGCATATTTCGAATCTATTCTCGTTTGGAACACGTGTTAACAATAATTTAATACGGTAAATTGAATGTTATAATAAAAATATGTACAAATAGACATAATAAAATTCTTTTTTATACAAAGTTCGATTATTAAAAAATAATTTTAAAATTAGTTTCATCAGAATACGTAATCAAAACCGCATTATTACATTCATTGTAACTGATAATTTATCAATAGTTATTTGCGATGTAATATAAATAGCACAATAAAAAGATTGTTAATACTAATTTTAATACAACTATACGTACAAAATAATGACTGATATACGCTAATAATTCTACTATTATACAGCAATAATTGATTGATTCGGAAGATGTATGTAAATAGTGATTTACCGTCTACGTATATGACGTGACGTCGAAAAAACATAAAATATCATATGTACGACTGGTTATACAATTCTTTCGACATATATATACCATATTTGTTACATATTTAGTATTTTAAATGAATGTCGTTTTATCTCGTCATAAATTCGGAAATATTGATAAACGGCGGCAGTGGTGAAATTATTCCCGGTAAACATACGTATATATCATTATTTATTATTACGTAAAAAAGTTAAAAATATAAAATTAGTCATTCGCATATTTCGAATCTATTCTCGTTTGGAACACGTGTTAACAATAATTTAATACGGCAAATTGAATGTTATAATAAAAATATGTACAAATAGACATAATAAAATTCTTTTTTATACAAAGTTCGATTATTAAAAAATAATTTTAAAATTAGTTTCATCAGAATACATAATCAAAACCGCATTATTACATTCATTGTAACTGATAATTTATCAATAGTTATTTGCGATGTAATATAAATAGCACAATAAAAAGATTGTTAATACTAATTTTAATACAACTATACGTACAAAATAATGACTGATATACGCTAATAATTCTACTATTATACGGCAATAATTGATTGATTCGGAAGATGTATGTAAATAGTGATTAACCGTCTACGTATATGACGTGACGTCGAAAAAACATAAAATATCATATGTACGACTGGTTATACAATCCTTGCGACATATATAAACCATATTTGTTACATATTTAGTATTTTAAATGGAATGTCGTTTTATCTCGTAATAAATTCGGAAATATTGATAAACGGCGGCAGTGGTGAAATTATTCCCGGTAAACATACGTATATATCATTATTTATTATTACGTAAAAAAGTTAAAAATATAAAATTAGTCATTCGCATATTTCGAATCTATTCTCGTTTGGAACACGTGTTAACAATAATTTAATACGGCAAATTGAATGTTATAATAAAAATATGTACAAATAGACATAATAAAATTTTTTTTTATACAAAGTTCGATTATTAAAAAATAATTTTAAAATTAGTTTCATCAGAATACGTAATCAAAACCGCATTATTATATTCATTGTAACTGATAATTTATCAATAGTTATTTGCGATGTAATATAAATAGCACAATAAAAAGATTGTTAATACTAATTTTAATACAACTATACGTACAAAATAATGACGGATATACGCTAATAATTCTACTATTATACGGCAATAATTGATTGATTCGGAAGATGTATGTAAATAGTGATTAACCGTCTACGTATATGACGTGACGTCGAAAAAACATAAAATATCATATGTACGACTGGTTATACAATCCTTTCGACATATATAAACCATATTTGTTACATATTTAGTATTTTAAATGGAATGTCGTTTTATCTCGTCATAAATTCGGAAATATTGATAAACGGCGGCAGTGGTGAAATTATTCCCGGTAAACATACGTATATATCATTAATTATTATTACGTAAAAATGTTAAAAATATAAAATTAGTCATTCGCATATTTCGAATCTATTCTCGTTTGGAACACGTGTTAACAATAATTTAATACGGCAAATTGAATGTTATAATAAAAATATGTACAAATAGACATAATAAAATTCTTTTTTATACAAAGTTCGATTATTAAAAAATAATTTTAAAATTAGTTTCATCAGAATACATAATCAAAACCGCATTATTACATTCATTGTAACTGATAATTTATCAATAGTTATTTGCGATGTAATATAAATAGCACAATAAAAAGATTGTTAATACTAATTTTAATACAACTATACGTACAAAATAATGACTGATATACGCTAATAATTCTACTATTATACGGCAATAATTGATTGATTCGGAAGATGTATGTAAATAGTGATTAACCGTCTACGTATATGACGTGACGTCGAAAAAACATAAAATATCATATGTACGACTGGTTATACAATCCTTGCGACATATATAAACCATATTTGTTACATATTTAGTATTTTAAATGGAATGTCGTTTTATCTCGTCATAAATTCGGAAATATACATAAACGGCGGCAGTGGTGAAATTATTCCCGGTAAACATACGTATATATCATTATTTATTATTACGTAAAAAAGTTAAAAATATAAAATTAGTCATTCGCATATTTCGAATCTATTCTCGTTTGGAACACGTGTTAACAATAATTTAATACGGTAAATTGAATGTTATAATAAAAATATGTACAAATAGACATAATAAAATTCTTTTTTATACAAAGTTCGATTATTAAAAAATAATTTTAAAATTAGTTTTATCAGAATACGTAATCAAAACCGCATTATTACATTCATTGTAACTGATAATTTATCAATAGTTATTTGCGATGTAATATAAATAGCACAATAAAAAGATTGTTAATACTAATTTTAATACAACTATACGTACAAAATAATGACTGATATACGCTAATAATTCTACGATTATACGGCAATAATTGATTGATTCGGAAGATGTATGTAAATAGTGATTAACCGTCTACGTATATGACGTGACGTCGAAAAAACATAAAATATCATATGTACGACTGGTTATACAATCCTTTCGACATATATAAACCATATTTGTTACATATTTAGTATTTTAAATGGAATGTCGTTTTATCTCGTCATAAATTCGGAAATATTGATAAACGGCGGCAGTGGTGAAATTATTCCCGGTAAACATACGTATATATCATTATTTATTATTACGTAAAAAAGTTAAAAATATAAAATTAGTCATTCGCATATTTCGAATCTATTCTCTTTGGTACACGTGTTAACAATAATTTAATACGGCAAATTGAATGTTATAATAAAAATATGTACAAATAGACATAATAAAATTCTTTTTTATACAAAGTTCGATTATTAAAAAATAATTTTAAAATTAGTTTCATCAGAATACATAATCAAAACCGCATTATTACATTCATTGTAACTGATAATTTATCAATAGTTATTTGCGATGTAATATAAATAGCACAATAAAAAGATTGTTAATACTAATTTTAATACAACTATACGTACAAAATAATGACGGATATACGCTAATAATTCTACGATTATACGGCAATAATTGATTGATTCGGAAGATGTATGTAAATAGTGATTAACCGTCTACGTATATGACGTGACGTCGAAAAAACATAAAATATCATATGTACGACTGTTTATACAATCCTTGCGACATATATAAACCATATTTGTTACATATTTAGTATTTTAAATGGAATGTCGTTTTATCTCGTCATAAATTCGGAAATATACATAAACGGCGGCAGTGGTGAAATTATTCCCGGTAAACATACGTATATATCATTATTTATTATTACGTAAAAAAGTTAAAAATATAAAATTAGTCATTCGCATATTTCGAATCTATTCTCGTTTGGAACACGTGTTAACAATAATTTAATACGGTAAATTGAATGTTATAATAAAAATATGTACAAATAGACATAATAAAATTCTTTTTTATACAAAGTTCGATTATTAAAAAATAATTTTAAAATTAGTTTCATCAGAATACGTAATCAAAACCGCATTATTACATTCATTGTAACTGATAATTTATCAATAGTTATTTGCGATGTAATATAAATAGCACAATAAAAAGATTGTTAATACTAATTTTAATACAACTATACGTACAAAATAATGACTGATATACGCTAATAATTCTACTATTATACAGCAATAATTGATTGATTCGGAAGATGTATGTAAATAGTGATTTACCGTCTACGTATATGACGTGACGTCGAAAAAACATAAAATATCATATGTACGACTGGTTATACAATTCTTTCGACATATATATACCATATTTGTTACATATTTAGTATTTTAAATGAATGTCGTTTTATCTCGTCATAAATTCGGAAATATTGATAAACGGCGGCAGTGGTGAAATTATTCCCGGTAAACATACGTATATATCATTATTTATTATTACGTAAAAAAGTTAAAAATATAAAATTAGTCATTCGCATATTTCGAATCTATTCTCGTTTGGAACACGTGTTAACAATAATTTAATACGGCAAATTGAATGTTATAATAAAAATATGTACAAATAGACATAATAAAATTCTTTTTTATACAAAGTTCGATTATTAAAAAATAATTTTAAAATTAGTTTCATCAGAATACATAATCAAAACCGCATTATTACATTCATTGTAACTGATAATTTATCAATAGTTATTTGCGATGTAATATAAATAGCACAATAAAAAGATTGTTAATACTAATTTTAATACAACTATACGTACAAAATAATGACTGATATACGCTAATAATTCTACTATTATACGGCAATAATTGATTGATTCGGAAGATGTATGTAAATAGTGATTAACCGTCTACGTATATGACGTGACGTCGAAAAAACATAAAATATCATATGTACGACTGGTTATACAATCCTTGCGACATATATAAACCATATTTGTTACATATTTAGTATTTTAAATGGAATGTCGTTTTATCTCGTCATAAATTCGGAAATATTGATAAACGGCGGCAGTGGTGAAATTATTCCCGGTAAACATACGTATATATCATTATTTATTATTACGTAAAAAAGTTAAAAATATAAAATTAGTCATTCGCATATTTCGAATCTATTCTCGTTTGGAACACGTGTTAACAATAATTTAATACGGCAAATTGAATGTTATAATAAAAATATGTACAAATAGACATAATAAAATTTTTTTTTATACAAAGTTCGATTATTAAAAAATAATTTTAAAATTAGTTTCATCAGAATACGTAATCAAAACCGCATTATTATATTCATTGTAACTGATAATTTATCAATAGTTATTTGCGATGTAATATAAATAGCACAATAAAAAGATTGTTAATACTAATTTTAATACAACTATACGTACAAAATAATGACGGATATACGCTAATAATTCTACTATTATACGGCAATAATTGATTGATTCGGAAGATGTATGTAAATAGTGATTAACCGTCTACGTATATGACGTGACGTCGAAAAAACATAAAATATCATATGTACGACTGGTTATACAATCCTTTCGACATATATAAACCATATTTGTTACATATTTAGTATTTTAAATGGAATGTCGTTTTATCTCGTCATAAATTCGGAAATATTGATAAACGGCGGCAGTGGTGAAATTATTCCCGGTAAACATACGTATATATCATTAATTATTATTACGTAAAAATGTTAAAAATATAAAATTAGTCATTCGCATATTTCGAATCTATTCTCGTTTGGAACACGTGTTAACAATAATTTAATACGGCAAATTGAATGTTATAATAAAAATATGTACAAATAGACATAATAAAATTCTTTTTTATACAAAGTTCGATTATTAAAAAATAATTTTAAAATTAGTTTCATCAGAATACATAATCAAAACCGCATTATTACATTCATTGTAACTGATAATTTATCAATAGTTATTTGCGATGTAATATAAATAGCACAATAAAAAGATTGTTAATACTAATTTTAATACAACTATACGTACAAAATAATGACTGATATACGCTAATAATTCTACTATTATACGGCAATAATTGATTGATTCGGAAGATGTATGTAAATAGTGATTAACCGTCTACGTATATGACGTGACGTCGAAAAAACATAAAATATCATATGTACGACTGGTTATACAATCCTTGCGACATATATAAACCATATTTGTTACATATTTAGTATTTTAAATGGAATGTCGTTTTATCTCGTCATAAATTCGGAAATATACATAAACGGCGGCAGTGGTGAAATTATTCCCGGTAAACATACGTATATATCATTATTTATTATTACGTAAAAAAGTTAAAAATATAAAATTAGTCATTCGCATATTTCGAATCTATTCTCGTTTGGAACACGTGTTAACAATAATTTAATACGGTAAATTGAATGTTATAATAAAAATATGTACAAATAGACATAATAAAATTCTTTTTTATACAAAGTTCGATTATTAAAAAATAATTTTAAAATTAGTTTTATCAGAATACGTAATCAAAACCGCATTATTACATTCATTGTAACTGATAATTTATCAATAGTTATTTGCGATGTAATATAAATAGCACAATAAAAAGATTGTTAATACTAATTTTAATACAACTATACGTACAAAATAATGACTGATATACGCTAATAATTCTACTATTATACGGCAATAATTGATTGATTCGGAAGATGTATGTATATAGTGATTAACCGTCTACGTATATGACGTGACGTCGAAAAAACATAAAATATCATATGTACAACTGGTTATACAATGCTTTCGACATATATAAACCATATTTGTTACATATTTAGTATTTTAAATGGAATGTCGTTTTATCTCGTCATAAATTCGGAAATATACATAAACGGCGGCAGTGGTGAAATTATTCCCGGTAAACATACGTATATATCATTATTTATTATTACGTAAAAAAGTTAAAAATATAAAATTAGTCATTCGCATATTTCGAATCTATTCTCGTTTGGAACACGTGTTAACAATAATTTAATACGGCAAATTGAATGTTATAATAAAAATATGTACAAATAGACATAATAAAATTTTTTTTTATACAAAGTTCGATTATTAAAAAATAATTTTAAAATTAGTTTCATCAGAATACGTAATCAAAACCGCATTATTATATTCATTGTAACTGATAATTTATCAATAGTTATTTGCGATGTAATATAAATAGCACAATAAAAAGATTGTTAATACTAATTTTAATACAACTATACGTACAAAATAATGACGGATATACGCTAATAATTCTACTATTATACGGCAATAATTGATTGATTCGGAAGATGTATGTAAATAGTGATTAACCGTCTACGTATATGACGTGACGTCGAAAAAACATAAAATATCATATGTACGACTGGTTATACAATCCTTTCGACATATATAAACCATATTTGTTACATATTTAGTATTTTAAATGGAATGTCGTTTTATCTCGTCATAAATTCGGAAATATTGATAAACGGCGGCAGTGGTGAAATTATTCCCGGTAAACATACGTATATATCATTAATTATTATTACGTAAAAATGTTAAAAATATAAAATTAGTCATTCGCATATTTCGAATCTATTCTCGTTTGGAACACGTGTTAACAATAATTTAATACGGCAAATTGAATGTTATAATAAAAATATGTACAAATAGACATAATAAAATTCTTTTTTATACAAAGTTCGATTATTAAAAAATAATTTTAAAATTAGTTTCATCAGAATACATAATCAAAACCGCATTATTACATTCATTGTAACTGATAATTTATCAATAGTTATTTGCGATGTAATATAAATAGCACAATAAAAAGATTGTTAATACTAATTTTAATACAACTATACGTACAAAATAATGACTGATATACGCTAATAATTCTACTATTATACGGCAATAATTGATTGATTCGGAAGATGTATGTAAATAGTGATTAACCGTCTACGTATATGACGTGACGTCGAAAAAACATAAAATATCATATGTACGACTGGTTATACAATCCTTGCGACATATATAAACCATATTTGTTACATATTTAGTATTTTAAATGGAATGTCGTTTTATCTCGTCATAAATTCGGAAATATACATAAACGGCGGCAGTGGTGAAATTATTCCCGGTAAACATACGTATATATCATTATTTATTATTACGTAAAAAAGTTAAAAATATAAAATTAGTCATTCGCATATTTCGAATCTATTCTCG